>CAMZMU010000063.1:106015109-106615109 GCA_947311845.1 Poa pratensis
CCAGAAGGTCCTGCAGCTGGAGAAGGACCTCGAGGCCGCCAAGAGTAAGTGCCTTATCCAGCTGCGATCTTTCCAGACGGAGCCGGGTGCGAATCTGATGCTTTTCTTTGCAGAGAGCGACGGGAGCTGCGCGCCAAACTGGCTAGCTACCAGTTCAGCGACCTGGCGCAGGAGGTGGAGCGCCTCAAGAAGCGCGACGAGGAGCGGCAGGTGAGCTGGACAACCTGGCCAAGGCCAAGGAGGCGTGGAGAAAGCGGCAGTAGAGGCGCGGGAGCAGTTCGAGAAGCTGGAGCAAGGCCTACAACCAGCAGAGCAAGGACGACCAGGCGGAGATCACGAAGCTGAAGGACGAGGTCACCCGCCTGATGGCGGAGGAGGAGTTAGCGCGCAGAGAGCTGGCTCGGATTGACTTCGCCGTTCGAGGTAATCTTTGTAACGTTGCCCTTGTCTTGCTGAAGATTTTCTTGTCCCGATGCTTTTTGTCCGGCTGCAGGCTACTATCCGTCTGCGGGCCTGGAGGCGCTAGGCCCAGCTGGAAGCCCTTGGGGTGGAGCCAACTGATGACGCCATTGCCGGCTGCTCGACCTCCGTGGCGGACCGGGTGGACCGGCTTGGGGTTGATGCCTGCGCGTTGGCCTTCGCGACCGGGAGGCTCTGCAGGTACGTCTGGCCCGGCCAGGGAATCCCCATCGTCCTGGCCGAGCTGGCACGTCGTCTTGCTCTTGCGCGGCTGCGGTGCAGGAGCTGCAGGAGTCGGCCGCGCGTGGCGGAGCCTTTGTGGGCCGTGTCGCTGCTCAAGTCCTGGTACCGGCTGCCGACCTGGAGCTGCTCACGGTGGGCTTCTGGGATGATGACACGTACGCGAAGCTCAAGCAGCGCCCGGACATTCGTGATGCCGCCTGCACCATCGCTGACTTCGTCGACTTCTCGGACTTCATCCCCGACAGGCAGCCGGCCCAGCCGGCCAAGGACTCGGAGGCTGAGTACGCCGAGGAAGACGATGGCGACGAAGTCGAGGAGCCCGCGAAGGGCTCCAAGGGGAAGGCCGTCGAAGAAGCCGGCTGCTCCAAAATGGCGACGGGCCAGCTCCTCCAAGGCCGCGAATGAAGACCTCGGGATGCCGGGTTGCCGCTTGTTACTTTCGTACTCTTTTGTGAACTTGTCTTAATTGGCCCCCGGGATGCCGGGCGTACTTGTTTGGAACTTCTGCTACTCGTGTCGTGACCTGTGTGGAGCTTCGTCTCCTTACTTTGTTTCTGCTCGAAATTTCTTCGCAATTGCTTTTTTGCTCTTTACCCTCACTAGCCCCCGAGATTCGGCTCGGCGGCGCAGCGAGGCGAGTTGAATCTGAAGTCTTTGAATAGCTAGTCGGCTGCGCTTCGGGGCAACCGGTTTCCGCGCACTAGCCCCGAGATTCGGCCGGACTGGCATAGCCAGTTGAGTCGAATCTGGACTAGGAACCTTCAATAGCTTGCCCGGCTGGTTGTGAAGCCAGGTTTTCGCGCACTAGCCTCCGAGATTCGGCCCGACTGGCGTAGCCAGTTGAGTCGAATCTGGACTAGGAACCTTCGATAGCTTGCCCGGCTGGTCGTGACAGCCGGGTTTTCGCGCACTAGCCCCCGAGATTCGGCCCGACTGGCGTAGCCAGTTGAGTCAAATCTGGACTAGGAACCTTCGATAGCTTGCCCGACTGGTCGTGACAACCGGGTTTTCGCGCACTAGCCCCCGAGTTTGGCCCGACTGGCATAGCCAGTGGAGTCGAATCTGGACTAGGAACCTTCGATAGCTTGCCCGGCTGGTCGTGACAGCCGGGTTTTCGCGCACTAGCCCCCGAGATTCGGCCCGACTGGCGTAGCCAGTTGAGTCGAATCTGGACTAGGAACCTTTGATAGCTTGCCCGGCTGGTCGTGACAGCCGGGTTTTCGCACACTAGCCCCCGAGATTCGGCCCGACTGGCGTAGCCAGTTGAGTCGAATCTGGACTAGGAACCTTCGAGAGCTTGCCCGGCTGGTCGTGACAGCCGGGTTTTCACGCACTAGCCCCCGAGATTCGGCCCGACTGGCGTAGCCAGTTGAGTCGAATCTGGACTAGGAACCTTCGAGAGCTTGTGAGGCCGACAAAAATCGACACTTAGAACTTTCGTTAGATCGTTAGTCCTCAAAATCGAAAGGTTGGCAATTTTTAGCTTCGGTTTTTATTCGATTAGGGGCCGGCTCGCCCTTGTTTTGCCGCCCGTGCCCCTTCCCGTGTCTCAGCTCTGCGACCCCTGCTCTTGCCGGCTGAACTCTGCAGCCGGATCCGAAAGAGGGCCGGCTGGCTGGGCGCACGGTACTGAGATATTTGAGAGGCTAAACGCAGGCGAACGAGAGCGCGGTTTTTCTGTCGCGAGCCGGAGTCTCTTTCTTTCTTACGAGTTTTTCGCGTGTGCCCCTAGCCGGTTTCTGCCCAACGTGTCAGCCGGGTTGCGGTCTGCAGCCGGATGCGAGAGTAGGCGTCGGGGTCGAGCACGTTACTAAGCTAGCGTAAGCGAGAATCGGTAGTCGGCTAGCCACAACGAAGGATAAAGAAACAACACTGATACAACGGCAGCCCCCGGGTGTGCGCTCGGGAGTGCAACTTTTACTCAAAAGAAACAACAGGGCGTTACACTTCTTCTAGGAGAAGAACAGCCTGAGGAGGCAGGCATTCCACGGGCGTTCCCCCTCCTCGAAAGGGGTAAACGGCTTGTCTTTTTATCCTCACGTACGTCTGTGAGATAGTACACGTTGTTGCGCAGCGCTCTGCTGATGATGAACGGGCCCTCCCAGGGGGGGAGGACAGCTTGTGGAGTCCCTTGGTGTCTTGGATCCATCGGAGCAAAAGGTCTCCTTCGCGGAACGTGACCGGGTGCACTTTCCGGCTATGGTACCGGCGCAGATTCTGCTGGTAAATGGCCGATCTGGACAAGGCCAGCTCTCGCGCCTCCTCGAGGAGGTCCACGCCGTCTTCGTTTGCTCGCTTGGCTTCTTTCTCGGTGTAGAGGATGGCTCGAGGGGAGTCGAACTCGATGTCAGCCGGCAGGACTGCTTCCGCGCCGTAGACGAGGAAGAAAGGCGTGTAGTTCGTCGAGTTGTTGGGGGTGGTCCTGAGGCTCCAGAGTACATGCGGGAGCTCTTCGATCCAGCATCCGGGTGCTCGCTCAAGTGGATCGACCAGCCGGGGCCGGATTCCGGCTAGGACTAGGCCGTTTGCTTTCTCCACTTGGCCGTTGGACTGGGGATGAGACACCGAGGCGAGGTCCAGCCGGATTCGCTTCTCGCGGCAGAAATGCTTGAAGACGCCCTTGGCGAAGTTTGTGCCGTTGTCGGTGATGATGCTGTGCGGGTAGCCGTAGCGGTAGATGATATCTTGGAAAAAGGTGATGACCGTCTGGCCATCCCACTTCTTGACTGGCTTGGCCTCGATCCACTTGGTGAACTTGTCCACCGCTACGAGGAGGTGAGTCATGCCGCTTCGCGCCGTTTCGAAGGGACCAACCATGTCGAGCCGCCAGACGGCGAATGGCCAGGTGATGGGATGGTTTGCAGGGCTGCAGCCGGTGTGTGTTTCTGCTTGCTGAAGCGCTTGCAGCCGGTGCAGGCGCGAACCATCTACTCGGCGTCGGCTAGAGCAGACGGCCAGTAGAAGCCGTAGCGCAAAGCCTTCGCTGCGATTGACCTGGACGCGGCGTGGTGCCCGCATTCGCCCTTGTGGATGTCCTCCAGCAGGCGGCGCCCCTCTGCCGGCTCGACGCACCGCTGAAAAACGCCTGTCGCGCTGCGCTTGTAGAGCTCGCTGTTGATGATGGTGTACGCCTTGGAGCGTCGCAGAACTTGTCGTGCTTGCACCTCCTCCTCTGGGAGCGTGCCATGTGCGAGGTAGTCGAGGAATGGCTGCGCCCGTGAGAGAACTTCGTGGATGGTGAAGACGCCGGCTAGCGCCAGTTGGGCGGCTTTTGGATCCGGCTGCGCAGCCCCTGGGTGTGTCGGAGCAGCCCCCGGGTTTGCGCTGGTCTTGTCGATGAGCTCAGGGACGGGTGCGGCTGGCGCCTCGTAGCCAGGTGGGTCCAGACGACGTGGTGGGGGGACATACCCCGAGTTTGCTTGTCCGGCTGGTGGGCTCGCAGCCCCGGGATGACGACGGATTCCGAGTCGGGTGACGGTGTGATGGATGGCTTGTAGACATGCTCGAGGGAGACGCCGGGTGGAATGGCTCGCCGGGTGCTGCCAAGCTTGGCTAGCATGTCAGCCGTCTCGTTGTTGGCTCTGGGCACGTGGTGGAATTCGCACCCCTCGAAGCATGCGCAGAGCTACTGCACGAAGAACCGGTAGGAGGCCATGTTGGCGCCCTTGGCGTCCCAATTCCCTGAAGTTTGCTGGATCACCAGGTCCGAATCGCCGAAGCACAGGATGCGCTGGATGCTCATTGCCTTGGCGATCTGGAGGCCGTGGACGAGGGCCTCGTACTCGGCGACGTTGTTGGAGGCTTTGAAGTGGAGCTTCACGGCGTACTCCAGCCGGTTGCCCTTTGGCGCAGTGAGGACGATTCCGGCTCCCAGGCCTTCGTATATTTTGGAGCCATCGAAGTGCATCCGCCAGTGCGCGGAGTCGGGCACAGGCGGCAGGTACTGTGTTTCCGCCCAGTCGACGATGAAATCGGCGAGGAGCTGGGACTTGATGGATACTCTTGGCTGGTACAGGACCGTGTGCGGGGCCAGGTCGACAGCCCACTTGGCGACTCGGTCGGTTGCGTCTTTTTGCCGATGATGTCTCCGAGTGGAGCCATGCTCACCACGGTGATGACGTGCTCTTGAAAGTAGTGGCACAGCTTCTTCTCCGCCATGTGCACGCCGTACACGAGTTTCTGGTAGTGGGGGTAGTTCTGCTTCGACTGCGAGAGGACCTCGCTCACGTAGTAAACCGGCCGCTGGACCGGGTGCTCCTTGCCTTCCTCTTGGCGCTCCACCACTAGGACGATGCTGACACACCGGTTGGTGGCGGCGATGTACATGAGCATGGGCTCCTTTGGAGCAGGCGGCGCCAGGACCGGTGCCTCGGATAGTGCCCTTTGGAGCTCGGCGAAGGCTGCGTCTGCTTCGTCCGTCCAGACGAACTTGCCGGTTTTCTTCAACAGGTGGTACAGGGGAAGGGCCTTCTCGCCTAGCCGGCTGACGAACCGGCTAAGCGATGCCAGGCAGCCGGCGAACTTCTGGATGTCTTTTAGGCCGGTTGGCCGCTCCATGCCCTCGATGGCGGCGATCTTGTCCGGGTTGGCCTCGATCCCTCGCACGGAGACGAGGAAACCGAGTAGCTGGCCAGCCGGTACTCCGAATACGCACTTGGTTGGGTTCAGATTCATGTGGAACCGGCGCAGGTTGGCGAAGGTCTCTCTCAGGTCGTCGATGAGGGTGCGACGCTCATTGGTCTTGATGACGATGTCGTCAACGTAGGCGTGGGCGTTGCGTCCGATTTGGTCGCCCAGACACTTCTGCATGCACCTCTGGTAAGTGACGCCGGCATTCTTCAGGCCGAACGACATGACCGTGTAGCAGAATGCTCCGAAGGGCGTGATGAATGCGGTCTTCAGGTGGTCATCCAGGTGGAGCTTGATCTGGTTGTAGCCGGAATACGCGTCCAGGAAGGACAGGTAGTCGAAGCCGGCGGTGGAGTCTATGACTTGGTCGAGGCGGGGCAAGGCGAAGGGATCCTTGGGGCACACTTTGTTGAGGCTGGTGTAGTCGATGCACATGCGCCAGGTGTTGTTTTTCTTCATCACCAGGGTTGGCGAGCCAGTCCGGGTGGTACACTTCCATGATGAAGCCGGCGTCGAGTAGCCGGGCGATTTCTTCTCCTATTTCTCTTCTCTTCTCCTCTTCTGTCGTGGTGGGATCACGCAGATGCCTAGGGGTAGGCTTAGTCTGGGGCCGAACGTACGCTTGAGGATTCGGGGAGGGATTGCGCGATGGAGTCGCACACGGAGAACACTGCAAACACAAAGATCTACCCTGCTTCGGGGCCCTCGTGAGGAGGTAAAACCCCTACTGCAGCATCTAGCCTACTGGGTGGTATTCTCATCTCATATGCGGTGTGTACAAATGCTCCTCGAGCTGTATGTCTAAATATGCCTCGTGTGCTAAGCAGCACAGAACCAGCAGAGAGAGAGAGAGCAGGGAGGAAAATGAGCTCCCGGGGGGAATGA
Organism: Poa pratensis; assembly: GCA_947311845.1. Classification (NCBI taxonomy): domain Eukaryota; kingdom Viridiplantae; phylum Streptophyta; class Magnoliopsida; order Poales; family Poaceae; genus Poa; species Poa pratensis. The sequence continues at coordinate 106,021,326 of CAMZMU010000063.1, forward strand.
GCCCAAGGGGCTCCCGTGCGCGGCTGCCTCCATCTCCTCCCCCTAGTGCTCTTTATAAAGAGGAGGCCCAGGGGACAAGGATACAAAGAACACTATGCACGGGTCCCACTTGTACTCTAGTCACATCACATGTGTCACGCCAGTCCACTATACTTGTCTTCTAGTGCTTGTCCTGGGAATCTCCTAGTCAGCATCCTTATCCTCTCATAGATATTTCTCCTGAGCTGGCAGGCAGTATCCAATGCTGGCCTCTGGGATGACAGAGCATCCAATGCTTAGTCTCGGATCCAGGAACGATCCGTTCTGTGTCTCGGTCAAGGGTGCAGCACGGAGCAGCAATTCTGGTATTAGATCTCAGTCACGATCGTGAGTATACGTCGGTCGAGGCTGCTGCCGGGGAAGCTGGAGTGCTGGTCGAAGGAAACCAGCCAAGGCACGGCTTGGTTTTAATCACGTCCTGACCGAGGGAACGCATCCGAGGCAGACCGATCAGGAGCGTGGGGCGCAGCTGGCCCGAGGCCTCGACGCCGGCCCGTCCGGGACAGGAGACGCCAGGGCAGCGGACTGCCTTTACCCGCCTATGAGCGACGGAACGCCTAGTTCCGCTCCGAGGCGCAGGAGCATCGGCTCATCCGAGGCGAGACGACCTCAGCCCGTCCGAGGTGACGGAGATGTCGGTCAGCCCGAGGTAAGTGGGCCGGCCCAGCCGGGTTAAGGAAACCTCGGCCTGCTCCGAGGTAGCAGACTCGGCCCACCGAGGTGAGAAAGCCTCGGTCCGCCCGAGCGGTGGATACTCCGGCCTCGCCCGGGGTAAGGTCAACTCGGCCCAGAATGTGATATTTCGGCCTGGACAGCTCCAAAGCCGGCCCGTGCTGCTTTCTTTTGCCTTTTCTTTATCTTTCACCCATTAAACCCTGCTTTTATCTCTTTTATTAATACCACCACCTCATAACTTTGGGGTACCGGGGATTACATCCCCGACATTAGTCCCCGAGGCTGCGGGGGACTCGCAGAGTCGCGCGCAGACTTTCAAAAACAAACAACCATATCAAAAAGCCTCCATATGCATAGCCTCCTGCTTGCATGGGCGCCTTTGTACGTCGGTTCTTAGCCCTCCTGTCCTTTACCGAACTCGGATGTCGCCAGCGTCGGTTAGCCCTCCTGGCTTTTATCGAACTCGGATGCCGCCAGCGTCGGTTTGCCCTCCTGGCTTTTACCGAACTCGGATGCCGCCAGCGTCGGTTAGCCCTCCTGGCTTTTACCAAATTGAGATGCCGCCAGCGTCGGTTAGCCCTCCTGGCTTTTACCGAATTGGGATGCCGCCAGCGTCGGTTAGCCCTCCTGGCTTTCACCGAACTGAGATGCCGCCAGCGTCGGTTAGCCCTCCTGGCTTTTACCGAACTGAGATGCCGCCAGCGTCGGTTAGCCCTCCTGGCTTTTACCGAACTGGGATGCCGCCAGCGTCGGTTAGCCCTCCTGGCTTTTACCGAATTGGGATGCCGCCAGCGTCGGTTAGCCCTCCTGGCTTTCCTGGCTTTTACCGAACTCGGATGCCGCCAGCGTAGGCTAGACCGACATAAACCTGCAAGTATGTATCTCATATGTCTCGGTATTTCGGCCCCTCTGGGAAAATCACACATCTCGATACCTCGGCCCCTCTGGGCATATCACATATCTCGATACCTCGGATGTCTGGCAGCCACTCTGGGCATATCACATATCTCGATACCTCGGATGTCTGGCAGCCACTCTGGGCATATCACACATGTCTCGATACCTCGGATGTCTGGCAGCCACTCTGGGCATATCACACATGTCTCGGTACCTCGGATGTCTGGCAGCCACTGCTGGTTTGACATAAGCATATCTCGAATGCCGGTTTTAGCCACTCCGGGCGTATACCGACATAGATGTCTCCAGCCACTGCTGGTTTGACATAAGCATATCTCGAATGCCGGTTTTAGCCACTCCGGGCGTATACCGACATAGATGTCTCCAGCCACTTCTGGTTTGACATATAACCTGCAAAAACATATCTCAAAGGTTGCTTCTGATTAACCAACATAGACACTGATCTGGCGCATAGGTAATGCCATGATACATTGGCAAACAGAATAAACGACGATTTGGGATATGGAATGATGCCAGGATATTGTGACAAACCGAAGTAAACAGCGATCCGGGATGTGGAATGACGCCGTGATACTGTGGCAAACCAAAATAAACAGCGATCCGGGATGTGGAATGACGCCGTGATACTGTGGCAAACCAAAACAAACGGCGATCTAGAGAATACTGATAATGCCAGGGTACCTTGGGTAATTTGAGATAACCAGCATAACCTTGATACCTTGGATTTCCATTATATCTCGGATTTCCACCATACCTCGGAATTTCATTATAACCCGGATTTTCAATATAACCCGGATTTTCAATATACCTCGGATTACCAATATGACCCGGATTTCCAATATACCTCGGATTACCAATATGACCCGGATTTCCAATATACCTCGGATTTTCCAGGATACCTCAGTAACGAACATTCTCAACAAAACCGATGTCACCTTTCAACGTTAGTCCAACATACATATCATGAAGAATATTTGACGGGAACAACAATTCTACTAACCGAGGTAAACTAGCTATAGCACTTGACAGAAAACGAATCTAACAGCAGATACTATGCACAAAAAACTAGACTCGGTCTCGACCGAGTCCCCGAGTTACTTTTCTTATCTAGGAGAAGGTGCAAAACAGACTGGCTATCCAGTCCCCGGGTCAAGACATCTTGTCCCGGGTAGAACAACTAACCAAAGCAAGGTAGAAACGAGGGGCCAGTCCCCGAGCACTGTTTGAGATTATCTAGAAGCATGAGCAGACATATAAATGATACTTACACGGTCAGGTTGTAGGAGAAGTCTTAACTCGGATTCTCCCAGGATACCTCGGACTTCAGAACACCTCGGATTCAGAACACCTCGGATTCAGAACAGCTCGGACTCCAGAATCAGCTCGGATTCCAGAACAGCTCGGATTCCAGAACAGCTCGGATTCCAGAACACCTCGGATTCCAGAATCAGCTCGGATTCCAGAACACCTCGGATTCCAGAATCAGCTCGGATTCGCACTGTAGCCAACTCGAAAAAAGAGTCAACACACGGGGACGATGTCGAAGTTGAGTCCCCGCGTTGATGACGAAGGTCCCATCCGAATTAATCCAGCAAGCGCCACTATCAGCCCCACGGTGGGCGCCAACTGTCGTGGTGGGATCACGCAGATGCCTAGGGGTAGGCTTAGTCTGGGGCCGAACGTACGCTTGAGGATTCGGGGAGGGATTGCGCGATGAAGTCGCACACGGAGAACACTGCAAACACAAAGATCTACCCTGCTTCGGGGCCCTCGTGAGGAGGTAAAACCCCTACTGCAGCATCTAGCCTACTGGGTGGTATTCTCATCTCATATGCGGTGTGTACAAATGCTCCTCGAGCTGTATGTCTAAATATGCCTCGTGTGCTAAGCAGCACAGAACCAGCTGAGAGAGAGAGAGCAGGGAGGAAAATGAGCTCCCGGGGGGAATGAGCCCAAGGGGCTCCCGTGCGCGGCTGCCTCCATCTCCTCTCCCTGGTGCTCTTTATAAAGAGGAGGCCCAGGGGACAAGGAGACAAAGAACACTATGCACGGGTCCCACTTGTACTCTAGTCACATCACATGTGTCACGCCAGTCCACTATACTTGTCTTCTAGTGCTTGTCCTAGGAATCTCCTAGTCAGCATCCTTATCCTCTCATAGATATTTCTCCTGAGCTGGCAGGCAGTATCCAATGCTGGCCTCTGGGATGACAGAGCATCCAATGCTTAGTCTCGGATCTAGGAACGATCCGTTCTGTGTCTCGGTCAAGGGTGCAGCACGGAGCAGCAATTCTGGTATTAGATCTCAGTCACGATCGTGAGTATACGTCGGTCGAGGCTGCTGCCGGGGAAGCTAGAGTGCTGGTCGAAGGAAACCAGCCAAGGCACGGCTTGGTTTTAATCACGTCCCGACCGAGGGAACGCATCCGAGGCAGACCGATCAGGAGCGTGGGGCGCAGCTGGCCCGAGGCCTCGACGCCGGCCCGTCCGGGACAGGAGACGCCAGGGCAGCGGACTGCCTTCACCCGCCTACGAGCGACGGAACGCCTAGTTCCGCTCCGAGGCGCAGGAGCATCGGCTCATCCGAGGCAAGACGACCTCGGCCCGTCCGAGGTGACGGAGATGTCGGTCAGCCCGAGGTAAGTGGGCCGGCCTAGCCGGGTTAAGGAAACCTCGGCCTGCTCCGAGGTAGCAGACTCGGCCCACCGAGGTGAGAAAGCCTCGGTCCGCCCGAGCGGTGGATACTCCGGCCTCGCCCAGGGTAAGGTCAACTCGGCCCAGAATGTGATATTTCGGCCTGGACAGCTCCAAAGCCGGCTCGTGCTGCTTTCTTTTGCCTTTTCTTTATCTTTCACCCATTAAACCCTGCTTTTATCTCTTTTATTAATACCACCACCTCATAACTTTGGGGTACCGGGGATTACATCCCCGACATCTTCGAAGCGGCGGAGAGGTTGATTCACCGGTCTAGCATCCGGCTTGACGTGTAAAGAGTGCTCAGCGAACTCCGTCGGTACACCCGGCATGTCTTTTGGAGACCATGCGAAGATGTCCCGATTCTCACGGAGGAATTCAATGAGCTCGCCTTCCTATTTGTCGCTGAGGGTGTTGCCGATGGTGAGGAACTTCCCGTCCGGCTTGCTTGCGTCAAGCGGAACCTGCTTGCTGTCTTTCTTGGCTTGAAACTGCGTCTCGCCCGACTGCTTCTTTGCATCCGGTATGACCGGGTGCTCTGCCGCTACGGCGCGCCTGATCTCATTGAACTCTTCCGCCGCTACCAGCAACTCGGCGAGCTTCGAGCCGGTCGAGGCGCATGCCATGGAGCGCTTGAAGTCGCCGGCCACGGTGATGATGCCGCTCGGGCCTGGCAGCTTCATCTTCAGGTAGCCGTAGTGGGGTACGGCCATGAATTGAGCGAGAGCCGGGCGGCCCAGGATGGCGTGGTAGGGGCTGCGGTGGTTCACCACCTCGAAACAGATGCTTTCACGGCGAAATTTTTTCTTGTCTCCGAAGACGACGTCCAGCCGGACAGTGCCGATTGGTGTGCAGGACTGCCCCGGCACGATGCCGTGGAAGATCGTCTGGCTGTGGTTCATCCGGGCCTCGGTTATGCCCAGCTTGTCGGCGGTGTCCTTGTACAGGATGTTGATGCTGCTTCCTCCGTCGATGAGCACCCGGGAGAAGGTGACGGCGAACTCTTGGTCGGTGACGAAGGTGGGGTCTAGGAGCATGCTGTAGCCCCCGGGATTTGGCATGATGTCCGGGTGGTCGCCGGGTCCGAAGGAGATGGGCTGGTTCGCCCAGTCCATCAGCTGCTGGACGGCGGGGACGACGACGTTCACCTCTGCGACGCGCAGCCGCTGGCTGCGCTTGTCGTTGCGCTCGATGACGGAGATGACGTACACGGCGTCCTTGTTGGGGTACACGTCGCGAGATGTGCCGGCTGCGGCAGCCAGCAGTCTTGGGCGCTCATTGCGCTGGTTGTTGCCTATGTTGATGCCGCCTTGGGGAGGGGGTGGGCCGGGTGCTGGAGGCGGCGGACCCTCTCCGCGCTGCAGACGGAGAGTCCAGCTGCAGCGCGCCGTCGTGTGGCTGGCCGGCTTCCCGGTCACGCTGTGGTAGCGGCATGGGCCGTTCATCATGTCCTCGAGCAGGTATGCTGGCTTTGCCCACTGGCGGTCCTCGTATCGCCCTTCTGGCTTGTTCCACTGGCGGGTATTCCGGTTGCCACCGTCATCGCCAGCCGGTTGGCCGGCTTTGATTGCGTTGACGGCACGGTTCTCGTACCGCCCGTCTGGCGCGCGCTTCTCTTCCGGTTGTCTCGATCTCGGTCGTCGCGGCGGTCGCGGTTGTCGCGGTTGCCTCCATTGTCCCGGATGTCGCGGTTGCCTCGGTTGTCGTTGTTGGGGCCGCCTGGCTCTCTCGCAGCCGGCTTTTCTTGTGTTCTGCCGGCTCCATCTACTTGCATTCGGACTCTCATGGCGGAGTCGGCCGTGGCGTACTTGTCTGCTATGGTCATGAGCTCCGCCATGGACTTTGGCTCGTCTAGGAGCAGCGCGTGCTTGAGCATCGTGCCCTCCCGGCAGCCGTTGATGAAGAAGCCGACTGCCTAGATGTAGTGGACTCCTTCGCAGGTGTTGCGCAGGGTTGACCATCTCGTCAGGTAGTCGCGGTCGGACTTGGTCTTGCCCTGGGTGCAGCCGGCTAGCTGGCGAGGGCGAGCTGGGCGCATGTAGGTGCTGGAGAAGTTCCTGACGAAGACCTGCTGGAGGTCCAGCCAGGAGTTGATCGATCCATCCGGCAGGCTGTTGAGCCATGTGCGAGCCGAATCTTTCAGCATGAGTGACACGTAGTGCACCGCTACGCGCTTGTTGCCGCCTGCGATGGAGACGGCGGTGACGTAGTCGGATAGCAAGTCCTCTGGCTTCGTGCTTCCGTTGTACTTGGGTGTGTCGCCCTCCTCTTCTTCGAGCCGGCGGGATCTCTCCAGGGCGTCGAGGCGGTCGCGGGCGTCGGGGCCGAACGTCGGGCCTAGATCTCCCAGCCGGTCGTGGACGCTTCTCCTGCGGGCAGCCGGCTGGTCGGGTTAGTTGTACTGGCCTTCACCGGCAGCCGGCGCGTTGTTGTAGTTCTGGCCACCACCGGCAGCCGGCGCGTTGAAGCGGCTTGGTCTGGAGTTGATGCTGCGCGCGCGATTTCCACCCGGGTTGGGTGCTTGTGGCGATGACGCTTGGCGGTCACCTCGAGTTGCGCCGGGTGGAGGGGCTCCAGGCGGGGGCGGTGGGAGGGACGGCGAGTTCATTGCTGACGTGGCTTGGTTCTGGCGAAACTGGTGGTCGGCGGTGTCGAGGAGGTCCTGGACGCGCTGTTGCTGCGCGCGCGCGTAGCTCGTCCCCCTCCAGGTTTGGCAGTTCTGCGGCGGCGGCGCGTGCTGCCTTCATGTTCTTTGCGGGGGAGCTGTAGACGGGTCGACAAGTAGGCGGTGGTCCGGCTGCTCCAGCCGGCTCGGCGTCGGGAGCCGGTCCTCCCGCCATCTCGTTGGCGAGGTTGCGCCTGACGTTTACCCTCGGGTTGGGCTCGACGGCGATGGGGGTGAAGCCGTGGGCGAAGTTGTACTCGCGGACCTGCGCTTCCATGCGATGATGCATTTCTGCGACGCCGTGCGTGCTGCTGAGGAGGCGCTGGCGGGCTTGCTCGAGGATGATGGCGGCCTGCGCGGGATCCGCGTCGGCGGCGATGGGCGTGGCCAGGCCCTGGAGCATAGCCTGGACGGAGTTGATGGGGGCATGCTGCTGGGTGCTCGCGACATCGGACACCATGACTTCCGCGTAAACGCGGGCCTCGGTGCTGCTCTCGCAGCCGGCCATCTCCTCGGGGAAGCGATCGACGCAGCGCTGGATGTTGGCAGGGTAGGCCGGCGCGAGGGCGATGTAGACGCGGTGCTCGTCGAAGTGCAGGACCGTGCCATCCTCGGGGAAGGCGGAGCCGGCGAAGCAGTTCGCGTTGTCATTGACGAAGTCGATGGAGCCGAACGTCGAGACGAGGCCGAAGGCAACTCGCTCGCCGAGACGGCTGCGGGATCCCTGGCGGAATGTGACTCCGGCTGCTGCCATCTGCCCCACGGTGGGCGCCAAATGACGTGGTGTGGAACACGGCATATGCCACGGGGTGGCTAAGATCGGGATGGGGGCAGCGTTCTGCAACAGCGGCACCCGCAGGGATTGCGCCGAGGCGCGGACACGGGAAGTACCCAGGTTCGGAGCCCTCTCGGAGGAGGTAACACTCCTACTCCTGCTCGATCTCTCTATCAATGGTGGACACAGTACAGAGGTGCTCCTTGAGCTGTTCGGGTGTTCCATGGTTCGGGTGTGGGGAGAAAGAAGGATCAGGTGATCGGCCCCTTCTACTTGGGCACCGGACAGCCTTATATAGGCCTGGCTGTCCGGCTTACAGGCGGGGCCGGCTGGTCCGCGCCAACCGGCCGGTGTCGGCTACAGAGGGGTTTCTTCGTGACGCTGCGTGTCCGCGGCACAGTACGCTACGCTTCGCACAGTAGGATCTTCGTAGCCGCGTAGGAGATGTCGTAGGCTTGTCGTCGTGGAGGGCTGACCGGCTGCCCTCCGACCGGGTAGGCGGCGCCTGAGATCTTGTCGGACGCGTGGCGGCGCTCCGTGCCTCCCTCCTGTCGGGGCTGCTGAGCACTGTGGGAGACGTCAGGCCATGCTTCGCTTTATCCCACGCCTGGGCGACGTGGAGGGTGCGTCGGGCACGGCCCTGGCACCCGCCCAACACGGGTCCTTGTCTTTCGCTCGTCGTGGGGGCGCGGCAGCCGGTCGACCGGCTGGCGAGCAACCGAATCCGCCTGCCACCGTTGACCTTGGTCGCATAAGGCGGGCGATGCTTGTCGTTATCTGTTTCTCTGGGAACTGTGCTGATGACGAGTCTGCAGTTCCTCTCGCCCGCACCGCCCTGCTGCGCTTCGACTGGCTAGGCGGAGTCCGGCTGCGCTCGGGGCAGACGGGCTCGGCTTAGCCGGGCAGCTGGGGGCGGCCGGGCACTTGTATTTTGCATTTCACTCGGGATCTTATGTGGGTTCTTGGGTACCCGGGTTTTATCCCCATGTCACGTAGGCTGCACTAACATGGAATATTTGGACGTGGTATATTACCATGTAATTAAAACTAGTAATTTCATTGTGTTTCTAAAATATTATGCCGATAAAAATTGACATAGAATTTTTTATTTAGGATTCCATATGTGAACCGGATGTGCCAACCGATTTGCAAAATGTTGTTGAGAGGTTAGATATTGTTGAAAAGGAAAATCTTGAATTGAAACAAAAATTGAAGAAACTTGAAGAAGAGATAATGGTATTGGACTTGTATGTTGTCGATGTCGTCTATGATCACAAAAAGAAGATCGAAGCAAACCGGTTGAAGATTAGAAAGATTACAAGATATGCCATCTATAAGGAGGCTTGGTTTCATTATGCACTTGGATCCGCTGTTACCTTAGTTGCGATTTTTATCGCAGTGGTTATTTTATTTAAATGCACTAGATGAGTTATCTAAGTTAAGTTGTAACTTCATCGTACTCTATGTTGTATTTTGACTAATTGTACTCTATGTTGTAGCAAAATGTTTCACATGTGTGAGAATTGTGGCTATCCCTGTGTATGAATAAGAAGTTTGGCGTAGTTCTTCGAGAAGAGGTTCACACCAGAATGGTATGTTTTTATTGAACATGTATATTCTATTGAAATTGTTAATTGTTTTACATCGTGTTTGTTTTTGTTCCATGTGCCAATGATTAGATTCTTGTGCATTATCATTTCAAGTGTTGGTCTAAATGACCTATTGACATGTACAACAACATTTGTTATACATTTCTGTTGGTCCTTTAGTTCCGACACTTGGAAGTTCATCATGATGTGCACTCTTCATATGAGGCATCTTTTTATCCATGTTGATTTAAACGATGTCATGTATTGTATTACACCGATGACTCTGATTCACATGATAGGTAGGATGACTCTGAGTCTGAGCAGGCCCAAACCTTTAGAAGGAATGTCAAGAAGGGGCCGAGTTCTGGCAGGCCAAAAAACCGACGGTGTCGCACCGTCGGTCTTTGCCCTAATTGAACTCGACCCCTTCTTGGCATTCCATCCAAAGATTTTGTCCAGCTCAGTTTCAGAGTCACGCTACTATTCTCTGAATAAGAGTCATCGTTGTGAAACATGTAGAATTAGTTGTTTTAGATGTTCATGATGTGCACTCTTCATATGAGGCATCTTTTATTCATCTTTGTATCCATGTTGTTGTAGATGTTAGAGGTCGATGATTTAAACGATGCCATGTTAAAGGAAAAAGAGAGTATCTACAATACCTTGTACTATATACAATTTGAGCGCTTGTATTAGTACTGTCGTGTCTCATTGCACGGACACCGGGAGTATAGGATACCCCCTTTTAGGTTCGGCACGGGGCGCGAAGGAGGCTGAGAGACGTCTTCTTGGGCGGAGTCTAGATCGAGCTCTCCTCTCCACGATCAAAGCATGCAACCAAAGGGACACAAGGAGCTACCCAGGTTCAGGCCGCCCGGAGGCTAAAAGCCCTACTCCTGCATGTCTGGATTGATGAGTTCTTCATAGTGTGGCTTACAATGGAACCTCCCGGACAGGGTACCCGGAAGGGTTTTGGCCCGAGGTAGAAGAAGGACAGATCCTGACCCGGAGGAGATCACCTTCCTCTCTACCTCCGCAGCCCTAGTCTAGTCTTGCTCTGGCTCTAGCTCGTGTTCGTCCTTGCTCTATCTTTCTCTCTTCCCTTTTCTCTTTCTCCTCCCGTGCCTTGGTCCTCCTTTTATAGGCTAAGGGGTTGCCACAGGGTCACGTGAGGGGCACGAGGGATCTTCGGGGTGAAGGACCCTCCTCATCTGGTTTAGGGGGAGACGTGGCCTCTCCTCAACCTAGCGTCTCCTCTGGGTTAGGTGGGAGCGTCCGCCTTGGGGGTGGACAGGAGCTGACACCACCACGGGGCGTGCTTCCCGCCCACGCTGCCTTCGCCTTGCTTCCAAGTCTTCCGCGATGAGGTGGAGTGCTTATCCACAGTAACGTGGGGGAGTACCCGAGAGGGAGCCTGGCCTCCTGCCGGGAACTCGGGCTCTCGGGTCCTTCCTGGCCTTCTTGCTTGGTTCGGGGACCCGGAAGGTCCCCAGGACCGGAGCCCTTAGTCGATGTAGGCCATGCGTGTCTTGACGGTGAACCCGCCAGCTTGACTTGAGTCTTTGGTCTTGTCCAGCTTCATCTTGGGCCCACATGGGGTGGACCCACTTTGGCAGTACTAGGGGAACCCCATGTTCCACTGTTGCGACAGTAGCCCCCGGGCATGGTCCCGGCGGCTCTTGCTCCAGCTGCCGGGGCCATGGCCTAAAGATAGGTCAAAGTGGGTCCCGGGCACCTGGTCTTCTCAGCTCCACTTCACTGATGGCCTTGAAGGTCTTGGAGTTACTCCGCTCGGGGGAATAACTGCGGGGGCCCCCTCGATTCCCACTAACGGAAGAACTGAGAAGACGCTTGGCAGAGGCACTGCCGTGGCTATAAAGGCGAGGCGCACCCCTGGCCTTTTCGGTCATCTTCTTCCTTGGTCCAACTCCAGGCCTCCCCACAAGCTGCCAGCGCCAATGGCGAGAGCGAAGAGAGGAGTTGGGCGCCCTCGTACTTCGTCAGCTGCTGCGGAGAGTGGCCCCTCCACTCGTGGTCGAGCTGTCCCGCGAGGTCGTGGGATTCGCGGTCACGGCGGCCGTGGAGGCCGTGGCACCGCTGCCCCTCTTCCTAGGAGCATGGTTCATACCAGCTTCGCGCCATTAGAGTTCGCCGTGGATCTGAACCGCAGGCCTCGCGGCCGGCTTCTCCTGCCGGATTCCTTCGCGATGGCGACGGAGGACATCGGACCCTCCGGCTTCTGGCTGCAGGTAGAAGGCTGCCCCAATGGCCCCTCCTGGGTCATGGCGGAGCACACCACTGAAGGTGCCATGCTTCTGGGTCCGGGGTGGAAGTCGTTCTCCCGTGCCCGCCGCCTGTCCAGGGGGCAGTGCTTGGTGTTCCGGTACGACGGAGATGCTACGCTCTCCGTGAAGATCTTCGGTGTCGATGGCGGACGCGTGGAGTGCTGCATGGAGAGCAGCAGCGGCAGCTCGAGCTCCTACGACGAGGATGAAGATGAAGGAAACTCATCTGACATCAAGGTCGAGGGGAGCTCGTCCTCCTGAAGGCGAGGAGCTTCGGACGGGTGCCATGGAGATCTCGTTGACCTCCTCCTTGGCGGCCTTGGCGTCGTACTTCTAGAAGTAGCGTCTTCCATTGTACGGCGGTGCTCCTTGTTCGGCGGGAGCCAACCTTTTTGTTGTAAAAAAGATCGTCCCCTTGTAGTCCTTGTAAATGAAGAAGATCTTGTTTTCCTCCTTGTCTTCGTGTCGCGTCCGTGTGAATGAGAACGAGTTTTTTGCAAAACGCGCTCCCATTACCGCAGCAGCCGTAGCGTCAGGGGGTAGGTGGAGCAAAGGAGGCTTATAAAAGACCATCCTGACTCCACCCCTTCGCCACATCTTCTCGCCTTGCTCCGCTCCTCTTCTTCCTTTGCCTCCCCTCATCCCGCAGAACAATGTCCGGCGAAGCAGAGAGGGCCTTGTCCGATGTGTCGACGGCAGAGTCCGTCTTTCAAGGAGCGGCGGAGGCACCCAGCGAAGCTGGAGCCCGAGCCACTGACGGTGAGGTTGCGTCCCGTTCTTCTGCTGCCCAGAATGTTGCTCGCCTGGCGGCCGTCTCTGGTCCTGTTGCCAAAGAAGAAGCAAGGATTAGGGCAGTAAGGAGGACGCACCTGTGGTCCATCCTGAAGGACAGGACTGCCGGTATTCCGGAGCTGTCCTTGGTTGTGGCTGAACTCGAGGCCATTGAGCAGGTTCACTGCTTGCTTTTCTCCATGATTCCGCCTTTCCTTCTTGGATGACCTTGATCTTGATCTGGACTTTTGCAGGCCGAGAGTCAGTCCGTAGGCGAACTGGCGGACGGAATCTTCCGTCTCTTTGGCCCTGGAGCGCCCTGGTCGGCAGAAGGGGGTCGAGCTCTTTGACGCGCCTGACAAGATTCTGCACGCGTTGTCGTGGGTTTGTCACGTCAGGTGTCATAGATGACTTCGTAGGTGTGGGATTATGCGAGTCAAGCATCTCCGAGCTTGGGATCGCAGGAACAAAGATCAACACAGATTTACCCAGGTTCGGCCCCCTCAATGTGAGGTAAAAGACCTACTTCCTGCCTACCCTAGATTGGTATTGATATGATAATCGAGGTGTTACAATGGAGGCGATCCGATCTGGTACTCGCCGTATGAGCTAGGGTTTGGGGCTTGATAGCTTGACCCGCTCTAAGTCCTGCGAGTCCTCTTTATATACACAGAGGCTCGCTAGGTTACAAAAGGAAACTTCCCCATAAGGAATACATCCACAGAGGCCTACTCGGAGACTACTTGGTCTTCACGTCCTCCGGGATATGTCTTCTAGATCTTTCCCCTTATGGCGGTTCAATATTGGGCTTGCTCCCAAGTGGGCCTTGTCCGTGCGAGTAAGTTAAGTCGCACTGGGCCGCGGGTTAATCCAGAAAGTATTCCCCCGACATTAGCCCCCAAGCGTGGCCTGAACTTCATAGTATTTCTTGATCTTGAATGCTTAGGCCCGCTTTTCCTTGTTTCGCGACTTATAATTGTGCAAGTTTGGCCTTGACTCGCACCTGGAAGATCATCTGACTTCGTGAGCTTCTTTGTTAGAGTATCCTGATAGCTTCAGAACTTGATGACGATCTATCTTCAAATTTTTGATGATAATATGATATAGCCCCCAAGGATTGAGAGGATGTTATGTGGTAATCATCTCAATTCTTCTCAGAGAACTCTGAAGGTCATCACCTGTAACTTGATATCATGAATAAAACAATTGTTAAGTTACAAGTAATTGTAATTGGTGTTGCCGTACTATAAGCAGTACATCGACCTCTAGTTAGGCCATCTGAATCCTTAAGTGGGCACTCGCGCGACTCAGTATTTCCTAGGAATATGTGTGTTCAGGGTCGAGAGCGGCCATGATAGGCAATCAAGCTCGATTGACGCCACACCCCAGTACTTTGGCCACATAATGCGAGTAGCAATCCAACTTAAGGTAAATTTGATAATTGCCAATAAATCGGCTGTTTCAGGGTAACAAAGACCCCAAGAAACATAATGATATTGCCATGATAGGCTAAGCTATGATAAGCTTTGATTATGATGACACATAAGGTCGCGCCTAGGTGGCAACCGAGTGTTATACATAGGGTTGGATCGCGCGTAGGTGGCGATCCATGGTGATACATGGGGTCGGTCGCGCCTAGGTGGCGACCAGAGATGATACAAAGTTTACGGCCGCGCCTAGGTGGCAGCCGGTTTCTGATACAAGGGTCGATCGCGCCTGGGTGGCGATCAGATGTTGCATAGGTCGCGCCTAGGTGGCGACCAAAGTTGAAGTTCTAGCCCTGAGTGGCTGTGATGATACTCAGCTATAAAGCTGGAAAGGATGATGCTTGGCTCTGATTAGCCTTTTCTTATGTATAGTACGGTCGCAGGTGTGCGACGTTCCAAGGGCGAGGTGCCTCGAGACGATCCTCGAAATCATGGCGTTCGCTGCTTTCTTCCCTTACATCCAGCAGGTAGTACGACCCATTGTTTAGCTTCTTGCTGATGATGTAGGGTCCTTCCCATGGAGAGGACAGCTTATGCATTCCCTTGTGATCTTGTTTAAGTCGCAGTACTAGGTCGCCTTCTTGAAAGGTGCGGGTTTTGATGCGTCTGGCATGATAGCGTCGCAAGTCTTGTTGATATACTGCTGACCTTGATGCTGCCAAGTCTCTAACCTCTTCTAATGTGTCCACCGAGTCTTGCCGAGCTATCTCATTATCTGTCTCGATGTAAGCCGCAACTCTTGGTGAATCATGTATGATATCGCTGGGCATGACTGCTTCTGCTCCATAGACCATGAAATATGGTGTAAATCCTGTGGATCTGTTAGGGGTTGTTCTCAAGCTCCACAGTACTGCTGGCAGTTCTTCCACCCAACATCCTGGAGATGCTTCGACCTTTTCAATAAGGCGCGGCTTAATTCCATGGAGAATTTCCTGGTTAGCTCGCTCAGCTTGTCCATTGCTCTGCGGGTGTGCTACTGACGTGAGGTCCAATCTTATCCCATTGTCTGCGCAAAATATCTGTGTAGCCCCTTCAGAGGTGTTGCTCCCATTGTCTGTAATGATACTATGGGGGTAACCGAAGCGGAATATGACCTTCTTCAAGAACTTGACTGCTGTTTCAGCCTCGCAATCTCCCACAGGTTCTGCTTCTATCCACTTTGTGAATTTGTCCACCATGACTAAGAGGTGAGTTTTTCCGTTTGAAGACCGTCTGAAAGGCCCTACCATGTCAAAACCCCATACGGCAAAAGGCCATGTGATGGGTATTGTGCGAAGTGCTTGGGCTGGCATATGATCTTGCCTAGCGTATCTTTGACATCCATCGCACACTCTGACAATTTGCTCTGCGTCTGCTAATGCTGTTAACCAGAAGAATCCATGTCGGAACGCCTTTGCCACCAAAGATCTTGACGAAGCATGATGGCCACAATCGCCTGAATGAATTTCGTGCAAGATTTTTCGTCCCTCTTCTGGTGAGACACATCTTTGGAATGCTCCTGATACGCTGCGCTTGTATAATTCGTTGTTGATGATTGTATAGGCCTTTGATCGTCGTATGATTTTGCGCGCCTCAATTTCATCGTCCGGCAGCACTCCGCGACTTAAATATGCCATGTATGGCTCTGTCCATCCTGGCTGTTCATGCAGGGCTGCGACTAAAGTTGAATCATCCTCTGGCTCTGCAATGTCAATCTCTGCTGGAGGTTTGACTGATGGATTGTGCAGTTCATCCAGGAAAACATTGGGTGGGACTGACTGTCTGTTGGATCCAAGCCGAGACAGGGCATCCGCAGCTTCATTTTGTCTCCGATCAATATGTTCAACTTGGTATCCAGTGAAATGTCCAGCAATTCTGTCCACCTCTCTCCTATATGCAGCCATGTTCGCATCCTTGCTGTCCCACGTTCCGGAGACCTGCTGTGCCACCAAGTCTGAATCGCCAAAACAGCGTATGCGACTGATGTTCATCTCCTTTGCTATACGTAGACCATGAAGCAGTGCCTCGTACTCCGCCACGTTATTTGTGCAGTTGAAGTGTATCTGTAACACATACCGCAGCTTGTCTCCCTTGGGAGATGTCAGAACAACTCCAGCCCCCGAGCCTTGCAACTGTCTTGACCCATCAAAATGCATGGTCCAGTATTTGGTTTCTGCCATGCTAGGAGCAACTTGGATTTCTGTCCAATCGTTAATAAAATCTGCAAGGGCTTGCGACTTAATTGATGTGCGCGGCTCGTAACTGATGTGATGTGGTCCCAACTCGATCGCCCACTTAGCGACTCTTCCAGTAGCTTCTCGATTACGAATGATATCTGCCAATGGTGCTGAACTCACCACAGTTATTGGATGCTCTTGGAAGTAGTGCTTCAGCTTGCGACTCGCCATGAACACTCCAAACACCAACTTCTGCCACTGTGGGTAACGCTGTTTGGAAGCTGTGAGGACTTCGCTCACGTAGTATACTGGTCTCTGGACAGGGTATTCCTTTCCGTTTCTTGTCTCTCCACAACCATGACAGCACTCACAGCGCGGGAATTTGCCGCTATGTATAGTAGCATTGGCTCTTTATCTTTTGGAGCCGCCAGAACTGGAGCATTTGTCAATTGATGTTTCAAGGCTGTCAGAGCTTCGTCGGCCTCTGCGTCCCAAACGAAGGTGTCTGATTTTTTCAACAGTCTGTACAAAGGTAGTGCTTTCTCTCCCAATCTTGATATAAAGCGACTCAAAGCTGCTACGCAACCAGTAAGCCGCTGTACATCTTTTATCTTTTCTGGCTTTTGGAGATCCATCACGGCCTTTATCTTGTCAGGATTGGCCTCAATGCCTCTTTCTGATACTATGAATCCCAATAGCTTTCCTGCTGGTACTCCGAAAACGCACTTTGTGGGGTTGAGCTTCATGTTGTATTTTCTGAGATTTGTGAATGTCTCTGCCAGATCACCAATAAGATCCTGGCTAACTTGCGATTTAATCACAATATCATCCACGTAGGCATGAACGTTGCGACCTATTTGCTCATGTAGGCAATTCTGAATGCATCTTTGGTAAGTCGCACCTGCGTTCTTCAACCCAAAGGGCATGCTGACGTAACAAAAAGCTCCGAAGGGTGTGATGAAGGACGTCTTTTCTTGGTCCTCCCTCTTCATCTTGATTTGATGGTAGCCTGAATAGGCGTCCAAAAAGCATAACAGCTCGCACCCAGCAGTTGAATCAATTACTTGGTCGATTCGGCAAAGCAAATGGATCCTTTGGACAAGCTTTGTTAAGACTGGTGTAATCAACGCACATTCGCCACGTACCGTTCTTTTTCATAACCAATACTGGATTTGCCACCCATTCCGGATGGTATACCTCTGTGATGAATCCTGCAGCCAGCAAGCGAGCTATTTCCTCTCCTATTGCCTTTCTCCTGTCATCATGAAAACGCCGTAGTGGCTGCTTCACTGGTTTAGCCGCAGGGTTCACTTTGAGGCTATGTTCTGCTAATTCTCTTGGTACCCCTGGCATATCTGACGGCTTCCATGCGAAGATGTCTTTATTTTCCTGGAGAAAAGCGACGAGGGCCTTCTCCTGCTCTTCTTCCATGTGTGCTCCAATGCTAGTTTGCTTGGATGAGTCGCCAGGAACAAGATTTATCTGCTTAGTGTCCTGGGCCGCTTTGAATTTCATTGGTGGCTCGGCAGATGGCGTGGTAACCACACTCATATCGTTTGGGTCCACCTGCGACTTATAACCTTTTAGTTCTTCCGCGGCACAGGCGGATTCTGCGAAAGCCGCATCTCCTTTCTCACATTCTATTGCTTTTTCTCTATCTCCGTACACTGTGATGACCCCTTTTGGTCCTGGTATCTTCAACTGTAGGTACACGTAGCATGGCCTGGCCATAAACTTAGCAAAGGCCGTTCTTCCAAACAAGGCGTGATATGGGCTTTGGAATTTTACCACTTCGAAGCTTAGGAATTCACTTCTAAAGTTCTCTTCTGTTCCAAAAGTTACCCCTAGGGTTATTTTCCCCACTGGCCGTGCGGACCTTCCTGGGACAATGCCGTGAAATACTGTTGACGTGGGCTGCAGGCTGGAATCCTTGAGTCCTAGACGCTGGAAAGTATCGTAGTACAAGATATTAATGCTGCTTCCTCCATCCATAAGCACTTTGGTCAGCTTGTATCCTGCAACGTATGGTGCCACAACCAGTGCCAACTTGCCAGGTTCCCGTACCTGTGGCGGGTGGTCGTCGCGACTCCAGGTTACCGCGTATTCTGACCACCTTAACCAAGCGGGTGTTGTTGGTATCACGGCGTTCACCTGCTGACTTCTCCGGCTCAATTTCTCTTCTCTTTTGGAGGTATCGATAACTATTGTGTGATACTGCCCCGTCTGCCTGGGGTTACTCGCGCCGTGCTGCCCAATATTTGTGTTATGAGCCGCACTAGGGTTTCCTTCATGGGAATTCCCCCCGTTGTGTTGGCTCTCTTCTTTCCACTTTTTGTAATAATGGCATTGCGCCTTGGTATGGTCCGCTGGCCGTCCATCACCTGTCGCATGAAGGTCGCATGGCCGGTTGAAAACTTCTTGCATATTGATTGGACGGGAGCCGTATCCTCGACCCCTTCCACGCTGGCCTCTGAATCCTCCACGCGTATTGGCGACGAGCCCTGAGTGACCATCTTCGCTTTTGCGTTTGTTTTGACTCGTGTTGTTGTGGCTCGTTTGCTGCTGCTGGGGCTTGTTGGAGTTTTTCTTTCCTTTTGCAGCAACCTCCTCTTCTTCTCCGTCTGACGCGTCTCTGGTTTTATCTGAGCTGGCATATTTGTTAGCCGCAGCCATCACCTCGCTGAGGCTCTTGACTTTATCCTTCATGCGACCCAGCTTATGAATCAGCGGCTCAAACTTGCAGTTTTTCTCCATCACCAGGACGGCTGAGCTTGGTGGTATATTATCTGAGGAGTGTATTATTTCTGCCACCCTTTTCATCCAATGGCGACTTGACTCGCCTTCCTTCTGGACACAACGCTCTAAATCTTCTATATTGCAGAGTCGCTTGCAAGTTCCTTGGAAGTTCTTAACGAAGGCATCCTTCAGTTCCTCCCAAGTATTTATAGAGTTGGGAGGCAAATTTTGCAGCCATATGTGCGCTGCTCCTTCTAGCATCATGTTTAGGTAGCGTGCGCAGATCTCTTCAGATGCGTTTAGGATGCTCATGCCCATCTCGTAATTGTTGAGCCAAGTGGTTGGATCCATGCTGGCGTTATAGTTTGCCACCTTGCGTGGCCCTTTGAAATCTTCAGGAAAAGGTTCCGATCTGATCCTCTCAGTGAAACACGCCGGTCCCTTGAGTCGCGAGGACAGGGCTGTGGGCGCGCCTGCGGGGTTATCTGCGGGCCGCTTTTGCATCAATGGGCATTCGCCTGCGCTTCTGCGACTTGCTCCTGCTGCCTCTGTGCGACTCCTGACACGTCCTCTGGTGGCCTGCTCTGGACGCTTCTTTCTGCTGTAATCCTGTGATTGGCTGGTACGAGGGGCAGCTGTGCTTCGGCTTCCGCCCTATTGGCTTGTTGCAGGACTGCCGTACTTAGCATCTGAATCGCGCGCCGCGCCTCAGCATTGACCGGGTCATCGCCTGTTGGTACCATCTGAGTCAAGATATTAGCCGCAGCATACATATTATCGACAGGGTTCTGGTAATGGCCCTGTGGGGTGTGAAACCTCCTTGGTTGTTGCTGGGTCTCTTGATTTGTTGGTACCCTTCCTTCCGCAGTCGTCTGGATTCCCGTCCCGCGGCTGGAGTGAGCGGGATTTCCACTGTTGGTTGAGTCGCGCGCAGCTGTGTTTGCGGGTCAACCTGTTGTTGAGTCGCAGCCAGCGCGGCTACTCTCTGCCGCTCCTGTTGGATTCCTTGGTTTATCTGATCGAGCCTGCGGCGCTCTTCTTCCATCCTTCGAACCTCATACAGGAGCTCGGCCCTGGCGGCCTCAATTTCTGTTGCACGGAGGGCGGCGTTCGTGGCTGACACAGGGACAAGAAGTGGGTTGCTTGGGGGTGCCGATGCCTCGGTTTCTCCAGCAGTTCCTGATGCACCTGCTCCTCCGGCCATGTAAACCGCGACTTGTGCCATCTCTTGATCTGGTGATGATGTGATTTCTGGTGGGTAACCCCAGCAACTTTCTTCAAAGGCAGGTATGATGGACCCAAACTCTTGCGAGTCCATGCTTTCCACGGATTCTTCCCCGTCATCGGCGACTTCTTCTACTGAATCGCCTTCCTGGACCGATCTAACGGACCTGCCACCGATGAAGCCGACGAAGACGTTGATGGATCCGAACGGGATGACGTGGCCGGTCTCCAAATAATCTGCTTCCGGCCCCCAGCTTGAATCGTCGATGAGGGGTGTGCCATTGACCGTGATGATACGGCCAACAACAAGATCTTCAGCTCCCTTCATGGATCCTGCGCGGAACGTGACGCTCTTGACCGCAGGCCCCACGGTGGGCGCCAACTGTCGTGGGTTTGTCACGTCAGGTGTCATAGATGACTTCGTAGGTGTGGGATTATGCGAGTCAAGCATCTCCGAGCTTGGGATCGCAGGAACAAAGATCAACACAGATTTACCCAGGTTCGGCCCCCTCAATGTGAGGTAAAAGACCTACTTCCTGCCTACCCTAGATTGGTATTGATATGATAATCGAGGTGTTACAATGGAGGCGATCCGATCTGGTACTCGCCGTATGAGCTAGGGTTTGGGGCTTGATAGCTTGACCCGCTCTAAGTCCTGCGAGTCCTCTTTATATACACAGAGGCTCGCTAGGTTACAAAAGGAAACTTCCCCATAAGGAATACATCCACAGAGGCCTACTCGGAGACTACTTGGTCTTCACGTCCTCCGGGATATGTCTTCTAGATCTTTCCCTTATGGCGGTTCAATATTGGGCTTGCTCCCAAGTGGGCCTTGTCCGTGCGAGTAAGTTAAGTCGCACTGGGCCGCGGGTTAATCCAGAAAGTATTCCCCGACACGCGTGTCATCTTTTCACCCAGGCGTCCCCGGGAGAAAGAGTGCACCCGACAGGCAATAAAACAGAAAGACAGAGCTGCACAGCCAGGAGCCCTGAGCTGGCCTTAGTAGCATAGGCTAGATATGTATCCAGAAAAAGCTTTGACTGAATGTAATCCAGAATTGTAAACTCAGAATGTAAGTTCAGATGAATGCAATCCTAGGGCTCAACTCCCGGGGTCATTTCCCAAACCTCCCTTTGCACTAACGCGCCGTCAAGTTTTCTGAGGAGATCTCTTAGGTGACAAGTGCTCTGACCGCCCGCACCAGTAGCAGCACCCCTAAGAGCACTATGCCTTCCGGGAGTCCACTCCACAGCCACGGGTACTAGGCCAGAAGGGAAATCTGACCGTTCGCCGGGGAGGACGCATTACCCCCGCAAAGGTTCTCATCAACTGTCAAGCATGCGCAGGTTGGTGGTATATTGACTCCGAGCGAGATATTATGCCTAGAATGCCAGATGCACATGCAAAGACTTAGCTGGTTTTTGCCGTGCCCTTGATCTACTCTGTCCTTCCCGGGTATCCAGCTCCTGAGCCGCTCTTCAGCATCCATTCCTGTCCCGGGAGAGGCGCTACACACAACACACTTTCAGTAGGAAAAGAATGGACCCTCCCTTACATGTCGTGAAAGTGTTTCATCCGGAGCAACCCGCAAGCAAAGTTGAATGTGCATTTCTGTGTTTAGGTTCTTTAAAACACAGCACTGCCCGTTCCACTTCTTACCGCGGCAGTACGGCACGATCAGGTGGCAGCGCCTACTGATAGGCTGCTCGCGCTCGACCTGTCAGCCACCGGCACCATGTCAGCCCCTGCTTGGGGGTTGTTACGGATAACACACTTCACGACAACAAGAGAGGCTCACGGAATTGAAAAACTTATCTTTTATTCCTTGGCGACGATTCTTACACCCTTATACAGAACACTAGCCCCTTGGGCGTGCTTAGTTGACTCGAACTATCTGCGATTCATGTTCGTATTCAGGGGTAGAATTTCCGGAGATTCTCGATGTTCCAGGCGTTGCCCTCCGGCCTGCCTTTCTCGTCCTCCAGATAAACAGCTCCGGGTCTCAGGGTATGCGTCACCCGATAAGGTCCTTCCCACTTGGAGGACAGCTTGTTCATGTTATCAAGCTTCTGCTTCTTGCGGAGAACCAGGTCTCCGGGTTCCAGTACCCGTGAACGGATATGGCGATCATGATAGCGGCGGAGCCCTTGCTGGTATCGAGCAGATCGTAAGGAAGCTCGGCACCGCACCTCTTCCAGGAAGTTGATGTCATCAATCCTCCTCTCAGCTTGTGCGTCTTCATCATAGGCAAGTACCCGGGGGATCCATGCCTGAGCTCTGTTGGCAAGACGGCTTCTGCTCCATAGACAAGGAAGAATGGTGTTTCTTGAGTGGCTCTGCTTGGTGTGGTTCTGAGGGACCACAAGACACTTGGTAGATGCTCAATCCAGTTCTTGCCCTTGTCTTCTAACTTGTCAAAGGCCTTGGTCTTCAAACCCTTTAGGACCTCCGCATTGGCTCGCTCACTTGCCCATTGCACCTTGGGTAGGACCGAGGCAAACACACCTTGATTCCCAGCTCTTCACAGAAGTTGAGGAAGGATCGGCTTGTGAACTGAGAGCCATTGTCCGTTATGATTCTGTTGGGTACTCCGAAGCGGTACACGATCCCTTCAATGAACTTGATGGCTGCTTGAGCTGTCTGTCTTGGTACTGGCATCACTTCCACCCACTTTGTGAACTTGTCGATGGCCACGAAAAGGTATTCATGGCCCCCGACAGACTTCGGTATCTTTCCCACGATGTCCAGCCCCCAGACCGCGAACGGCCAGGAGATTGGAATTGGCTGCAGAGCTTGCGCCGGCTGATGTATGTTCTTCGCATAGTATTGGCAGGCTTCACAGGTCTTGACTAGCTGCTCCGCATCACTGAGGACTGTTGGCCAGTAGAACCCGTGACGAAAAACTTTACCCGCCAGTGATCTTGATGCCACATGACTTGAACATGTGCCTTCGTGGATGTCCCGTAGCAGTACTTGGCCTTGTTCTTGAGGGATGCAGCGGAGCTTGACTCCGTTGTCCCGTCGCCGGTAGAGCTCGCCGTCGATCATGACGTAGAGCTTGGCTTGACGAGCCACCCGCTCGGCGTCGTGATCGTCCTCCGGGAGGGCGTGCTCCATGATGTACTTGACGATGTCCCGGGCCCAGGGTGGGTGGGTTCCTTCCACCGGTAGCACCATCCGACGGAAAGAAAGCATAGCTTCCTCCGCTGGAGGGGCTGCCGGGTCTTGAGCTTCTGGGCTGGCTACCCGTGTTGTCGAGGTAGAAGGGTCGCCAGCCCCCGGCGCAGATCTTGTCGCGAGCCTCTCGGGCGGGATCGAAGGTCGCCTGAGGACCTCGATGTAGATCCCGGGAGGCACTGGTTCTTGCTTGGACGCCACCTGCGATAGCTCATCCGCGGCCGTGTTTTCTCCCCGTGGGACGTACACAGCCCGGAAGTTGTCGAAGCGCCGCTGCAGCTTCCAGACCTCTTCAACGTATGGTGCCATCTGAGGGCACGCGTACTCCTTGTTCACTTGTTTGATGACTAGCTGAGAGTCACCCTTGACGACGATCTTGTTGATGCCGAGGCCGATGGCAGCACGAAGTCCTGCGAGCAGGCCCTCGTACTCCGCCGTGTTGTTGGAGATGTTCCCTTGGTAGTGCATCTGGACGACGTACTTCAGCCGGTCCCCGGTTGGTGAGGTTAGGACAACCCCAGCACCTCCTTTCCCCTTGGTGTAGGAGCCGTCGAAGTGCATGATCCAGGCGCTAGGATCTTCCTTCCCGGGGAGGCAGGTTTCCTCTTCCGGGTCGTCGAACGCCGTCTCGGTCCACTCGGCCGTGAAATCCGCCAGCGCCTGACTCTTGATGTTGTCCGTGTGCTCGAACTTGAGACCGAAACCTTGAAGCTCCATGGCCCACCATGATATGCGACCAGTGGCAAGTGGGTTCTCCAGGGGGCTTCTTAGGTTGTACTTGGACACCACCGTGATGGGATGGCTTTGGAAGTACGGCCTCATCTTGCGGGAGGCAATGAGGATTGCCAGCAGCAGCTTCTGCATCATGGGGTACCGCTCCCGGGCGTCGCGCAGCACTGCGCTGACGAAGTAGACCGGGTGCTGCACCTTGCGGGTCGCCGAGTCCTGAGAGGGCTCGGCTTCCCCACGTCGATGTCTTGGGGTGGGGACGATGTAGCCCCCGGCGAAGTCTCGTCGGAGGGAGATTCTCCATTCCCGACGGGATCCGCCGCCTGGTGAAGTTGCAGTGACGCCAGGATCATGAGACCCCTGGTCACCCGGCAGCCTTTTCTTGCACGGTTGCCCGGAAGAGAGTTCCCGGGTCGCTTGCCCTTGATCTTGCTTGACTTCTTCGGAGGAGCGTCACGCTCTACCACGAGCACAGCGCTGATCACCTGGTTGGTGGCAGCAATGTACAGTAGTAGGGGCTCCTTCTCTTCTGGTGCCACGAGGATTGGTGGCGAGGCGAGGTAGCGCTTAAGGGACTGCAGGGCTTCCTCGGCCTCGGAGGTCCACTCCACGGGGCCTGACTTCTTGAGCAGCCTGAAGAACGGTAAGGCCCGCTCCCCAAGCCTTGAGATGAAGCGCCCGAGTGCAGTGATGCACCCGTTGAGGCGCTGTACGTCCTTGACCCGCCGGGGCGCCTCCATGCGCTCGATTGCCTTGATTTTGTCCGGATTCGCCTCGATCCCTCGGTGAGAGACCAGGAAACCCAGCAGCTTGCCGGAGGGGACCCCGAACACGCACTTGTCGGGGTTGAGCTTGAAGTTGACCCGGCGGAGGTTCTCGAAGGTCTCGTGCAGGTCTTGGATGAGGGAGTCCTTGTACCGGGTCTTGACCACGATGTCGTCGATGTACGCTTCGACGTTGCGGCCCAGCTGCGACCCAAGGCATGCTTGCATTGCGCGCTGGAAGGTAGCGCCGGCGTTCGGAGGCCAAAAGGCATCCGGGTGTAGCAGTAGCAGCCCTTGGGAGTGATGAAGGCCGTCTTCTCTTGGTCCTCGAGTGACATCATGATCTGGTGGTACCCGGAAAAGGCATCCAAGAAACACAGCAGCTCGCACCCGGCCGTGGAATCCACGATCATGTCGATCCGCGGCAGGGGGAAAGGGTCCTTGGGACAGGCCTTATTCAGGTCTGTGAAGTCGATGCAGAGTCTCCACTTGAAGGTCATGGGTTTCGGTACCACCACGGGGTTGGCCACCCAGCTTGGGTGGGGAACCGACCGGATGACACCAGCTTCTATCAACTTGTCCACCTCGGCGATGATGAATTCCAGCTTTTCCTTGCTTTGGTTCCGAGACCGCCAATTTGTGCTCGATCACCTCCCTTGGTACGCCGGGTAAACCTGACGCCTCCCACGCGAAGACGTCAGAGTTTTCCCGAAGGAAGGCGACGAGCGCGCTTTCCTATTTGTCGGTGAGGCGGGCGCCGATGGTGATGGAGCGAACTCCGTCGCTGGTTAGCGCCACCTTCTTGGTCAGCTGCGGATCGCCATGGAATGGCGCCTTCTTGGGGGAGTAGATGTGGAGCCCCCGGGGTGCCCTTCGCCCCCGGGGAGAGCCCCATCATCATCCTCCTGTACACCTTGAGGGATGTCCGCCGTGGTTGCCACCGTCTGGTTCAGCTGGTGAACGCAGTAGATAGCATCGTCGATGTCGGCCTTGACCTTGATCACGCCCCACGGCGCCGGAATCTTCAGCATGTTGTAGGCGAAGTGGGAGACGGCCATGAACTTGGCCAGAGCAGGTCTGCCAAGTATGCCGTTGTACGGTAGCGGAGTGTCGGCGATGTCGAAGACGATTTCCTCGGTGCGGAAGTTCTTGGAGTCGCCGAAGGTGACCGGAAGGGTGATCTTCCCGAGGGGTCGAGTAACACTTCCGTTCACGCCTTGGAACACCCGGTGTCTTGCAGGCGAGACAGGGGATTTGAAGGATAGCCAGGACCTTCGCCGTCAGGTTGAGGCTGGAGCCTCCGTCGACCAGCATCTTGGTGACCTTGTAGTTGTGGATGACGGGCGACACGATCAGCGGCAGGGTCCCGACCCCGGCAGTGTTTGCAGGGTGGTCTTCTGGGTCGAAGGTGATGACTTGGCTAGACCAGTCCAGGGGCTTGGACGGAGCAGAAGCAACCGCGTTCAGCTCCCGGACAAGTCTCTTGCAGGCGCCGTTGGAGGGAGGCAGAGAAGACCCTCCGTGGATGCACCCGACAACTCCCGTGACTTCTTGATACTTGCCGCCGTTGCCTCCTTGGGGAGCCGGAGCTTCCCCGTTGCCGACGTGGGCGGCCTCCGGAGTGTTGTACCCGCGACCACCTTGACCGCCGCGTCCTCCTCCGCGGCCCCCGCGGCCACCGCCTCGGTACCATCCACGGCCGCCTCCGCCTTGGCGACCCGTGGGACAGTCACGAGCGATGTGCCCGGCAGTGCCGCAGTTGTAGCAACCGTCTTGACTGACCCCATCAGCTCGGCGTTGCTCCCGGACGGCGAGGTTCTTGAGCATGCGGCAGTCCTTGAGCAAGTGGTTGCCTTCTGGATGGATGTGGCACCAGGGATCACCTTCACCTTCTTCCTCGGAAGTCGGCGCGGGCTTGGTCTTCTTCGGAAGAGGCTCGGTGACGAAGATCCGCTTGTCGGGTCCAGGGTCCCGCTTCTTGTTCTTAGCTGGAGCGACCTTGTCCTCGGGTTCATCCTCCCCGGGGAACTTGGCTCCTTCTTCAGCTCGAGCGCACCGGTCTGCAAGCTCCCAGAGCTTACGAGCAGACTCGACGCGATGGATGCTCAGCTTCTCGCGCATCTTGGGGTTGCGGACGTTGGCGTGGAAGGACTGGATCACCAACTCCTCCTTGATGCACGGGATGGTGTTCATCTTCTGGGTGAAGCGCTGGATGAACTTGCGGAGAGTTTCACCCGGCAACTGCTTGAAGTCGTGGAGATCACTGGGAGCCCCCGGGCGCTCGTACCCGCCTTGGAAAGCCCCCAGAAACTGCTCCTTCAGTGCCCGCCAGGAACGGATGGAGCACTTGGGAAGGTTGAGAAGCCAAGTCTGGGCATCTCCCTTCAGGGCCAACGGGAACCAGTTGGCCATCATGACCTCGTCGGCCCCGGCAACCATGCAGCAAGAGAGTAGATCTGCAGAAAGTCCCGGGGGTTCGTGGTGCCGTCGTAGCGGAGAACGTCGATCTTGAATTTCTTGGGCCAGTTGAAGTGGCGGAACTCGGGAGCGAGGGCGAGGCAGCCTTCGGCGAGGTCGATGCCCCGATCTTCCCGGCGGTGACGTTCTCGGCGACGCTCGATGCGGGTGCGCATATCCTCGTTCTGACGGCTGTTGAGCTCGTCACGAAGATCTGGGTTGCGCGAGGTAGACGACCCGATGGAGATGGCCTCGCCGTGATCGCGGTTTAGCCGATCAGCCATCGGTGGCGCGGTGCGAGGAGGCGCCGTCTTGGCTTGACGTTCACCACGAGGCTGGCCTCGCGGATCACGTGTTTTGTCTTGTGCTGCTCCGGGGTTGTCGACGGTGGGAGCTTGAGTGGGTTCGACCCACGGACCACCATCGGCGAAGTCGAGGAGCCTCTCGACGCGAGTCCTCCATTCTTGGTAGACCTTGGGGTCGCCGCTGCTTGGAGGGAACTGCATCAGTGCCTTGGCAGCGACTAGAGCATCATGGCGAGCTTGCACGTCCGAAGGCGAGTGCGCGGAGGTCTTGCTCTTGGATGCTCGTGGATCCCCGCTGGGGCGAACGCCGTGGTTCCCTCCTCCAGCGGTGGGCTCCTTGCCGGTGCCGTTGCAGACGCTCTTCTCCCCTGAGCGAGGAGGAGGCATGGTGGTGCCCTTTGGAGCCGCCGCTCCGCCAGGGCCGTTGTCCTTGTCGCGACCGTCCACTTCGTCCGGCGCCACCCTCTCCATGGGAGGCGGGGACGGAGAGGCGCTCCGCCGTGCGCCAGCAGCACGACGTTCAGCTGAAGCTTGGGTGCGTGAAGGAGAGACCGGCTTGGACGCCGCAGGATCTCCCTTCTTCCTTGGAGGCATGCTTGACGAAGAACTTGCCGATGAACTTGATGAAGATGAATCCAGCACTTGCGCCCCCTACCTGGCGCGCCAGATGTCGTGTCTCGTTGCACGGACACCGGGAGTATAGGATACCCCCTTTTAGGTTCGGCACGGGGCGCGAAGGAGGCTGAGAACGTCTTCTTGGGCGGAGTCTAGATCAAGCTCTCCTCTCCACGATCAAAGCATGCAACCAAAGGGACACAAGGAGCTACCCAGGTTCAGGCCGCCCGGAGGCTAAAAGCCCTACTCCTGCATGTCTGGATTGATGAGTTCTTCATAGTGTGGCTTACAATGGAACCTCCCGGACAGGGTACCCGGAAGGGTTTTGGCCCGAGGTAGAAGAAGGACAGATCCTGACCCGGAGGAGATCACCTTCCTCTCTACCTCCGCAGCCCTAGTCTAGTCTTGCTCTGGCTCTAGCTCATGTTCGTCCTTGCTCTATCTTCTCTCTTCCCTTTTCTCTTTCTCCTCCCGTGCCTTGGTCCTCCTTTTATAGGCTAAGGGGTTGCCACAGGGTCACGTGAGGGGCACGAGGGACCTTCGGGGTGAAGGACCCTCCTCATCTGGTTTAGGGGGAGACGTGGCCTCTCCTCAGCCTAGCGTCTCCTCTGGGTTAGGTGGGAGCGTCCGCCTTGGGGGTGGACAGGAGCTGACACCACCACGGGGCGTGCTTCCCGCCCACGCTGCCTTCGCCTTGCTTCCCAAGTCTTCCGCGATGAGGTGGAGTGCTTATCCACAGGAACGTGGGGGAGTACCCGAGAGGGAGCCTGGCCTCCTGCCGGGAACTTGGGCTCTCGGGTCCTTCCTGGCCTTCTTGCTTGGTTCGGGGA
The DNA here is from genome assembly GCA_947311845.1 of Poa pratensis. Taxonomy (NCBI): domain Eukaryota; kingdom Viridiplantae; phylum Streptophyta; class Magnoliopsida; order Poales; family Poaceae; genus Poa; species Poa pratensis. The sequence goes on from CAMZMU010000063.1 coordinate 106,050,216, forward strand.
CCCGGAAGGTCCCCAGGACCGGAGCCCTTAGTCGATGTAGGCCATGCGTGTCTTGACGGTGAACCCGCCAGCTTGACTTGAGTCTTGGTCTTGTCCATCTTCATCTTGGGCCCACATGGGGTGGACCCACTTTGGCAGTACTAGGGGAACCCCATGTTCCACTGTTGCGACAAGTACATGGTCTTGTATTCACTCTTTTTGCCTTGTTTTGGCAATGATATATGAGGCGTGTATTACACCGATGACTTTGATTCACAAGATAGTAAGGATGACTCTAAGACTCAGGAGACATAACCTGTAGAAGGAATGCCAAAAAGGAGCCAAGTTCACACCGTCGGTCTTTGACCTTCCTGAACTCGGCCCCTTCTTGGCATTCCTTCCGAAGGTTATGTCCTCCTAAGACTCTTCTTCGATGTTTAGAATTTTTGTAGAATGTGCTAATGATTAGACTCTTGTGCATTATCATTTCGAGTGTTGGTCTAAAGGACCTACTGACATGTATAACAACATTGGTTATACATTTCTCTTGGTCCATTAGTTCCGACACTTGGAAGTTCATGATGTGCACTCTTCATATGAGGCATGTTCCTTGGTAAATGTTCTATTATTTCATTGATTAGACTGTTGCATGACACTAATGACTTCTCAGATCATCCTGTGCAGGGCTAGAGGTGACTTCTTGGAGCATGTGCGCGTTCCCATTAGTGACCACAAGACATTTGAGGTCAACCTGGTCCAAATGACTGTGCCTACTCAGAGCTACAGAGTTTTGTGCACCAACGAGCCGGGCCGGACATATTTCAGTGGCGCTCGGTGGACAGAACTTGTATCTTCATACGGTATGGAACCTACAGAGAGGTGCACTTTCTTCTCGACAATGAGCATAACGAGACCTACTTCATGTATAGAGCGAGTCTCAGGATCATGACCCTAGAGATGATGATGACTTCATGCCTGATCCTCACGTGATCGAGACCCTAAGTGAGTAGAAAGGTAGTTAGGAGCTATCTATTAGCGAGATCGAGTCATGTATCTACGTAATTGGAGACTTGTAATAAGTTAGGTGGTATATATTAGTGAGATGAGTCATGTGCTATCTATGTTACTATTATTATTGATTATCCCGTCATATTATATGTTTCTGCTTATTATTGAATTTCCTGGATATGTGCTACTGGCAATTATAAACGAAGCCAGTGATGTAATATTTAAAACTTATCTAGCAACGTGCGCGGTTGGTACACGTTGATGTTACGGTAATAGCTAGCAACATGTGCTGCCGTGGCACGTCGCTAGACCATATATACTAGCAACGCGCATCAGCACACGTCGCCGGTAATAATAGCAGCAGCGTGAGACCGGCAACGTGCGCTGACGCGTTGCCAATTGCCAAAAGTGGCACGTTGCCAATAGGCTATTCTGTACACGGTATTTAGGCGTTACCCGAAAAGCGTCACATCCCAAAACAAGACACCTCCTTACCGTGTGGCGATTTAGGTCGCCGACAGCGATGTTGTCCAGAGACTACGGCGGCACGTCGCGGCGGAAGTGGCTTCTCTCTCTCATGTTGGATCGTTTTGGGTCATTGGCTTTGAATTGCCAAATATGCCAATTTGACCCTCAAATTTTTGCTAGCTTGATAATTTTTTGGCTCTGAACACAACGATGGATTAGCTATTAGAGCAAACAATTTGCCCGAATACTAAAAAGAAGCAGGTTTTTGGTACGGAAAGTTGTTTTCGATCCCGAGCAGCAGTGCTCTCTCCTATTTTAAAAATTCGAAAATCATATTTGTGAGTTTCAAAAAAATCTGAATAAATATCAGGATGTAGCCAATGGTGTATCCCACAGACGTGCAATTTTTTAATTTGAGATACTTATATTATGGGATACACAAAAATAACAAATCTGACAAAACTTAGAGATTTAAAAATATACATCCTCAGATATTCACATTTGTCATTTTTGCGTAGCTCGGAATACAAAGTTTTTGAACTTGATATTTTACACGTTAGTGGGATATATCATTGGCTACACTTGTTTTTTTTTCCAGAAGTGTTTGAAAAAATTTCGAATTTTTTAAACAGGAGGGAGCACTAGTGCTCGGGGTTCAAAAAAAATCTCCACTGTTTTGGGTACTGTTTTTTATTTTGAGTAAACTGGTGGAGATCTCTTAGCTAGTTAATTTCTATTAGAGCCAAAAAAAATTGCCCCAATATAAAAAGAAGCAGGTTTGGGTACTGTTTTTTTTGTTTCTAGTTGTTTTCCTATTAAAAGAGTGGGAAAGGCGCCAGAACTTTGTAGGCCAACATCAACTGACGCAGTTTTTCATCTGTATTCTCTTGACGTATGTACCAGCAGATATGAGACGTTTATTTTGATCAGCTTGAACACTACCGACAATGGATCTGTTAATGTAGACGTTGCCGTATCGCTTTCTCTGTTCCTTCCTCGTCTCCATCCCTCTACTATCTCCCAATCTTGAAATCAATACGACGACTCTTCCCAGGCCCCAAAAGCAACCCGCCGTGGAGTCGAAGACTCGAAGTCGTCGTCCTCCCCACATGCTTCCCTTCTTGTACGAGTTCTTCTTCTCCCCACTCGCTCACCGCAGTGCCCAGTCACCATTCACTAACCACTATGCAGCATTCCGCGATCTTCGTCCTGCTACCTCTCGCCACCACCGCAGCAGTATTCGAGTGCAACGGCGGCCTATACACGGTCAACAGCACCTACGAAGCCAACCTCCGCGCTCCGCCGCCTGGCCGCGATCCTCCCAGCCGAGACCGCCTCCTCCCAGAGCCTCCAGGTGTTCCGTGGCCTAGGGTACTGGCCCAACCGGTTGCGAGCCTTCTCGCGCTGCTACCGTCACCCGGACGTCACCTCTTCGTCCTGCGCCGCTTGCGTCGCGGGCGCCTTCCGGGAGGCGGAGAGAGCCTGCCCTTACGGCAAGAAGGTGGCCGTCTTCGCTCGCAACTGCAGTGTCAGTCTCGCCGATTTCCCTAGATCTGTCGCCTTCGGTGAGTTTATTTCGTCTTTGCTTCCACAAGATAAGTTTCGGTTTACAGCATCTACTGATTTCTGTCGCGTCTTAGTATCATGCACTAGCTTCAAAGGATTAATTTCACTATCTTAATTAGGATCAGCTTATTTGCAAAGTTAAGTAGGAAGCAATCACCAGATTTTCAAAAGGTGATGTGATATTATATGTCGACAAAAAACTACCAGAATTGAGCTGCTAGATACATACTACTACTATTATAGAGTGAAATGCATCAGTGGAACAAAGTGCATTTCCTGAATAAACGTGCATTTTCTGTACTCATGGACTAAAGTGTTCATTCCCCGCAAGTTCATGGACCAATGTCACATTTCACTTATTATCATTATATCAAACTACCACACGTCCACGTACACATTATAATTTGTGGCATGAAATTTTGTAAATGCTAGCTATTGAAATATATTTACATGTTTCTATTAACTAGTGGCACACATATTGTGTATTCGACCTGCATTTGACACCATGCCATAGATAATACACATACATGACCTGGGACATTTATATTTTTTATTATTAGACTTTTGGAAAGTGTTTTAATTGTATGGGTCGTGTGTACAAAATGTATGACTAGAAATAAAGGAGGAACTTAGTAAACAAACCAAATCCAAGTGTCTATAAGTCAAGGAAATAACAGATTATTCACCGAGGATTTTTTTTTTTTGCACAACAAGAGGCGCCGGAGGCGCCAAACTTTTCCATTCAAATCAGTTGCAAAATACAGCATGTAGTACAAAATCCTGTAACACAGCAGATCGTAGAACTCAAATCGCAGGGCATTGGTCAGCAACATGAGCTGGACAAATACAACCAAAGAAAGGCTGTTCTAGGCGACGCCTCAGAGCCTGTTTTGCACAATTATGTGCCACCCATTCAAGTCACTTTTGATACCAAAAACCTGTAAGCAAGACTGAGAGGCGGCATCAAGAAAATCTGCAAGAGTATTTCTAGAATCCCATCGCTGCAATGGATGATCAAGTCTCCTGGTTGCAGCCACCTTGGCAAGGACCTGGTTATCTGAAAGATAGTATGGTCTGGTGATGTTCACGCCCAAAAGCAGCTGCCAGCAGCAAGGCCATAGCCTCGGCATGGAAAGCTGAAGAAGCAAGCGGTGCCGAGGCCTGATTCATAAGAGAGCACTGCTTGCCCATCACAGAGGACTTCTGAAAGCAGAAAAACTAAACCAAGAAAAGCGTTCTGAAATCTTCACGCATTCCATTGCGGAATTCAAAACATTCAGCCAAGCTATAATTTACAAAACTTACTCCACGACTTTCATATGGATCATGAAACGATTGTGCGACCTTTCTTGCCATATGTTCGAGGTTATTGGTATGTACTCCTCTGTTAGGGGACAGAGGGAGTACATTCTAATAATTTTCCTCTACGGAGGAAGGCTAAATATTGAACGACTATGCTGATTGAACCTTTACGCATTGCATTTCACAGGCCCTAGCAGTTGGCATGAACTCTTAGGTGCAGGACTGGTATTTCAAGCAATTGGTTTTGCATGGCTTTTGTTCCTGCTTCTGCAAGAATGGCGTGACAAAAGAAGATGCTCTATGACGTAAGTTTCTAACTAGAAGCATAAAAGTTATCTTGGGATAAATATATGAAACAGTCTACCTTGTGACACTAAAAACTGAACTTAGCCCCTTTCAAACTAGTTGTCTAACTATTTTATATTTCGGATTTTTCACTACAACAATATTAATTTACATATTCTAGAAACACTAAAGGGTGTAGATTTACGACTTCTCAAATGTAATGAGCAGATTTCAAAAAAATAGAAACATCTGGAAGTGAATAAGTTTACACTTACTGTGTTTCACCTGCACATTTTATATGTAATGCGTGATATCCCGTAAATGTGTCCTCCTTTTGTGACTTGAAACAGTGTAGGAGCAATGGAGCATATAAACTTTATTTTCCTTACATGTTACATGATGCAGGCGTTCTATCTCTATTCCTTCCGGAAATCAATAGTATATCAACTTGGTCATACACTTCTGGGCATCAGCTTATACTCCATGAAGAAGAAAACAAGTCAGGCGCTACGGTCAATGCATACATGTTTATATGAACAATGAGTTGATGTTTTATAGGCAACCCATGGTTTAATGTTGTCCTCCAGTTTGGAAGGTTTCAGCTTCGGCTTTACGAATAAGTTCCAACATCCACTTCACTCGCTCTGTCATTTTCACCTAATTCTCCGGTCCCCATCTCTTGTAATCCTAACTTGCCAGAAACAGAGCTCCAGCTTGACGCAATTTCTAATTACGCAACCCTAACTGATTCACCATTGAACTCTTAACCCTTGGTTACTTTTATTGGTTTCATTATTACATGTATTCATTTCTCACAACATCACTTGTTCAGATAATTATGCAAAGAGGGTGCGTGCCTGGATCAAATACAGAATCAGCAAATGGCAGCGGATCGATCGGCAGCAGAGCATAGTTCCCCTACACCCTAAAAAAAACACAGCATAGTTCCCATATACCCTCAGAAAAGCACATCATAGTTCGCCTAAAGTAAATCATCACTTAACTCAAATGGTTTGATTGTGTTCATTGGTTCTGTTATGCCACTATCTGGGTTTATGCCTAAATTACCATATGTAAATCAGAGTATTTACCAGCAGCTCATGCACTTCCCGTACATGCTAGATTAACACGAGTAAGAGCAGAGTTTGCACCGTAAGAGACCAAGGCATGAAAGTAAATATAAAAGGCTACGGAAGCTACTACTGAGGAGAACATGGTAACCCCAAAAGTTGTTGGAAATTTAATTTGATCTCATCGATCTCTAGCTTCACCATCAAGGTCAATAGAAGATGCTATAAAGACAAAAAAAAAAGGGCAGCCCGGTGCAGTAGCTCCCGCTTGCGCAGGGTCTGGGAAAGGGTCTGACCACTTTGCGTCTTTAGTACGCAGTCTTTCCCTGCATTTCTGCAAGAGTCTGTTTCTAGGACCTGAATGACCTCATGATCACAAGGCAGCAGTTTTACCGTTGCACCAAGGCTCCCCTTCTAGAAGATGCTATAAAGACAATAGAAAATGATATATAATGAGTTCCAGTGGTATTTTGGCCAAACCATAAATCACGATAGCACGGGACAAATGATCCTTGTATAAACTAACTTCTTGTAGTTATCGATCTCTTGTGCCCTTTGTAAAGTAATCCCCTTGGAATAAGTGTTGCATTGTGAACTTCTAAGCAATTTTCCTTGTAACTAGCAAAGACTGAAGGACCATATTGTTAGGATGGATAAACATAATGTAGAATAAACAACCCTCCATGTATCCCTGGTGCACCTCCCTTCACGTATCCCTCCAAACCAACTACCATATATCCCTTCTACTCGAGCAGTTCCTGACCCTCTCATCTTCATGGCTAGACTGGTGAATTAATTCTGATATTGTAGACTGTACGATCACCCTCTAAAAATTACCTAGTGTAAGTTGGCTACACTTCATATCGCTCTACACATCACACTATGGCCATGTCGATGTGGCGCCGTTTTTACCTCCTTTTCCTCGTCATCCTGGTCTCACCTCTTGCCGCCAACTGTAACGTCGTCTGCAGTGGCCCTGGAAACAGCACGGCCAAAAGAAACCATGAAGCAAATATGTGCGTCTTTGCGACCATCCTCCCGAACAAGACCTCCTCCATGCTCAGCCACTCCGCCTACCATCACACCGGGGAATTCCCTGACGGCTTGTCTGCTGTATCATACTGCCACAACGGCACAGACTCCTCATCCTGTGGGGCCTGCATCACCTTGGCTCTCCAAGAAGCACAGACAGCGTGTCCTTACCAGAAGGGTGTTGAGTTCTCCAATGGCAACTGCTCTCTCAAAATCTCTGCGATCATTTACCTCGACACTCCAGACTTTCTTGTCCTCCGGCACGATGGCTCCAAAGGTGAGTCTATTTCCTTTCCGGTCCTTTTTGGGGAATTCATGCTTCTCAAGTTATTATCAGTCTCAAAGTTTTCGTTGGACTGTAGATCAGATATATATGTAAGCTATCATGTGAGCCGATCTTGATCAAACGGTAACCAGATAGTTGCATGTTTAAGAAATTATGTGAAACTGTAGGTTTGGAGTTGCACATTCGGAAGCATGAAATTGCACACGGCATTTTCGCAATGTCAAGCTTCATCATGTGAAACTTGGTGAACAAATAATATTTCTCACATGAGAAATAGCAAGCCTGCATTCACAATGTTTTTCCAAAAACATGCATTTAGAAGTATAATTATGTGCAACCTGTCAGTTGATTATATTTATAACCACTAGAATGTAATGCAAGGGAATCATGTTCGAATTTCCAAAAATAAACATAGTAGTGTGCTGTGGCATGTGCTAGTTACCACGCTGTTTGCTCAAAAATAATAATATCTAGGTGCTCTTTTAGCAGTGAGAAAGCTTCATGATGTTCAGCAGAATTTAGAAGACGGAAGCACTAAAAATAAACTCCAGGACAAGAAAGCTCCTGCTGAGCAATAGTTTACTTTAGAATTACATAGAACCAAAAGAAAATAATACAGACTGGTATTTCCAATGTGTGGGTATTTGGGCGTAAAATCCACATTATATGCACCCGTTATTTAAAAAACACATTTAGAAATGTCGAAAAATTCCAAAATAAAATTTCACGGATACATCTTCATATTTATATGTTTACAAATCGATTCACGGAAAAACGACATTTTTCTGGGCTGCGTAAAAAGACAAAAATATCCTTTTTTCGTGAACCGACTTGGTGAACATATAGAATGTTAAGATCAATGTGTGGATATTTGTTTGCAATTTTTTGACATCTCGAAATGAATTTATAATGCATTTTAAATAAAGGGTGCATATGCACCCGGGAGTCTCGTTCAGGACGAACTCCTCGTTAGCTAACGATAGATCGTGAGCTTGTAGTTAGCTTTGGATTTAGTCGTATGAACTCCTAAGCTAATCTCTTATACAAATAGAAATGAACTGTGAACTTCTCTATCTTTTTTGTTTGGATCAGTAAATCAGTGTGGAATTAACCTTCCTATACAGACACCTGGTAATTCCTTACTACCATCAAATATGCACACTACTCAGAGTAATTGCCCCCTGACCCTCTCCATCTCTATGAATGTCATGGAATGAGTGATTAGTGTATACTAGGCTGCAGTCCAAATTATTACACATCACACCTTCTGTGTTCTGTCCAAAGCTTTTCAAGGCAAGCCCAAAATCCATATTTGGTTGTTGCTATCTGCATGCTAACAAAAAATTAAAAGGCCAACAGATGTACGTGGTCAATCTGCTTTCTTTAGATTAAGTTTCTGAACGCACTTTATGTAAATGGATTTGATTTCACTCTTTACAAATGATTACTGTGGTAATATAGCTGTTACATATTAAGGTGAAACCATTAAACACAGCCGAAAAGAAAAGTTAAATTAAACAGTTATGTGTTCAGCCTTTGTCAAGCATTGCTATTTTTACATGTTACTCTCTTATCAGATTAGTTGATTATCAAGTCATGACCTGGTTTTAGAGCACAGTATTGTAGCATTTTACTATATAGCTTACCATGGAACCATATAAATTTGGCAACACAAATATATCACTGGTATGATCGTGCTTTCTTTGAACCATATGTAATTTGTCGACTGTATATTCAAATGATTTTCCTCAAAATTTGGAAAGAAAGAGAATGTTCATCTGCTCTAAACTGAATTTTTTCAGATGGATTCTTCATTATGAGAAATTCGTTCGTGGCTCTTGGATTTGTGTGGCTTTTCTTCCTGCTTCGGCAATACTGGCATGATAGAAAAGGATGATCTCTGATGTAAGTGTCACAAATAAAAAAACTGAAAGGAAACATATTTAATTTGGCTAGGGTAAAAAAAATAGACTACATACGAAATATAACTCTACACGACTCAACCCTAAAATAAAACAGCTATTATAGTGATCTAAACATCTATATGAGTCTTGAGTCTACATGAAATTCACATGACTTTATCTGAAAATGTATGCCCACTTCCTCGTCCTTTTAAACTGGAGTCTTCTAAACTCTTAGTGCTATATAATGCAGGCATTTTAGCGCTCCTCCATCTGAAGACAAATTGATTGATCATCTCAGCCAAAATTTTCAGCAGCTGCACCTTCTCTCAAGCAAAAGAAAAATATAGATATATCTACATATATCAATATTGGATGTTTTCGTCAAGCTCGTGCTTGCTTTAATTTAGATTATCTTCAAGCATGTTAACAGTTTGCTGTTATCCACTTCACTCACTATGTTGACGGATACTGATTAGTTTCATGTACAACCCGATATCCATGTAATATTTGTAGCTCCAACTTCTCCTAATTATGCATTCAACTCCAAAGGATTCAGCTCAAATAGAGGGCAGACAGTTTGTGTGCAAGGTTTATATCCAAATTACATTAAGTAATTATAGTATATTTTCAAACACAGTGACATCTAACTTGTGGAAGTATCTGAACCTTTTTTTGGACAGGAAGTATCTGAACTTTATGTTGTGTACGAGCAATGTTATATCGTCTAATTCAATTTTCAAACCCCAGTCAAACATTCTGTACGCAAGCCTAAATTCCCCCCAAAACGGAACATCAGGATCAGATCACTCCATATTACGAAGTCAAAAAGTCCATAGACGATACGAAACGTTTCTGAGAAAGAAACAAAGCAATGTGCGAGAATAATGTTTCAATTATGACGTACTTGAGGGCAACTGCATGACCGGCGGGGGGCAGGTGCGCAATCCGTTCGTCGACGCCGTGAGATCCCGTGCCCGGCTGCTGGGCGCTTCCGCTCTCCGATCGCGAACCGCTGCGAGGTCTGGTTGGTGGCCGGCGGATGGGAGATTTCGACCGCCGCCGACTGCGGGTCAGACGTTCTCCGGCAGACAGTATCGTTTTTGTGTTTGGTTGGGCCGGGCCAGAACAAAACCAGATGAGTCTTACATGCCCTACGCGAAATATAGTTACGCGGGCCATCGGATTATAGTTTTTTCTGTGGGCTGTGATATTGGGGAAGGTGCTAACGGCAGACAAGCTTATGTTGCGACAATGGCCGAACGAATACTTCTGTCAACTATGCCATCCGAGTCTGGAAACTACTCAACATTTGTTATCTGAGTGCCAATACAGCATGACAGTTTGGTCCCACTTCGCTAATCTACTGGAGCTTGAGACTCTTAAGCCTGAGAATTGGCTCGGCCGTGACCTATCGGTGCGAGGATGGCTGCAGGAAATGATCAAAGCAAACTCAAAGGAGAAGAAGAAACGGGCCTACTCGGCGACACAACTCATCTGTTGGGAACTATGGAAAGAGAGGAACAGGAGGATCTTCAAGCAAAAAGAATTGCCGGTACAAAACTTAATTACAAGAATCAGAGATGAAGCTCAATGCTGGAGCTTGGCAGGGGCACCACTGCCTCTACCGCTGCAGTACGGTGGTGCACCTTTTGACCCCTGCTGAATTGTGTAATCTCTGTTTTCGATGGCGTCTAGCCATTCGTACTTGTAAAACTCTTCTATCTTTACTATTAAATGGGAGTTCGTACGTTGGTACGTCTCCCAGTTTACTGCAGATCGCTTCCGATCTCGCACTGCCATCGTTAACATGGGCCGACCCATAGACCAGACCATATGCCGCACACGGCCCATATGCCGCTCTGCATTTGTCCCCTCCCCTCCCTGAAATCTTCTCCTTTCCCCCCTCCTCTCGTGGTGCGACGGCGCTGCAGATACAGCGGGAGGCCGCCGGCCGGCCGACCTCCCGTTCTCTCCTACCTACCCACCTCGCTCCTACTGAAGCCATTGCCTACTCTCCTCGTTCAGCGCCGCGTACTCCCCCTATAGGACCGTGATGTCCTCTCCTACTCCTCTAGGACCGCGCGCCGCCACCCTAGGACCGCCGTCTCCCATCGTGGATTCCATCTCCAGGGACCGGCGGAGCACCTCCTCTTATCCGACCTGGTGGTGACCATGGTCGACCTCGGGGAGTGGCGCCCCTGCGTCTGTCGGTTCGATCGGGACACTATGTTTCAGCTGGCTCGGGGGCTCGTGGCGCCGCCATTCGATCAGCCAGTGTAGGACATGTGCCACTGTCACAGGTACAGGTCGATGGATGGATGTTCTTTTTGTCAAGCAGACATGCAATTTTTTGAAGGGACATACAATTGCGAATGGCCCAATTGTGAGGACATAGGAATATTTGTTTCTTGTGTAATTTTAGTTTAAGGGAAGGCGCAAGCTGCCTAGGCTCAGTGGCGCTGCTAGGCTAGCTGTTCTTTTCTATTTCTTGGTAAAGTTTTACTGTAAGAGTTAATGCCTAAGACTATACTAACTTAATTGAACTACACGTAGTTTTTCTCCTGAAAATATCATCTGCTATGCCTAACAGAGGCGTTGTGTCTTTCATGGCGTTAACAATTTGCTGGTTCTGTATCCAGGAATTTGGCCTTGCTAGACTAGGTTGTTAGAATTTGAAGTAACAGTCAGGTAGTGATTGAGATTTTGGCAAACAATGTGAACATATGTTTGCAGTATCGGAGATATATGGGTTGGAGGTTTGGATCTAAAATAGGTTATATACGTTAATGATCAATACATCTAACACAGCGATTCCATCTTTATTTGCCTTCTATTGTTCCCCGTTGATACTGTAAGATAGGTTATATTTCACTTGTTCTTGCTCCAGATCCTTCAGATACTGCATCGTTTGGCTATACCAGTTTTTGCTAATACACACTCTTAACATGTGTATGGGCATGGATTCCTGGGTTATGCATGCCATTTGGATTTGGATTGTTGATAATTGTTTTGCAAAATATGAGAATGAAAGATTTTCAGACATTGTTGTATCAGATCCAAGGTTTCGGTTACCGGCCGGAATTCCGCGGTAACCGGATTTCTCGGACCCCCCCGGAATTTGCATATCTCGGATGAAAAATCTCGGATTAGTCAAATTTGAAATAAATTTGTGCTCGAAAAATTTAAATTTTTAAAAAAATCGATGTTTTAAGTTTAAATCCTAAATTCTTACCGAAATATTGGGCCGGTTACCGGCCGGTATTTTCCGGTAACCCCGGTTACCGGACATACCGGCCCCCACCGGAATTTTTTTTGAACCGGTATCCGAAACCTTGATCAAATCACACTTCTGGGGCCCTACTATATATAACTTGGTGTTCATACCCATTCTAAAGTTTGTCTCACTGGTTTTGCAATGCGTTAGACATTGGATTTTCAGACATTGTTGTATCATATCACAATTCTGGGGCACTACTATATATAACTTGGTGTTCATTCCCATTCTAAATTTTGTCTCACTGGTTTTGCAATGCTTTAGATATTGCTGCGTCGTATCATAATTCTAGGGCCCTACTATGTATGCCTTGATATTGCATAATGCATACTCATTCCAAAGTAAATCTGTCTCACTGTTCATGCGATGCTTATAATTATATTTTTGAATATCAGGTAATTTTCTGCTAATATAGTAAGAACACTTGTGGTTAGAGCAATTGCATATTATGAGATAGCTTTACCAGCATTAGTTTTTTTGCATGGATCCGATGATTCTTTGTTGACACTCATTTCTGAGGGTACACATCGGGTATAATTCAGCTAATCGAGTGACTCCAATAGGTATTGTTTCTACAATTGTTTGACACTCATTTCCAATTCATCCATCGCCTGATTGACCGTTAGGTACTAGATTTAAGTTAGTATACGCTTGTCATATTAATGACATTACTTCAGCATGCGATTTAAGTTATATACCAGACGTGCTTCGGATGCATGTGAGACTTGGCTTTCATGTTGTTGCTCCTTTTTGGGAAAAAATGTATTTCGTGTTAATTTATTACTTCTTAAAAGTCTCACTGTAAGTACAACAAAACTATTTTCTAAGTAAACAGAAAATATGATATAGTCGAAAGGCGGAGCAATAGCAGACTGTGTTTGGGAGCTTTGAAACAGTGAGGACTTGTTCTAATTGTAATTATGGTGAATCTATCCACAGGTACATGTGTGCCGTGTATGCCGCCTTCTACTAAATGAAAAGACATCTAGAATTTCAACGCTATAAGCTAACCATTTGTTGGCTTAATCCATTTGTCATTTCGTATTCACGTTCATTGGCTTGATCTGTGCACTAGCTATATTAGTAAATTTTTCCTTGTTTCTTACATGGAACCATTAGGACCTAACCTCTCACACAAGTTCCTTAACTATTTTTAGCAAATATAGATACAACTACGTGGCATAATATAGTTCTACTATTTCCATCTTCAGGCACATGCAGATAGAAGTTCATCATGCCTACTTCGGCATTAGCTTCATAAAAACAGCAACGGAAACACATAGTTAAGTTCAATGGAATAAAAAGTCAGAGTAGAGTCATGGCAAACCTTATTGTTTTTCATCTTCAAAGTAGTTTCTTATCTCTCAAACAGTTAGACTACATACAGCTAGATTTAGCTGCTCTACTGGCCGGGCATCCTTAAAAAATGCATCATATTTTAAAATTCTTTAGCAGATAGTTGTGCTGGTCTGAAGAGTTAATTGCGCTGGAGGTCACACATCTCGTCACGTACGTGCACATTGGTCACACATCTGGATAATGGGATTTTTTGGTCACACATCTCACAATTGCGTGCACATTGGTCACAAACGGGAAGTGTCATCCCGTTTTGGACTGGAAATTTTCAGAAAACCCCCTGGAGTAATATTAGGAGGACCATTTTGTAAAATTAAAAAAATCAGAAGGACAATTTTGTAAAATTAGAAGGACCATTTTGTAAAATTAGGAGGACCATTTTGTAAAATTAGGAGGACCATTTTGTAAAATTAATATTACTCTAGGGGGTTTTCTGAAAATTTACCGTCCAAAAAGGGATGACACTTCCCGTTTGTGACCAATGTGCACGCAATTGTGAGATGTGTGACCAAAAAATCCCGTTATCCAGATGTGTGACCAATGTGCACGTACGTGACGAGATGTGTGACCTCCAGCGCAATTAACTCTGGTCTGAAGTCTCAGTTCGACTAACAAGACTGGTGAGCACTATGTACTACCAAGTGCCAATGTAAATTTTTCCAATTACAATATGTATATGCCTCTACGTGCAATTTTAATCTTGCCCTAAGCAATTTTATGCCTAATTTTGTATGTGCTCCTATGTATATATGCTTTTTGCCTCGCGAAATCATTTTCTCATGAATGAAGAAATTCAGTGCATTGAAGTCTTCAATTTTACTATGTGATGATTCAGAGCTAAAAGCTGATGGCCATGCTTTATGTATGTCCAGTAAGTTGTGATATGCATGGCTAGCTGACTTTTTGTTAATGTTTTTTCTCTATTAGAACTGTAACCCAGGTCGCCGCTGGGTGTTGCGCCAAGGAACTCCACCAGCGGACACGAGTTCATTTGGCCTTTGTTCGCCTCCAGCCTTCCATTCCTTCTCTGGATATGGCACTCCTCCATCCCACTTATTGGAAAGATGAAAGTGTAGTTGGCGGGTGGGACTGAGAGCTGAGAGCTGAGAGCTTTTGGTCGCTTCTTAGTAGCTACATCTTGGGTTTACAATTACATGAGTTCATGACTCTGCAACTTGTGTTAGAGCGTGCCTAAGTCAATGGCCAGACAATGTTCTTTTTATGTCGGGAAATGCAGAAAACTTTGCCATGATTTATGTAGATTGAATAGTTTTAAAGAAAATTAGGCTCTATGTTGTGTGAATTCAGTGGTTGCTCGTGTATTTTTGTTTCAAGGCTTTAGCGTAGTTTTAAAGGAGAGTGATGCATAATTAATTTGTATTTTCATAGGCGACGGTCATCCATGTAGTCTATGTGCTTTTCGAGATGAAATACAATCAGCTTATCTTATAATTCGTACTTTATAATTCAGTTGGCTATGTGCATGAATTGTGTGTCCTTCAGATTGCAGTGGTCAAGGTTGATCAAGAGCTTGACCTGTGGTTTGAGTACCCCAGACTGTATGTTGTTGTCGTTGAAAGAATGTTGACTGTGGCAACGCAAATGGTGGGTGGAAAGGAGTGGAGGATCAAAATGGCCGAGGAAGTACACGAATATTGAATATTTTGAACGACTTATTTTGATGACTTGCTTGAGTTTGAGAAAATCCCGTCACGCCATAGTGTTTTAAGAGCAAGGTGACTATGAATGAAAATGACGTCGTTATTTGACTGCATGTAACTACAAAGCACAATGATGGTGAGGAATTAGACTCGATAACCCGTAGCAACGCACGGGCACTCAACTAGTCGCAATTAATATAGCAGTCCTCCTGCTCTGATTTTAAAAAAAATCTTCAGATTTCCCAAACTGGTTTAAGCGAAGAATTTGACAGAACAGTGTCAAGCCCTCAGTTTTCTTCCCCGCAAAAAAAAACATCAATTTTCTTTCTGGAGAACCCGCAGTAGATTCAGGAGTCTTTGTAGTAAGATTGGAAAGAGACCGCGGAGTTGATGCACCTGCGCACTACTAATCCCGATCTAAAAAAAAATCAAAATTGTACTTTTGATTTTGCAAAAAATTCAATTTTGAAACGTGAATACATACATGGTATATATATTTGTGAAAAGTTTCGGTTGAAAATACTTTTATTTCGATCTACAGAAAAATTACAAATTTGCGGCTGTATGAAGTATAGTAAAAATCCCTTATTTTGTCCCGAAATTTGTCTTTTTATGTAGGCTAAAATACAACATATTTTAAATAAAATTTAGTGTGTAGGTAGATAATATGTATATGTATCCATATACTTTTAGCTAGAATTTTTTGGAACATAATGTGTGATTTTCTAATAAAAAATAGGATCATTAGTGCCCAGGTGCCAATACAATTTTCCGTTGTAAAGAGAGAAACATTGGGAAATATGTTTTGGTCTTTTGGCTAATAGGTGTGATGCACCCACTATCCAAAAAGGAAATTTTAAAATGTAAAAAAAATGAATAAAAATTTCTGATGTATATATGGACATTTTATATTCGCACACAAAGTTTCGTGAAAAGGGATCATTTTTGTGGCCTGTATAAAAAGGTAAAATTCCGAGTCTCCAAAATGATTTTTCACGAGACATTTCGTTAATCTTTTTTACATAGTACATAAAAATGTCCTTTTTTCACGAAACTTTATGTGTCAACATAAAATGTTCAAACGTACACATGAAACTTTTATTTGAATACCTTTTTACATTATTTTTCATAACGACTGCATCTAAACCTACGAGCGTGTCCACAAACCTTGCATATAATGGCTACGACGCCTTTCACCCCCAGTTTTCTCTCGTAGCCATTTCCAGGTATCCACGAGGGCCTACCTCGTGCAGCCTAGTCTGCACCGGTGCATCTACCAGCACGGCAAGGACAAAGACCATCGAGGTTCGACAGGAACCTATCTTAACTCCACTCTTGTTGCCGTGTGGAAACCGCTGGAGCACTTCACCCGGTCAGTTTGGTTTCTCGCGAGGTCATATCGCGGGCGCCACCGTTCACCGTCGTTGCCGCCGGTCTTGGTCGTCGACCCAGCAATGGCCATCACCGTGGTTGGCTGGGCCCCGCGTGCATTTATAGGTGGCCCTACGAAGTCAGGACTGAAACGAGCCCCGTCTTCTTCTACTCTGCTTCGCTTTACTTCGCTACCACCGTTCCCCCCATCACCCAACGCCCTGCCAAACACCATGGCAGCGCGCCACCGCGGCCACCTCCCCTCCTACCTCGTCCCCGTCGCGTACCTCCTCCTCGCCTTCATCCTCACGCCTCCATCGGCCGCCGATCCTCTCGGCCAGTTCTGTGGCACCAGTGGCAATTTCACCGCGAACAGCACCTGCCAGGCCAACATCCAGTTACTCAACGGCATCCTCCCCAAGAACGCCTCCTCCTCACGGAATCTATTCGCGACCGGCACCGTCGGCACCCTCCCGAACATCGTCTACGCCCTCGCGTTCTGCCGCGGCGACACCAATGCCTCCGCCTGCGCCAGCTGCATCTCCACCGGCTTCCAGGACGCGCAGAACCTCTGCCCCTACAACCAGGACGCTACCATCTTCTACGACCCCTGCGCCCTCCGCTTCTCCAACCAGAACTTCCTATCCTCCACCAACGGCGACAACCGCCGCCTCCTCCTCACGAACACCGGGAACGTGACCGCGCCGGTGAAGGTGTTCGACGATGCCGTGGGCGTCCTCTTAAACGCCACCGCCGATTACGCCGCCGCGAACTCATCCAGGCGGTTCGGCACAGGGGAGGAGGGCTTCGGGACGTTCGACAAGATAAACCCAAAGATCTACGGGCTGGTGCAGTGCACGCCGGACTTGGCACCGGCTGATTGCCGGAGCTGCCTACAGGGTATCATTGGGATGAATCCAAAGTATTTCAGCGGGAGGCCGGGTGGCCGGATTATAGTATTTCGGTGCAATTACAGGTACGAGCAGTATCCTTTCTTCAACGGGCCTTCGCTGCTGCAGCTCCCGGCGCCATCCGTGGGGGAAGCTCCAGCTCCAGCGCCACCCGGAGGAGGTGAGCCTCGAGAATTGACTTCATCTTATTTGCACGATTCATTCAATAGACCACAGGTAATTGGGCAATTCAGGGAGAAACCAGTGAGGTTCCATGTGTGAAGTATCGAAAACCTAGAAACTGGAGGTGGTCTGGATCGGAGTATTTAATTCGATTCTAACACATAAATATATAGACTGTCAACACCAACCAGGTTCTTCTTTTACTGTCTGTTTTGTTTGTACTAAAAGTACTCAGATCTTTAGAGTTCTTTAATTAGTGTAAAGAATTCAGAAGCAATTTTTTGAAAGATCCAGCAACTGCTTGCTTTCTACTAAGAGGGGGAAAACAATACAGAGACCAATTGGCTTGTAGGACAACTGACAGAAAACAAAACCTGGGCAAACTAGTAAACGTCGGAAAGATCATTCTCAACAAGCAAAATTTCCGTTGTTTGGTCTTGACTTCTGTGCACTCCCGTTGCTCTCACTAGCTTGACTGAGCAACAGGGAGAATTAGAAGAGTTCTGAGTCTTCTGACGACCTGGCCGGTTGTGCATATCCTGGCTGTGATTGCTAGCCATAGAAACTCACCTGCAAAGGTTGCGTATTGGAATTAAGAGCACTCTTCCATGATTTGGTCTAAGCAGGAATAAATTCACGAGCTAAATATCCTTGTCTGCTGGTGTGTGTGCATGAGTACGTGGTTTTTCCCCCTTGTAGTCAGGGCAAATAACATGGTTTCATTCTTTGTTGGCTAGTTTTTTTTTAACTAAAAAGTGCAACTATTATTATTTTCCAAGAGAATATATCCTTTGGAATAGGAACTCAGGGGAAATAACATATTCAAACTGGCTACCTATCTCCATGTCAAGACATAAAGCATTCAGCACTATGAACATCAAAGATAGGAATTTTCTCCTAGTGATCCTTTTGAAGTTGTCGAGGCTAGGAGCTTCACTATGTAAAAATGTCTACAAAATGCAGATTCGTCATCTTCTTTAGAATCTTGTAGAATTCTCTTCAGCGTGTCTTGTACTGACTGGCGCCTTTCGTTTACAGGAAGCACAAGGAATGGAGCTGCTAGAATTTTAGCCATTACACTGCCGACAGTAGCTGCAATACTGGCTTCTGTTGTAATTTGCCTTTGTCTATGGAGGAAAAAGAGCAAACCAGCACGAAAGGCATCAGTATCATGTAAGTCCTTTCAGTTAGTTCCAAATCCATTATTTTACACAAATGGAATCAATGTTTCCGACGTTCTCTACAATTGAAACTAAGGTTTTGTTTGACTGTGACATCATTTCCACATGAAAGTAGTTACATTCTTGCATAATACCATATTAAAGTGTCTTTTTGTCTATGATAGATCCAACCAATCCGGAGGACATAGAGAGCATTGATTCAATCATTCTCGATCTATCAACTCTACGAGCCGCGACAAATAATTTTGACGAAAGCAATAAACTTGGTGAAGGAGGGTTTGGTGTGGTTTATAAGGTGCTAATATCATTTACACCGATTTTTTGTTCTGTGTTGTACAATTCTAGTAAATAAATATCTGCATTTGTGCAGGGAATTCTTCCTGGCGATGAAGAAATAGCAGTTAAAAGGCTCTCACAAAGTTCTCGGCAAGGGATAGAGGAGCTGAAAAATGAGCTTGTTTTGGTTGCCAAGCTTCAACACAAAAATTTAGTGAGACTTGTCGATGTTTGCTTGGAAGAACAAGAAAAATTACTTGTGTATGAATACATGCTGAACAAAAGCCTCGACACCGTTCTTTTCGGTAGAGTACCGAATCACCATTTTGCAACAGTGAAAAGATATCTAAAATATGCTGTGTACAGTTCTGAAATTTCTTTTTCTGTGTGGCAGATCCTGATAGGAGCAGTCAGCTAGACTGGGGGAAGAGATTTAGGATAGTCAATGGGATTGCGCGGGGCTTACAGTATCTTCATGAAGATTCTCAGATGAAGATAATTCATCGAGACCTCAAAGCGAGCAATGTTCTGTTAGATTCTGAATTTATTCCTAAGATTTCCCATTTTGGCTTAGCAAGGCTCATTGGCAGTGATCAATCACAAGATGTCACCAACCGTGTCGTTGGAACATAGTAAGTGCTAGTCACATTGCCCCTTGTAAGATTTTTGAAAATGCATAAGTCCATAACATAATCTTGTATTGCAGTGGATACATGGCCCCCGAGTACGCTATGCGTGGGACTTACTCTATCAAGTCCGATGTGTTCAGCTTCGGCGTTTTGATTTTAGAGATCGTCACAGGAAGAAGAAACAGTGTCGCATATGACTCTGAGAAATCTGTTGATCTCTTAAGTTTGGTGAGTACTTTGACGGTGACAAACTTCAGGTGTTAGATAAAGCTACAATTAATAATAATAGTAGTAGGCGATGGGGATTTCCGGCTTTGTTTCTGCACTGGAATGCTGGAGAACTTATGATATTATTCCGTTATCATTTAGATTGTGAAACCTGGTCCCTTTATGGGAGCCGTATGGAATTTTTAATATCAATAATAATATAATTCACTTACCTAAT
This sequence comes from Poa pratensis, assembly GCA_947311845.1. Lineage (NCBI taxonomy): Eukaryota > Viridiplantae > Streptophyta > Magnoliopsida > Poales > Poaceae > Poa > Poa pratensis. The sequence goes on from CAMZMU010000063.1 coordinate 106,070,382, forward strand.
GCAGGTATGGGAGCATTGGACAATGGGAACAATTGTAGAGATCATGGACTCGTCCATGACTAGCCATTCTCCTGGAGACCAGATGCTGAAGTGCATTCACATAGGACTTTTATGCGTTCAAGAAGATCCGGCAGATAGACCGATGATGTCGATGGTGAATATCATGCATAGCAGCGGCACTGTGTCTCTCCAAGCTCCATCCAGGCCAGCCTTTTGCATCCAAAAGAGTGGCACTAACTGTTAGATTGATCTCCTCTGGTGTGCGCACCGGCCGCACCGGACTTTGACTCGCGCCCTGATCGGGGGCGCCCAACCGATCAATGGTTGGTGGGCCCCATCGCGCTGCGCTATAAAGACTGGTGGGGGCCGGGGGGCACGCTTTACGAGGTTCGTCGTGCGCCGCCACACCCCACCGACAAAACCCTAACCGATCTAGGTTGCGCAGTTGCCGACGGGAAGCTCCACCACCGCCGCCACTCACTGCCATCACCGCCGCCGTCCACCATGGCCGGCAGCTCGAGCGCATCCGCGCAAGGAGAAGGTAATTCACCTCCTCCCCATCGATCTATCCTACCGGTAATGATCTAGCCTAGAGATCTTGCGGATGTAACATTGGTATCAGAGCCACTAGGAGGTAGATCTTACTCGTGTAGAAGAGAAAAGAGAAAAGCAAAAGAAAAGAAATCCCCTCTCGTCGGAACCCTAACCCTAATCAGAAAAGGGGGCAAAGAATACTCACGGTTCGCCGGAAAGAGCGCCGCCGCCTCGGCCGCGCCGTTCCTCTCGATCCCGATGCGCACCAACTGGGGCATCGGGAAGAAGAAGCAACCCCTCCGGGGGGCAAAGGGCACCACCGCCACGGATGGCGGCGCACACGCCACGCTCGACGGAGCAGCGCGCTGGACCAAGTCCGCAGCACGCTCCTCCGGCGAGCGGAGCGCAGCGCCACCGTGTGCGGGTCGCCGGCCACCGCAGCTCAAGAAGGGGGCAGAGGGGGCGCAGCCGTGTCCCTCTCTCTTTTGCCAGCAGGCGGCGGTAGAAGGAAAGGACGGGGGGAAGGGAAAGGGGGTCGCGCGGCGCCGTGGCACCGTCTCCAGCGGGCCGGCGGCCGGCGCATTTTTTTCTCCGCCGCTGCGGGAGAGAGTCGTGAGGGCTGAGGAGAGAAAGAGAATGGGGGCTAGGGTTTCGGTCGGGGTCAGAGAGTTGGTTTTGATCCAGCGACTTGCACGCTGGACCGTCAGATTCAATCCGACGGCCAGCAGACAAACCCTAGCTCGCCCAGGGCCGAAAGATACAGCAGGTCGCGGCCGTGGGCCGTTTTTGCGCCCCGCACGGGCGGCAGATAACAGACGGCCGCTCAGCTGGCGGATCAAGCCGTGAGCCGTGCGCGGAGCAGGCCGTGGGCGGGGCCGCGCAAAGCATAGGATGTGAAACTTTCTCCAGATTTTTATTTTTAGAAGCATGTTTTGTTTGTTTTTGTCCATTTTTTGGGCAAATTTCATCCAGTTTTTCTATTCAAAATTATCCAACGAAATTTTTGTTTAGAGAACTGAAAAGAGACCGAAATAATTCTGAAAAGTATAAAGTTCATGAATTTTATTCATGTTTTCCGCTGCAAAATATATAAAAGTGCTCTTTTTAAAAGTAAATAGAACTAAAGTGAGTATTAAATTATAAGAGCATGTTAAAGTGATTATTTAAATGATTATGATTCTGTTATTATTATGACCAACGTTGTTAATAACATAATAATATTTTATTGTTGTTATAAGTGCATTTATTTCTATTTTCTGCCCAACGGTGATATAGTTTTAATTGCATAAACAGTTGTATGTTTTAATTTTGACCAACGTTGGATTATTGCATGCAATTGTTGTTATGATCTCACTTCATTGTGGTTTTCAGGAGGGTACTACTTGATGACCTGCATCAAGGATGTTCCAACACTCAGAGGTGATAACTACACTGAATGGAGAAAGAAGGTCGACTTGGCTTTTGTTTGTGCTGAGGTGGACTGGGTTGTGGACACTCCACAGCCAGTTAAACCTACAGAGCCAGTCAGAGATGAAAAAGATGATGATAGTGCTTGGGATAAAAAGAGGAGGGATTATGCTCCATTGGAGATGTCATATACCCTCGATAACGAAAAGTGGCTCACCGCCAACTAAAAGTGCATGGATTTCATAAAGAACACAATTGAACACGCTATTGTGGGCTCAATTGCAGAGTGTGCTTTCGTAAGGGGGTTTCTTGAAAAGATAAAGAGCCAGTTCACTGGTTCTTTAAAGATATATGCTACTCAGCTGCTAAAGCAGCTGGTGACAGAAAAGTACACAGGAGGTGGACATGGCATAAGAGAGCACATCCTCAGGATGAGCAACATGGCAGCTAAGATTAAGCCCATGGACGAGGATTTGGAGCTCAAGCCTGCACTCCTTGTTCACCTGGTTATGGCTTCACTGCCAAAAGAGTTTGACACTTTTGTTGTCAACTACAACATGTCGCCTGAAAAATGGGACATTGAAAAGACAATAGCCATGTGTGTGCAAGAAGAGGATAGACTTAAATCCTCACATGGTGGTTCTCTGAACTATGTGAAGGATAATAAGAAAAAGAACTAAAATCAAAGTAGCAATGGTTCCCCTTCAAAGCCACATGGAAAAGCTCCCGCAAATTATCAGCATCAACAGAAGTCTCTTCCAGTGGACAAAGATACATGTGTGATACGTGCATTTTATATCATCATTTATACAACTTTTAGTATCATATTAGAATGTTATTTGCATTGTTATATCATTGTTTTTACATGTTTTAGATGATTTATGGGACTTTAATACAAAGTCCCTATTTTTGGTATTTAATTTCTGGGAGGCAGAAAACCTCCCTTTTCTTGTTTTTAATGTTTCAGGAGCTACAGGAACCCAAATAATAAAAGGGAAAATACACAACTGGTTTTTTCGTCGAGAGAAAGGCAGAGGGAAGAAGACCGAAGAGAGGTGAGCCACGAGGCCCAAAAGGGGTGGGCCCACGCGGCCCAAGTACCTGGCCGCGTGGGACCCACTAAGTGGGGCCTCGGGCACCTCCTCGCCTGGGGCTTTTTATCGACGCCTTCGTCCTCCCCGAAAACTTACGCCCTAATTTTTCCAAGTCCATCCGAGGCCGCGGCGGCGGCGAAACTCCTGATTCCCTCCGAGGGGGATCAGATCCTGCTGCTCCGGAGCTCCGGAGAAGGGGGAAATCATCGTCATCGTCATCACCTCTCCTCCTTGGCGTGGGAGGAGGCCTCTACACCATCACCATCACCAAGACCAGCACCATCTACATCATCATCTCCGTGATCCACTCTGTCCCCCTCGTAGTTTGAGAGTTGCTATACCCTAGATACTTGTCTTGTGCTACTATTCATGTTTGTGATTGAGTACTTGTCATTATTTGGTGGTGAAGTTATATTTTCAGATTGTGTTGTACCACTTATGCCACTGAATATTATCATGTTTGCACGTTGTGAGTAGTTCCCATATGTTCCTGAGGGCATAGGATGAATTGGCAATGATTTATATATGACATGTGTTGGTATTTTGTCAAGAGTTTATCTTTTATGTGATTCTATGATGGTGTTGTGCGAACGTCGACTACACAACACTTCACCTATATGGGCTCATAGGAGAACACCGTAGTATAATGAATTGAGGGAGACTTGGGAGGACATGTAAATCTGGGACCGAATCATGAAGTTATATTATGAGTGTATTAGTATCGGGGACCTTAGAGTGTAATGCTATGGTGGGACTTTATGTCTTAATAATTCTTATGCAGTCATTTACTTGGCCACATGATCCATCATAAGGGGTTGTAGTTTATTTATTTAGCTATACCTAATAATGGCTCCGTCCAAAGAAGATTAAAACTTGACAAGATATTCAACGTGTTGTTTAATAAATCTCTATGCCTAGCAATATTCATGCCGCCCTCGGGAACGTTTTCCACATATAAGTTACACATCACTTGAGCTTGTCCTCTTGCACACAAGAGGATTGGGCTTTCTCTCTTTGAGAGCTTTGACTTGCTACTGTTTATTTTCTGCATTGCAATTATACAACCAAAAATACCAAAAACTGTTGCATCTTTTATTGTTTTATTTATCAATCTTGCTAACCAGTACCTTCAGCTCCTCGTGGGTTCGACAACCTTTTCTAATTGAAAGGTACTACAATTGATCTCCTGCACTTGGGAGTCATCAAGATACTTTTCTGGCGCCGTTGCCGGGGAGCGTAGCGCTATTGGTAAGAAGTTTGGTAAGGAAACTTGAAAGCTGAATTTTATTTACTGCTCTATCTCATTGTTACTATGGCATTAGTGAATCGTTCCTCGCTGCATCTTGCTCTATATGACAGTGATTATGCCACTAATCCTAAAGTGGTAGAAACTACTGTGTCTGAGATACCTAAAGTGGGATTTAAAATTCCCGTTGGTCATGTTAAAAGAGTTATGAAAAATCCATTTACAGGTGATGGAACTAAGTCTGCACGTGAACACATGGAGTTTATTGAAGATATATGTGATTTATTTAGACTTCCTGGTATTTCTGAAGATCAGGTAAAAAGGAAGTTATTATATTTGTCTTTATCTGGTAATGCTCGTGATTGGTACAGGTCTCTTGATGAAGAGGTTGCTATTGAATGGAATATCTTGAGGAAGGTTTTCTTTCTTAAATATTTTACTCCTAAAGAAGCTTATGAGAACCGCTGCTATATATTTAATTTCTGGCCACATCTGGGAGAGAGTATTACTCAAGCTTGGGGAGGTTAAAGGAACTCCTTCGCAAGAATCCTTGTCATGATCTTACGAGGAAACTTATATTGATAAACTTTTATGTGAGGCTACCGTCGAAGCACAAGGAAATTCTGGATAATTCATCTGGTGGAAGTTTTACTAATAATACTGAAGAAGAAGCATGGAATTTATTGGAAACTATTTCTTAAAATACTAGTCATTTGGATCTTGATAAAGGTAATGAGCCTTATTTTGATTATGGATATTCATGTGTAGAGAACTTCTCTACTTCTATGTTGTTTAAAAATCTGAGTGATACTTTTAATCTTGATCCTTATGTTATAACTAGCGATGTGGCCCGCGCATTTGCGCGGCTAGATTCCTCTTTTTTTGTTTGTAAGTTGTCTCGAGTTATTTGTCAATTTTTCGAGCATATTCTGTTTCTTTCACTGGACACTGACATTGTTTTTTTACGGGGTACGTCCCCACATCAGACCATTGGATCCTGGATAAACTTTTAGCGAGGTGTATTAGGTCCTTACTCCATATTAAATAATAAATCTCTAGCTTTCCTCACACAAAAAAACATCTTCTTGGTTATCGTTTCCCAGCATGCAAAATTCAAATACTTTCATATTGATAATGTTTCTTTATCTCTATACTGCTAATGTGCGTTCTCTAAGCTAATCATTTCATTATCTATTTGGAAGCAAGCGTCCAATATTCAGTTTTTAGTGATATGCACATGTACTCTTCTTAAATATGCATTAACAAATATCGAATTGCACTTGTTTTTTATATGCTAATATTACACGAATTGATGTATGACAATGTAATAATACATAATTTATGTAAAATTCTTTCTCATTCACTCAGGTTGGACTTCCCATATTGAGTTAGTATGAAAATCATAATGCTAATTTTTCCGAGTTTTTTTCCAAATCTGGTACTTATCTACTATATGAACAATAGCAATCGCTTTTTTCAATCTGTTATTAAAATAAATTCAGGTATGTAGGATTGATTGCTGGGAGAAGCAACTTAGGCCTTTATGATTGATTTGCCTTTTAGGTGGTATATCTTTTGTAAGGGTTGAAAAGTTCCTATGGACAACACATGCATGAAGTATCCGTCAGACGTGGCAGCACAACAAAAAATATGCACCTCAACGTGTACTGTGAACCTGCACCACCCAACTATTGAGCAATAATAGCTAGCAGGGGCAAGTTAGATAACTGAGACAATGTACTGTACATGCAAGTACACAACCAAGAGAGAATATATTGTATATGCAAGTCACATAACCCAGATAGAATATATCGTATATGCAAGTCACATAACCGAAAGAAAATATATTGTATATGCAAGTCACATAATTGAGATCTCCGCAAAAAAAAAATCACGTAACTGAGAAATGTGATATAATGTATTATACCTCCGTACCAAAAATATAAGTTTTTTTAGCATTTTTTTATACCGGTATAGACACGTATGAGTGTGTAGATTAACTCATTTCAGCTTATATGTAGTCCGTATTGAAATATCTAAAACATATTATACTTTGATACAGAGAGAGTAGTAGCTAAATTTCAGAAAAATAGGTATTCAGTAGAGTAAATATATTAATCTTCCCCTGCTGCCGATTTGCATTTTCATCAAACGTAGGCATAAGTTCGACAAAAAACTATAGAAATAAAGATGAAAGAACTAAATCAAAATAGATTAATGGAAGAGAGAGGAGGCAAATCAGTAAGAACAATTGCAGCCCTCGCTCCTGGTTTGGTCATGGAGGTACCTGATTGAGGAAAGGAAATGGTCAATCACACACCTGACATGTACCTTGCTCCTGGTTTACTCCACTCGTATGTACACAAACTGGTTTCACAAAGAAGAAGATAGTTCACCTCTTAACCAATGAAGTTTTTTTCTTGGTGCTAGTGGTTCCTTTGGATCCTCAGTGATTTATCGAATGGCCGGGTGCGAGGGCAAATAAAACGATAAAGGATAAGAAACAACTTTCAATTCATCACGCATCAAAAGGAAAATATAATTTCTCCTTTTTTTTCTTGCCCACTTACATTGCATCGGTGGAATGGCCTGCTGCGAGAGCAAACAAATCCAGTAAATGAGTAAATGATAACACCGTGACATCAATAATCTATTTTCTCTCCTTTTTTGTTCACCAAAACAACCCTTTTATTTTCTGTGGATCGCACAACAGGAAGTTTTGGCTTCTCCATGGACATATCTAAATGAATTCCTCATGAAGCAGGTAAAAATACGAAGCGTGTGACATGCAGAAATCCCCGGGAGATGAAGCTAGTTTGACTCATACCATGGATGCATATGATCGATGGATTCATGTTGTGTCCTGGTGACTTGAGACAATCAACGTATAGAGTGATCGTGTACCTGAGATCGGTGGGAAGACCAGATCGATCTAGCATGTCGTAACTATTATGTGATACCTTCCAGCGACTGGGTTGAGTCCACGCCGACGAACTCCTCTGAAGTTCGTGCCGCGAGCAAATATAGACGATCTTAATACTCGGGATCTCCAAGTATTAATCTTCCCTGCTGCCGACTTGCATTTTCATCAAACTTAGGCATAAGTTCGACAAAAACTATAGAAATAAAGATGAAATAACCTAATCAAAATAGATTAATGGAAGAGAGGGGAGGCAAATCAGTAAGAACAATTGCAGCCCTCGCTCCCAAACAATCAATCTTCCCAAAACCCATGTATACATACTCTGTCAATTAATCCTGCTACGCCGCAGCTCCTCACCTCGGCGGTTGAACTCGCCTCATCGATCTGCACCCGCCGGGGCAGGCCTCAACGCGGGTGAACACGGCCGTGGTGCTGCCGCTTACCTCGCTTTGGATCGTGGCCTACAACTGCATCCGCTAGGTAAACGGCAGATTGATCAATTGAGGTACATGTCTGCTTGCTTAGCTTATCAGCTGCGCGCTTTACCGGAATTCAACCTAGGAGCTGTGCTAGGTGCGTCGTGGTCGTCGGCCGGCATCGTCCCGCAGCTGATCCTTATGGAAGCGTGGCTTCTTCATGCCTTTCGTCTCCTTCTCGTGGTCGCCGCAGCTGTTGGCATCCTCTGTGGCATCGTGAACCTGCAGCTCCGGCGCCGGAAGCCTGGCTCCTTCATGCCTTTCCTCTCTGGCCGTCTTGTGTACGCCTGAGCTATTGGCGTCCTCTGCAGCATCGTCGACCTGCAGCTTGTACTTGACGTCGCCTACCAGTCGCAGCTCCGCGTCGATGTCTAGATGGGTGCCTTCCATCATCGACTCAAGTCGCAACCTTGAACGGCGTCTGCAGAATCAGCACTTCCGTCTATGATCCCGATTGGTTTGCTTTCCATGGTATCAATAGTCCTACCAACATACTTTTCAGCAGCCTTGAACGCCAGAGATGAACAATCAGAATTGTGTCCATATATACACTGCAGATCGATAAAAATACGTTAGTCTTCCTCTTGTCGCAAGTTGCCGGACAGCACGCGCCGGCGTGGCCGCGATGGATGGTCAGGTATGCCGTGTGCGATCCTAGAAGCAAACGTCGGCCCGCCGGAGCAAATCACACCGCGCGTCTCCATGCTTTTCAATCTCGTGTGCGTGTCTTTCTGGTATCAGATATGCGTACGGTAGGTCTAGCAAATATAAATAATGGTATACTTGTGTCAGGAAGGAATTATATAATGACGTGTGCATGTCAATCTCTAATTAGCTATGACGTGTGCATGTCAATCTCTGTATCCTTCTCGTAGTCGAATTTGCTTGCGCACGTTGCTTCTCGTAATATTTATCTTTTAAATCTACACCGTTCATGTTTAGCTGGTTAATCAGAGCCGTTATTTGTCTTGTGTTTTAATTATATAATAGATTGAGATAGCTAAAGGTTTTGCTGAGCATATCTGTGTTCCTCAAAGTGGTTTTGAAGTTTATGTTGAACCTGTTAAACAATCTATTGTTGTTCCTAAAGTTATTAAACAGGCAGAACCAGTGTCATCTGTGACAATTGAAGAGTATGTTGAACCACCTCCATATCCAAACCAAATTAAGGAGAATTTACTTATTGCTGTTACTAACAAGAGTAAAAGAAGATGTTCTCAGCTTTATGAACAGGTGGAAGTCAACAGTCAAATTTCAATTATCAAACAATTAAATGAAGAAGACCATGTTGATGTTTATTTATGTGAAGGTGCTACTAAGGTCATCAAAGGTAATTCGGCCAAAGTTGGTAAACCTGTTATATCATGCTCTATTGGGACTTCAAGTTATCATGGTCTATGTGATATTGGAGCAAGTATTAGTGTCATTCCATATTCTCTTTATCTTGAAATCAAGCCCGATATTGATCCTATCATTATGGAAGAGACAGGTATGACAATTCAACTTGCTAATAAAGATTATATTAGTACATTTGGAATTGTTAGAGATGTTGAAGTATTGGTTGGCAAAATAAAATATCCTGCTGATTTTATTGTGCTTGGTTGTCCTCAAGATTCTTTTTGTCCTATCATTTTTGGTAGACCTTTCTTAAACACTGTTGGTGCTGAAATTAATTTGCCTAAAGAGAAAGTATTTATTAAATGTGCTGGTGAAAAACTTGAGTTCAATTTTTCCAAATTTGCTGATAAACATGTTGTGAAAGAGCCAATTTCTGAAGATATAATTGAAACTCTTGCACATATAGCTGTAGCTTCAACAGATGTTGTAGAACGTTATATGCTTAATCAAGATGAACCATTTAATGAAGAGGAAAAGGATGCTTTAGAACAGATATTATGGCAACAACCACCACAATTACAATTGCATATCCCACCTGATAATTTAGGAGTGCTACCACCACCTAAAGGGGATCCTAGCTTTGAATTAAAACCTTTGCCTACAAATCTGAAATATGCATATTTGGATGAGAAGAGCATATATCATGTCATTATTAGTGCTAACCTTTCAGCTGAAGAAGAAGAGAAATTACTTGATGTGCTTAAAGCTCACCGACCAGCCATTGGATACTCTCTTGATGATCTTAAAGGTATAAGCCAAGCTCTATGTATGCATAAAATTAATTTGGAAGAGGATGCAAAACCTGTTGTTGATTATCAACGCCGTCTCCATCCAAAAATGAAGGAAGTGGTAAGGAAAGAGGTAATAAGACTTATTGAAGCTGGTATCATTTATCCCATAGCTGATAGTAAGTGGGTTAGTCATGTTCATTGTGTTCCTAAATTAAATAATGATGAGGATGAACTTGTGGCTCAACGTACTGTTGTTGGTTATAGGATGTGTATTGATTTCAGGAAGTTAAATAAAGCAACTCGTAAAGATCATTACGCATTGCCATTTATTGATCAAATGCTAGAAAGGTTATCTAAACACTCTCACTTTTGTTATTTAGATGGTTATTCAGGTTTCTCACAAATTCCAGTCCATAAGGATGATCAAGAAAAGACCACTTTTACTTGCCCATACGGTACATTTGCTTATAGGAGAATGCCATTAGGGTTATGTAATGCTCCTGCTACTTTTCAAAGATGCATGAATGCTATATTTGCTGATTATATTGAAAAGATAATGCAAGTCTTTATGGATGATTTTTCTGTGTATGGTACTTCTTTCGATAATTGCTTGTGCAACCTTAACAAAGTTTTGCAGCGTTGTGAAGACCAGCACTTAGTTTTAAACTAGGAGAAGTGTCACTTCATGGTAACTGAAGGTATTGTTCTTGGGCATAAGATTTCTGGAAAAGGAATAGAAGTTGACCCAGCAAAGATAGAAGCTATTGAAAAGCTACCATACCCAAGGGACATCAAAGGTATAAGAAGTTTTCTTGGGCATGCAGGTTTTTATCGTAGTTTTATTAAAGATTTCTCCAAAATATCAAAACCCCTAACCAATCTTTTGCAAAAAGATGTTCCTTTCTATTTTAATGATGATTGCATTGAGTCCTTTAATATTTTGAAGAATGCTTTAATAAGTGCTCCTATTATTCAACCTCCTGATTGGAAATTGCCTTTTGAAATTATGTGTGATGCTAGTGATTATGCAGTTGGGGCTGTTTTGGGCCAACGTGTTGATAAGAAACTGAATGTCATTTATTATGCTAGTAGAACACTTGATGCTGCTCAAAGGAATTATGCCACAACTGAAAAAGAATTTTTAGCAGTGCAATTTGCTTGTGACAAGTTTAGACCTTATATTACTGATTCGGATTTTCTTGCATTTGAAACACTCTACTTGATGGTGAGGGGAGAGGAACGGTGAGGCGAGCGAGAGGAGAGCGAGAGGAAAGCCCTTCCCGCCGGCGGCCACCATGGGTACGGCGACCGCAACCGCGTCAGATCCCTGCTCCGGGCCTGACGCCCACCTCCCTACGGGTATGGCTTCCTCCTCCTCGCCTCCACCGGGTTTCCCCACCCGTTGGGTCCAGAGATAGGCGAGCCTGGCCTCGGTGACCTCGGCGAGAGACCATGTTTCGGGTCTGGGTATCTTGAGTTCTTCGGCGTCAGGGAGCCTGGGGGAGGTCCAGAGGCCCGCGGGCGCTGGCGAGCTGGGCGGCGCGGTGAGGATGCAGGACGGGCTGGGCTGGAGCCATCCGAGGCCGTCGAAGAAGGCGATGTGGCGGCGGAGGAAGGAGCGGCAGCAGGAGGCTGGCCCGTCGCGAGATCTGGTGCCGCCGGAGTGGAAAGGCAGTTGCTTCAAGTGCGGGCGGAAGGGGCACTGGAAATCGGAGTGTACCTTTTAGATGATGTGCGTCAGGTGCGGCAAGGACGGCCACCCGGCGGTCGAGTGCAAGCGCACGCGCAGCCCCTCGTCGGAGGATGAGCTTCGGCTGCAGGCGCTTGCAAAGATAGCTCGCCGTTCTCAGGACATGGCGCGTACGGGGGGTGGGGGCAGGAATGGCGAGAGCGCCAGCCTATTCCGCCGCCTCCGCCGGCCACTCCGTCCCGCGCGTGAGCTGTCGAGGACTGGCCGGTGCTTCTTCATAGGGCGCCGGTGGTGGCTGCGGCGCCAGAGGTGCATCGGCACGCCGAGAGGGCGGTTGTTGGTGGCGGCGAGCCAGAGGAGGTGCTCGCACCGCTCTGCGTGGTTCGGAGGACGCAAGCCATGTCGGACCTGGAGAGGTGTTTGCGCTTCGCCATGGTGGCGTATGTTGGAGGTGGCAGGCCGGCGGTGTCACGTGAGCAGGTGATAGAGGCGTTGGAGGTGGAGGCCAGTGTGCCGCGGGTAGCTTTCTCGGTGCACCTCTATGCGCCGGAGGATTTCCTCGTGGTTTTCTCGACAGTCGAGCACAGGAACAGTGTGGCGGCGCGGCCGTTTCTGGAGTACAGTGGTTTCCGTCTGTTCTTCCGGCAGTGGACGCGGCAAGCACAGGCTGTGAGCATGCCCATGCGGCGCAAGGTGCAGGTGGTCATGGAGGGTATCCCGCCGCATGCCTGGGACGCAGAGATTGCTGAGAACCTACTGGGCACGAGTTGCGCCGTGGAGGAGATCGCTGTGGAGTCCAGCTCGCGGGCAGACCTTGCTCTGTTTCGGCTCTCGGCCTGGACGTCGGACCTTGATGCCATTCCTGTGGCGAGAACGCTGGTCATCCCGAAGCCGGTGGTGATGGACGATCCTCAGTCACCGGCGCGTGAGTTTTCCGATGACTCTATGAGTCCGCCGGGGCGGAGACGCGTGAGTGAGGTGAAGAACCTGAGGTACCGCGTGCTGATTCACGTGGACAAGGTCAAGGAAGACGAGAGCCCGGAGGAGCGCTGGATTTCGCTGCGTTCCAAGGATAGCGATCAGAGCGGCACCCCGGGATCCAGTAGTGATGGCGGCGGCGGCGGTCGCCGGACTTCGCGCACGCTGCAGTGGAGGAGAGGGGTGCCTGACCATAGAGGAGGTGTGGGTCCCTCAGGACAGAGCTCGAGACAGAGGAGGTGCATTCCCGCGCCGTCGATCTGGGGCCTGCCTCCGATGAACAGGCTGGATCGGCTGGCGGCAAGGAGTGGATGGACGCGCCAGGCCTCGGATCCGCTCCAGCCTCGGGGCGGGGCAACGGCCAGTTCTGATAAAGTGGCTTTGGACAAAGCTATTGCGCAGGCACAGGCTTAGTTGTCGCCTTGTCCGGAGGTCCCTCTGGAGACTGCGTTTGAATTGAGTCAAAAGGAAGTGGAAGTTCGCGGGGCCTTAGAGGCGAATCAGATGCCGCCACCTGGAGAAACTCTAGAAGAATCTGCAAATGCACTGCTTGGTCGGCCAGTTGAGACCGCGGTTGGTGGGGGAACAACAGTGAATCCTGGTGGGGCGGACCCCAGGCCGCAGGTGGGATCAGACTGTGCTGATAGGACGCTCTGCACAATTTTGGAGGTTTGTGGCGACGAGTCTTGCGAAGCTGGGAGTGGCTCGGCTTGGTCCACTGGCCCTGTGGTGGGCGCGACTGAGCCGCACAGTGACAGTGGGTCCGTGGAGGAGTTCTTTGAGGTTTCTCTGACCATGGATGGGAGTTCTGCTGATGATGCGGGCCTGAGCGATGCGGGCCTGAACGTGGGCCTGAGCGCGGAGGCCCATGAAGAGACAACTAGTCTGGCGGCGCCAGAGCAGGCTGGTTTGGCCAGCACGCAAGGAGAATTGGGGGGGCCACTGAGCAGGGAGACAATGCAGCCGGGCTGGATAGTGTGGAGGTTGTGGGCATGACAGCAGATGAGGCCGTGGCCTTTGGGAAAATCAAATCGTTTTGCTCGGGAATCCTGAAGGCCTTGGCACCTCCCCTGATGAAGGAAATTGAATCTGCGAGCAGATTGCGTGCGACTGCTGAGCCTTTCACACCCAAGAGAGTTACGAGACGCACGGCTCAGACAGCGATCTTCAGCAGTTGCTCAAGGGCGAAGAAACCATCAGCAGCTGAGGCGAGTCTGCTTAACACGCTGGGGATCACGCAGGAGAGCCAGCTGTCGGCTACGGCTGAGGATATGCAGACACTACAGTGCTTCTTTGACTCACCGATGCAGGAGGGGCATGTACGTGCGGTGGCGGCCATCTTTGGCAAGATGGTGCCACCGAGTTTCGAGCAGCCGGAGGAGAGACAGATGGTGCTGGCGCATTAGTGTGTGGCCTGTTGTCTAGGAGCTTTCTATATCTCTTTATGGATATACAAGTAGAGTTGCTAGATTGGAATTTGCGTGGGCTAAATGACCCCGCAAAGAGGAGTGCTGCGAGAATCTTTGTTGAGTCGATTCATGTAAACCTAGTTTGTATCCAGGAGACAAAAACTGCCGTGATGGATAGTTTTTTCGTGCATGAGTGCTTGGGACCGTCTTTTGACGGATTTGCGTACTTGCCGGCGATAGACACGTGAGGAGGCATTCTCCTGGCTTGGAATACGTCAGTATTAGAGGTGCGAAACATTAGTCTCGACACGCATGCGATCACAGGAGAAGTGTGCACTCGGGATGGAAATAACTGGTGGATCACCTCCGTTTATGGGCCGCAATCCACGGAGGATAAGATCACTTTCTTGCAGGAGTTAACTGAGCGCAGATCTCTATGCCCTGGGCCCTGGCTAGTAGTAGGGGATTTCAACATGATCCTTAATGCGAGTGAGAAAAACAACGAAAACTTGGACAGAAATATGATGTCTAGGTTCAGGAGGTTTGTGCAAGACATGGAGCTTCGGGACATTTACATGCACAGGAGGCAATATACGTGGAGTAATGAGCGTGCGGTGCCCACAATGACTAGGATTGATCGAGCCCTTGCCTCGATAGATTGGGATCTTCAGAACCCGGATGTCCTCTTGCAAGCTTTGTCTTCATCAATCTCAGACCATGCGCCCTTGCATTTGTCCTTGAAGGAGATCAACAAGCCGAAGATGAGGTTCAAGTTCGAGATGTTTTGGCTTAAGCTTGAGGGGTTTGATGAGGCTGTGAAAGAGGCGTGGGTGTGCGACCCGGTGATCGTGGATCCTTTCAAGCGGTTGGACAATTTGTTCCGAAACGCAGCGAGGTTTTTGTAATCTTGGGGGCAGCGGAAGGTCGGGAACGTGAAGCTGAAGATCGATCGCCATTGCGAATTTGGTGATTTTCAAGCTAGATGTGGCGCAAGAGCAGCGCCTATTATCGCCAGCGGAGTGTTGGCTGCGGAGGACGCTCAAACAGTCCACGCTAGGCTTGGCTTCCCTGGAGCGGACAATCGCGAGGCAGCGGTCTAGGCTGCGATGGCTCCGCGAGGGAGATGCGAATAGACGTCTGTTTCACACCGTGGCGACGGGGCGCAAATCAAGGAATTTCATCCCCGCGATTAAGGTTGGTGAGGAGATTGTTACAGATCAGGATCGCAAGCTGGAGGAGTTCACGGTGGCATATGAGCACCTGTTGGGTACAAGCAGGCCGAGAGAACACAGTCTAAACTTGGAGGAACTCAACATCCAAACACATGAATTGCAGGGTCTGGATGCCTTATTCACGGAAGAGGAGGTTTGGGAGGTGATCAAAGAGATGCCATCTGACCGTGCACCGGGGCCGGATGGTTTCATAGGAGCTTTCTATCAGCGCGCTTGGCCGGTGATCAAAGGAGATGTGATGGCCGGAATTCTGAAACTTGCCGTGGGAGACAGTTGAGGTTTTGCGAAACTGAACCGTGTGGTTCTGACCCTCATCCCAAAGAGACTGGATGCAGAAGGAGTTGGGGACTATCGGCCTATTAGTCTGGTCCATAGTTTTGCGAAGTTGTTTTCCAAGCTATTGGCGAATCGTCTGAGATCACACCTGCCAAAGCTGGTTAGTCTGAACCAGCCTGCATTTGTGAGGGGCAGGACTCTGCACGATAATTTTCTTCTGGTGCGGCAAGCTGCGAGAAAGATTAATCAAAGGAGGCAGGCCGGGGTACTGCTAAAGCTAGACATTGCGAGAGCTTTCGATTCAATTTTGTGGGCCTTTCTGTTTGAGGTTCTGAGGCATTTGGGGTTCAGTACACTGTTCCTAAGATGGGTGGCGGCATTGCTGAATTCGGCATCCACCAAGGTGTTGGTTAATGGCGAGCCTGGGCGTCGGATTCAGTATGTGCGTGGCCTTCGTCAGGGCGATCCCACCTCGCCAATTCTTTTCGTGCTTGGGATGGAAGTGTTTTCGGCCATGATGATCAAAGCTGCGGAGGGAGAGCTTTTCGACAATCTTGCAGGCATCACCCCCTGCAGCGGGTCTCTGTTTTTGCCGATGATGTCGTCTTATTTGTCAAGCCTACAGCTCCAGAACTGTTTGCGGTAAAGAGGATTCTGGAGATCTTTGGAGAGGCCTCGGGTCTATGCGTTAACTGCAGCAAAACATCCGCAACACTGATTAGAGAGAGGGCAGGAGATGAGGAGAGGGTGGCGGCCTCCCTGGGATGTAAAATCACGAAATTACCAATAAAGTATCTTGGGCTGCAGTTGGCGCTCCGGCCTCTCACGCGTGCACAGTGGCAACCGATGATCGATAGTGCGGTTCATTGCCTTCCAGCGTGGCAAAGAGGACTGATAGCGCGACCTGGGCGACTCGTCCTAGTAAAAACGGTGATCAATGCCAAGCCAGTCCATCATCTGCTGGTTTTGGAGCCCCCTCTGTGGGTTTTGGAGGAGATTAAGAAGTGGTTTCGAGGTTTCTTCTGGGCTGGGAAGAAGGAGATCAATGGGGGGCAGTGTTTGGTTGCGTGGGATGCCGTTTGCAGGCCTACATGCTTCAGTGGTTTGGGCATTAAGGACCTGCATTTGCAAGGCATGGCTTTACGTGTGCGCTGGGCTTGGCTGAAGCATGTTGATCGACAGAGGCCCTGGCAGGGTTTGCCGATGTGCAAGGACACTGCTGCGGAGGAGGTTTTCCAGAGCCTTTGCAGGATCAGAGTCGGGAACGGAGAGTCGGTTATGTTCTGGAAGGACAGATGGGTTAATGGGGAGAGGGTGAGTGATATCGCGCCTTTGGTCTGGGCTGCGGTACCCACGAGATGCAAGAACAGCCGAACAGTTCAGGGAGCGATGCAGGACAATAAGTGGGTGTTGGATGTGACTGAGGAGCTGACAACTGACGGCGCGGAGCAGTTGGTCAGGTTATGGATGCATCTTTCTCGAGTGCAGCGAGAGGTCACTGAACCCGACGAGTTTGATTGGCCATGTGCCAAGAATGGGAAATACAATGCAAAGGATACTTATGTCAGACTATGTCAAGGGAGCATCCGGGACAGCCTCGCCGAGCCTATTTGGAAATCCTTTGCACCTCTCAAGTGTATGATATTCGCTTGGCTGGCGGCGAGGTACAGACTATGGACTTCGGATCGGCGTGCCCGTCACGGTTTGCAGGAGAACCCGAGTCCTTGCGTCACCTGTTTGCAGGAGGAGGACAATGTCGACCACATCTTGATGCGGTGCCCCTATGCGAGGCAAGTCTGGTTCGAATGCTTTCGTCGAGCGGGTCTTGTTTTGCCTCTCCCGCAGCTGGATAGTGCTTTGGAGGAGTGGTGGATCCGAGCGCGGGCGCTGGTGGCGTCTGCACATCAGAGAGCTTTTGATACCATGGTGATTTTGATCGCCTGGCGTCTCTAGAAGCAGAGAAATGCGAGGACTTTTAACAACGAGAGGGAGTAGTTTGGGCCGGATCACTTAGTGGATCTCATCGGCGAGGAGTTCAATCTGTGGAGGTTAGCGAGAGTTGGAGGGAGAACAACGATGACGCGAGAGTAGAGGTTTTAGGGTTTTGGGAGTGGAGTGTGTGCGTTGTGGTCGGCCACGTTGTTTGCAATGATGGACTGGTTTTCTTGTAATTGTGATTCTCTCCTTCTATATAAATAAGGTATGCCACTTTGGCATACTCGCTAAAAAAAATATTACTGATTCGAAAGTCACATTGCATACTGATCATTCTGCCATTAAATACTTAATGCATAAGAAAGATGCTAAGCCTAGATTAATAAGATGGGTACTTCTATTGCAAGAATTTGATTTACACATTGTTGATAGAAAATGGGAAGATAATCAAGTAGCTGATCATCTTTCTAGAATGGAAAATATACCTGATGATCCTATTCCTATCAATAATAGCTTTGTTAATGAACAACTTGCAATTGTTAATGTTTCTAGTGCTAGAGTTGCATCACCATGGTTTGCCAACTATGCAAATTTTATTGTTGGTAAGGTTCTACCTCCACACTTCACTTTTCAACAAAGAAAGAAATTCTTTTATGATCTTAGACATTATTTTTGGGATGATCCTTTTCTTTATAAGAAAAGTGTAGATGGTATTATTAGACGTTGTGTATCTGAGCATGAACAACAGGCTATTATAAGAGATTTTCATGACAGTCCTTATGGAGGGCATCATGCAGGAGATCGTACAGGTGCAAAGGTATTACAATCTGGTTTCTATTGGCCTACTTTATTTAAGGATTGTGCTGAATATGTTAAATCTTGTGATAAATGTCAAAGAGTAGGAAATATTGGTAGGAGAAATGAAATGCCTATGAATTATTCTTTGCCACTTGAGCCATTTGATGTTTGGGGCTTTGACTTTATGGGGCTTTTCCCAGAGTCAAAGACAAAACATACTCACATTTTGGTTGCAGTGGATTATGTTACAAAGTGGGTGGAAGCAATTCCAACCAAGAGTGCAGATCATGCCACAACGATGACAATGCTCAAGGACATCATTTTCCCCAGGTTTGGTGTTCCTAGGTTTTTAATTACTGATGGTGACTCTCATTTCTTGCATGGTATCTATTATATAATTAAAACACAGGATAACCAACGGTCAAGATTTATCACGCTAAACATAAGAGATCTCAACGGCTTAGATTTTGGAGTAAGCAATGAAGGACGCGTGGCCAGGACTAACCCCTTCTAAACGTACGATGGCAGGACGTACTAGATGTTGGAGTCGTATTCTAATTGGAGTCCACCACACGACGTACGTAATAAAAGAGGATGCTTTGGAAAACTGAAGCTGCAGATAACCAAATTAATTCTAGGTCATCAACCCATCTGTTTTCATTGGGATCGTATCTGCCGGAAGAGATACCGTCGTGTGTCGCCAGCGGCAAGGGCAAACAATGGAGCGGCGAGTTTCATAGATTACGCACCATATGCCTATATGCACCGCAACCAATGAAGTTATTGGAAAACGCTGAGCGGCCGGCTAGCGTGCCTGCCACTATCTTGCCGTCAAGCTGGTCAGATGTGTTTTCTCTTAAAACCAACGCTTGAGAGCGGAGCAAAGTCAGTTTGGTCGTCGGAGTGCTGCGGATATGACGTTGTCCACCGGCGAGGCTGCATGTCGCCGTCGCCAATTTGAAAAGGTAGATGATGCCCTCAAAGTTGTGGCCGCCGCATCGATGCCTGGAGCGTTCGCACTGCCGGCATGTCGACTTGCAGAGCGCGCAGCTGATCTGATGGCCAACAACCAGCAGCATGTGCCTGAGGATCTGGAGACGGCTACAATGGGATTGGACAGCCATGTCGCCTTTGATCAGCCCGTGAAATTCCAGGAGCACGTCGACCTCTTGCGGTATCGTCCATCCTGAGACGATGTCCAGCACCTTGCACGTCAAATTTCTTGAACACGTCGATGACTCGCGGTGTTGTCCAGCCGGAGACGATGGCCACCACCTCGGCGGAGATCGTCATGTAAATCAGGAGACGATGCAGGCGTCGATCTAGATCCACTTGGCATCGTCGTGACAGATCTAGCCAGATATTGTAGCAGAGAGGCGGCATGACCGTTGCCGAAGGGGACACGCCATGACTGGTGCGGAAGCAGAGTGAAGGATCAAGTTGAGAAATTGGTGTCTTACAGGTTGAGGAACCGAAGGATAAGAATGGGCAGAACAAGTAATTGTATTACCGTATCTCTCCTACAGATCAGCTGCCATGCAGAATTTGAAGTGGTGCACGCTAGACCGGGAGTGCACGGTTAGTTTAGCTAGAATCAGTGAGCAGTAGCAACGCCGTTTTCCTCTCTTAATATCATATCATGGAGAGGAGGAGAATTACTTTGGTCTTCGGATATGACGATGAGTTTGGAGAACCAAATAAGACCACCGCCACTGCATGTTAGCCAGCAGCCACTGCGTTGTACATGCACGAGAATGTTGCATGCACGGTGAAAGGATGGATTGGAGGTAAGCCGGTATCGTCTCCGCATCTATGCATCAAAGGACCAGACGCAGAGCACAGTAAATAGAGTTGGACGAAAACTTTTTTTCTTGACTATTGACTTTTTATCTGATGTATGTACTACTCACATGAGTCATGGTGGCCTGGTGAGTTGACCAGCATGAAGCACGGTAGAAGATGTTTCAGATTCAGGAGGTACAAACATTCACCCATCTATTATATAATTAAAACACAAGACATTCAATGGCTCAGATTAAGCACTTGAAAAAGTACGACTCAAATTTAAATGTGATATTAGCGTAGAAGGAGATTTGCATGCACACGGCTCTGACTAAAAGAAACGTGATATCTTCACGTTACAATTAAAAAGCTGGCAAGTCAGCTTGATCGGATTGGAATAGGAAAGATTTGCCTATCTAGCACGATCACATTAAATAGTCCTGTGGTACTCGAGGAGGAGTCCTCAACGCCTCAAATCATCTAGCTAGCAAACACCTGAGATCTGGCGGTTGTGCAGATCGACCAAACGTCGTCAAGGCCTTCCGGCGAGGTATGCCACCGGAGAGCACATGCGACAACACTACAAGCGCGACGTGCATGTTCGTTCTGTCTATATCTTGGAAGCACGCCATTGACCCCGGCAGTCTGAAGCATGTCATTAGTCTGGACGGCCATGAGCAGCACCACGCCGACAGATCGAGCGCGGTGATCGCGTTGAGTCCTTAACCATGCGATTGCTATTGGGCAAAGAAGGCATCGGACAATAGCTGTATGGGGAGCGGGGACGACACAAAGGCATCGACCACTGTTGGGAAAGCTATGCGCAGCCCCAGTTCTGAAACCCAGAACTGAAAGATCAGTTCAGCGGATCGGTCTTCATGATGAAGATGACAGCTAGGTATATGACGACATTTGTGCAAAAGGGCGACGACAAGACCATCTGAGCAGGGAGGGCACAGGAGGGCACAACGCTAGGTTTTCGAAATTCTCGACAGCGTGTGGGAATCGTCATGCCTGTGTGCACCGAACTTTCCAGCTTCAGTTTAGAGGTAAACTGAATGAATTGCCTCTTCATACGATGTCCATGCTCCCATTATTTAATCTTCTGGCCAGGCCACATATGGCGAAGCTCTTCTCAGTGTGCCATCGTATTTGCATACTGCACGTTACTGCATATATACCATTGTCTTAGCTCTGAGGCATTGATTTCGTATGTTATTATTGTTGTTCCACGATTGGTTTTCGATGTAACACAGGATGTTCAGAGTTCAATTTTCTGGAGAAGTGCTCATGGATTAGTTTGATCTCATCAGCTCAGTATACATGTTGCTACACGACAGCTCTATGTAGTCCTGTTAGACATTGAGATACCAGATTGGTTTTTTGTGTTTTAAAACATTCAGGTACTGATGCTCAGGTCGAAGCAAACCATTATTGCATGTATTTGTAGAATGATCATGAGATAAGATTTAGACCATAAAGAATAGGATATCATGGTGCTTTATTTTTATCTCCATTTTTTCATTTGGATGGAACATGAAACTAAAAAGGATCGGCCATGCACCCGTGTAGTTTGTTCCGAATAGGTATGAAGCAACATTGATTGTAAGTATAACATCAGTTTAGAATTTAGGTAAAATGAGCTCACTATATGTACTTTTACTCAGTGGTGGGAACATATTTTTTCCTGGATTAGTGAATACTAATAACCTGCGGTAACTGAACTTTGTTGCATAAATTGGTTTTGCAGGAGCGAATAAGCTAGGGAGGTACTCAGCTGTCTGCTGCACATACCGTAATAAGTATTTTGCAGAGGTAGTTGTTGTTGCACCAGTGGCGGATCCAGAATCCAACCAAACCCCACGCCAATCTTGAATCTCAGTGTTGTGATTACACTAAGGCGTCATACAGGTAGAGCTAGCGAATCTCATGTAAGAAGATGAGGCGTATCAACAGTGTTTCTTGGATATTTTGAATTGCCATTTTAAATAGTGGGTGCATCTAAACATATGATACAAAAATGGTTCCAACTTTTGCTTTGTATATTGCATAGAAAATAGCCTTGCTTGCAGATTTTAAATGTTCAGCCTTAGCTCAGCCTGTGTTTATACACCATTGAAAATATAAGATAAATCTATTTTAAATTGTCAATGTAAAATTTATATTCAAAAGAAAGCTAAGAAGTATGGGTGTCACACAACTAAAAATTTAGTGCGGCACACCCCCGTCAAAATCCTGGGTTCGTCAGTCTTGCATATCTTGGTTTGAAGCTCAGTTATATAGGAATTAAAACAATATGTTGCAGGCTTTGCATGACCAAGAATTCTTATCCATCTTTGATAACCTTTTTTCCATCTCGCGCCTACGAAGTGCTGAAAGCACAAGGCCACTAGCTAGCATGGCCTACAACAAGCTTGATATTGATCTGGTGAGAAGTCAAGGAGCAGCGGACAGGGATGATTGACATTGTTGATTGCTAGAGTGGAGGAACGATTACTAGTTAATTTAGTGCTAAAGTGCTATGACCATAGCTATACATAATATAACTTGAAAAAGCCTAAACAATGAAGTTACTCAGGATTTGCGGTTGTACATGTGAAAAAAAATTGAGTATCGTGATTCATGTATGTGTTTTGGCTTCTTATTTCTCAAGCTGCTTGCAAAATGGAATCAATTAGAAAAAAGTTATATTACATATATGAGTTTCAAAATATGTATGTGCTAGCCGCGCAAATGCGCGGGCCAGCCAGCTAGTTCTTAGAAAAACATTGGCAAAATATGATGTTAACCATAGAATTGCTTCTCCCTATCACCCTCAAACAAGTGGACAAGTTGAATTAAGTAATAGGGAAATTAAACTCATTTTGGAGAAGACAGTGAATAAGTCTAGATCTGATTGGCCAACTAAAATTAATGATGCTTTATGGGCTTATAGAACTGCTTTTAAAAATCCTATGGAAATGTCTCCTTATAGAATGGTTTATGGAAAAGCTTGTCATTTACCTGTTGAATTAGAACATAATGCTAGATGGGCTATAAAACAATTGAACTTTGATTTTAAGACTGCTGGAGAGAAGAGAATTCTTGATTTAAACCTACTGGATGAATGGAGAAACGAAGCTTATGAAAGTGCTAGAATGTTTAAAGAGAAAGTTAAAATATGGCATGACAAGAAAATTAAGAGAAAAGAATTCAAAGTAGGTGATCAAGTTTTATTGTACAATTCTCGTTTCAAGTTTTCTGCAGGAAAGTTAGCTTCAAAGTGGCAAGGACCATTAGTGATACAGGAGGTGTACCGTTCAGGAGTTATCCGTCTTCACGGGATATGAAAGGTAAACCTCATGTAGTCAATGGACAACGCCTTAAACATTATATTGCAGGAAAGAGCTTCATCGGAAAGGTGGAGGAGTTGAATTTAAAGACACCGGAGGAGGTAATTGCGAAGAATTTTGCAGTTTCAGAAACTCAAAATCAATAATAGGTAACTTTTGTGTTGGAAAGTTTCTCAGAATTGCGTAAAATTTTACGGAAGTCATTTTTTATGGAAATTAACGTGTGGGACAAGAAAACTGGACGAAGCGGAGACCCGAGGAAGGAAACAAGGGGTCCCACACGGCCAGAATCTTGGGCCGCGTGGGACCACTCCTTTTGCCCCTCGGAGTCCCGTTCCGTCTCGTTTTCGACTTCGACGCTTTGTCTTGACCTAAAAACAGTCAATATATACCCCTTTTCGTTGATCTAATCTCGCACCGAGCGTTCTCGAGCGATCTTTGCTTTTGCTGTTTCTGTCTGTCAGGGTTTAGCCATGTCTTGCTCCGGATCCAACCATGAGGGGGAGAGCGTCCCCAAGGGAGGTGTTGTGAACCGCTACCTCAACTCCGTGATGGCTCCACCGAAGGCCGTGACCTTCAAGGAGGGTGTGTTGCTCGTGGAGTAGGTGAAGGCTCCCAAGGCCACGGTACGGTGGAGGAAAGGCTGGAAGATCTGGAAGACAAGACCTTCAGGTATGGCACTGTGGTTTACCGCAACCTTGATGCTCATCACTTCATGAACCTGGAGCTGGAGAAGAAGGTTGAAGAGTACAAGGGGAGGCTCGAAAAACTAGAGGAAAGATACAAGGACGTCATCGAGAAGATGGAGAAGATCCAATGCTTTATGTGGGATGTAGAGAACCAGAACTGCGAGTATGAAGAACGCTTCAAGAAAAATGCAGCAGCTGCCACTCTCAGGTACAATGATCCACCTACATCTTTCCGTGATGGAAGGCCTTTCCCATGGAAGATGGCTGAATGGGAGGAAGAATATGAGAAGGAGGAGGCCGCAGCAAAAGAGGCTCTAGCAGAACGTCAAGCTTGGGGGAGTTCCATCTAGTCTTTATCTCTACTAGTTTATCATATCTATCTAGTCATGGTGTGTTTTGCTTTTATCGTTTAGTTATCAATATCTCTTAGGCGTGTGTGAGCCCATGGAGCATTATCATGTATCTCTATCTTGTGGTTTATCAATGAATATGAAAGTATGGTGTCATCCATGATTCCCTTGCTTGGAGAATTATGGGTAACACTCATGCAAATGAGTGTGGCATATTTAGAAGTTTCAGTCACATCTTGCCTTGAACCTAATTAACTTGAGTATGTTGGATAATTGTAGAATCACCCCATTATAAAATGAGTAAAGAAAATGGTTAGTTCTATGGACACTCATGCATGCATTTAGATGGTCAACTTTCTCCCTCTTGCTAGCCCAAAAATTCCAACAAGTAAAAACTTGTTTCCAACACCTTCAACCAAAGTTTTTCCAGTGAGTCCACCATATCTACCTATTAGCTTTATGCTATTCCGAGTATGTTTATCTGTGTTATCTATACCTCTGAATGAAAATGCTTATGTTGTTGATTGTTATGGGAAAAGTTGGTTATAGAGCTCTCTCGAACTTGATGCACACTTTACTTTTATTGCATAAATAAAATATGACCCATTGTGATTAAAATTATGATGTTGTGGACTTGACAAATGTCTTTGGTTGAGAGTTAGCTCATATGTGCTGTCACATGGCAAGCTTTCAACATTGCACATCATCTAATTTAGTTGATATCATGTACTTTTGTTTATGGATGCTTACCATGGGTGAAATAAATGAGGAAATGAAGTGAGTTTAAATGAGTTTGTATAAATGGTTAGAGAGACGCCTGGGCCGCTAATCTAAGCCATGCATCATTCATGGTGGAAATTTACTTACATGCTATGGTGAACCTTCTGTGATACACCTTACAATAAAAAGCTATCCAATGGTAAATAAAAAGGGTGTTGAGATTGTTAATTATGTTTGTTTGTCTTGTCATTTTGATATGGGCTTGTTCCATATCCTGGGACAAGAGGTACCCCAGTTGACGCTCTTAATGATACTATTATTACTTACAATGATATTTAACTTGAACTTGCTTTGTTTTCCAAGTTGAGTAACACATGGAGTAGGTACTTGTATTCAAGGGGCATGAGACTTTCAACCTGTACTTTGTCAAGCACACTACTCGTATTGCTTTCACTTTAAACTTAATCATTCAAGATGCTATGATAGGGGAATGAGAGCTTGACACCAAGGATTACCATATTACAATCACTGACTTAAGTAGAGAAGTTCAGAAGTTAGATGAAACTTATTCATGCTTTACCTCTACTCATATATATATCTTTCCAAAGTGTCCACCTTTTATATTCAGATTTTCATCAATACTCTATGGCCATTATAGAGCAAAAGCATGTGAAAAATAGTATGATTCAATTGTCCAACATACAATGGTTATTTGCTTTCAAAAGTAAGGGGTGATTGCTAGAGCTTCTACTTATGTTGCCCTCATGTGTATGAGTTTTAGTTCATTAATCTTACATTGCAACTGAATATGATGATGATACAATGCTCGTATTTATTTATCAACCATAAGTCCATTGATGCATGTAATGATCTATGTCCTTACTTACTCGAGGACGAGTAAAGGTTTAAGCTTGGGGGAGTTGATACGTGCATTTTATATCATCATTTATACAACTTTTAGTATCATATTAGAATGTTATTTGCATTGTTATATCATTGTTTTTACATGTTTTAGATGATTTATGGGACTTTCATACAAAGTCCCTATTTTTGGTATTTAATTTCTGGGAGGCAGAAAACCTCCTTTTTCTTGTTTTTAATGTTTCAGGAGCTACAGGAACCCAAATAATAAAAGGGAAAATACACAGCTGGTTTTTCGTCGAGAGAAAGGCAGAGGGAAGAAGACCGAAGAGAGGAGAGCCACGAGGCCCAAAAGGGGTGGGCCCACGCGGCCCAAGTACCTGGCCGCGTGGGACCCACTAAGTGGGGCCTCGGGCACCTCCTCGCCTGGGGCTTTTTATCGACGCCTTCGTCCTCCCCGAAAAGTTACGCCCTAATTTTTCCAAATCCATCCGAGGCCGCGGCGGCGGCGAAACTCCTGATTCCCTCCGAGGGGGATCAGATCCTGCTGCCCCGAAGCTCCGGAGAAGGGGGAAATCATCGTCATCGTCATCACCTCTCCTCCTTGGCGTGGGAGGAGGCCTCTACACCATCACCATCACCAAGACCAGCACCATCTCCATCATCATCTCCGTGATCCACTCCGTCCCCCTCGTAGTTTGAGAGTTGCTATACCCTAGATACTTGTCTTGTGCTACTATTCATGTTTGTGATTGAGTACTTGTCATTATTTGGTGGTGAAGTTATATTTTCAGATTGTGTTGTACCACTTATGCCACTGAATATTATCATGTTTGCACGTTGTGAGTAGTTCCCATATGTTCCTGAGGGCATAGGATGAATTGGCAATGATTTATATATAACATGTGTTGGTATTTTGTCAAGAGTTTATCTTTTATGTGATTCTATGATGGTGTTGTGCAAACGTCGACTGCACAACACTTCACCTATATGGGCTCATAGGAGAACACCGTAGTATAATGAATTGAGGGAGACTTGGGAGGACATGTAAACCTGGGACCGAATCATCAACTTATATTATGAGGGTATTAGTATCGGGGACCTTAGAGTGTAATGCTATGGTGGGACTTTATGTCTTAATAATTCTTGTGCAGTCATTTACTTGGCCACATGATCCATCATAAGGGGTTGTAGTTTATTTATTTAGCTATACCTAATAATGGCTCCGTCCAAAGAAGATTAAAACTTGACAAGATATTCAACGTGTTGTTTAATAAATCTCTATGCCTAGCAATATCCATGCCGCCCTCGGGAACGTTTTCCACATATAAGTTACACATCACTTGAGCTTGTCCTCTTGCACACAAGAGGATTGGGCTTTCTCTCTTTGAGAGCTTTGACTTGCTACTGTTTATTTTCTGCATTGCAATTATACAACTAAAAATACCAAAAACACTTGCATCTTTTATTGTTTTATTTATCAATCTTGCTAACCAGTACCTTCAGCTCCTCGTGGGTTCGACAACCTTTTCTAATTGAAAGGTACTACAATTGATCTCCTGCACTTGGGAGTCATCAATGTCTCCACTGTAAGAAGACTGGGCATTACAAGAAAGATTGCCCTGTTTGGCTAAAGTCCATAATGGCAAAGAGAGGTAACAACATTGTTTCCTTTGTAAATGAATCCTTGTATACACAGTTTTCGAAATCTACTTGGTGGATTGACTCAGGTGCAACCGTTCATGTTGCAAATTCATCACAGGGATTCCATTCGATGCGGACTACGCAAAGAAGCGAAAGATGCATTGAAGTTGCAAATGGAGTTCAAGCAGACGTTGAAGCTGTCGGCGACATCTCCCTAGAGTTAGCTGATGGATTCACGATTCTGCTTAGAGATGTTTTATTTGTTCCTTCATTATACAGAAACTTGATTAGTGTTTCACGTTTGGACAAAGATTGTTATGAATGTTATTTTGGACATGGCAAGTGTGCCATATGGTTTAATAATGCTTATGTGGGTGTTGCTTTACTTCACAATGAGCTTTATTTATTATCCCTATGTGAAAAAGTGTATTCTGTGTGTAATGTGAATGAGCATGTTTCCGCACCGGATAAGGAACAAAAGAAAAGAAAGAGAACTCATGACTCATCGAAATTATGGCACTGTCGCTTGGGCCATATTTCGAGGGGGAGAATAGAAAGTCTAGTTAAAAATGAAATTCTTCCTCCATTAGAGTTCTCAGACTTAGAACAATGCATAGATTGTATTAAAGGAAAGTACGTAAAACAAATCAAAAAGGGTGCAAACCGAAGTACAGGAACACTAGAAATCATTCACACTGACATTTGTGGACCATTTCCTGTGAAAAGTGTGGATGGCTATGACTCGTTTATAACATTCACAGATGATTACTCCCGATATGTTTATATTTATCCAATCAAAGAAAAGTCTGAAGCGTTGGATAAATTTAAGATATTCAAAGCTGAAGTAGAAAATCAGCATGATAAAAGAATAAAAATAGTGAGATCGGATATGGTGCGTAGTATGATGAGTTACTCCACCTTGCCATCGGGATTATGGATGCAGGCGCTTAAAACCGCCATTCACATTCTCAATAGAGTACCAAGAAAGTCGGTACCCAAAACACCGTACGAGTTGTGGACAGGAAGAGTACCCTCTCTACAACACTTCAGGGTGTGGGGGAGCCCAGATGAGGCCAAAGTATTTAATCCAAATATTGCAAAGTTAGATCCCAAAACAGCCAGTTGCCACTTCATTGGCTATCCTGATAGATCAAAAGGTTTTCGTTTCTACTATTCAGACAGATACACAAAGTTTGTAGAAATGAGACATGCAATCTTCTTAGAGGACGAAATGATGAGGGGGAGCATGGTAGCTCGGAAAATTGATCTTGAGGAGAAGAGGGTGTACGCACCTTTTCCGATGATTCAGGAGCCATTTTTTACACTACCTGTTGTACCTGCATCAACAATCCCTGAGGTTGAGGTGCAAGCACCTGTTGTAACTCCACCCGTGACAACTATGGGTGAAGATCTGGAACCTGTCCGTCAGGAGCTGACTGAACCCGTTGTTGAGCATGAAAGGGAGGTGCAGCAGCCACTTTTAGAAAATGAGGCCCCTAGAAGGTCTAAAAGAGCTAAAAGATCAGCTATTTCTACTGACTATAAAGTTTATAACACAGAAAATAGCGCATATGGAAGATGATCCCACTTCATATGAAGAAGCCATGAGAAGCCCTCACTCATCGAAGTGGCTGGAGGCAATGGAAGACGAGATGAAATCGATGAGTTCCAACGATGTTTCGGACTTAGAAGATATTCCTAAAGGAGCCAAAACAGTAGGCTGTAAATGGGTCTACAAAACTAAATATGACTCAAAAGGAAATGTAGAAAAGTATAAAGCACGACTTGTGGCAAAAGGATTTACACAAAGAGAAGGGGTAGATTACAATGAGACATTTTCACCAGTCTCATGTAAGGATTCCTTTAGAATCATAATGGCACTAGTTGCACATTTTGATTTAGAGCTACATCAAATGGATGTAAAGACGACATTTCAAAATGGAGATTTAAAAGAAAATGTTTACATGAAACAACCCAAGGGTTTTATCATGAAAGGCAAGGAAGATATGGGATACCGCCTGAAGAAATCCATTTATGGATTAAAGCAAGTCTCTAGACAGTGGTATCTAAAGTTTAATCAGACAATTAAAAGTTTTGGATTTAAAGAGAATGTTGAGGATAACTGCATTTATGCAAAGTTTAGAAATGGGAAATATATTTTCCTAATATTGTATGTGGATGATATCTTGCTTGCTAGTAGTGATGTTAGTCTACTACAAGAAACAAAGAAGTACTTATCCTCGAATTTTGATATGAAAGATCTTGGTGAAGCATCATATGTTTTGGGCATAGAAATTCACCGAGATAGGGAAAATGGAGTTTTAGGACTATCGCAGAAGGCATATTTTGAAAAGGTTCTTAAAAAGTATAATATGCATAAGAGTAGTGTCACACCTACACCTATGGTCAAGGGCGACAGTTTTGGGAAATTCCAATGTCCGAAGAACCAGTACGAGATCGATCAAATGAAAGGAATACTGACAAGGATATACATCTCGGGTACCCTACCGTGAGGGTACCTGGTGCACGTGATGACTAAAGGCCCAATAGCGAAG
Source organism: Poa pratensis (assembly GCA_947311845.1). Lineage (NCBI taxonomy): Eukaryota > Viridiplantae > Streptophyta > Magnoliopsida > Poales > Poaceae > Poa > Poa pratensis. Next base: position 106,100,442 of record CAMZMU010000063.1, read on the forward strand.
AGACAACTCGAAGCCCAAGACGAGAGGCCCAACAAGATGGAGTACCCTCCAAGTTTAGACATAGACATAGTCGGTTTATACTTTCCTTATGTGTAAACTAGGTCGGTTACAAACTCCCGAGACCCAGCCTATTTAAAGGCTGGGAGGGGTGCCGATCTAGGACCAAGCCATACTCAAACCACCAAAGCTCTTGCGAGATCGACATCTCGCCGGAGCCTCCTTGTAATCGCATAATCTCACACGATCAATAACAGACAAGCAGGAAGTAGGGCCTTTACCTCCACCCGAGGGGCCTGAACCTGGGTAAATCTTTGCCTCTGCTTGTCAGCCGACGAAACTACCAGTACTACCACGTTCTCTCCCCATAATCTCAACCCTAGGTCCTTAACCATGGGATTTGATGAGGGTACACCTCGTCAATTGGTGCCGTCTGTGGGAAAGAATAGTGCTGGACTCACGGTTTCTTCGGTTCCATCGGAAAACGGCGACTCGCCGATCGGATCTACAAACGGCAACTCGCCGGCTGCATCGACAAACCAGAACTCGCCGACTCAGGCGGCACACGGCAACTCGCCGGCTCACTCGACAAACGGCAACACGCCAGCTTCACCCGCAAAAAGCGCATCGATCCTCTGATGGATTTCGAGCCACACTCGCCAGGATTCCAGGAGGCCTTCTCCGATCTCGAGTCAGGTTTGGGTTTAACCGTTGGTTCGTTCAATTTTTTCGTCAACAAGCTTGGTGTGCAGGACTTGACGGATCCACGCCAACTCGCGACTTCCGCACCCGAGGCTCCATCGGTTGCGGCTCCTTCGACTGCGGATCCCTCAACCGCGTCCATACCATCGTCGATCCTCCAAGCTTGCTCGTCCGCAACAACCATGTCCACACGAGAGATGCACGAGCTCATCGAAGAACTTCAGGGCGAGGAGGCCGAATCAGCATACCGCACAAACAATCCCGAGCTCGATCTCTCACTCGAGGATAGTTTCGACTGCGGGATCTCCTTCAGCGACTTCGACGACCTCGAAACTCATATCGACAACCACGTCGACTCCGAGATCTGCACCAACAACAACAACCTCGACTCTGAGATTCATAACAACTTCATCGACGCCGAGATGAGCATAGGCGATGAAGGCATCAACAGCGAGATCCGTCCAGACGGACCACTCGACGGGTATCGACTCCGACATGAGCCTTGATGACGATGTCGAGTCCATGACAGGACTCGAAGACACACATACATACCTCGGGTGATACCCCAGCAGGTCTACGTCGCCATCGCCGCAGAATCATCAGATGCTGCGGCCAGCCGCAGGCCTACAGAATTCCCGTGCACAGTTACTATGCCGGACGGAGTCACAACTCTCACAATCACTGCTGAGATGGCAGCAAAAGCAGATAAAGTCATCAAGGAGTGCACAATGATGCCAGCAGACGCAACACAAGAGGAGATGTTACCTTCCAGTACTTCAACTGGCAGGAATCACTTCGACTGCGGCAGGTCAGAGCAACACTCGAAGAACGCAAAAAGCAAGCTAGCTTTCGAGTGCGCGAAGAAGACAGCTCTCCCTGAGCTCCACCGGGCGAGCAGACACAAGACCCAGATCAAGGTTGTCACACCTCTCGCCAGACGAAAGGGCGGCACTCACCCGCAACTTAGGCAACTCTTTCATGACATACGACGAAGAGGTGCCAGTACCCAAAACAGCTGCGGGTGCCCTCTTCACCGCTGCAGCATACCTAGAAGCAATCAAGCCTCCAGCTGATGACCCCAATGCAAAACTGCATCGCCAACAATCAAATCACTCGCCTTAGCGAAGGCCATACGCCAAATTCCAAAACTCCAGGAGGGAGTCGAGACCGTGCCCTAGTCGACACGCGTCGTGAAGAGCATAATCACAGTGGCCGCGCCACCACTCGAAGGAAAGAAGCGGCTCGCGCAGGCGCAGGTCCAGGAGCAGATCACGCAGATCCTACAGTAGCGACTCATACTCTGATCGAGAGCCTGAGCCACATGGAGCTCTGTGCTTCACTCGACGCGTCCGCGAGACACGGATGCCCAAAGGGTTCAAACTCACATCTGAACAGCCCAAGTACACGGGTCGACAGGAACCTTCTGGGTGGCTGGAAGACTACAGGCTGGCTGTCGCGTGCCAGCGAGGTACAAACACCACGGCCATGCAATACATACGACTCATGCTCGAAGGCACAGCCCGCGACTGGCTCAAGGCCCTACCTCCATCAAAGTACGACTCGTGGGATCACTTCCGCGATGACTTCATCAAAAACTTCGAGCCTCTATGTGAGCGCCCAAAAACGTTCGAGGAGCTGCGGCCTGCGTGCAACGTTCAGACGAAACGCTGAGGTCATACATCAGACGATGGACTGAGATACGCAACTCAGTCGGAGTAATTTCAGAAGATATGGCCATGGATGCTTTCATAATGGGACTCGCCAGGCGGGACCTCAAAGAAGCACTCGGTCGCAAAAAGCCAACCTCTGTGGCTAGCCTCTTGATGACCGCGACTGAGTGGGCAGACGGAGAAGACATGGCGCGCACCACACGCGGGTCCTCACCCCGTGACAATCATGAAAGCGGCAGTCGAAGCCGCAGAGACTCGTACAGAGACGACCGAAGGCGCAAACGTTCAAAACGTCACTACGACGATGACAGACCCGAATTCATGGCGGCTGGGTTCTCCACACCCCGCAATGACCAGGACAGAAGCGACCGACGGTCGGAAGATCGGCGAGACAGTCGAGATGATCGCGGGACAGTCGAGATGATCGTCGGGACAGTCGAGACCGCGGCCAACGCAGTGATAGCTACAAGAGGAAGGACTGGCGCAAGTCACGGGCACAATCTGAGCGATCATTCGAAGAAAAGATGGATGCTGATTGCAGATTCCACCTGTACAAGGGGGACGACGGAAAACTGCGCTCCAATCACTCGATGAGAAACTGCAGGGAGTTCGACCAAATGGCGACTGATTACGTAAATCTCAGAAAGGCAGCAGCCACACAAGCACCTGCACCCGTGCCTCAGCCAAACAATGTGCCTGTTCTGATGGCACCACCCCACCACCACAGCCTGCTGCAGGCGGAAACCTCGCGGGTGCCATACAGCACATACCTCGGGTGGACGAACCACAGTACCCTCCGCCCCAAGGGCAGATGTACATGATACAGAAAGGTCGACCTTCCAACAGGGAGCAAAAACTTCGCACTCGACAAGTAAACATGGCGGTCATGTCACCTCCTGCTGTAACTGAATTCTTGAAGGGTTCTGAAACCACAATAAGCTTCAGCAGAGAGGACCACCCTCCATCGGTTGTTCGTCCAGGGCACTCTGCTCTGGTACTCGACGCGCAAATTGGAGGCTACGCCATGTCCAAGGTCTTCATGGATGGTGGCAGCGGCATAAACATCATCTTCGCAGATACGCTCCGCAAAATGAACAGGTCAGTCGAAAACCTGCCAAGATCTTCAAATACCTTTCACGGTATCGTCCCAGGCAAAGCAATAAGCCCAGAAGGCACCATACAACTCGACGTAACGTTCGGGGACAAGAACCACTTCAGGACAGAATCGATTGAGTTCGAAGTTGTCGACTGGAAGTCACAATACCATGCTATACTTGGACGCCCGACGTTCGCTCGATTCATGGCGGTGCCACATTACGCATACCTCCAGCTGAAGATGCCTGGACCAAAAGGAGTAATCACAGTCAAGGGAACTTCCAAAAGTCTGACTCTTGTGACCGAGAATTCAGCAAAATCTCTGAGATGTTTGGCATGGAAGCAACACTCGCTGATCTAGCGGTCTCCAACGATCGAACACTTATGCCAGAACACAAAAAGGTGGCAGTCGACAGAGCATTCAATGCCACCAATGACACAAGATCGCATCAGGTGCACCCGACTGACCCGACCAAGACAGTCAATGTCTCGTCGAGTCTGCCTATCGCATAGGAAAGCGCGCTCGTCGAATTCCTCCGTGAGAACTGGGATATATTTGCATGGTGTCCAGCCGACATGCCAGGTATTCCCAGGGAATTCGCCGAGCACTCTCTCCAGTATTTCCAGATGCTAAACCAGTCAAGCAAACAATGCGCCGCATATCCGGCCCAAAAAGAACTGCAGTCGAAGCCGAAGTCGACAGGCTACTCGCAGCAGGATTCATCAGAGAGATCAAGAAATCACAATGGGTGGCCAACCCCGTACTCGTAGAGAAGAAGCACACAGATATCCTTCGGATGTGCGTAGATTTTACAGCACTCAATAAGTGTGTCCAAAGGATCACTTTCCACTACCTCGAATCGACCAGATCGTCGACTCCACCGCCGGGTGCGCTCGCTTGTCCTTCCTGGATGCTACTCGGGTTACCACCAGATAAGGATGAAGGAAGAGGATGAAGAGAAAACGGCGTTCATAACCCCACTCGGGGTCTACTGCTACACCACAATGCCTTTCGGGCTCAAGAACGCAGGCGCAACTACCAGCGCATGATGCAAGATTGCCTCAAGAAGCAAATTGGGCGAAACGTCCAGGTCTATGTAGATGACATCGTCATCACCACAAGAGAGGAAAACACACTACTCGATGACTTGCGAGAGACATTCGCAAACCTCAAACGCTTCCACATCAAGCTCAACCCGAAGAAGTGCACGTTCGGCGTGCCAGCCGGGCAACTCCTCGGGTATCTAGTCTCAGCTCGAGGAATCGAGGCAGACCCGGAGAAAATACAGGCCATCTTGACGATGCAAAGGCCTTCAAAGCTCCATGACGTGCAAAAATTAGCGGGTCGAGTGGCAGCGCTCAGTCGATTCATCAGCAAGCTAGGCGAAAAAGCACTCCCGTTCTATCGACTGATGAAGAAAGCAGATAAATTCGAGTGGACGCCAGAAGCCGAAGCAGCCTTCACGGACCTCAAGCGAGTCCTCACAAGCCCTCCAATCCTCGTCGCACCAAGGGAACGCGAGCCATTGTACCTATATGTCTCTGCAACTAACAGGGTGGTAAGCACCGTACTGGTAGTCGAACGAAGGGAGGAGGGACACGCCCAAAGCATACAACGTCCAGTCTATTACTTGAGTGAAGTGCTCTCCACATCAAAGCAGCGGTACCCGCACTATCAGAAGCTGGCCTACGCCGTGTTCATGTCCTCAAGGAAGCTGACGCATTACTTCTCCGAGCACCCGATCACTGTAATCAGCACCTCAGGGATCGGGGACATCCTCACAAACCCCAACGCAACTGGGCGAGTAGCAAAATGGCTCATCGAGCTAGCACCAAGAGACATCAAGTATGATTACCCGAAGGCCATCAAAGCACAAGTTTTACCTGACTTCCACACCGAGTGGATTGAAGCTCAGCTCCCAGGAGCACCAGATGTGTCCAACTCATGGACTATGTACTTCGACGGCTCAAAGAAAAACGAAGGCGCAGGCGCAGGTGTTATCCTCATATCACCAAAAGGCGACAAGCTCCGCTACATCCTACAAATGGGGTTCGAGTTCCCGTCCAATAACGAAGCAGAATATGAGGCTCTGATCCATGGCATGAGGATGGCCAAAGCCCTCGGGTGCACTCGACTGATGATCTACGGCGACTCGAATCTGGTGGTGCAGCAAACAATGAAGGCCTGCGACGCAATCGCAGATAACATGATCGCCTACCGTGACCTGTACAACTCATGGAGGGCAGCTTCGAAGGCTGCGAGTTGCGGCACATAGGGCGTGAGAGCAATGAAGAAGCAGATAAGTTAGCCAACATTGGTGCGACCAAAGCACCAGTGCCACCTGGTGTCTTCTTCGAGCGCATCGAGCACAGATCATCAAAAAAAGCGGCAACTCCTACATCAGCCGCACCAGCCAAGAGCAAAGCACCTAGCACAGAGGACCCACCAGTCGAGGTACTCCTCATCGAGCCAACTTGGACTCAACCTTTCCTCGCATACATACTCCGCGGCGAGGTACCCGAAGACATCACAGAGTCAAGACGCGTCACTCGACGATCTAAAGCATACACTGTCATCAACGGTGAACTTTACAAACGCAGCATATCAGGTATGTTCCAACGTTGCATAGCATTTGAAGATGGCCAAGCCATCCTTCGTGATATTCATGCAGGTACTGCGGGCATCACGCCAGCAGTCGATCACTCGTAGCCAAAGCCTTTCGCGCAGGCTTCTACTGGCCCACAGCACTCAAAGACGCGGAGGACATAGTCAAAAGGTGCATCGGCTGTCAAAAATTCGCCACAAAGCCGCACGCACCCGCATCGGCGTTGAAGACAATACCATTGGCCTGGCCCTTCGCCCAGTGGGGGCTCGATATGGTTGGGCCACTCAAAAAATCCTCCCATGGAGGGCATACTCACCTTCTGGTGGCGGTCGACAAGTTCACCAAGTGGATTGAAGCAGTACCTATCACAAGTTCGACTGCCACTACAGCAGTCAATTTCATAAAATCCATCATATACCGCTTTGGTGTGCCAAGTAGCATCATCACTGACAACGGTACAAACTTCACGGCTGAGGAATTCAAATCCTTCTGCAAAGAGCAAGATATCACGCTCAATTATGCATCTGTGGCGCACCCGCAGTCAAACGGCCAAGTCGAAAAGGCCAATGGGCTTGTGACGAGTGGAATCAAGAAGCGCCTCCTGGTGCCACTCAAAAGGCAGCGGGTGCTTGGGTCGAAGAACTTCCGTCTGTGCTATGGAGCTACGCACAACTCCCAATGCTTCAACACAATTTACCCCATTTTTCATGGGTACGGTGCAGAGGCAATCCTGCCATCTGATGTAAGATTCAATGCACCAAGAGTCGAAGCATACAACGAAGAAGATGCAGACGAGGCACTCGAAGACGCAGTCGACTTGCTAGAAGAAGCACGTAACACGGCGCTCGCACGCACAGCTGTTTATCAGCAGGACCTCCGCAACTACCACAGCCGTCGACTGCGTACCAGGTCCTTCGAGGTTGGCGACCTGGTACTTCGACTGAAGCAAAAGAAGGTGCACAAACTCGCTTCTCCATGGGAAGGACCCTTCATCATCACCGAGGTCATTGGTGGTGGAGCATACAGACTGAAGCACGCGAAGACAGGAGAACTCTCGCATAATCCTTGGAACGTTGCGCAGCTGCGCCGTTTCTATGCTTAGATTGCTCAGTCGCACAATGTAATAGGCACATATGTCGGATGGCTGCAGGTTTCAGACGCGCTCTTTTCCTTACCAGGGTACCTAAGGGGACTGGAAGGTTTTTAATGAGGCGGCCTGCAGCTTAACATTCAAAATGGAATATAATCATGATTCCTCATATTTCTCCCTGCTTACTACTCGCATAACTTGTTCTCACAAAATTAGCCTCACCCGAGCACTCGGGGGCTGCGCTATCTCAAAAAGCATGAGCTTCCGCTTGTTCACAACATAATACCCCAGCCGCACTCGAATACTCGGGGGCTGGGTCATAAAAATCATACATAAACACAAAAGTTGCTCAACCCCACTCAATTATTCGGGAGTTGAGCCTAGAAGCATCAAGTGAAGCTTCAAGTACTGCAAAAATTCACAGCCGCACACGAATACTCGGGGGCTGTGCAGCTTATGTTTCATACTCTAAAGTATTTCTATCAACCTCACTCAAATGCACGGGGGCTGGATAGTCCTAATTTTACAGCAAGTTGCTTCATACACCCCGCTCAACAGGCTCGGGGGCTGCATACATGTAAACAAACAATGTACAATACTCACAAGTGTTGCGTTTTACACTTGGGGTCACCCCCATACACATAACCTATTCAACAGGTTCTTCCTTGGGCTCGGTCCATTTTTCCTCCTCCTTCAGCACACGATGGATTAGGACCAATGCGTCCACCGTGTCTCTTGGTAGTGCTCCTCCATTGGCACAGGACCACCACCTGGTAGGGTGCGGGTCCCATCGCAATCCTTTTCAAATCAAGGTGCGGAAGGTGCGATCGCACAAAGGCAAGAGCAACATTAGCCCCGCTAATCAGTTGCTCGCGCACAAACTTCTTGATCGCCTTGCCTTTTCGAAATTTCTTCAGCAATGCACAAGGCCCTGTGGTTGCTCATTCAAAGGAAACAAAGCTTCGTGGACTCGAAATAAAGCCAACCTGCAAGTCTCCAGTCGAATGGCAGTGCGCCAAGCCCGGTCCAGAAGCCTTACCAAAATGGCGCTCCTCGCCCTGTCTGACCAAAAGGGGTGGGCGGAGTACTCAGTGCTACTCGCATGACCGTCGAGTCGATCCTGAATCCGTGCCTCCTCCTTTATCGGGTCAGAGCAAACACCTGCGCAAAAACAAAGGGCTCATCATCGCCCAGTCGAGTCACCTCGCAAAGAATAGATCTCGATGATCCAAAAATATCTTACATTCGAGTTGCAGATTTACTCTCTCCAACTCCTCAAGCAAAAAGGCCTCCCGTTCCGTAGTTGGGGATGGCCTCGACTGCAACTCAGCATACGCATCTTGTGTTTCCTTCAGCTCGCGAGTAACCTCGGAAAGCTTTTGCTGAAGGTAGTCCATAATTTTCTGGTCATTCACGCTTCGCGACTTCGAAGAACCACCCACAACAGGGCCAGTCGATGGTTTAGAGGCTCGGTTCTACAGTCAGAATAATTAAATGCATAAGGAAGCATGAAGAGCTCAAGCAAAAGGCTCGGGGGCTGCGCCTCCCGATCACTGAAGTTCATATTTCATAACAAGACAGATACGATGTCTGATAATTTACATATAGCAAAAGCAAAATGACGAAATTCCTAGACCTAGTCAACAAAGGGATCACTAGCTAAGTCGTCGACTTCTTGGAGGAAGCTTTCTTCGCCTGGACCTTGGCTGCCCTTTCTTCAACAGTTGTTACCAGCTGTTGGGCATATTTTTTGGCGGCTGCCATCAGAACCCCGTGGAAACTTCTTCGTAGCTGCGTCAAAATCTGCCTCGACTCCGTGCGCGAGCAACATGAGAAAAGTAGTCTGAGCACCACTTACCATTTGCTCGCGACAGAAGTCAGCGACGGCAGTCCCTTCAGGCTTGAATAGCTCAACCAGCTCTGCAAAGGAAGATGGTAGCTCTTCGCCGGGGAAGAAGCTGCCATGGAGGGCGCCCAAGGCACTCGCCGCCTGCGTCAGCATCTCCCCTGCTCTGCTACTGGTAACCTCCGAGACAGCCACACTTTCATCGAGTGAGGTGCCAAGGCTTTGCTTGCCAGTAGCAGTAGGGCCATCCATCACGCCTAGCATGTGGACAAAATAATCAGCACCATATATCAGAAACCTCAAACATCTAAGGAACACAGCAAAAATTCGTACCAGTTAAGCTGGTGCTGGCGGCAGAAAGTCGACCAATTGCCGACTCCTCTCTAACCTCGGCTGCTTTCAGCCTCTTCTCCAGATCAGCCACTCGACGGGTGGCGTTGTTCAAATTTTCTGCCGCATCAGCGGCGGCCTCTGCAAAACAAACACACATGGTCAGCAGACTGCAAGAGGAATCACCCTCAACAAGTGGTAATAGCATAAAGAGATACGCACTCTTCGCAGCTTCGAGTTGCTGCTGCAGGGTGGCGGCTTCAGTCTCCTTGTGCACATACTTGGCACCAGCCTTCAGCAACTCTCGCACAAATGCCTAAGTGCACGACATGGGCAAATTCATAACTCAATAACTGAGTCTAGGCAAAAAAATTGGCACTCGATGAGGATTAAAACTACGGCAAGCATAAACTTACGTGCTCCAAGAAGGAAGAAGTCGACGCAGGGACACCTGCAGCCGCAGCTCCGCTCTCAGTTGCTGCAACCTCCGGCTCGGGTGGTGTAGCTGTGGCTGTAGCAGCAGGAGTCGCAGGGGTAGGCGGCTGCTCTGGTGGCAGCGTCCGTGCAGTGGATGCTGCGCTACTCTTTTCCGCCGTTGGTGGCGGAGGCATATCCTCATCCGAGGAAACACTGTATCACACATTATAAATATACAAGGTGGCATTATTCATAAAGTGACAAAGCATGGGCACGTAATACTTACTCTTCAGTAAGGTCGACCATTCGACCAGGGTTAAGCACACCCACGCTCGGGCGCGATTTCTTCGGTGGTCGTGGGGGAAGCGAGCGAATCGGAGGCACCTCGAGTGGCGCCGTCATCGACTCCGTCCTGTCTTCCTCCTTTTCCTCCGAGTCAGCGGTGTCTTCCTCGTCGCGCGACCGCTTCTGCTTGCCCTGCACCTCAGCATCGCCCTCATCGGCTTCTGGCGTGTGTGCGGTGGCGAGTGAGGCCATCTCATCATCAGAATCTGCCTCGAATGGCTCATTGTCTGGCACTGGGCCGCTCTCTGGCAAGGGAGGCATCGACTCATACATTTTGTGTCCCTGCACACATAAACAGCAAAGGATTCAACATCACACATGCATAACATATCAACTGAGATATATATCAACTGTTACCTCTGGTAGAGGGTTGCTGGTTTCATAAGGAGGCACAGGCGAGTTCATCTCGCAGGGATCTTCATCAGTCAATTTGGTAAGGCTTCTTACCAACTTCTCCGCCTCCGCATCAGAAAGCTCCACTGCGCGTGAGCGGGTTGGATCAGAAGCACCACTGTATCCCCACATAGCATGTGCTCGGGCTCGAAGGGGTTGCACTCGCCTCTTGGCCATAATGGCTAGCAGATGGATGCCCGTGACCTCTCGACCAACAGTGGTCTGAAGCTTCAGCACCTTCTCCATCAGAATGTCAGCCTCTTCGGCTTCGACTCCGGTCGGCTGGGCAATCCAGGATGGCCTCTTCTTCACCAGGGCGTCTGCGTCAAAGGCAGGCAACCCGAATGTTTGGGCGCCTATGGTCACATCCTTGATGTAGAACCACTTCTGGCGCCATCCTTGCACAGACTCCAGGAAGTTGATCTTGAAGTACTCGACATCAGGTCGAGCCTGTACTCCAAAACCACCAGGTCCCTTGGCGCTGTGCTGGCGCTTGACGTTGAAGATGCGGCGGAACAGACCAAAGTGGGGTGCGACGCCCAAGAAGCACTCGCAAAGGACGAAGAAACACGCAATGTGCAAAAGCCCATTGGGCGTAAAATCGTGCAATTGCACTCCATACACGTGCATCAGTGCACGAAGAAAGTTGTGAACAGGGAAGGAGAATCCCCTGACCAGCTCATTGGGGCCTGGGCGCGGGATTACCTCGGCGCCGGGGATGCGAACTTGCGAGGTGTCCTCAGGGATCAGCCCGTCGTTCCGCAGGCCGGTGAGCATCCTCTTGCTGCAGGTGGACTTGGTCCAAGCGCCCTTGTCCCTCTTCAAACCGCTGGCAGCGGCTCCAGCGGCGCTGTCCGCCGATGCGTTCGCGCACTCCTGCCCTTTCGGGTGGTAGGCTTCGTCATCGCAGAGGTGGTTGCAAAAGCTTCGCTAGGAGGATATGGCGATGCGCGAGGAGGAAGAAGAAGCAGCGGCGGCGGAGAGCAAATGGCAAGTAAAAAATACTATTTACTCCGCCGCACCCTTTTAACCTCAACGCAAAAGAATCCGCACCGTGGATGCGAGATCGTGGGCAAAGAAGCAAATCCAACCGTACACGTGGCAGCCACGGAGGGCAACCGTCGCCGGCCACTCCGCCCACTACGCACGGGAATCTAGGAACTACCATCATGGCCCCGGAGAAATCGTGCCTGAACGGTCAAATCCAGTCCAAACGGCTGCACAATGGGCCCACAAGACGTGTCACGTCCCATCTATCGCAGCATAGCGCACGCCACCGCGTGTCAGGTGGCGCAGTCGCCATAAAACGTCATCCCTGACGTCATTGCAGCAGATTTGTTCAGAAAAGATTCGGGTTCGCCCAAAGCATATTAATCACTCGATTGTTTTCGAGTGTATGGTCACTCGACTGTCTCTTCGATCAAAGACATATTACTCCCATCGGGAGCGTATCAAAAATTTCTTCGACTAAAGATGCTCAAGACCAAGTGATTCTGAGATTATCCTCCATTACAGTAATAAAGCACAATCTCGGGGGCTACTCCCATCGGGAGCGCTGCCGCGCACCCGATAGAATTATGGCAAAAGATTTTCTTCGACTAACATATGTAGGGTAAGAAGATTTTGAGATTATCCTCCATTGCAAGCAATAAAGCACAATCTCGGGGGCTACTCCCATCGGGAGCGCTGTCGCGCACCCGATAAAATAGTGTCAAAGGGTCAGTCGACGAATATATCGACTACGTTCATATGCAAAATCATACTCGAAACATTCCCGAGTTGCGTCCGTCGCAAATACCTCGGATGCTGCACGCATAGTGCAAAGGTAAGACCCGCCGAACTTTCGAGCTGGGCTAAGGACCGTTCCAGCAACGTCAATCCTTATACTTTCCGTGTCAGCAGACATGATGAAAAATCCCGACGGACGCGTTGGGTAAAATTCAAAGTTATACTGCAGATCGACTCAGTAAGACCTCAGCGGCCTAGTCGAATCTGACCAGTTTGTTCCAGATTCGAGTCCGGGGACTCGAGTTTGATTGAAAGCTAGTAAGGTTTTACCCAAATGTGTAGTTAACCAGTCCCGATCCGTCGAGTGAACTGGGCCTGCTAAGCTATTATCCCTTGATCATCATAAGCAAAAACCACAGTCGATGAAATACTCGACATAGCCAACATGTGCTATTCATACAGGAATTCCAATTATATACATAATACAAAGCATATGACGTGCACTTACGAACGAGTCCATGCCCGATTCTTCGAGTCAGACAAGTACTCGGGGGCTACTGACAAGGATATACATCTCGGGTACCCTACCGTGAGGGTACCTGGTGCACGTGATGACTAAAGGCCCAATAGCGAAGAGACAACTCGAAGCCCAAGACGAGAGGCCCAACAAGATGGAGTACCCTCCAAGTTTAGACATAGACATAGTCGGTTTATACTTTCCTTATGTGTAAACTAGGTCGGTTACAAACTCCCGAGACCCAGCCTATTTAAAGGCTGGGAGGGGTGCCGATCTAGGACCAAGCCATACTCGAACCACCAAAGCTCTTGCGAGATCGACATCTCGCCGGAGCCACCTTGTAATCGCATAATCTCACACGATCAATAACAGACAAGCAGGAAGTAGGGTCTTTACCTCCACCCGAGGGGCCTGAACCTGGGTAAATCTTTGCCTCTGCTTGTCAGCCGACGAAACTACCAGTACTACCACGTTCTCTCCCCATAATCTCAACCCTAGGTCTTAACCATGGGATTTGATGAGGGTACACCTCGTCAAATACCATATGCTTCGGCTGTTGGAAGCTTACAGTATGCTCAAGTGTGCACTCGCCCTGACTTAGCTTTTATCACCGGGGTGCTCGGTAGATATCAAGAGAATCCAGGCATGGAGCACTGGAAGATGGTAAAGAAAGCATTGCGTTATGCGCAAGGCACGAAGGACCTCATGCTAACATACATAACATCTGATTCCCTACAGATAAGAGGGTATTCAGACGCAGATTTTGCGGGAGACAAAGATGATAGAAAATCCACGTCAGGATATGTGTTCACTCTCGTTGGAGGGGCTATTTTGTGGAGAAACTCCGAACAGTCAATAGTTGCATCGTCACGATGTATGCAGAATTTATAGCAGCTTATGAGGCCACGGGGCAGGTGATATGGTTAAACAAATTTATACCCGACTTGAAAGTGGAAGATTGTATTGACAAACCACTAAAGATGTACTGTGACAACCAGCCCGCAGTATTCTATGCTCACAACAACAAGTCGAGTAATGCTACCAAACCAATAGAGATAAAGTATTATATTGTGAAAGATAAAATCCAGGATCAAACTATAAGTCTCGAGCATATAAGGACAAAAGATATGCTTGCGGATCGCTTACGAAAGGCTTACCACCCAGCGTGTTCATGGAACACGTAGCCGGCATGGGTTTAATGGAAAGCCTATAATTTCTGGATCATGAGAGGCCCAAAAGGAACATAAATTGTTTGAAAACAGAGAGGTATATTGTAGCTGTCTGATTCTATCGGCAATTGAGCCGTGACGATGAAACATGCTCTATGTACTGATATGTGATGAAGCGAGCAAAGTAAAAAGTACAAAGTAAAAAGTACATAGTTAAAAGTAAAAGTTGAGATCAAGGGGAGAATGTTAGATTGATCTCCTCCGGTGCGAACCCAACGGCCGCACCGGGACTTTGACTCGCGCCCTGATCGGGGGCGCCCAACCGATCAATGGTTGGTGGGCCCCCGTCGCGCTGCGCTATAAAGACTAGTGGGGGCCGGGGGGGCACGCTTTACAAGGTTTGTCGTGCGCCGCCACACCCCACCGACAAAACCCTAACCGATCTAGGTTGCGCTGTTGCCGACGGGAAGCTCCACCACCGCCGCCACTCACTGCCATCACCGCCGCCGTCCACCATGGCCGGCAGCTCGAGCGCATCCGCGCAAGGAGAAGGTAATTCACCTCCTCCCATCCCACTGTTTCTACACGCAGGATCTTCCCTAGATGGTCCTACGGGTACAACACTAACGACTCGTACACGCACACGGAGCCATACTGAGGAGTTTCAGAGTCTGCAAGCAGGTCGCCTATGTCACCCAACGAAGTTTCGATTACTGAACTTGAACCGAGATAAGTCTGAGAGTGATCTTGAGTTCATTTTGTGCGCCATTCTTGCCAAAAAAATAACCAATTTTTATGGAGGGATAAGCCATACTTCAGAATTCATATGTAAAATTTACTCATTCCCCTCGTGGGTGAAAGATATTTTACTGAGCATTGGAAGAATATACACCTGTGTAAGTGTAACCATACTGGGGCTGTCTACTAGTCGGGTGACTGGACATAAATAAGGCAACAAGGAACAAGCCACATCTATTATATACTTAAAACACAGGATAACCAACGGTGAAGATTTGTCAATTTGAGGTCATAAAATCCCTACGGCTGAGATTAAAATATTAGGCACCGAAGCACATGCACGGAAAAGGATGAGTCTGTAACGTACACGACGCGAACTCCAGCAAACAAAATCTCGACGTAAGAACACACGTATCTCTTGGCCACATATACCGCATCGTGATTATAGGGTGTCGAAGATCGGATGGCCAACTTCCCGTGGGAATCGATTTCGTCGTCCGCAGCGCATGGCCAAGACGCGGTGCAGCGGTGGTATGCTTTCATACATCGCCGATGCAGCCTAGGCTCCAAGCATAACGCCGCCCGCTTTTTGTGTGGATGTCCGAGGTCAAGTCCATCAAGAGTTGTCCCTATGAATTTGTGCAATCGTTGCTCCAGATCTGATCTTCAAATATGTTTTCCCAGCCATCAGCTATGGCCAAAGATAATTGAGTGCGCGATGCCGTCACACGCTATTGTGTAGCAGCCAAGATCAGATTTGGTGCCAGGAATCGCGGGCTGAAGAAACAACCAGCGTCGATGATACAACGCGTCTGGTCGACGTTGCTACATCAGGGTTAATATACACCAAAAAAGTTCCGGCGGCCGGCTGCTGAGCGCCGACAAGCATTAGACGTCAACAAGCAATACCGCCGGTGTTCTTTTTTTTTTTTGGAATCCGTGTCAGTCGAGGCATCGTGTTATACACACGTTCATATACAGGGACCTGCTTGATGTCGGGCTGCCGGACGCGTAATTCTGCATGTCACGCCGCGGGCTCGACGAATTGCCTCAGTCCCCTTGAACTGGCCAGAAAGTCGGGAACTCAGGACAACGTGGATGTTGATGTTCAGGTATGTAATTATTTTATATGCACAAAGTTATTTCTAACGTACATATAAATTTGGATCGTGCAATATTAGAGTCATATGTGATATGTGTATGCCTATAAACTGAAGTACTTGCACGAACTCAGGAATTGGTAGTGTCCAACTGTTCGCATATATGCATGCAAGGATCGATGGATTCGAGCTAGGCACCATGCATCCTGCAACGATCAGAGAGAGAGAGAACACAAGAATAAACAAAAGATATCCCTTCTGCAGATGATGTGTCCAACGTAGCAATTGTTAACAATTAATTGCACTCTGAGTTGGCCAACAAATATGGTAGCTGAAGCTGCAGACTCTGACGAGATGGTAAGATTGGAGACTAGGTGAAACAGATTGATTCTTGAACATGGATTGCGATAATATATCGGTTTCAATAAAAATTGGCAAACACCATATTCTATTACCATTTTTTCGGGGAAGAAACATGCATCCTTACGCAACTAAATTTATAAATAGACGCAAATACCTATTATTTATTTTTGTTGGTCCGTTTTCATCATTTATGTGTTTCTGGGGTGCAAAATATGTGTAAGCATTCTATGCTCTAAATTAGGAAAATGTAATTTGATCACGTTCGTCGTTATTAAAATAACTCCCATAATGAGCCACTAAACGAATTATTAATTGTGTATGTTGTACAATAAAATCCCTTCAATATGGCTGAAATAAAACTACCACCAATATATTTGAGAAGATAGCATATAAATTGGCTGCACTTCTGCTTGCCTTCTATGTTCGAAACATGCCTACGGCTTAAGATCATGAAGTCATGTATTCGTCTTGGTTTACATATTTTCATCGATGTTTCATTTTTGCAGAAAAAATATATTATTATGTTCATGCCAAAAGAAAGGGTGTACTGGAAGCGTATTGAACCAGATGTTTTTGTAAGAAAGATCTCGAGGGAGAGACGGTGTTCATCAAGTTCATAGGAACGTGTGCTCAAGAATATAGAGGGTGTCGCAATAGTGGTAATTAGCATAGGTAAGATCAGTTTTCATATTCAAGTAATCGTCCACTTTGTGTTGAAAATACATAAATAGTTCACATGGAAATTATTCTTTATTATTCTGTTGCAGAACCGAGATTCAAAATGAATCTGATACCTATAATGGTTCCTTAGACCAAATCAAATTGTGTTGGTTTAATAATACACTAGCCCCTGCAGGTCATGAAGCTGGCCAAAAAATGTCTCTCGACCTAAAGTTCAAAAAAATAAAAATCTAGCCGCGCAAATGCGCGGGCCACGCAGCTAGTTCTTAGTATAGTATAGGTGACTGAACATAATTTTCTCTCTAATGTTTATATTTTTAAATTATTTTTTGACACAGTATAGTATAGTATGGACAAGACTACAGACTAAAAGTTAGTAGATGCTAGCTAAAATAAGGCACCAGACCACTAAGCTGATTTGATTAATGAACTGAACCAAGTTGACATTAGTCATTTCATCGATCTTTGAATCTCTTCCTACACCCGAAATTGTTATAGCAATTTCCTTGAAACTAAAATCATTCTTGTGGTTCAAATAGTCAACCGTAGGCCTCCAGGAGCAGGAGGTACTATGACGGGGACGCGCGCGACGCGGGAGGCCGCTCGGTGCGTCGGGGGAGAGGGTCGCAGTCGCTCACGTGGCGACCTCGACCAGAGCCGCTCCCGCGACAACCAAGGACGCAGCCGCTCCAGGCCGGGAGCGCGCTGTGATGATCGCCCACCGTGCCGACAATGCCATGATGATGACGCCGAAGACGACGAGGGGCGTGGTTGAGGCGGCAACCGCCGCAGCCAGTCGCGTAGGCCAAGCTCTGGCCGCACGCATTCGCGCCACGAGGAGCGCGTCCGGGATTGTTCGCCGCGACGCCGCTCTCCCAGTTGCGGTCACAGTGGCCGCCGCCACGCTCCGGACTCTACACGCCACCGGCGCACCGCCTCCCCTCGCTCATCATCGCCCCGTTCCCGATTCTCACTCCAGCTCCAGCTCCTACCGTCGATGAGGTCATGGCCATGTTGCAAGCTTTGATGAAGACCGGCCTCGACACGGCTCGCGACGCCGTGCCAGCATTTCTCGGAGTGCCATCGCCGCGGCCCGTGCCTCACCCCGCATCGACACCCTCGCCGTTCAGCTCGGTGTGCCGTGACTGGCTCGCGGGCCTCCGTTCGCCGCCGCCAGGGTTCACGGCGTCCTCGTCCAAGCTTGCTACGCCATGCACCACCATCGACAAGCACAAGGCATGGGTGGAGGCCAACGGTCTTGAACTACAAGAGAAGATGAGCGCTTGGGGAGATGAGGAGGTGGTGGTGGAGAAGGTAACTGGGGTTACTGATCCCGTGCTTGAATCCGTGAGAAGGATGCCGCTCAAGTGGGATGAAGAGCTGGAGCGCGAAGGTGGGCATGAGGCCTGGTTCGACGCGGAGGTCGAGTTTGCCGTGGAGGAGACCACGGCGGCGCCCGCCATTGTGATTGATGCGCGCGACGAAGAGGCGGCGATCGGGGACCTCCTCTCCCCTACGGCCAGCGCGGACATTCGCTTGCGACAGCGCAGAGGGCCGTGGCTGCCCTGTTCATCCGGCCAGACGTGTCGCTGCTGCCAACTCCGGCTGCGAGGACTCCTCGCCAGGAGATTATTCCGTCTTCGGCTCGACGCAGTGACAGGCTTGCCGGGAAACCGCAAATGCCCGCTGTCGACAAGGCGCGGAACGTGTTGTTCTCCAAGCTGGGAATAAAAGTGCAGGAGATGCCACTGATGAAGGCCACGAAAGAGTTTGTCGACTCCTACAAGACAATGATGCCTGATGCTGCTGTTGATGCGGTTGGGACCGTGCTCAAGCTGAACATGCCATCGGTCCTCGCGGCGGATGAAGCGCTCATCGCCATGGCGGGAGCAGGAGGAGTGGAGCTGACCGCTAGCGTCTGATCACCACTCTATGTTTTTATCTTCAGTCTACTTTGCTGTCATCTACTTGTAAGCCTGCTAAGACCATGCACTGCACTATGCTATGCCCTAAAGTGACTACTACTACTACGCGAAGCAACTCCTCGCCAACGACTTCGCGAAGCATTTTTTCGCCTACTCCTGCAGTTCTGACCTCCACGAGCTCTGCGATCAGATTTACGGCTGCTATCGCCGCTAAACGCTTCTTCTAGCCAGCTCACAAGCCATCATGTGCTCTTCAAAATGTTGGGCCTCATTCTGGATATCATCTGTTGGAATGTGCGGGGCTAAATGACCAAGCGCGAAAGGATGCCATCAACGCAATCATTGCTCAAACCACATGTCACATTGCCTGTTTTCTGGAGACTAAGCTAGATTTCATCGATCCCTAGACGGCTGCCTATATTGGGGGTAATAGGCTGCGTTCTTTTGCTCACCGCCCTGCCATCGGAACTAGAGGAGGCATCCTTCTGCTATGGAACGAAGATTTTGTCTCCATTTCAAGCATTCATATCGGCATACATCTGATCTCGGCTGACGTCACTGTCCGCGCTTGTGGAACTTCCTTCAAGCTGACCACTGTTTATGGGCCTTCTACGGACCCTGAAAAGAGAGCTTTTATGGATGAAGCAATTGCTGCTGCACCTATGGATGACTCAAAATGGCTGATACTTGGTGACTTCAACCTCATCTATCAGGTTGCGGACAAGAACAACGACAATTTGAACCTTCATCTCATGGGTCAGTTCAGGCACGCTATTAACACTTGTCATCTTAAGGAGAGCAGATTGCTGAACCGGAAATACACGTGGAGCAATGAGAGAATCGACCCAACTCTGGTCAGGCTAGACCGGGCTTTCTGCAATGCAGGCTGGGACCTTGCTTTCGACTCCCACACACTGCAGGCTCTATCCTCAGCTCTCTCGGATCACTGCCCTCTGCTGCTTTCCAACCACAGTGGCCCTCGCAAGCCTCCTTCGTTCAGGCAATGACGATGCTCGTGCTGCTGTTGTTCTCACTGTGAGTGTTCTACCTCAGTTTGCTTCTGAGTTCATGGGGCTCGGCACTGCACTGCGCTATCAGCCTCTCTTGTGATGCTCTCTACTTATCTGTGGTACATCAGGAGCACGCTCTTCACCAGAGTGACTCTTCTGTTGATGAATTCTACACACAGAGCTCTGCCATCTTGCGCCAGCTTGACTCCCTCCGCACCGTTGTTTGTGGTGTTTCCCGTTGCTGCCAGACTATGAGGTGAGACTAGGAGTTTGAGCGTGTCCATGAGTTCTTGTCTCGCCTCCCTGCCGAGTTTGAGCCTCGGCGTGTTCACTTACTTGCTCATGGCCGTGTTTCTATCTTGGAGGTGCTTGCAGAGCTTCAAGCTGAGGAGACTCCGTTCTGCCGGTTTGCTTGCGGTTCCCACCGTGCTAGCTCCCTCGCTTCACTGCTCCACCGCTCCTACCAACACCTTCAGGGGGTGGCCGCCCTCCTTCTGCATGAGAGGGCCAGCCTCGTTCTCACACCTTGTGTGGCTACTGCTCCAAGTCAGGTCACCAGAGTTTGATTGTCACAAGAAGCAGTGAGACCTGAGGTGCTCTTCTTCTAATGGGGCTCGTGCGTCTTCCTTGACTCCGTCACTCACTAACCATGATATTGTGCGGTTCAAGCGTATATTTTCTTCCTTTGGCTCTTATTGGACGGGTGCTGTAGCCTCTGTGACTGCTTCCACCTTTCAGCCACCGCCGCCTACACAGTCAGGTACATCTTCATGGGTTCTGGATTTTGGAGCTTCTTTTCATATGTCTTCTGATTGTTCTGCCTTGTCTTCTCTTCGACCTCTTGATTTTCCTGTCAATGTTCTCACTGCTGATGGCACACCTCTTCATGTTGCTAGTCGTGGCACCCTTTCTACTCCGTCATTTTATGTTTCTAATGTTTCTCATGTCCCTCGTCTTACCATGAATCTTTTTTCCGCTGCCCAACTTACTGATTCTGTTTGCCGTGTCATTCTTGATGCCGACTCTTGCTCTGTTCAGGATCGTCGCACCAAGGCTCTGGTTGGCGCTGGCCCTCGGAGCCGTGAGTCTCAAGGCCTTTGGGAGGTCAAGTGGCTTTGCCTGGCCCTTTCCAACAAATCGGTCTTTTGGAATAGTGGTCAGCGCATGAAGCTTGACATGGTATCAGAGCCAAGGTCTCGAGTTCGAGTCCTGTGTGGCGCAATTTTTCTAAAAATTGCTGATACCCCCTCCGTCCACGTACAAGGCCCCTTTCTCTTCATGTGCCTAGCTCTGAGTTTACACATGTTGGCCTCTCTTTCTTTCACATGTGAGTAGGGGTGTTGATTGTATAAGTAGATTGTATGGCCCTTTCCAACAGATCGGTCTTTTGGAATAGTGGTCAGCGCATGAAGCTTGACAGTTGTTACCGATGAGTTCCTATAGATGTTGTCCTTGATATCGATGTTGAGAACTTGAGATATCTAATCATGTAGTAGCCTTGCTCGAGATATTCGTGGTAGTATTGTAGTTGGTGTAAATTCAATTGGCGGAGGTGCAAAAGAAGCGCTATGCGCTATGTGTATGACGGAGATGCAATCAAGAATGGTTTGCACTTTGAGGGTACCATCGTGGGTGTTTTGCGGATGTCAGAGGACGGGGTCGTAGTTGAGTCCACAGTTTTGCCAAAAATGAAGAAATCAACCATGAGCACACAATGATTTTATCATGACCATGTGGTTGTTGGGGTCATAAAAAAATGATATCGGTGTATCGATAATTTTGCTTCCCACGGATGCAGTTCATGTCGTCGTCGGTGTCAAGTTGATCACCTGCTGTTCCAATGCTCCCTGACCAGTTGGTTAGGAAAATTGTGATGTGTGGTTTGGATCTTTTTAGACCACCCAAAAGTCTTGTGGATCTAGCTGGTGGGTGGATCGATTCATTCCTAGTGTCCCAGTACAAACTGGTGGGGTGCTGCTGTTTGCTGGACTATTTGGAAAACTATGCTTCAATCATAAGTTTCTAGATGACCATTCAACTGCCATATATAGGCTTTGTAATATGATTAATTCTTGGGCAATATTGCACAAAAACAAAGGTCCAAAATTCTTGAGAAAGGAGTAGAGAGGATCAAGCTGGTGATGCGGGAAATCATCTCAATCTCTCATGGTTGAGCTCTGGCGAGGCTGACGAACTGAAACTGGTATTCACTGTTTTATAAATGATTTCGTGTATTGTGGTTTGAGGCAGGGAAAAACATTTCGTCGAAATTTCGTGAAATTGACGATTCTCATTGATGGGCGAAAAAAGTTAATATCAGCCAAAAACTTCAATTAAATTTTGAAAAAAGCCACATATGTAATGCTTATAATAGAAACAAATCAAGTTTCCATCACAACCTTGGTTTCAGGCTTTCAGTGCATTGCTCTAGGGTTCACACCATAATTCTTTTAGTCGCAGGTTCAAATCAGTATCATCACATTTAATTTTGTTAAGAGCTCATTTGACACATTTATTTGATTTACTTGGTAGAAATGAAAGGATTAGAAACATGAATTGACTTAAAGTGCCAAGAAATTCACCAGAACTTTAAGATGATGTTTACAATTCCATGACATCCAAGCACATTGGGTATGAAATCTCAACTGAATTCCATGATTCCGGCCAAAATGATGGCTACCAAAGGAGCTCTAATCGCTAAACTTTGAATCTGGCTGATATTTTTAAAAAAAACCTTCGAAATATTGTGAATTTCATGAAATTTGCGAATCTCGGCCATGAACAAAAAAAAAACCGAAACTGATTATTTTTTAGAATGAAAACAAACTGTTAAATCCTGGTCGGAGCGCCTTCGTGTGTTGTAGTTGTTTTGCTCTAGGCAGCCTTCCGTTGGACATCTGGTGGTTTGCTACATTTTCTATCATGTAGAAATTGGCAGTTTCTTTAATATAAATCAATAAGGGGAGCTCATTATCTAAAAAGAAATCTTTATACATGCAAATGAAAAGGCGGGGAACCTGCCAGTTTATCAGGAAAAATTGTGTTTGTGAATTTACCACTTACATCATTTCTGATTCTGATTTACAACTCAAACTACTGTGCGTATATGCAGGTTGCTATAGTGACTGGAATTTTCAAAGTGCATATTTGACTTGACTTTTGAGAATGATTTTCCGCACTAGTCTTGTTTGTCTTTCGCTTGTATAGTGTACACTACGAAAAACTTATCTAGGAAATGGGTATTGAGCCCATTCACGGAGATGTTTTCAAAGATCACCTCAGACCGATTGTACACGTAGATGCCTTGCTGGCATGGCGGAGAAGCTGAGCTTGAGTCTTCCCCGAAGAAGAATGCAGGCTGCGCTGGTGGCTGAAGCTCCATGTCTTCCCTGTTCAACATGAAAATGATGGATGGAATGTCAGGCCTGTCGTCGGGATCTGATTGGACGCAGAGCAACCCAATGTGGATACATCTTAGTGCTTGGATTCGAGAGTGCCCTTCAAGTGTTTGATCGATCATTTCTGATTATGTCCCTTTGGTCCAACAAGTCCATACCTGTTCCCATCAGTTCGTTACATGGAAATTTACTTTGAGACATGATAACATAGTTGATGCGACAAATCCACTTACATCACTTAGGAGATTCACCGTGTCCGTGTCGCAATCATCATAGCTGCAGTTCCTCCTCTTGGTTACAATTTCAAGTGTCAATACACCAAAACTGAAAATATCAATCTTTGGTGACACATTTCCATGTATTGCATACTCTGGCGCCATATACCCGCTGCAGAAGATTACTAGTTAGGCATAGAAGCACAGATTTTGATATCTGCAGTATAAGTGAGTACTCTTGTATGCACGAGCTTACTATGTTCCAACAACTCTAGTTGTCTTGGTTTGAGTATGGCCTCCTACTTGTAGCCTAGCTAATCCAAAGTCTGCAATCTTGGGATCCATTGCATCGTCGAGCAGAATGTTGTTAGCCTTCAGGTCTCGGTGGATGATCCTTACGCTTGAGTCCTCGTGAAGATACATTATTCCCTTTGCAATTCCAAGAATGATGTTGTACTCTTCATCCCAATTTAATGTATTTCTTCTACTAGAATCTTCTGCAAAACGGTTAGATTTTATTATGAGCTGCGTTGACAAAAGATAATAAAGAACCATCATACTAACTTGGTTATGCAAACTTCAAATATTCCTTACACTGATATGTACTTGTCTGAACTATGGACTGGTAGAACTTGCTTGTCAGAAATGCTATAGTGAATATGAATGGTTGCTCCAGAACGAGGTTCAAAAAGGCTGGGCGTTAATTATGCGTTTTGCCAGCCCCTTGGGCTTTTCTGACCAAAGCGCACAATTATGCGTGATTATGTGCAAATAAGCGCTAGGCGTTTTGCCAGCGCCTAGAGCATAGGCGTACTTAAGCACCCGCCTAGGCGCGCCTTTTTGAACACTGCTCCAGAACAACAATATTCACTTCATGATTTTTTTTATGGATATTATTATCTTTGTCAGATAGTTAGCTTCTTTATGAGTCCTACCGCCTAATATAGAAGTCCAAGTCTCACCATGTTATGAGACACAAACTAGAAAGTGATAACTCACGAGAAAGTTATACTTTGAGAGGTGAATGGAGAGGAGGCAGCGAAATACCAAAAAGAAAGTTGTCGAGGCTCCCGTTCTTGATGTATTCATAAACAAGTAGCATCTCATTCTGATGCAAGCAAAATCCCTGTAACCTTACAAGGTTCTTGTGCTGAAGCTGTGCCAGAACCAGTACCTCATTGCGGATCTGATCTAGTCCTTGTCCAGTACTATCTATAAGTTTCTTCACTGCTATTTCTTGCCCACCTGGGAGGTTTCCCTGAAGAAGATAATTGTCTAAGTAGGAACACTGACTGCGGTAAATAAGTTTCAACTGCATTCTTGTTCGTTTATTTATACCTTATACACTGTTCCAAAACCACCTTCTCCAAGCTTGTTCTGCTCTGAGAAGTTTCCAGTTGCGTCTTGCAGCGTAGGAAAATCGTAGATAGTGCACTTCCCTCTTGCCATCTTGTTAAAAGCTGGTAGTACACACAAGTGATATCCATAAATAAATTGTAAATTTCAATATCCAGGACTTTGAGCAATCAACCAGAACCAGTTATCACCATTTTCATGCTTCTTAGCCCTTCTTCTCTTTAGGCGAATGAAAGCACAAACTGTAAGAATCAGTACCAGGATGGCGAAACAAGCGGCGCCTGCAGAGATCCCTGCAACTCTCCCGTTCCTCCCTGGATTGGAATCATTGGATTGTCAAAGGAAGAACTCAAGTAGTGTGATGTGAAATTTGCGCGAGACAGGAAAAGTGAGAACCAAACCCGACCTGTTCCTGCTTCTGCAGTAGTAATTGAAGGCACGGTTGCCGGTGCTGGCGCCGGCGGCGCCGAAACCTTCACCATTGCGCTGCCCGTGTAGAACGGGTTCACACTGTACCTCAGGTTGCACCAAATCCCAAGAACTCTCCCCCCGGGCTTACCGTTCAAGAAAAACGGCATGGATGAGATGAAGCCACTGAGGCAGCGCTGGCACTGTGCCGCCGTCATCTCTGGCACGCACTGAGCCAGCCCGTAAATCTTTGGGTAGTGCGCCGCGTCGAAGTTCTGCTCGCCTGTAGCGAAGTACTTCCTGGTGGAGTTGCTTGGCGCGGTGACGGCGTGGTTGACAGTGGCGTTCATCAGCGCCACGGCGGCGGCGTTGAACCAGGCTGCCGAGACCGTGAGGTTCTCCGTGTCCCAGCTTAACTCGCTGACCGGCGAGTTCACGCCGACAAAATCAAGGAACCGCTGGTCGGAGAAGCGGAGGACGCAGTCGTCCTGGTAGATGGTCACGTCCTTGCTGTTGGGGCAGTCGCGCTGCGATCCTGGAAACCCCGCCGCGACGCAGGCGCGGCAGGTCGAGGCGTTTGTGTCTCCACGGCAGAGCGCCAGTGCGGAGATCAGGTTCGGCACCACGCCTACGGTGGCCGTTGTGAAGCCGGCCGGTGTGGCCGAGACATTGGCGGGGAGTGCCGCGGCGAGGAGGCCGAGGTTCGCTTGGTAGGTGCTATTGGGCGAGTAGGTCCCGCTGGCGCACGTCGAGTTCTGCCACTGCGTCGGCTGTGACGCGGCCGGCGGCAGCAGCATAATGACGGCCGCCGCGGCGAGAGCGAGGTAGCCGCCGAGCATGGTTGTTAGTGGCAGAAGAAAGCTTCGTGTTCCTGACCAGTAAATGAGGCACGAGTTGGCTAGACAATCAACAAACTTCCAACATGCCATTGCGCTGCAACTTTAGGAATGAAATATAACAACGCAAGTGGCTGCTTTTGACCAGTAATCACAGTCATGAATGCCAACTTGCCCGCGTCACGACGATAAGCGCACGATGTTTTCCTTGATCGTTGCCGTAGGGGTAGGGGCTTAGGGCACCTCTAGCCGTCCCCCGGGCCCAAAAAAACGCCGTTTTGGGTTAAATAGCGCCGTTTTTCTACCAGTCGCCTCCCCCCCCCCCCCCCCCCAGGAGTCCAAATAGCGCCGTTTTGGCGCCGGCGCACCCAGCCCAAACCCAGCGCGCCGGGTTGCGCCTGGGGGGTCGGCGGAAGGGAAAACGCGCGTGGGCCAGCACTGTCGGGGAGACAGCGCATTTCCCACCCCCCGCCTCGCCCTTTCCTCTATCCCGCCCCGTCGCCGCCATCTCGCCGCCGGCACCACCCCTCCCCCCTCCGCCGGACGCAAGCAGCTAGGAACCCCACCATCTCGCCCCAAACCACGGCGCCGGCGCCGCCCTCCCCTCCGCCGTGATCTGGCCGGGAGGAAGGCTCTCGGGAAGGCTCGCGCACACCTCGCCTGCTAGGTGTTCGGCGGTTTGCCCGCCCAGCCATGGACTCCGATGACGACGAGCTGCTCGCCGAACTGCTCGACGAGGAAGCCCAGGCCGACCTCGACGACGAAGAGCACTTGCTGATCCTGGCCTGCCTCGCCGGCCTGCTCACGCACCACGCGCGGCCGCGGCGTGGTGGCTCGGCGCCCGGCCGCCGCAAGAGCAAGCCGAGGAAGCGCTACGAAGGGTACTGCATCCTCTACTCCGACTACTTCGCCGATCATCCCATGCAGGACGAGGCCGTGTTTCGGCGCCGCTTCCAGATGAACCGCAAGCTCTTCCTCGACATCATGCATGCCATCCGGGAGTTCGACACCTACTTCAAATTGAAGAAGGATTGCACCGGTACGGTTGGCTTTACCTCAATTCAGAAGTGCACGATGGCCATGAGGTTGCTTGCATATGGTGCTCCCGCTGATTCGCACGATGATTATTTGCGCATGTCCGAGTCCACTGCCATTGATTGATTGAACAAGTTCTGCCGGGCAGTGGTGGCAGTGTTTGGGCCAAAATACTTGCGATCACCCAATGCGGAAGACATTGCTCGGATCCTAACTTGCAATGAAGCAAGAGGCTTTCCTGGGATGCTTGGAAGTATCGACTGCATGCATTGGGCATGGAAGAACTGTCCATTTGAATGGCAGGGGATGTACAAATGCCACAAAGGAGAGTGCAGTGTGATTCTTGAGGCCGTGGCTACACATGATCTATGGATTTGGCATTCCTTCTTTGGTATGCCAGGAACTCACAACGACATCAATGTGTTGCAGTGCTCGAATGTCTTCGCCAAGCTTGTTGAAGGTCATGCCCCTCCAGTGAACTACGAGATCAATTGGCACCAGTACACAAAGGGCTACTACTTTGCAGATGGCATCTACCCGAAGTGGTCAACATTTGTGAAGAGCATCTCCAACCCTGTGCCAGGAAGCGCGAAAGCTTGGTTTTCCAAGTGCCAGGAGGCTTGCAGGAAGGATGTTGAGCGGGCATTTGGTGCGCTGCAGTCTCTATTCGCTGCTGTCCGGTACCCAGCCATGACTTGGTCGAAGGCCAACATGTGGGAGGTGATGAACTGTTGTGTGATCTTGCACAACATGATCATTGAGAGTGAGCGGGATCATCCGGTGCCTGAGACTACTGAGCCATACTACCGACAGGGTCCTCTTGCAGATGTAGATCACCAGGTTCCGGCAACATGGGCAGCCTTCCTCGCTATGCGGCAGGAGATTCGAGACCCTGCAGCACATACACAACAGCAGGATGATCTTGTGCAGCACTTGTGGGAGCGCAAAGGCAATGGCAATACCGAAAATGCCAATGCCTAGTTTGATTTGTTCTATTTGCTTGCATTGTTGAACTATTTGTGTGTGGATTTGTATGTTGAACTATTCTTATGTGTGAATTTGTATGTCGAACTATTTTAATTGTGTTGGTCTTTGTTTCATGCGCGAAATATGGCCCAAACTCGCCCAAACTCGCCGGCTGGGAGGCGGCCTGGGTTCGGCGACTGGGAATCGGCGCCCTCCAGCGCGTGAAATAGCGCCGTTGCCCCCTAAGCGGGCCAAAATAGCGCTGTTTTTTGCCTGGAGGGCCTAACGACTGGAGATGCCCTTACCGACTTGACCAGGCATGGCAGTTTGGCAGCTCGCACTGCAATGTGGACGAGCACCTTATGTCATTCACTTTAAGCCAATCCGATCACCTGACAGCTCCCACCTACCCACAATGGCTGGGTTCACCGCCACTTCGTCCTGGTATCCTTGGCCCTCGTGCTGCTGGCGCCGCGCGTCATGGCTTACATGTGGCAAGTGTGCGGCAGGACCGGCAACTTCACGGCCAACAGCACGTACCAAATTAACCTCCGCCTCCTGGCCGCGGCTCTGCCCAAGAACATCTCATCGTCTCCGGACCTCTTCGCCACCGCCGTCATCGGCTCCGTCCCGGACCAGGTCTCGGCGCTCGCGCTCTGCCGCGGGGACGCCAACGCCACGGCCTGGTCCAGCTGCCTTGCCACGGCGTTCTAGGACGTGCAGAACATGTGCGCCTACGACAAGGATGCCGCCATCTACTATGACCCCTGCGCCCTCTACTACTCCTCCAACGTCATCTTCCTCTCCTCCGTCGACAACCTCGCGTCGACGAGCCGTATCAACAACCAGAACGTGACGTCGGACCCTGGCCAGTTCAACCGCCAGGTGGCCGCGCTGGTGAACGCCACCGCCGACTATGCCGCGTACAACTCCACGCGGCGGTACGCGTCCGGTGAGGCCGACCTCAGTGGCGGCGAGTTCCCTAAGGCGTACAGCTGGGCGCAATGCACGCCGGACCTGACACCGGCACAGTGCCGGGGGTGCCTTGCCGGCAGCATCGCGAAGATGCCTAGGCTGTTCACGGACCGCATCGGAGGGAGGACGCTTGGAGTCAGATGCAGCTACCGATACGAGATGGGCCCCTTTCTCGGTGGCCCGGTGATGGTGCTGCTGACTGCGCCGCCGAGCTCAGCAGCGCCTGCGCCGGCCATAGGACCCACGGTTTCGAATCCTGGAGCAGGTGAGTCTGTCTGTCTGTGTAATTCGATCTGATTGCGGCATCCTGATTAAAGGGACAGTTAGCTGTAGGCGAATCGATAGTCATTTAGCAATCATTTGCTAAGACTGCTATGCTAGAGGATGTATATGTGCCATCTTCCTCTCCTTGACCACTTGACAAACATCTACAAAAAGAAAATCTGACGTACGCCAAATGAGGTCAGAGATGCAATGTACCAAACTCCATTTCGTGGCATTTTCAAGGCAGTCTTGTTCTGTTCTGTCAAGTTGACCGGGACCTGTAATATTGTTCAGACGCAGCGTTTAGACTTGCTGTAGCAGTCGCAGCGTTTGACGTGATAAGAACACGGCAAAGGAGATAAAATAGGAGTGAACACCTTTGTTTGATAGTAGTAGTACTTATTGATAATGGTTATTAGCTTTGGGGCACTCATTTGACCTGACATTTGTCTATCTCCATTTGTCAATTCATTTACAGGGAGGAGGTATGTTGTTACTGGCACGGTCCTTGTCATTGTGCTGCCTACTATAGCAGCTTTACTGGTAATCAACCTCCTTGTTTGGCTCTGTATCTGGAGGAAGATGAGGAGGAAACATGCAAGAGCAGCTAAGACACGTATGACCCCTGCCTGCAATAGTCTCTCGATTCCAAATCTTGAAAGAGCAACCTCATTCTCTTCGCACTAACATTTCATATATAAGCAGATTCCATTAACTCTGCTGAACCGGAGAACATTGAAACTGTAGAATCGATGCTCATCGACATTTCTATACTGCGAGCCGCGACCGGGGGTTTCGCACAAAGTAATAAACTAGGCGAAGGCGGTTTTGGTTCAGTTTACAAGGTATAGGACTGATGACCAAACAAAAGCTGGGAGCACATACGTACAATCAATTCTTGTAATAATTTGGGCCGTATACATGATACACCTGTGGGATGCAAAAGGTGACCGGGAGAGTCTCTCTTTCGCTATCTAAAAAAATGGCTGAGCTTGTCATCTGTTTGATCTTCACAGGGTACTCTCCCTGGCGGCGAAGAAATAGCGGTGAAGAGGCTCTCCAAGAGTTCGACACAAGGAGTTGGGGAGCTGACGAACGAGCTTGCTTTGGTCGCAAAGCTTCAGCACAAGAATCTTGTTAGGCTTCTTGGTGTCTGCTTAGAGCAGGAGGAGAGGCTGCTCGTCTACGAGTTTGTCCCCAACCGGAGCCTCGATCAGATCCTATTCGGTACTACCTGAATCATATTTATCTCAATACTGACCTCCATTTTCTTTGCAACGTTTGGTACCATGGCATACACTGACCACCGCTGCTTTCTGAACCTATGAACAATACACAGACACCGAGAAACGCGAACAACTCGACTGGGGAAAGAGGTACAAGATCATAAATGGAATCGCACGAGGCCTGCAGTACCTCCATGAGGACTCTCAGCTCAAAGTAATCCACCGTGATCTCAAGGCGAGCAACGTCTTGCTTGACACCAACATGAACCCCGAGATTTCAGACTTTGGTCTCGCCAAGCTCTTCGGGAGGGACCAGACGCAGGGCGTCACGAGCCGTGTCGTCGGTACATAGGGAGTCATAGATAAGATGCTTACTTAATCTTTCCATGATAAACAGCCAAAATCCAACACCAATTCTCTTTGATGATTCAGTGGGTACATGGCGCCGGAGTATGTGACGCGCGGGAACTACTCGGTCAAATCGGACGTGTTCAGCTTCGGCGTCATGGTTCTGGAGATCGTGACGGGAAAGAAGAACAACGACTGCTACGCCTCCCAGCAATCAAAAGATCTGCTAACTCTTGTGAGTGCTATATGTTGGGCCATGTCCCTCCACATGGAGGTGTGTTGGCAGCCCAACATCAGCCAGAAGTCCAACACGTTTCAACCGTTGATCGAGGTTCGCATCCAACGGTTGAGCTGCCTCCAAGTGAGGTAAGAGAAGAAGGAAGTCAAGACAATCTTGGTGGCGTGAGTAGCAAGTAGAAAAGAGCAACCAGGACGTTGCTGCTGCTTGTGTGCTGCAAGAGTGAGTAAGAGAACACACAAGAACACCACAACCAGTGAGAAGAGAGGAAGAAGAAGGAGAGGCGATTTCTGTCAGGATTTGGTGAATCTGACCGGTCTGCCTTCAAGCCGGTGATTGGAGGGTCAAACGTGCTTGGATCGACTCCATACTTGGTGAGCTCGTTCCTTACTTTGAGTACTTCGATCTGGATAGCTGGTTTGAGGTTTGGGTCAGAGGAGCATCAGATTTGAGATAGGTTTTGTCAGTTCGGACTGCTGCAGTTTCAGCACGAAGCAGGTTTGGTAGAAGAACAGTTTGGGCAGGCAAACGGTGTCCGATTGAGCTCATCTTTGGTGGGTATGTTGGGGACACATATGTCTGTTTGTCTACTGAGTTTGGTGCTGATTGGATCTGCGGTTTAAGAGCAGTTTGCTGATTACCGAAGGGACAGAATCTGTGATACTCTGCTTTGTGATATCTTGCCTCTTGTGGTTGTTGTTGTTATTGTTGCCGGTGGGCAACGAGTTGGTGTGTGTTGTAATCTCCAGAGGTTCTGGAGAAGACTCTTGCTCATAGTGAAGCTTGCGTGGACCGGTTGGTCCGCACCCGTGGTTTTTCCTCCTCACGTTGAGAGGTTTTCCACGTAAATCCTTGTGTCACCTGTGCATGTGATTGTGTTTATTTCCGCTGCATATTGCTGTTGGTTGAACCTATCCTCGAAGTTCATTGCAGGCTGGGAGGCTGAGGTGGTTATTGGAGTTGTGTATCTTCTCCCCTTCCTCCCACCCCAACAAAGTGGTATCAGAGCTGAGGTTCAGTTTGTACTCAAGTTTCAGAGCAAGGTTTGTTTTGGGCTGAGTGCAGTTTGCTTGTGTTGAAAGATGGAAGTGAATACCAACAGAATGATATCATTGAATGGTACAAATTATCAAGCTTGGAAGAGTAAGATGAAGGATTTACTGTATGTAAAAGAATACTGGAGGCCGGTGTTCTCCACAGAGATGCCCGAGGATATGAAGGAAGATTGTGGGAGGTACTTCATCTCCAAGCTTGTGGGTTCATTCGACAATGGGTCGATGACAATGTTTTGAACCATATCATTGATGAGACACATGCACGCACCTTATGGCAGAAATTGGAGGAGCTGTATGCTCGCAAAGAAGGTACCAACAAGATGTTCTTGATCAAGAAATTGATGCGGTTAAGGTACAAAGAAGGAACTCCAATTGCAGATCATGTGAATGAATTTCAGGGCATTATTAATCAGCTATCTTCAATGGGAATCACATTTGAAGATGAAGTGAGAGCCTTGCTGCTACTTGGCTCATTACCGGACACGTGGGAGACCTTTAAGGTCACCGTTTGCAATTCAGCACCTAATGGAGTTGTCACTTGGAACCTTGTGAAGACCAAGGTACTAAATGAAGAGTCCAGAAAAATTGCAGACAAGGATAGCTCTTCTTCACACTCCGAAGTGTTGGTGACTCAGTCACGGGGGAGAAGCAAGAGTAGAGGTCCGAGTAAAGGGGCTGAAAGAAGTAGAAGCAAATCAAAAGGCAAAGGAAAGTATGCTGATTTTGTGTGCCATCACTGCCATGAGAAGGGCCATATCAAGTGGCATTGTGACGAATGGAAAAAGGATAAAAAGAAAAAGAAGAAGCAAGTTCAGAAACAGCAAGACAGTGACAGTGATAGTGAGGGCCGGATTACTGTTGTTGAGGAGATCATGTCTCTCATGCATGAGGAACATGATGGTAGTTTTGGTTCTACTGAGGAGAAGATCACTGTTGTTTCTGATGAGACCATCAACCTTGCAGATGGTGATGAGATGACTTGGATTCCGGACAGCGGTGCTACCATACATGCTACATCTCATAGAGAGTTCTTCACAAACTATACATCAGGTGATTTTGGTGTTGTGAAGATGGGAAACAATGATAGAGCACAAATCATTGGAAGAGGAGATGTGCACTTGGAGACTGAAAATGGTACACACTAGTCCTCAAGTCGGTGAGGCATGTTGAGGCACTCGTCTCAACATATCTCGGTTGGTTGCTTGAAAGATGGGTACTTGAGCAGATTTGGAGATGCACAGTACAAGCTCACTAAAGGAAACCTGATTGTTGCTAGAGGTAACATGGTTTCAGTTTTGTATCATGTTCATGCTAAGCTTTCTGCTGCTTGTGTCAATGCATTGCAGAAAGAAGACAAGTGTGCTTTGTGGCACAAGAGACTTGGGCACATGAGTGAGAAGGGATGACGGTGCTAGTGAAGAAAAATTTGTTGAAAGGTGTGAAAGGTGTTCACATCAAGAAATGTTCAGATTGCCTAGCGGGGAAGCAACACAGAGTTGCATTCAAGAGTCAACCTCCTCACAAGAAGCCCGAGGTGTTGGACTTGGTACATTCCGATGTTTGTAAAATGTCGGTGAGGTCAATGGGTGGAGCAAAGTACTTTGTCACATTTATTGATGACTTTTCCAGGAAGGTTTGGGTCTATGTTTTGAGGACCAAAGATCAAGTACTAAGTGTATTCAAGCAATTCCAAGTCTCAGTTGAGAGAGAAACTGAGAAGAAGATCAAGTGCATTCGCACTGATAATGGGGGAGAGTATATTGGCCCATTTGATGCCTATTGCAAGGAGCAGGGAATTAGGCACCAATTTACTCCTCCGAAGACACCACAGCTGAATGGTCTTGCTGAGAGGATGAACAGGACAATTGTTGAGAGAGTTAGATGCTTGCTATCAAGTGCAAAGCTGCCTAAAAAATATTGGGGTGAGGCTTTGTCGACTGCAGTTTATCTTATTAATCTCTCACCAAGTTATCCACTGCAGGGAGATGTTCCTAACAGGGTCTATTACGACAAGGAAGTCTCATATGAACACCTGAAGGTTTTTGGGTGCAAGGCCTTTGTTCATATCCCTCAAGATGAGAGGTCAAAGCTTGATTCAAAGACACGACAATGCATATTTCTTGGCTATGGAGGTGATCAGTTCGGCTACAAGTTGTTTGATCCAATAGCAAGAAAGGTTGTGAGAAGCCGTGATGTTGTGTTTGTTGAAGACCAAACAATTGAGGATATTGGGAAGACAAAGGTGCAGGTTCCGGAGCAAGTTCCGGTACACGTTTCTCCTCAAAACCAGCAGCAAGACAGATCTGATTCTGACCCAGAACCTGCAGATTCAGCTGAGCAAGAAGCTGAAAATGAAGATGCAGAAGATGTGCAAGATGATGATGATGCACATGGTGGTGCAGGTGATGAAGAAGCTCCCGAGCAGCATGAGTATGATGCTGAAAATGATGATCATGATCAAGAAGCACCAGCACCAGATAGTCCACCAGCAGCTCCACTCACACGGTCCACTAGAAACCGTGTTCCCTCCACCAGGTACCCATCAGACCAATATGTGGTGTTATTGTCAGATGGTTCAGAACCTGAGTGCTTTTCAGATGCAATGAAAGATGAGAAGAAGAAGGAGTGGAAGAAGGCTATGCAAGAAGAATGGATTCCTTGCATACCAATCATACTTATGAGCTGGTGAAGTTGCCCAAGGGCAAGAAAGTTCTAAAGAACAAGTGGGTCTACAGAATCAAGCAAGAAGAGCACACGACACATCCAAGGTACAAGGCCAGGCTAGTTGTAAAAGGATTCAGCCAGAGAAAAGGTATTGACTTTGATGAAATATTTTCTCCGGTGGTGAAGATGACATCTATTAGAATGATCCTTGGCTTGGCAGCAAGTCTCAACTTGGAGGTTGAGCAAATGGATGTGAAGACAGCTTTCCTACATGGAGAGTTGGAGGAAGAAATCTACATGGAGCAGCCTGAGGGGTTTCTTGTTAAAGGCAAAGAAGACTATGTGTGCAAGTTGAAGAAAAGTCTCTATGGCCTGAAACAAGCACCAAGACAATGGTACATGAAGTTTGAATCTGTCATGGGGGAGCAAGGCTACAAGAGGTGTAGCTCAGACCATTGTGTATTTATACA
This sequence comes from Poa pratensis, assembly GCA_947311845.1. Taxonomy (NCBI): domain Eukaryota; kingdom Viridiplantae; phylum Streptophyta; class Magnoliopsida; order Poales; family Poaceae; genus Poa; species Poa pratensis. The sequence continues at coordinate 106,135,618 of CAMZMU010000063.1, forward strand.
GAGGTTCTCAGGTGATGATTTTATCATGTTGTTGCTCTATGTTGATGATATCTTGATTGTTGGCAAGAATGTCTCAAGAATTGCTAGACTAAAGAAAGAGTTGAGCAAAAGTTTTGCCATGAAAGACTTGGGTCCAGCAAAGTGTATTCTCGGCATGAGAATTGAGAGAGACAGAAAAACCAACAAGTTGTACTTGTCTCAAGAGAAATACATTGAGAAAGTACTTCGCAAGTTCAAATGGACAAGGCAAAAAGTGTGAGCTGTCCATTGGCATCTCACTTCAAGTTGAGCAAGAAGCAATGTCCCTCCGATGAGAAGATGGAAAAGGAAATGCAGAATGTTCCTTATGCTTCAGCGGTTGGGAGTTTGATGTATGCTATGGTGTGCACACGGCCTGACATTGCTCAAGCGGTTAGTACTGTGAGCAGATTTATGTCTAATCCAGGAAGACCACATTGGGAAGCCGTGAAGTGGATTTTGAGGTATCTCCGGGCACCACAAATATGAAGATTTGTTTTGGTGTAGTGAGGCCAAGCTGATTGCATTCTCAGATTCAGACATGGCTGGAGATGTTGATACAAGAAAGTCTACTTCAGGTTATTTGGTTACCCATTCAGGGGGAGCAGTGGCATGGCAAAGCAGGTTGCAAAATGTGTGGCATTGTCCTCAACTGAAGCTGAGTATATTGCTGTAACAGAGGCGAGCAAAGAGCTATTGTGGCTGAAACGATTGGCTGGAGAGCTTGGTTTTGAACAAGACAAGTATGTGCTGTTTTGTGATAACCAGAGTGCCATTCACCTAAGTAAGAATGCAAGTTTTCATTCGAGGTCGAAGCATATTGAGGTACGCTATCATTGGATTCGGATGTGCTGAATTCCAAGCAAATGCAAATTGAGAAGGTGCACACTGATGTCAATGGGGCTGATATGTTGACCAAGGTGGTGACAAGAGAGAAGCTCGAGATATGCCGTCGGCTCGCCGGCATGGCTGCCGGTAGGCAGTGAGACCCTCCATGATGTCGGGAGGGGGAGTTTGTTGGGCCATGTTGGCAGCCCAACATCAGCCTAGAAAGTCCAACACGTTTCAACCGTTGATCGAGGTTCGCATCCAACGGCTGAGCTGCCTCCAAGTGAGGTAAGAGAAGAAGAAAGCCAAGGCAATCTTGGTGGCGTGAGTAGCAAGTAGAAAAGAGCAACCAGGACGTTGCTGCTGCTTGTGTGCTGCAAGAGTGAGTAAGAGAACACACAAGAACACCACAACCCAGTGAGAAGAGAGGAAGAAGAAGGAGAGGCGATTTCTGTCAGGATTTGGTGAATCTGACCGGTCTGCCTTCAAGCCGGTGATTGGAGGGTCAAACGTGCTTGGATCGACTCCATACTTGGTGAGCTCGTTCCTTACTTTGAGTACTTCGATCTGGATAGCTGGTTTGAGGTTTGGGTCAGAGGAGCATCAGATTTGAGATAGGTTTTGTCAGTTCGGACTGCTGCAGTTTCAGCACGAAGCAGGTTTGGTAGAAGAACAGTTTGGGCAGGCAAACGGTGTCCGATTGAGCTCATCTTTGGTGGGTATGTTGGGGACACATATGTCTGTTTGTCTACTGAGTTTGGTGCTGATTGGATCTGCGGTTTAAGAGTTTGCTGATTACCGAAGATGACAGAATCTGTGATACTCTGCTTTGTGATATCTTGCCTCTTGTGGTTGTTGTTGTTGTTATTGTTGCCGGTGGGCAACGAGTTGGTGTGTTGTAATCTCCAGAGGTTCTGGAGAAGACTCTTACTCATAGTGAAACTTGCGTGGACTGGTTGGTCCGCACCCGTGGTTTTTCCTCCTCACGTTGAGGAGGTTTTCCACGTAAATTCTTGTGTCACCTGTGCATGTGATTGTGTTTATTTCCGCTGCATATTGCTGTTGGTTGAACCTATCCTCGAAGTTCATTGCAGGCTGGGAGGCTGAGGTGGTTATTGGAGTTGTGTATCTTCTCCCCCATGTTCCTCGCCACCCCAACACTATAAATATATTATCAATTAGTGCTTGCTGATCGAGAAGCACACATTTCAGTACAGTTTCTTGACTGATTGCGACGAACTGAATGAATCAGGTGTGGGAGCACTGGACGGCTGGATCAATATCCGAGCTGATAAACCCGGCCATGGGCGACGCTTTCTCCCGGAGCGACGCACTGCGGTGCATCCACATCGGGCTGCTGTGCGCGCAGGGTGACCCGGCGGGCCGACCGGCGATGTCGTCGGTGGTCATGATGCTCGGTAGCGACACGGTGTCTCTCCAGGCCCCGCCCAAGCCAGTGTTCTACGGCAGCAGAAACGGCGGCACCAGCTCGGGCACGTCATTCAGCATGTCAACGCCGTCAGGGTAAGTTCAGAACAATGTGGCTCCGGGCTGAAGCTGCTAACTTGCCACTGAAAATGTGCGTATGGCATCTCTAGTTCTGTAACTGCACTTGGTCCGTTCTAGGAAGTACAAGCCCTTTATAGGAAAAAAGGAAGTTCAGAACAACGTAACTGCAGGTTTGTAGTGTACAATGGTCCATTTGGATGAGAAATATTTCTCTGGAAAGTTTTGTCGATTGGCCCTTAGGGGTTTCCTTTAGAGTCTGTTCTCCATTATGACCAAACAATGGTTCAGGGTAGGGTCTTGGTCGCCATTGTAGTGTCAGACTGGTCACTTTGTTTTTCGAGAATTTTGTGAGGTTGGTCCTTGGATGATTGAAAAATTACTGGAATCGTGTCAAGTTAGTATCCAGTAAATTGTTCAGTAGGTTTAGACATGCTTCCTCTGTTTCATAATGTAAGATGTTTTAGTCTTTATCCACATTCACATGTATACAATGATACAAATGTATATAGACATATTTAGTGGAGTTTATTATTCACTCATTTTATGATACATTTAGACAACATGTGAAACACATATATAAAACATCTTGTATTTAAAAACGGAGAGAGTAGCTATCTTAGCTGGTACTCCAAACCTCTACTACCGTTATAACTGTAAACCCCAACGAGGGTCATCGCAATACAATAAGAAAATGCAAGGTTTCATATTTTCAACGAGGCAGGCAATCCACTAGCTAATCTGCAACTGAACTTATTAAATGGACTCTCCAGCGCCATCTTGCACAGAAACGGTCGACAGGGACGCGACGGCCGAGTCATTACCGGCGTTGTTCCTTGCGTAGAACGAAGGGTTGGACGGGGTGCTGAGAGAAACTGTTTCGCTTGCGAGCATCATCACCACCGACGACATCACCGGCCGGTCCGCTGGGTTTCCCTGGACGCACAGAAGCCCTACATGGACGCACCTCAACACTTGGCTCTCCGAGAAGCTGCTGCTCAGGCAAGGGTCCATCGTACCCAACACCGTCCCGGCCTTCCAGTGCCCACATATCTGCGCCATTTTGCAGCAGCCATGCATGAGCCAAACTGCATCGTCACACCGTCCGGCAAGAATATTCAGATGCCGAGCAAGCAAGCACGTACCGTGGTCAAGAGATCTTCAGATTGCTGGGAGTTGTAGCAGTCGTTGTTTTTCCTCCCAGTCACGATCTCTAGAACCATGACCCGAAGCTGAACGCGTCCGATTTCTGTTTGAAAATGGGATAAAGTTGGTATGGGTCTAATTACTGGCCTTCCAGGACTAAAAGAGACACAATGCTATTTGGGTAGTGGTTCGTTGTCTATCCATAGTTGCTCACTTTCTTCCTTTCCGAGAACCGTCATGTGCCTATGTGGGAGTGCGTCGTGAGAGATCCTCCGGTGAACAAACTCACCATCCGCCGCCCGTTCGGTTCCTAACATAGCCCTCCTCCCGAGTGATACTATAGACACGTCTGCCAAAGTTGCTCCCTGACGCTATCTATCCATGGCAGATGACTGTCGGCAAAAAACGACTGCCAACAAGTCCTGGTGGTTGATAGCTAGGTTATACTTTTGAAACAAGTATCAAAGATGCTTTGATATCATGGTTAACTTAGTACTCCAGTGACTGCGGAAACAACAGATGAGCAAGATTTTTTCTAACGCTATCAGTCATGTACTCGGTGGAGGTCTAATTTCTCAGTTATGACTGTATGGGAGAAGATAATGTTAGCAGGTGTGAGAGGGTGTAATTTAGCCGTGAGAACAAATTATCTCTCTATGCGTGAGTGGGTGCTTTCGACACATGTTGTCCGCAACGGTTTGGATTTTGATTATGTCATTTCTTTGGGGCCACGAGCTCTTGCATGCATAAGACGGTTTGAAAAGCTTGGACTCTGCCAAAGATTTTTTTCACTTGGTTGAATGTTCAAAATAGGCTTTGTATTGTGGATTGCCTTGAAGAGAGGGTGGTCAAAATGCGGCCTTTGTCCACTTTACAAGCAACATAAAAAAACAGTTGCGTGCTTCTTTTTCAATGTCGATATTCCAAAAGAGCGTGGACGATGTTGAATGAATGGATTGGTCTCCCTACTATGGATATTTCCGAGTGGTTGCAGGAACCAACCATCATGTTGTGGTGGACTAATTTGTCAAACAAATCTATGCCTAACAGCAAATCCATGTCTCTCTTACCATGGTCACTAGTTGGACAATTTGAAACGAGAGCAACGCTAGGGTCTTCCCCAACAAGTCCGCGCGAGGAAAAAATCATGGATTACCATGGTTGCAAAACATTTCAGCTATGTAATATCGAGAGACCATCCCCCTCTTTTTTTTTGCCATGTACTTGGCCTTTTTTTCTCTTGTCAAAGTTCTCTCCTTAATCAGTGGATAGAGACAAATCTTTTGTCTCAAGTATATTTTTTAATTTCGGACTTCGATAAAATATTGTACGCCTTTGGCGTACTAAAAAATACATATAAAAGGTTTTTCAACTTTTTTGAAACTTCAAAATGTTATTTTCTTATTTTTCAAAATAAACTGCTAGTAGAAGTATTATAGGAAGGCGTTTTGGCTCCCGAGTTCATATTCTCTTGGCCGAATAAAAAATAGAAAAAATAGTATACATGTTTTCTAAATATATGCAAAGTTTTATGATGAAATGACATGTTAGGTGCTCTGTGCAAACATAATAAAATCTGTGCTCCAAACAAATATTTTTTTGAAATCCCATTTTGGCCACTGATTCTCTTTTTTGCACAGAAGAGCCCAAAGGTCATTTCCCCACGAAATTTTGCACGTATGTAGAAAAATTGTATATGTTAATCTCCAAAAAATTTCAGATTTTATAAAATGTTTTACTATTTAAAAACAATTGAACAGGGGAGCCAATGTGAATTTCCGGGCTTTAAAGCCATTTTCTGCAATATATAGAAACAATGTGCTGCTCAAGTATCTTTGATTTCAGCGTGCTAACGGTCTAGATCGCTACGCGCGCGTTTTGCAAGAAATGCAAGTTGCAATGAATTTAGTAGGCAGTAACCGTCATGATACGTCACAGGCGCACAAAGATTTACTAGCTAGAGCTTGAATTGGACTCACCTTCTCCGGCCGCCGTCACCAGTACTGGCGTCAGAACATTGGGCACCACAGCCGGCGCCGGCTGCGCCGGTGCTCCAGAGCTGGCCGGCGTTCCTGCCAGGCGCACCATGACCGGGCCGTCAAAGAAGGGCGCTGTCTCGTACCGGTAGCTGCACCTCAGCGCAAGAAGCCTGGCTCCGATAGAGTCTGTGAACTCATTCGACAAATACGCCATGTTCTGGACGAGGCAATCCCGGCACCGCTCCGGCGTCAGGTCCAGCGTGCACTGCGCCCAGGCGTACACCTTGGGGAGCTCCCGGTCGAAGTCGGCCTCCCGGACGCGTACAGCCGCGTCGAGTTGTGCACGGCGTAGTTCACGGTGGCGTTCACGAGCGCGGCCACGACGCGCTGGAACCTGGCCGGCTCGACCGTGGCGTTAAAGAAATTGCGGAGCGGACGCATCGGGTTAAAGATGTCGTCGGTGGGACGGGAATGGATGTTGGAGTAGTGGAGCAGGCAGGAATCGTAGAAGACGGTGGCGGTCCTGCTGTAGGGGCACGCGTTGGGCAGGTCATGGAAGGCTTGGTCGAGGCAGGTGAAGCAGTACGAGGCGTTGGCGTCGCCGCGGCAGAGCGCGAGAGCCCAGACTTGGTCCGGAGCTGCGCCGAGCTTGGCGGTGGCGAACAGGTCCGGAGACTGGGAGGCGTTCTTCGGGAGGATGGCACCGATGCCGTAGATGTTCTTTCAGGTACTGGCTCTTAGCCGTGTAGGTGCTGGAGCCGCAATTTAGCCATGGGTATCCCGCGGCGGGGGAAGCGAGCAACGCGACGGCGACGATGGCCACGGACAGGAGTGGGTGATGAGCCGCCATTGTAGACGAAATAGGCCGAAACCCGCTATATTAATATAGCAAACAACCCATACAACCAACAACAGCGGCCGGGGTGGCAGCCAACAAACACCCCAAAAAGGAAAAAGAAGAAACAAAATGAGACATAGGCGGATTGACTAAACGACTATGACCCACAACCGCCGCGCCCTCCGAAGAACTACCACGCTCCTAGCATCGGATCGTCAAGTACCAAACAGCACTTTCAAGAAGGGAAGCTACGCTGCTGCCCAGACCAGCACCTGGTCCTATGGTTTCCCCCGGTACACAAAGGAAACGGACAAGGGTAGCCACGACGCCCTTCAAGAAGGAAAGATGTCACCCGAAAGTGGCACTGCATCGGTGTCGGGCGAACCGACAAGGATTTCTCCCGAAAACCCTATCTTCAACCTCGGGCGATCGATAGCACAGGAGTCCCACAAGGACGAGTCTCGACTCAACCAGACAAGCCGCCCACCAACATGCGCCAAACGGTCACGAAGCCACCATCGTCGTCGCACCGAAGCTATCGTCACGAGGTCTGCAAGACGGAGGTGAGGAGAAGCGTGAACCGGGGTCAGCAGTACCACGGCCGCGCGGGAGGGAACGACCTCCACCGTCAAAGACGGTAGTCGACCGGACGCGGCAGCAAGCACACCAGTCTCCGTCAGATCCGGCCAGGCCGAGCAGGCCTGTAAAGCCTCCCACGGGGGCACACCAGTTCTAATAGGGTCTGGCCGGTCCCAAAACGGGTCCGTGAAGCTCGCCGCCACGCTGCAACAGACCGGCCGCGACGCCGCTATCCCCTGCACTCTCTTCCTCCCCTCCAGCTGCAGATTGCCCAACAAGACCAGCCGGCCCGCCCCAGACCCAGATGGGGCCCGGCGGGCCTAGATCTGGGCCGCAGGGCCCAGTCCTGCGCCGCCTCGTCGACCACCGTCGCCAGCCGCCCTGCACCACCCCGCACAGGACTGCACGCGCCGCCGCCGTCACGCCAGCCCCCGGCCAGAGCGGACCACCGCCGCCCGAGAAACGCCGCCGCCAGGCTGGGGATCCCCGCCTCCACCAACACCGGGCGGGGAGAGACGAACCGCCGCCGCCGGCGCCCCCTGGCAACGCCCCGGAAGCCACTGCCGACGGCGGCGACGAGGAAGAGAAGGAAGGAAGGGGCCGAGGCGGGGAGAGCTGAGAGGCGCGCCGCCGCCACGGGGCGACGGACGCGCGAGAGAGGAGAGGGGAGGGGAGAGGCGGCGCGCGCGCGCCGCCATTGTAGCTTCGAAGGTCTTGAGCGCGCACAATCGAATTGAGCACGCACACGTATATAGAGTCAAGTCTTAAGTCTTGAGTGCAGGATAACATCGACGCCCAAAGTAGATGCTGACAGCTGACATCTTGTGGACGAAAGAAAGACCCGAATCTCATCATCGTGGTCGTAGGGGCTGTTTGTTTCCGCTGCTCCTTCACCGTTTGAGGTGGAAAAGCGGAAGCTGAAACAAACGACATCAAATAGAGAAGCGCTTCCACGAAGCGTGGTCCGAAAATGCACTAGACGAGAGCGAAGGAGTGGAAGCAGCTCGGGACCTGCTTCCCGAAGCTTCCTACTTAGATGGCGTTTTTTCTTACTCCCCATCCCGTTGCTGGAAATTACAAGGACGCTGCCATCCTAAGCCGAATTGGTGCATTTCCTTTACTTTGGCTTCACACACTTTCTACTTTTCTACTTGTAGGATTTCTAGGTGTATACTTTCTAGTGCATGCGTTTCCATTGTACCGTTAAGACATACTCTCCATCTCACATATAAATATATATTGATTCGAAATAATTTGTACACAAAATATGTACGTATCAATGAGTAGGTTCCATTTCCGTGATCGGCTTCGAGTTACGTGGAGTGTGACATCTTAATTTTTTGACAAAAGCTTCCATCATTTTTGACGAATTTTGTCAAATTCACCGTAGTCGGTCGACCGTTTGAAATTTTCTTTCACGAGTAGATCGATCTCGCCATTTTCCATAACTTTCGTGTTGTAAGTCTTTCATTTTGGTGGACATATATGAATAGATCTAGGTATGTACGCGTTTACTGTTTCCTCAGCTCAGCTATTAGTTACGGTAACGACTCATTTACGGGAAAACAAATAATTCATAAATTCCAGACAAATAATTCATAACAAATAATGTTAAAAAATGCCAGAATTTGCTAATTCGTTTCAAATGAGCTTTTATACAACTTCTTTAACATTTAGCGACATTTCAGACATTTTATCCTTCAAACCAACAGCAGCAACAAAAAAACAGTTCTGTCAAATATCAAATCTCTGCTTCCATTCTCACAGTTCAACAGAAGCAGCTGCAGCACAAACAAACATACCCGTGGTCTCATAGATCGTTGAGTCGATCGTGACGCGTCCGAGATTGCAGTTTCGTAGTCGGCCTATCAACTTTGACTTCCAAGCAGAATAATTGCGCCACTCCACCCGTGATGCGTCGAATCTATCTATCGCCGATGCCGCCAGGGTCAGGCGGCTCAGGGAGCGCGGGCCATCCTGTCCGGTCGTCGCTAACGCGCCGTGCCAAAGAAACACAAATCGTTCCTCGCTCCGGCGGCGATGCTGGCCGTCCTCGCCGTTCTCCTACTCGTGCTACCGCCGGCGATGCCGTTCGAGGGCTTCGAGTGCGACGGCAGCAACTACGCGCCCAACAGCACTTTCCAGGCGAACCTCGACCTCGTCGCCGCTGCGCTCCCCGGCAACGCCTCCTCCATGCCGACCGGCTTCGCCACCGCCGACGCCGGCACGAGCCCCAACCGGGCATACGCCATGGCGCTCTGCCGCGGCGACGTCAACGCCTCCACCTGCCGCGCCTGCGTGGCGGCGGCGTTCCGTGCCGCTGGCGCGCAGGACAACTGCCCCAGCAACACGGGCGTCACCACGTACGAGGACGCCTGCGTTCTTCGATTCTCCAGCGTGCAGTTCCTGGACTTCCTCAGGCCCGACCAGTGGCAGCCCGGCGAGCTTACGTACGTACTGCCGTCTGCCTATCCCAAAATTTGTGTTTGTCATTCCAGTTGTTCAGTTTTCAGATGCACCTGAAAATACAATTATTCAGAATCTAAACTAATGAAATTATTACGCATCTGAAAACTGGTTCAAGATTTCAAACTATCCCGGCGCCTGGGAACGTCACGACAGTCCCGGGAGCCTGGTTCAGCGCCGCCGTCACAGCCATCCTCACCGCCGTGGTCGACCACGCCGTGGCGGCGGCGGGCAACAACTCGACCGCCAAGAAGTACTTCGCCACGGGCGAGGTGGACTTCGAGCCAAAGATTTACGCGCTCGCCCAGTGCCTCCCGGACATGACGCAGTCGCAGTGCCAGAGCTGCCTCGGGACCCTCGTCTATCAAACGAGTCTCTTAGTGAACACCAAGCCCAGATGGATCATGTCCTTCATCGCCTGGTGCAACCTGAGGTACAGCGTGCGGCCCTTCTACGAGGGACGGTCGATGCTGCAGATTCAGGCGCCACCGCCGCCGTCAGTCGTGCCTCCATCTGTAACTCCAAAGTATGGAGGAGCAGGTAGGAAAGGAAGCGCACTCTTCAATTCTTATTTTTTATCTGAAGATTTTATTCTGCTTTAGTTCATAGTGTTATAGCACAAGTTTACAGTTCACGTTTGGTGCTTCGGTGTATGGCTGTATGCCACATTGCTACTGCAGGAAAGAAAACGAGTGCAGCAGGAATATCTGCAGGCATTGGTTGTTCCGTCGTCTTGATCTTGGTTGTTTGGGTTTTCGCTATCGTTGTCTGCAAGAGAAGGACTAAGGCTACCAAGAACGACCAACGTAAGTAGCATTTAACGACTTATTATTTGGTTAGGGTCTGGAAATGAGATTACAGTTTATTGATGACATTCCTGTCTATGACACCAGAACTGAACAATATTGTGGGAGCACAATGCACGATCTTTGATTTAGCTACTCTACAAGAGGCTACTGAAAATTTCTCAGAGAAAAATAAGCTTGGAGAAGGCGGTTTTGGTATTGTATACAAGGTAAGTAGTAGTCAGGAAGGAACGCAAAAAAGCTTTAATTTGTTATTTGATTTATAGAAGAATTCCTGAACCCTAGAATTTGACAAGTTTCTCCTTACTCAGAACAAAGGAACCACTTAGAATAGCCAAACATATTATATTTTTCGAGAAATGCGAACAAAACAAAAAAGAAAAGGGGGCATCTATCGCACCTTCTCTAAAATTATCTTTCGCAGGGGATACTACCTGATGGGCAAGAAATAGCAGTGAAGAAACTTCTGGAAAAAACTGGGCATGGTTTGCAGGAACTGCACAATGAGGTGCTGCTATTGGCAGAACTGCAGCACAAGAATCTTGTTAGATTGCATGGATTTTGTTCGCATCGGGATGATACGCTGCTCGTTTATGAGTATATTAAGAATGGGAGCCTCGACAACTTTCTATTCGGTATTGTCCCCTTCACTAACATCTCTTGTTCTCCAGTTCCAGACATGTAGATCCGTAACTGCTCGATTGCATAATATGTGGTTTTAACAGTAATACATGCCTGTCATGAGAAACACTATCCATACAGACTGTACAAAAGCAAAACACGAATAGAAATAACGAATAACAAATAGCTATACAACTGAGTTGCATGTTTAGAAGTTCAGTACAGCTAAATATGAACTGTAGCATTCCGACATCATAAGTTGACACAGCCAATATTGTGGATACAATCTGAATATTTCAAAGGAAAATTGTACAGGAGATATAATTATGGTTCTTTATTTACCTTGCACCAACCAATATGACTTCAGTATTTTGTTCCAACAGAATCTAGAGAGGAAAATACACTGAACTGGGAGCAACAGTATAACATCATTCTTGGAATTGCCAAGGGAATATTGTATCTTCACGAGGACTCAAGTATGAGGATCATACACCGGGACCTAAAACCTAACAACATTCTTCTTGCTGGCGACATGGATCCCAAAATCGCAGACTTCGGATTGGCAAGGTTGCTAGGAGAAGGTCATACTCATACTAAGACAGCTAGAGCTGCTGGAACACTGTAAGCTCATACCTGTAATGAAGCATTTGAGAATTGCAGATATTCAGCGGGTGCTTACAACTTGCTAACTGCTCATCCCTGCAGTGGTTATATGGCACCGGAGGCAGTGCATGGACGCGTGTCACCCAAGATCGATATTTACAGTTTCGGTGTGTTGGTCCTTGAAATTGTAACTAGGAGAAGGAATAGCACTAGTGGTGACCGTGACACAGTGAATCTCCTTAGCGATGTAAGTTCTCATTTACTTCTTCGTGCATCTGTACACTGAAAGATTCATGTAAATTATATGTCATCGAATCTGAATAACCATCTAACAGGTGTGGAATTGCTGGACCAAAGGGACGATATCTGAAATGATAGACCAATCACTCGATGAATATGCTCGAAGCCAGGCCTTACGGTGCATCCATATCGGGCTGACGTGCGTCCAACCGGACCCTGAGGACAGGCCTTACATACTATCCGTCATTTTCATGTTAACTAGGGACAACATGGAGATTCAGGCACCGGCACAACCTGCATTCTTCTTCCGGGTGAAACAGCTTTAGATTCTCTGTCGTCGTACGGCCAATCGGATTTCATACTGGGCGAGAACGCCTCTGTGAATGGAGTTACAGTCACTGAGCTATATCCTAGATAAGTTATGCATCAGTGTCATGTGAGGGCTGGAGGCTAAAGCTAAAACCTCGGATAGACCAGTTTCTTCATTTGCCATTTGGTAAAAGAAAGCGTAAACACAAACATATACAGAAGCTTTCAACATGTTGGAATCCATACTGAAGCTTTGTGGCCACTGTTTGACCAGAACATTCAACATAATCAAATTGGATCTCAAATTTTGAAGTCAGATTTGGAGCTTTCGACCAAAGAATATCTGGTAGCTAACGTGACTATATTTTTACGAAAATTGTTTGACAACATGGAAGAATTATTAGAGCGCTTTTGCTAACTCCAAGTTCCCCTGAAGTTCTAAAATCTCAGTCACTCAAAGAGTCAAAGTATCAGAGTTCACACTAAGACTGAAATTGCATTCTTTGAAGCTGTGCGATTTTAGTGAAATATGTTAAACCATGTAATACCTTCGTATACACTAGTATAGAGTAGTACTCTACCTAGTTGTATACGTCCATGTACTCACCCCATGGAGGGTTTATCTACACATATATAACATGTAGCCCGGTCCATGGAGAGGGTATGGTTCCAGCCTTTTCCACATGGTATCAGAGCTGGCCTCCCGACGTCTAGATCGTATCGCCGCTCGCTCGTGAACCTCTCCGCCTGCGATCGTCATGCGCAGGACCTGAAGAACCCTAGAACTAGACAAGAAGAAGAAGAACCGGTTGTGATTCATCGCCGTGATTCCCTCCCTCCGAAAAACCCAATAACCAACGACCCCAAAACACCCGACAACCAAAAACACCCAAAAACCCTAGATAGATCCGATGGCGTCTTCTTCCTCAACTGCGGCGAGCCTCGTGGCTGCCCTTGGCTCACCACCGACGGAGAAGCTGTCTCGCGAGAACCATCTGTTCTGGAAGACCCAAGAGCTTCAGGCGATCCGCGGCGCGTAGGTCATGGGGCTGCTGGACGGCTCCGATCGTGCCCCGCCCAAGACCGTGGAGGAGGAGGATGAAGAGAAGAAGAATATCACTGTCCCAAGTCAGGCCTATGTCGTCTGGCTCGCCCGGGATCAAATCGTCCTGAGTTACCTGGTAAAATCTTTGGATCCCGATCTCCTTGCTCAAATTCGTGGCCTTGAGCATGCGCATGAGATCTGGTTCACCATCGAGGGGCTGTTCTCCTCGCAGTCATGCGCCTGTGTTAACATGCTGCCGGTGCGCTGACAAACACCAAGAAACATGAGATGATCGCAACGCAGTTTATCTCCAAGATGAAGGGCTTCGTTTCTGAACTTGATGCTAGCGGAAAAATAGTTGATGATGATGAGCTCAAAAGATACATCCTTGCAGGTCTTGACAGCTCCGAGTACACACCATTTGTTGCATCGATCAATGTTGTCCCTAGCACCACCTAGACTGACATGTGTTCATAGCTGCAAGATTTTGATTACCGCCAATCCACCATAGCTGAATCTGGTCAGAATAACACTGTTTTTCAGTCTTCTGCTAATGTTGCAGCACGTGATGGAGGTGGACAGCACTACCGCTGTAATGACAGGGAGCCACCGCTTCGTGATGGAGGTGGTTAACGAGATGGGGGTGGCTACCGTGATCACAAAGATGGCCGTGGTGGTGGTCAGTACTGTGACCGCCGTGATGATCGTGGGGTGGACAGTACCGACGTGATGATCGTGATGTGCAGCGTCGTGATGGAGGTGGCTACCGTGACCGTCGGGATGGTGGCTGTGATGGAGGTGGTCACCCTCGTGATCGTGGTGCACCCAAGGGTGGCCGTGGTCGTGGAAGAACTCCTACTCGGTTTGTTGACACCACATGCCAAATTTGTAAGAAGTATGGGCACCCTACAAGTGAATGTTGGTGGCGCTATGCGGATCATGATGATGATGATGATGAGATGACTCCCAGCATGAGAGAGGTACATATGGTGTTGACACAAACTGGTATATGGACACTGGAGCTACTGATCATAGCAGTGGAGAACTGAACAAGCTGCACACTCGGGACAATTACAAGGGTCGTGCTCAAGTCCACAATTCTAGTGGTACAGGTATGACAATACAGCATATTGGTCATTCAACATTGCATACCCCTCATAGCTCCTTACAATTACGCAACATATTGCATGTTCCTAGTGCCACCAAAAATCTCTTATCTGCTCATAAAATTGCTCTAGACAATAATGCCTTTGTTTAATTTCACCATTTCTTCTTTTTGATCAAGGACCAAGAAACCAAGCAAATTTTGTTTAGAGGTCCATGTCATGGCGGCCTATATCCTCTTGTGCCCATTGCCGCCGAGTCCCACAAGCATGCTTTCATCACCATCAAGCCGTCTTCATCCACTTGGCATCATTGTCTAGGGCATCCATCATCTTTTATTATTCAACAAGTTATTAGGAAGAATAATCTCTCGCACTCCCCAGGAATTAATCCATATGTGTGTGATCCATGCCAACAAGCAAAGAGTCACCAACTACCATATCCCACCTCTACTAGTGTGTCTACTATTCCTTTGGAACAAATCTTTTCTGATGTATGGGGTCCAGCTCCAGCCTCTGTTGGCAAACACCAGTATTATGTAAGCTTTATTGATGACTATAGCAAGTTCACTTTGATCTATTTACTTAAAAAGAGATGTAATGTTTATCAAGTTTTTATTAACTTCCAACAACTTGTTGAACGCAAATTTAGCCGCAAAATAATTACCATGCAAACTGATTGGGGTGGTGAATATGAAAAACTCCACGTTTTTTTTTTTCAAAAAGTGGGCATTACACATCATGTATATTGTCCACATGCTCACCAACAAAATGGTTCGGCTGAGCGCAAGCATAGACATATTGTTGAGGTTGGCCTTGCTTTACTTGCCAATGCTTCTATGCCATTAAAATTTTGGGATGAAGGCTTCCTTACTGCCACATTTCTTATTAATTTGTTTCCCACAAAAGTCCTCAAACTTGAATCTCCAGTTGAAAAACTTCTCCATGTTAAACCAAACTATGATTCTCTTCGTGTTTTCGGTTGTGCATGTTGGCCCAACCTTCGCCCATACAACAAACACAAACTATTTTTTCGGTCAAAGCGATGTGTCTTTTTGGGCTATAGTCCTCTCCACAAGGGTGCGAAGTGTCTTGATGTGGCCACTGGCCGCGTTTATTTTTCTCGTGATGTTGTTTTTGATGAAAACATTTTTCCCTTTCAGTCACTTCATCCTAATGTCGGTGCTCAGCTTCGTGCTGAAATTTTACTATTGCCCACTTCCTTGCAATCTACACCAACCAATAATGAGGGTATTCATTTTAATGATCATATGCATAGTCCCTGTTGCTGATCATTTGCAGCATGCTAATGACCATTTTCAAGTTTCTAGAAATAATTTTGCAGATTCTGAGTCAAATTCCAGCTCAAACAGTGAAGAAACCGAAGAAATAGAGCAAAACTCACCTGACACGGTCGACGAGGATGATTCCTCTGCAGCAGAACATTCCTGATCTGGCAGCTAATCTGCCTCGGATCCGCGAGCGGATCGGCCTCGACGGACGCGCCCTCGCTTGGCCACTCCTCTGCCACGTCCGTGTCGGAGCGCACGGTGGCCGACCGGGGCAGCAGTCCTGGGCCCCGCCCACATGTCGACGACGCCCGCGGGGCTCGCTCTCCTTCGCGTGGACCCCGCCCACATGCAGCTGCTGATCAGCGCACGCACATGCACTCGTCCTCTCATGTTGCTCCACATGCAGAACACGACGACGAGGAGGAAGATTCCTCCGCTGACGCCGACGCTGACAGCGTCAGCCCTGGTTGTGGGTCCCCTGTCTCCGGATCCTCTTTGGCTCATACTCTTGTACCTCCTGATGTACCAGAACCACCTCAGCCTCGAACACGTCTTCAAAAAGGTATTCGTCAACCTAAAGAATATAAGGATGGGAAGCAAGCAATGGATGAAGAATGCTGAGCACTAATGGAAAATAAAACATGGCATCTTGTTCCTTCTAGTTCCAATAAAAATTTAATTGACTTCAAATGGGTTTATCGCATCAAGAAACATGCTAATGGTAAAATTGAAAGGTACAAGGTATGTCTTGTTGCAAAGGGGTTCAAACAGAGGTATGGTATTGATTATGAAGATACATTTAGTCCAGTTGTTAAAGTTGCTATTGGTAGACTTGTTCTTGCTATTTCTGTGTCTCAGAGGTGGAGCCTAAGACAGCTAGACATCAAGAACGCGTTTCTTGATGGCGTTCTGGAGAATCAGTTTTATATGAAACAACGTCGTGGGTTTGAAGATCCTCGCTTTTCGCATCATATTTGCCAATTGGACAAATCTGTTTATGGTCTAAAACAAGCTCCCCGTGCCTGGTATTCTCAGTTAAGTTCCAAATTACAAGATCTTGGTGTCATACCCTCCAAGGTTGATACATCATTGTTTCTTTACAACAAGTGAGGTGTCACCGTGTTTATTTTGATATATGTTGATGATATCATTGTGGCTAGTTCTTCTGATGAGGCCACTTCGGTTTTGCTTCAAAATCTGAGCACTCATTTCGCACTCAAGGATCTTGGTGATTTGCATTTCTTTTTGGGTATTGAAGTAAAGAAATGTTCTACTGGATTTATTCTGACACAAGAGAAATATGCTACAGATTTGCTCACCAAGGTTGGCATGATACATTGCACTACTTGTCCCACTCCTTTGTCCACCACAGATAAATTATCCTTGACAGATGAAACTCCTCTTCGTCCTGATGATAGTACAAACTATAGAAGCATTGTTGGTGCCCTACAGTATTTGATACTTACTCGACCTGATTTGTCTTTCTCAGTGAACAAAGTATGTCAATATCTCCATGCACCTACCCCTACTCATTCGACAGCAGTTAGGCGTATATTGAGGTATATCAAAGGTACAATCAAGGTAGGCCTCACATTTCTTAGTGCCTTTTCAGATACAGATTGGGCAGGATGCCTTGATGACAGATGTTACACTGGTGGTTTTGCTATATTCTTTGGTCCAAACCTGATCTCATGGAGTGCTAGGAAACAGGCCACCGTATCTCCGTCAAGTACTGAAGCAGAATACAAAACAGTGGCCAATGCTACAGCTGAATTGATTTGGGTCGAAGCTTTGGTTCGAGAATTGGGCATATCTCTTCGCCAACGCCCATGTCAGTGGTGTGCTAATCTTGGTGCTACATTATCTTTCTGAAAATCCTGTTTTTCATGCCAGGACAAAGCATATTGAAATTGACTACCATTTTGTGAGAGAACGAGCTGCTGACAAGTTGCTTGATATCAAGCTTATTTCCACAAAGGACCAAGTTGCAGATGGATTCACTAAAACTTTAGGTGTCAATGATCTAGATTAGTTAAGCGTAATCTCAATCTCTCTCAAGGTTTAGATTAGGGGGCTGTTAAACCATGTAATACCTTTGTATACACTAGTATAGAGTAGTGCTCTACCTAGTCGTATACGTCCATGTACTCACCCCGTGTAGGGTTTTTCTACACATATATAACACGTAGCCCGGCCCTCTCGGTTCCAGCCTTTTCCACAAAATAACCTTCGGTGATTTGGTTTGTACGTAATGTATAGAGTGACCTGAGATGAGGTGCTTGGACGTTGATACAAAGACGTAGAAGTGTGACCAACATTATCTGAAATGATAGACAACTTATGAACAAACATCCCCTTATCTGAGAACGAAAAGATTAAGAGGACCATTGCTCTGTTGGAGCTATGCAGCTGCTCGCCATGGTACATAAATATACGGCGGGCAGCAAAGAGCCAAGAGGTTATGATACCATTGTATTATATCAGACATGCACCGGCGGATTGTTACAGTACATTTATTTATTTGCCTAGTTTTGCATAAAAAAACTAGACTTCGTTCAAGAAAACGGAGTGCTGAGATTATTGCTCTCTGCTACCAGCCTGCTGTCAGTTCAGGCCCTTGATCGGAGCACGCAGTTGCCTATCTCTGCAAATAATTGAATAAACACTTGTAATAAGATTAAACCAGAGTAAAAAAATTAAAGAGTGCATTATTTTGGTAAAAAGTTTAACCCTAAGAATCAGATGGATTCTTGGGTAAGCAACTAAGCATTAAGATGTCTGTTTGCTAGCTTTGAGTCCAATGTGAATCAGTCCAACCGAAGAAGAAATGCACTCGTTTTCATAGACGTTATAGTATCTCCGTAGTCAGTAGACGAGAGATAAGACTCAAGAGGAGATGGTTAGCATGATGAACTCACTTGGTGCCTGGTGAACAACGGTGCCGGCGCCACCGAAATCGCACGACCTGTCGGACCGGCCGTTGCGCTGATAGTAGTCGTTGAACGCATAGGACGCGTGGGCGACCTTGGTGTCGGGATCGAAGCAGCGCGCGCCCGGCTGGATGGCGCTGCAGTCGGCGCCGTGGCCGCACGCGTAGTCCAGCGCCGCCTGGAGCCGCGCGTCCCGACTGCCGCGTTCGCCACGCACCAGCTCCGCGCATTCGGATCGCAGGCGCCTATATATATTCGTGAACAAACGAGCTCCCAGTCAGATAGATCATCAGGAACTGCAGCACAACTTAGAGCACACAACGAGCAGAGGCTCACCTGCTGGCTGCTGGTAGACAATGGAAGCGGCGCCGGCGAAGTCGCACGTCCCGCTGGCCCGGCCCTTGCGCTGGTAGTAGTCGTTGAACGCATAGGAGGCATGCGCGACCTTGGTGTTGGGCTGGTAGCATGTCTTCCCGGGCTGGATGGCGCTGCAGTCCGCCCCGTGGCCGCACGCCCAGTCCAGCGCCGCCTGGAGGCGAGCGTCCCCAGCCGCTGCGTTCGCCACGCACCAGCTGGACTTGGCTGGGCTCGGGGCACCCCCGGCCGTGAAGTCTACCTGGTACACCGGCTTTCCATCTGGGTAGAACAAGCCATAGTTGCTCTCTTCGGCGTTCGATTTCTCATTCTCGTTGAAAAGTTCGAAGATGTACACGGAGATGTCGTCATGGCGGTACGGGGCGTCGACGCCGGCGTCGAGCGTGCTATAGGTGGTGCTGGCGCTGCCGGCGGAATCCACGTGCTTGATGAGGTTATTGATGTACGTCTGGGAGTTCTCCAGACCGTCGCAGTAGGGGCACCAGTCGTGCTCCCCGTGTTTGACCGGTGCGCGTGGACGGCGCCCTCCTCCCTGAGCATCGTCTCCAGCGTGTGATTCCGATTGCTGGAGGAACGTAACCTGTCCATCGCATAGTACACGGTGTCGAGCTGGGCATCAAATAGGTTACTGTAGGTGAAGCCAGACCCAGTATCGAGCACGCCGGCGTTGGGGCGGAACAGCGCGTAGTTGATGTCCATGGCGCCATTGGTCGATGCATACGCTTTGTAGGGGTAGATGTTGACCATGAGGTAGGAGCCAGTCTGCTCCAAGAAGTCGAGCATGGGGCTCATCACCGACTGCGCGATGTCGTCCCGGAACTCGCCTGTTGATGGCGGGAACGACGGCGCCTTGATCGCATCGAACGCGATCGGCGTGGTCACCTTCACGGCGTCGGCAAGGCCCAGGCGGGCCAGCGCCGCCTGCACATTCTTCATGGCCCGGACGAGCTGCAGCGTGAGCTTCGGTACCTGCTGGAAGACCTCGTTGCCGACGGTCACGCCACGGATATCCGTGGCCGGGTAGTAGGGCATCACGTTGCTCTTCGCCCACTGGACTGCCCAGCTCGGGTCGCCGGCGGCAGAGGCCAGCATCTCGTTGGGTAGCGCCACCACCAGCTTAATACCGGAGTTGGCCATCGCCCTGAGCACCGTCGGGTCAGTATCGTACACCCTCGCCATCGTGATGCCCTTGTTCTTCAGCAACTGCACCACCGACGCTGGGTCCATCAGGTTGTTCCCGTTCCTCCCGTAGCATACGCCTACCTCGCCGGCCTCTGCAATACACAACAACAAACGTGGCCACTGTTACAAAACTGCACCTACGTACATTATTCCTGAAAAACACTTGTTTCAAAGAAAATCCTGTAAAACACAACGTCAATTTACTCTTCCGCGTTCACGCGATTTACCTGCGCGGAAGAAGAGCAGCAGGGGCAATCCGGCGCATAGAAAGAGGAGGCGAGTGAGTTCCATGATGTCCTATTTGTGTCGTAGGGCAGAGCCGAGGGGAGTGAGGGACTACTGGACTAGCACAAAGGGAGCCCGTATTTATAGCCGGCAACAAGGTCAAGGTGGAGGCGCCGCATTATTGAACAATGCTTTCAAACAGGCGGTTTTGGTATGGTATACCAGGGATGTAAACAGAGCGGATCGTTTTGGTCTCTATCATATTCTTTACCATATTTTTTTGGGATTCGGAGTGGCGCGGATAATAACCGGTTGCGAAGTCAGAGGCACATATATATGTGATCGTGGATTCGACACAGAAACGGAGCGGACTTGGTGAGAAAACAAAATTAATCGGATACGTACCCGCATAAGTACATCGCCGGGTGGTTGGCACTCCGGGTGTGGAGCTGGCCGACCCGGGTTCGAGTCCTAGCTGTGCGCGCTCAAGTAAAACTCGAGTCCCAGCTGTGTGCGCTCGAATAAACCGGGTATCTCACCTACCTAATAACGTATGACCAAGGGAGAGATCGTTCCCCGTTGGCAACAAAATCTATACAGTGACTATGTAAGTGAGTTGTTAAACGGAAGAACTCGGACACGCACTAACAACAAATTGTGATCTATTAGCTTACACAAATTGTTAGAAAATTGGATTATTTGGATTAAAATCGTGGGATAATCCTATTAAATTTCCGGATAATCCATATTCAGAGCTATTTGACATACCATATTCTATACCATATCCGGGTGTCAAATTCGGAATCGGATATCGTTATCCGCCGGATTCCTTGAAACCGGATATGGATTCTTTAAAACAGTTTCGAAAATGAATATGGTGCGGAAGTTATTCTATCCGTTTACACCCCTATACAAGGTAGGTCAAGGTGTAGGAACATACCATGTTTATATTGTGCCTTGGCCATGCTAAGAGCTTTACAACATTTGTTTCTGTAGATAAAACTAGAGGCCACAATGGCCGATTGATAAAGGAGGCCCCAAATTGCCAGTGGTAATATAGGTGCCGAGGAAATCAACTTACAATGCAGAACAAAAACAAGTAAATAAAGATAAACAAATAATGCCGCTTGAAAATGCTCTAGAGCCTCGTGAGTACCAACAAACGTTTGATCGAAGGAGAAGCAAGTGCAAGATCTTGATGTTGGAGAACACGAGATTCATGTCCACGTCTACTGCAAGAAAGGCTTTTCATTGTCGCGACTCCATCCATCTCCACGTATGAATAGGGACCCCTACCGCCTCACTCTAGTTTGAATAGCCTTATATCATTGGAAGTTGGAGAAACTAACCCTATAGCACGACCACCAACCTAAGCCAAGTCCACAACAAGAAAGCATCGGCGATGAACATCAAGAAATCACACCATTTCAACGGCAGACTCTAGGTTCCTAGGGTGCAAAAAGAAGGAAGCGGCGCAAAAGCGTCATCAGTGCCTGGTCTAGAGATCGGATCAAAGCCTTTCTCCCGGATCCCGAGAAGAAAGCGACATGTACCCACGACGAGGCTTCAAAGGGGTATGCGAAGATGTAGCCTTCATCGGCATCGGCAGCCGCGGGCAAGGCTTTCACCTAGGTAACATGGCCACCATCCACACAAAGTCTCATCGTGTCTGAAAAAAGCGAGGTGACCAAATCAAGGCGGCTCCTGACCACAACCGACCAATGTTGGTAACCGCAGCACCCATACGGTCGAGATATTTTTTTCGAACCACACGGAACGACCCCTGCCATGAGGTCACCGCCGCGTCCTCCTTTCAAGTTTGCCACCCAACACATCAGCTTTACTAAGCTTGCACATTGTCCATCAGACAACGAACTACCTACGCTGGAGAAGTCCACTTAATTTAGCGGCACACAATTGACAACTAAAGTGTGTGTAATGCAAGTTGACAACTAAAATGTGTGCAAAGCAGTATAGATGATGTATGCTCCTTAGTTGTTAATTCTTACACTTATTTATTTGGTTTTACTTATTCTAAGTCGGTTCAAATTAACTAAATCTTAGTTGCTTCCTTAGACGTTGAATTTGCATCCTGATTCGTACTAGCATGAGAGTTTCCCGTGAGTAGTAAGTGAGAAAAAAAATATGCTTATTAATACCTGTCAACTATTTAGCCGTTGGAGCTAGGCAACTCAACCCTAGCCGCTGCCCTCGTCCCTCGTCGCCCCCCGCGCGGGCGACGGGGACGAACCCCAGCCGCAGCCGCCGGCCAGCCCCAACCCCCCTCCCTCCCCCTCCCCGCCGACGCCGATGGCGTCGCCAGGCAAAGCCTGGACGCGGGCGGCGGGGGGGCCTCCTTCCCCCGCTCATGGAGGCGACGGCGCGGGCCTGGTGGCCATGGCGGGCGGCGTGCTCGGTGAGGGGCACGCCGGCGTGGCTTCTGCTGCGCGGAGACCTTGCGCTGGAGTGTGGACGGCGGTTGCCCCGGCGGCGGTGGTGACGGCCTGAGATCTGTTAGGGTTTCGGGAGACGTCGTCGGGATGGCGGAGGCGGCGTCGCGTCAGAATAAGGGTGCTGGAGATCGATCCCCATCTCGGCAAGGCCACTTGTGGCGGCGCCGGCGAGCTGTTGGCCTGGTATCCTCTCAGATCTGCGGATCTGGGGAGGGTGGTCTCTCCGGGGGCGGTCATTTTTCGACTCTACCGTGGAGCTTCGGGAGTCGGATGGCTGATGTTGCTGTTGTCTTCCCCTCGGCCGGCCGTGGTGGCGAGGGAGTGGAAGGGGATGGTACAATCGCCTTCCTCGTTAGGGTTGTTTATGGTCTTTTTTTGAGATGCGACTGTTGCGTCTTGAAGCTTCTTCCGGCCGGCCATGGTGGCGAGGGAGGTGGCGGCTCGACGTGGCGTCGATGGTTGGGACCTTCTGCTCGGGGATCTTGGATTGGAGGTACTGCTTGGTCTTCCCCATCTCCTGCCTGCCCGATGGTATGGAAAAGTCTTTTAGCTCTCACTCCTCGGGGTGGGCACTCCTGCGGTGTTCAAAGCCCAATGTGGCGAAGGTGGCGGCGGTGACTCGATGGTGTTTGAAGATGTGCTGCTTCTGGATCCGGTCCCTGTACTTGGGTGGTGACGATGAGGACGATGGGCTTGATCGCGAGTTGGAAGTACGGTGTGTGGTCTTCTGGATCCATGTTGTATTTTCCTGTTTTTGTGGAGTCGTTTGTAATCGGTGAAATTCCATCAGTTGTTATCTCAAAAAAAAAACTATTTATCCGTTGGATTTTGTGCCGTGATTTGTGCTGATACGAGAGTACGCAGCACATGGTTTGCGACTGTGTCCAGTTGACCGAGCCGTTGGGTGGTTTGCGTCGTGATTCTTGTGCTGGACTGAGAGTACTGGCACATGAGATGCAATTGACTGGAATTTAGTTAAATGTGAGTGGACTAAACACTAGACAATCCCTTATTATTTAGTATCACAAGGCACACGAGATCAAAGACGAGATACAAGTTACAACACTGCTTTGAAAGAACCGGTGAATTTAGCTACGGGCAAGGAAGGACAACAATTTGCAGTGCGGTTTATATTATCCTGAATGCATGGAAGGACAACAATCTGCAGTGCGCAGACCAAGGCGACACCCCGAGACTGACAATTATGTTATTGCTTCGTACCGATTTGCGGTTCGATGGGCACTTGGGCAGTGCGATCAATCTGCATGGCTGCACGAGAGAAAACGACAGTCCGTTGCGGCATTGCCGAGCCTGACTTGGACAGGTCCTGCGCACAATGGCTCGCATTGCACACTGGTGGCCACATCCTGCAACCCCGCCCAACCCATGTATGCCTACTTGCATCCAGTGCTCGATTAAGAGGCGATGCATGATTGTGTGGATAAAACATACAATACAGCGCCACACCCTGCTTAATGCTACTTTGTAGAAAGCCCTGTCAACTCGTTCAGGCTTGGACAATACGGCACTAGGGCAATGTGATTAGCCAGTTTCTACCGGCTAAACCCTGCTCAGTGTTGAACACCTCAGAACCTTAGCTAGACAGGTCCAGTAGCAAACTATAGTAATTAGCGTGAATGCCACTCCATCATTTCTTATTTTATTTATTCGCAGCGACAACATTTTGCCCACTTGCATAATTGGAAACACACTGTTTTCTTACAAATGTATTTTTGTGTCGAGCAAATCGATTATGGCTTACCAAGTTTGTAAACAGCGTGGAGCTGCCACATCATTTCTCGCTTAGATCCTGCCATATGCATTTTTTTAGATAAAATAGATATATTAATACAAATATGATACCACTACATCTAGCCTCTACACCTACACTATATTAAGAGCAAAGTTAAAACATCGAGGATGCACATAGCTAAATAAATAAAAATAATGGAAAAATGGCGAATAACAGAACAGCTACATCAACCACCAAAGATGGGAACCAAGGGTAACGGAGAAATACTTCGACAACGACGCCTTCAAAATGGAAATAACGTATGACACAAAAACCGATGAATCCAACCACCGAGGTTAGATCATGGGATTTCACCCCAAAGAGCAGTTCGAGAAAATTCAAAGTGTCGTCGTATCGGCATAGTTGATAGGAGACGGGGGTCCTCTAGCCGATGGTAGAACCGAGGGGTAGAAGGTGGTGTCGTCCGGGTCAAGATTGAACACGGCGGTTTACCCAGCTTCGGATCACACGACGGTGACGAGATCCTACGTGCTGCTATAACTCACTATAAGGCAATAGCCATGTACATGTTAAAATGAGCGTATGAGAGTATTGAGAGCGTGTCTAAGGCTGCCCTAGGTCCGGCTTTATATAGGCGGCCAAACCAAGGGTTTACAAGGGGACAACGTGTCCGACAAGAATACAGAGATCTAGACCTAGCCGGCTAAGTTCTGCATTCCTTCTTGGACTTGGTGGCTTCGTGGGCTTCAGTTTTGGACCTTCCTTTGTCGGCCGCCTTCCGCCTTGTTCGTCAGCTATCTGAGCCGCCCGGCAGGCACAAACCTTCACCACCCTAGGGCCACCCTGGACTAGCTGGCTGGATCTATGTCAGAGATACCCCCAGTTGATATATCCCCAACACAAAGCAATATTTTCAACAATGAAACGCCACGTGAAGGCCCCATTGCCAAGTTAAACCAATGAAAATCATACCTAGAGTTTTCATCCCCTGAAATTCGAGACCCAACACTCAAACAGTGTCACCAAAACTGTTGTGCTGCCACCACTTGCCGATCCATAACGGGACCAAGCCACACATGTGAAACCATATAAATCTGCAACACATGTTGATGACTAACCCTGCCCGCCATCAAGACCCGATCCCATTAAAGCGAGAGTGCAGATCGCCCTTGTAGAGCCAATAGGGGACGATTGGAGATGCTCGGAGTCTTTTAGCTCTCAGTTTTTGATAAAAGACATTCTTACCTATGTGGATTTGGATGGCGTAGTTCATGTTGCTGAATTTGTGTCAGACGATTTGGCCAGTTTGGTTCAGGAATAAGAAGGATAAGTTATAAGATAGAGATCCTGTTTGTTGTGCTCCGGAATAAAGAAGAATACCATCTTGTCTAATCAAATACTAATAAAGCCAAAGTTTTAACATTAAAATTCTAATATGTAGGAAAATGATTATATGCCACCCTAAATTCAGAAGATGATATCACGCGAGACGTCCTTTTCTTGTCGAGTGATGCTCTCGTTTTTGTAGCGTGTACACCACCGGCTACATGACAATCCCATGAACAAACTGCCGACGCAAACTCGCAAGATGAGATTCTAATTCTGCAATCTGCAGAAACACGCTGAAAGTGATCCTGATTGTTCTCCTGAAACCAAATTCCATCGGAATCGCTATGGCAGAAGTGCGAAGCTGAAATTACACTACAATACTACATGTACCGCACTCTCAAACCGTCAAGACCAAACCAAGCGTGCCGCCGCGGCAGCCAGCTTTCGCGCAGCCGCCTCCAAGGCCGCCATCATTCCCTCGCACTCGGCCACGATGGCCTTGTCCAGCCCGCTCCGTATGACGGGCGCGAAGAACAGCCAGGAAGCGGTCCCCACGACGAACGCCAGCGTGGCCGCCGTCGCCACCGCGCGCGGTGGCCGCCATAGCCCTTTCTGCCTCGCGCACCACGCTCGACCGCCACGCACGCGCCGTGGAGGACGAAGAACGCGGTCACCTCCCCGGTGCCGGCCTCGAGCGTGATGTAGTAGAACATCACCTCGTGCATGAGCCCCGATACGAGGAACGTGGCGAGCACCCCCACGGGGGCGCCGAGGCGGGCGCGCACGGGGCGGTACACGCTCGGGCGGAGCGCCCGGGCACCATGAGGTTCCACCGGCGGCCCCAGAAGTCGCGGAGGGACGAGGCGAGGTACGGCCGGTCGAACTGCGGCTCCAGCTCCGCGCCGAGCAGGGCGCGCGCGAACGCCGCGGCTGACGCCATGAACAGCTCCAGCATCAGGTAAACGTGCGCGCCGTCGAACGCCACCACGGCGTACGCCGGCATTCGCGGCCGGAAGCGGCGGAGCGTGATGAGCGCGGCGAAGAGGGCAGCCTTGGCCGCGTAGGACAGGAGGAACTCCGGAGGGAGGGACCGCGAGTTCACCGCGCCTCTGTCCCGGAGCTTGATGGGGAGCGCGGCGCAGGCGACGAAGCGGATGACTGGGAGGGTAGGGTGGAGAGGGCCGTGGCCGGAGGCAAGGAGCAGGAGCTTGAAGCCGCAGAGCCAGACGAGGAAGAAGGCCGAGATGGTGCGGAGGTGGATGGAGGAGAAGGTGAAAGGGAGGACGGGAGGAGGAGGAGCACCGGGAGGAGCGCGACCAGGCGGGGGACGCCGGCGCCCACGCTCGAGGCGGCGAGGCGCGCGTAGACCATGGCCGCGGTCACCGCGGCCGAGACGAAGGCGAGGCAAGCCATCTCGGACGCCATGCCGCTGCGGAGATCTGGATGTAGTCCACTGTCGAAATGGTGATCTGAAGAAGACTAAAGAAAGTTTATCTGCGATGCATCAGTATCATAACACTTTCTCTTTTCCGGTGAAAACTGGGAAACCCTTGGTTACTACTGCTGTTTTATTTTGCTTGCTTGAATCATCCTACTGCCATAACTATCACTGCTGCAAGTTTATTGATATACAGGTGTGGTTGAGAGTGACGCCTCAATTGCTAAAGTCTTATTGGTATTCTTGTGTTCCCCTTGAGTCGAACTATAAATTTGGGTAATACTTCCCAACGAAGATTTCAACGATCCCCTATACTTGTGGGCATCAAGACATTTTCTGGCGCCGTTGCCGGGGAGCCTAGCTTTATTGGTAAGACAACTTGTTATCATTTATTTGCTGCACTTGCTTGTTCCCAACTATGGGAAAGGAAAAGAATACTCCGAAGGAAGTAAGGCCTTCAACTACTCGTAGAGGTACTGATTTGCCAAGTAGGCCAAACTTTTCACCTAATGTTGCTTCTGCTATTGTTGCTAAGAAGAAAGAAAAAGCTTTATCTAGTTCACCATTGTCTAAGATGTCTACTAGTATTGAAAATAATTTAATATGTGGTAGCGTAGACAAAGAAGTGACACCTGAAACATCTGAGATAACTGAAACACCTGAATCTGCTATTGTTGAAAATGTGGAGTCTGAGTTGGAAGATATTGAATATTGTGATGATGAACATGAAACTTCTTCTGAGGAAGAAGATGCATTTGCTATGGCTTTTATGGATTCGAATTATGATAAATTGGATAAACTTGATAGCTATAAAAATTCTCCTCTTGATGATTATTTCCCTGTTACTAAGAAATGAATGCTCCAGCTATTAAAATTAAAGATAAAGATTATGAGTTTAGTGTTGATCCTGAAATAATTGAAAAAGCTGAGAAGTTTAAGTTTTATGGGAGAGATGATGAGTTTCCTTTTGAACACATTGCTGTTTTGCATGATTTATCTGTGCTATTTGGTAAAGATGAAATCCACCAACGCTATTATTTCTTAAAGTTGTTTCCTTTTACCTTGGGAGGAAATGCTAAAACTTGGTATAATCATTTAGAACCTGGATCTATTACTAGTAAAGAGGAATGCTTGCAGCTATTCTATAATAAATATTTCCCTTCAGATAAGATCCATGGTTTAACTATTGAGATTAGCAACTTTTCACAGAAAGAGAAGGAGGATCTACCCCAAGCTTGGGGGAGGTACAGTAAGATGGTTAGGAAATGTCCTACCCATGGCTTCAAGAGTAATGAAATACTTGATATATTTTACAATGGACTAACTGAAAACACTAGAGGCTATCTTGATAGTATTGCAGGTAATGTTTTCAGGGAAAGGACCGTTGATGAAGCAACTGAGTTATTGGAGACTATCTCTAGAAATTATGAAGATTGGAATATTGAAGAGATAGATGGAAAAGAGATATTTCCAGAGAAGAAAGGAGGCATTCTTAATTAAACAAAGAGACAATGAAAGAAGCTTCCAAGGCTATTAAAGAGAAGGGAATTAAAACCTCTCATCTCAAGGAATTATCTGAAATGGGTGTTAAACTTCCTATTGATCAACCATGTTTTCCAATCCAAGTCAATGCTATTAGCTCTATGGAAGGTAATGAAAAGGTAACACCTCCTATTGATGTATCATACGTTAATGATTTTGCTTATCATAACAATCCGAGGAGCATGTATTAGAATGAGTATTATGGAAAACTCTCATAAAATTAAATTTCTTCGTGAAAATTTAAATGCTAGTGTGGGAGAGGTTAGAAGAATTATTAAACATTGTGAGATGATGAATAATCAAGTTGAACAAATGTTTCTCTTCAAAATCAATTGTATGCAAATCTTATTGAGAAGAAACAGGTTTGTGGAGTTAATACTAGAGGTGGTGCAAGTACTCAGGATCCTGACTATCCTGAAGACCATCCCAAGAGGAAAGAGCAAGAGGCTCTCAAGAAGAAATCTTCTGCAGGAAAATCTCCCAATGAAAACGAAGATATTGATGATTCTCAAGAACAAGATAAGGATATTTCTATTTCTGATGCTGAGACTGAAGATAATAATGAAGAAGAGGAATCATCTCCACCTGAAGAAGAACAACATGAAGCTGAAAATATTGAAGAACCTGAACCTCCTGAAAAAGAAGACCCTCAACCATCTATTGAGAAGAATAAAAAGAAGAAGCATCCAAATCAACAAAAAGGTAAAGAGAGGGATCCATGGGTACAAAGACCCATACCATATCCCCAAGAGGTAATGAAATCTTTGGATGATGCTAGGTTTGAGAAATTTCTTGAGTTGATTAAAACTTTATGTTTGCAAATTCCTCTTGTTGATGCTATTAAAATTCCTCCATATTCAAAATATATGAAAGATATTGTCACTAAT
This sequence comes from Poa pratensis, assembly GCA_947311845.1. NCBI lineage: Eukaryota > Viridiplantae > Streptophyta > Magnoliopsida > Poales > Poaceae > Poa > Poa pratensis. Next base: position 106,165,111 of record CAMZMU010000063.1, read on the forward strand.
AAAAGGAAGATACCTACTGATGCAATTACTACTATGCTTGCTAATTATTCATTTGAGGGGAAATTGCCTGAAAAGCGTGAGATCCTGGTATTCCAACTATTCCTTGTCATATTAAAGAAACTTATGTGAAATATGCATTATGTGATTTAGGAGCTGGTGTTAGTGTTATGCCTTTTTCTTTATATAAGAAACTTAACCTGAATAAATTGGTTCCAACTGAAGTTTCATTGCAAATGGCTGATAAATCAACTGCTGTGCCTATAGGTATATGTGAGGATGTTCCTATCTCTATAGCTAATGTGTTAATTCCTACAGACTTTGTTATATTAGAAATGCCTGAGGATGATAATCTATCTATTATTCTTGGAAGACCCTTTTTAAACACTGCAGGAGCTGTGATAAATTGCACTGAGAGCAAAGTGACATTTAATGTCAAAGGAAATGAGCATACTATCTATTTTCCCAGAAGAATCCTGTTACAATGATAAACAAGAGTGTGAATTCTATTCAAAGAAATACTATTATGATTGGAAGCTTTGAAATTGCACTACCACCTCCTGCACCAAAGTATGCTACCTTGATGATTGGAACTATTCCAATCAAATATGAGGTATCTTGAATTCTTCTTTATATATATAAATAAGAATCGTATTATATCTTTTACATATTATTAATGAGACTTGATCAACCTCATTACTAATGTGGAAATGATGAAACTTGATTCCCATAAAAATTTGTATTGCATTTTAATTTTATTTATCCTAGAGTTTTGGAGTATATGCATAATCATAATTATTTCAGAGTTCAGAAATTCCAGAATATGAAGTTTGAAAAATTCTCTTCAGAAAATTTTCTCGAAAAATTCCAGAAAAATTTGGAGGTAAGTTATTTTACCGAGGGACCAACAGCCAAAGTGGGACACCAGGAGGCCACCAGGGACCAAAAGAGGGTGTCCCACGCGGCCAGATTCCTTGGCCGCGTGGGACCCACTAACTTTGGCCCCAGGTGGAGTTAGGTGAGTGCCCTGTGCCCATCTCCTTCCCCTCGACAGAAAACCAGCTCCAGGTATTTTTTCCCAAATTTTCCCGAGCTCCTTCATCCTGCTATCCTTGGATCTCCAAGTTTAGGGCAGATTTTTCAAATCTGTTTGGTGGGATTGCTCCTTGGTATGTGACTCCTCCACCCATCCAATTACTTTTTGTTCTTATGCTTTATGTATGAAGTATTTTGCTGCACTAGGTGTCACCTAATATGCTTGAGAAATCCATGGATTTAAGTTTTCTAGTTGATATTGATGCATGATATTGATGTGGAGACTAGTTATGGATGGCTCAATGTTGTTTTAGAGTGTTACATCTTAATTTTTGTTGGATATTATTTTTGGACAGCAAGGTTTCATCATGAACAAAGGTAAAGGATTGTTTGGGATGACTTCGAGACCAAGGAGAAGATCATCTAGAGTTTCCGAGAATTAGGATGACAACCACCTTTGGGAGGATGGTGCGGTATATGCAGGGGAGAGGCTTCGGATTCATGCAACAAAATGGCAAGACCCCGTGGTTCTTGATCATTGGGGGATAAAAGAGGACTTCAATGCCTTCGCCGCTGCAGCTGGCTTACTCGAGTTCTCCCTTCATCCACGGAACACATACGAGGAACTCTCGCGAGAATTCCTCTCCACATTCCGGTTCGAGGGCCCCGAAAACTACAAACACAGTAAGAAAAGCTCCCTCGTGCTGACCTTTTGACAGGATTACCGGGAAGTGGACCGTGGAGGAGGTGCAACCTCAAAAGGAGCCCCAATATCCAGGAATGCAAGGCTACCAATATGGTTACTTCCCTGGAGATGGAAGTGGTGGGTACGATTACCATCCGGGATACTAGCTTGATCGCAAGCTTGGGGGAGTACTTCTCTCCCTTTCCATTCGTTATTTTATATCACTTTTATCTTGTTATGTTTTAGTTTCTTGTTCTGAAAATCACAGAAACACAAAAAGATTTTATTTGTTTCTTTTGCTTATTTACTTCTGGTCATTTACTTTATGCATCTAAAAACTAAAAAGAACAAAAATATTTTCGTTTTCTTGAATCCAAAGTAAAAACGGAGGTGCAGGAATTGCTGAAATCTGCTCACTGTTTTATTTTTCATTTCTTTTCTGTAACTCCGAATGAGCTAAAATTTTAACCACTACTGCAACTTTTCATAACCTATGCACCCGTAAAATATGAGATTATTCTGAGGTGTTTAGGTAGGGCAAAAACAGTTCTGTATGCAGTAACATTTTATGGCAGATTTGAGTTTTTATTGCGCAGTTCAAGTTGGGAGAGGATAACAACGATGATGAGTTGATGTGCATGAAGTGGATGAAAGGTATGACACCTTTGCCGTGCTTATGTGGACTTTTTAATAACAGCAAGTGCGCACATCATAGTTTCTTTAACATCTAGGGAAGTGGTAGCAAATGTTTATCTTCTCCGTGTTCTAGTATGTTATATGATAATGCAAGTGAGATATTATTTAGTGACAACACTTGGCTGTGGATTGAGTAACTCTGGCTCTAAACAAAGGTCTACGCATCCCATTGTGCGTGCTAAACTTGCCAACCAAAGAGAAAGTAAAAGAGTTTTTCAAATGTTAAACATGAAGTCATATGCTTGACAAGCTTAGGGGTTGGGAGTTAACTTATATGTGCTGACACATAGAAAGCTTTCAACATTGCACTAAATTACATTTAGTTGATATCATGTACTTTTATTTATGGATGCTTATCATGGTGCTAAATAAATGCGGAAACTTAGTAAGTTTGAGGAGTGGGTATAAATGGCTAGAGAGACGCCTGGGCCGCCAACCTAAGCCATGCATCATTCATGGTGGAAATTTACAGCGTACCAAAGTGAACATTCAGTGATGCACTTCATAATAAAAAGCTACACAAATAGTAAATAAAAGAGTGCTGAGATTGTTCATTGTCTGTTTGTCTTGTCGTTTTGACATGGGCTTGTTCCATGTCCTGGGACAAGAGGTACCCCAGTTGACGCTCTTGATGACGCTATTATTACTTGCAATGAGTTAGAAACTTAAACTTGCTTTGTGGCCCGAGTTGAGTAACACCGTGGTGTAGGTACTCGTATTCACGGGGCATGAGGCTCTCAACCATTAGTTGGTCAAGCATATGAGTCATAATAGGGAACACCAAATGGATTGATAAAACTGAGAGCAAGGTTGTAAGCACAATGAGTTCACTAGTCAATAAAAGAAAGAATCGAAAGATCTCAAAAATCTTGACATGATTCAATCAAAAGCGATGCAAGAACCTTTGTCTATTTCTATAGTTGGGTGATTGCGTGGATCACACGTTCGCTGGGAGACCCCAAGAGGAAGGTATGATGCAGTATAGAAGCAGTTTTCCCTCAGTATGAAACCAAGGTTTAATCGAACCAGTAGGAGCAAGAAATCACTTCGGAAGGTTGTTGGTGGCGGAATATGGTACGGCGCAGCACCAGGGAATCTGGCGCCAACGTGGAATCTGCACACAACACAATCAAACTACTTTGCCCCAACGAAACAGTGAGGTTGTCAATCTCACCGGCTTGCTGAAAACAAAGGATTAAACGTATGGTGTGGAAAACAGTAGTAAATTGCAGAGAATGAAAAGGAACAGTGTTTGCAGTTGGTTGTATTATCAGTGTAAAAGAATGGACCGGGGTCCACAGTTCACTAGTGGTGTCTCTCCATAAAAGATAACTAACATGCTGGGTGAACAAATTACAGCTGGGCAATTGACAAAATATTGAGCGCATGACAATGCATATATATGACATGATGATTACTATGATATTCATGTGGGCATTACGACAAAATACATAGACCGTTATCCAACAGTCTATGACTAATAATCCACCGCCAGGTTGTCATACCGAGTTCCCCGTTGGTATTAAGTTGCAAGCAACGGATAATTGCATTAAGTAATGTGCGTAATGTAAACAAATGCATTAGACCTAACGGCGTACCCTTAAGCTAAGCATCGGTTATTTTATCCCTAGTGGCAACAGCACATCCACAATCTTAGAAGTTATTGTCACTCTCCCAGATTACCGGAGGCATGAACCCACTATCTAGCATAAATACTCACTCTTGGAGTTACAAGCATCTACTTGGCCAAAGCATCTACTAGTAACGGAAAGCATGCAAGATCATAAATAACATATAAGATAGATTGATAATCAACTTGACATAGTATTCAATATTCATCGGATCCCAGCAAACACAACATGTAGCATTACAATAAGATGATCTTGATCATGATAGGCAGCTCACAAGATCTAAACATGATAGCATAAAGTGGAGAGACAACCATCTAGCTACTGCCATGGACCCGTAGTCCAAGGATGAACTACTCACGCATCACTCCGGAGGCAGGCATGGTGATGTAGAGCCCTCCGGTGATGATTCCCCTCTCCGGCAGGGTGCCGGGAAGAGCTTCTGAACCCTCCCGAGCTAGGGTTGACGGCGGCGGCGTCTCTGGAACTTTTCGTGGATAATGGCTCGGGTATTTAGGGTTTTCGCGTCGGGAGAATAAATAGGCGAAAGGGCGGCGGCTGCGGAGCCACGAGGGCCCCACACCACCCCACGGCGCGGCAGGGGGGCCGCGCGGCCCCATGGTGTGGGCGCCACGTGGCTCCCCTCCGTGTCTCCTCTGGACTCCGTCTTCGTGTTGGAAAAATAGGAGGTTCTGTCCAAGTTTCGTCCAATTCCGAGAATATTTCCAGACTAGCTTTTCTGGAATACAAAAACAGCAGAAAACAGGAACTGGCACTGTGGCATCTTGTTAATAGGTTAGTCCCAGAAAATGCATAAAAATGCTATGAAGTGTATATAAAACATGTAACAATTGGTATAATATCAACATGGAACATCAGAAATTATAGATACGTTTGAGACGTATCAAGCATCCCCAAGCTTAGTTCTACTCGTCCTCGAGTAGGTAAAACGATAAAAACAAAATAATTTCTGAGGTGACATGCTACAATCATAATCTTGATCAAATAATATTGTAAAGCACATGTTATGAATGAAGTGATCCAGGTCAATGGTCTATAGTTTGCTAGCAAGTAGATAATGAGCAAACAACTGAATCATATAAGCAAAAACTTTTCATGAATAGTACTTTCGAGACAAGCATCAAAGAGTTTTGCATAAGAGTTAACTCATAAAGCAATAGATTCTAAGTAAAAGGTATTTAACCAACACAAAGGAAGATTTAAGTTTCAGCAATTGCTTTCAACTTTCAACATATATATCTCATGGATATTTGTCAACACAAAGCATATAATAAGTGCAATATAGCATATAAAAATTGTTGCACCAAAGTTGACACTAGTGTTTGCTTCTAAGATAGAAAGAAGTAGGAAAACTGACTCAACATAAAAGTAAAAGAAAGGCCCTTCGCAGAGGGAAGCAGGGATTAAATCATGTGCTAGAGCTTTTTAAGTTTTTGAAATCATATAGAGAGTAAAAATAAGTTTTGAGAGGTGTTTGTTAATTGTCAACGAATCAGAAAATGGAAAGTACAATATGACCCCTGCCAACCAGACTTTTAAGAGCGGCTCCCATGAAGGACGTTATTTCTACCAGCAAGGCAGATCATCCCTCTTTCTCTTTTGTTTACACATGCAGATATTTCACTGTTTGTCATTGCTTGACTGATAAATCAGGGCAAAAATGTGAAGAGAATTAAGCGGTTAAAGTTGTAATTAATTGGGACTGGGCACCCCATTTGCCAGCTCTTTTTGCAAAATTAATGGATAAGCGGATGTATATGCCGCTAGTCCGGTGGTAAAGTCTGTTTGACAGTTGACATAAAGACATCCACCCCGTCCTCATGAGCTTGGTAAACATTGACACAAAATAGGAGTAATAAAGTTTGAATAGTTTAAAGGTAGCACATGAAAAATTTACTTGGAATGGCAAGGAAATACCACATATAGGTAGTTATGGTGGACACAGATGGCATGGATTTTGGCTCAAGGTTTTGGATGCACGAGAAGCATTCCCTCTCAGTACAGAGTTTAGGCTAGCAAGGTTATTTGAAGCAAACACAGGATATCAACCGACACAGCAAGCTTATATGAAAACATATTGCAAGCATTATAAGACTCTACACTGTCTTCCTTGTTAACCAAACCCTTTTACTAGAAAATATCTAGACCTTAGAGATACCAATCATGCAAACCAAATTTCAACGAGCTTTACGGTAGTTCTTCATTAATAGGTTTTAACTACATGATACAAAAGCTTAAACATGAACTACTTGATAACTCAAAACAATTGACAAGTATCAAATTATCCAATACAGGATCTACAAGAATATGTAAGCTTTTTCCATTATACCATCTACCACATGCAACATTTTCTGTTCCAACCAAACACCAATCAATTTATTTCAACATAAACTCTCCAAACAATTATAAGTGAAGCAAGAGAGTACTTTCTTTAAAAGAACTAACAGCTCTGAATAAGAGATGCATGCAAAACAGGAGCTAAAAGCATAGCAATAGCTAGATAAGAATACTCAACAAGTATAAGTGAAGAATAGGAGTATTCATATGAAAAAGCGGAGCGTGTCTCTCTCCCAATCAAGAATGCTGGGGTCCAATCAAGTTGACCATAAGAAAAATAAAATACTGAAAATAAAAGCACACAGACGCTCCAAGTAAAGCACATATGATGTGAAAGAATTAAAATATAGTTTCACTAGAGATGACCTGATAAGTTGCTGATGAAGAAGGGGATGCCTTGGGCATCCCCAAGCTTAGACGCTTGAGTCTTCTTGAAATATGCTGGGGTGATCCATGGGAGCATCCCCAAGCTTAAGCTCTTCACTCTTCTTGATCACATTATATCATCCTTCTCTCTTGACCCTTGAAAACTTCCGCCACACCAAACTCAAAGTAATTCTCATTAGAGGGTTAGTGCACAATCAAAAACTCACATGTTCTATAAGGACACAAACATGACCGTTACTTTTAACATTAGCTACTGCCACTGATGTTATGTGAAGCTCTTCACCCTAAAAAAGAATTCCACTCAACACTAGTAAAAGAGAGAATGCGAAAAATAAAAGACAGAATCTGTCTAAACAGAACAGTCCGCAAAGACGAATTTTTTCGAGGCACTTACGTTGCTCAGATCGAAAAACTTTAAACTAACGAAAGATGCGTACATATCTGAGGATCACGCACAAAAATTTCAGATTTAAATAATTTTTCTGTGATTTTACAGAATTAAAACGGTGAACAGCAGAAATCTGTTCCTGCGCAGAAATCCAAATCTAGCATCATCTTCCTATTAGAGGCAATACTTGGCACAACAATGCGATAAAATAAAGATACAAAGGAATTGTTACAGAAGTAAACAACTCCTTGACTCAAAAAAAAAGAAAAATTGCAGAAATAAAATAATGGGTTGTCTCCCATAAGCGCTTTTCTTTAACGCCTTTCAGCTAGGCGCAGAAAGTAAGAATCAAGTGTTTCCAAGTGATGAGCATCAAATCATCAAAAACTTCCTCAAAAACACAGCTTGTAACAATAGGCATTTTTGGTTCAGGTAATTCTTGGGAAGCAAATTTAAATAATTCATTATGTGATTCACCCTCAATTTTATCAGTTTTAAGCACATTAGGGGTTTTGGTTGAGGCACTTTTCGAACATACATGAATTTTTGCTCTTTCCCCACAAAAGCTTTCTGCTTTTTAAACTTGATAGAGGAGAAAGTTGAACTTAGAGTATCCTCTAATTCACCTATCCTGAAGTTTTGATTATCATGGCCAGTGCTAGCTTCTAAAATAGCAATTCTTTTATTAATATCTCCAGTGATTCATTAACTTTGCTAGAACTACCAAGCAAATCCGGCAAGTTTTTCTCCATGGACTCCAATTTTTTTATAACATCTTCCAAAGTAGTCTCAATTTTAAGATCATTAATAGTGGTGTTCCTACCAAACTTTCAATTATATTGCGTGCTTCCAAAGCAGGAGTCCCCAGAAAGTTGCCTCCTGTCAGAGTATCTAGAACATACCGATACCAACTAGTGATACCAACATAAAAATTTCTAAGAAGGATCATGGTAGAATATTTTTTAGCACATCTACGGTGAGCATCACTGATCCTATACCAAGCATCTTTTAAACTTTCTCCACCTTGTTGCTTAAAGGACCGAACTTCAATTTCAGGGGTACTCATTTTAGCAAAATTAAAACAAAACAGAAAGATAACAACTTGAAAATAAAAGTAACTATTTTTTTGTTTTTTGATAAATAAAGCAAACAAGACTAAATAAAAATAAACTAAGCAAGACAATAACAAAGTAAAGAGATTGGAAGCGTGAAACTCCCCTTGCAGAAATCCTCTTGCTCCCCGGCAACGGCGCCAGAAAAAGAGCTTGATTGCGTGGATCACACGTTCGTTGGGAGACCCCAAGAGGAAGGTATGAAGCAGTGTAGCAGCAGTTTCCCTCAGTATGAAACCAAGGTTTAATCGAACCAGTAGGAGCAAGAAATCACTTCTGAAGGTTGTTGGTGGCGGAATATGGCACGCGCACCAGGGAATCGCCAACGTGGAATCTGCACACAACACAATCAAACTACTTTGCCCCAACGAAACAGTGAGGTTGTCAATCTCACCGGCTTGCTGAAAACAAAGGATTAAACGTATGGTGTGGAAAACAGTAGTAAATTGCAGAGAATGAAAAGGAACAGTGTTTGCAGTTGGTTGTATTATCAGTGTAAAAGAATGGACCGGGGTCCACAGTTCACTAGTGGTGTCTCTCCATAAAGATAACTAACATGCTGGGTGAACAAATTACAGCTGGGCAATTGACAAAATATTGAGCGCATGACAATGCATATATATGACATGATTACTATGATATTCATGTGGGCATTACGACAAAATACATAGACCGTTATCCAACAGTCTATGACTAATAATCCACCGCCAGGTTGTCATACCGAGTTCCCCGTTGGTATTAAGTTGCAAGCAACGGATAATTGCATTAAGTAATGTGCGTAATGTAAACAAATGCATTAGACCTAACGGCGTACCCTTAAGCTAAGCATCGGTTATTTTATCCCTAGTGGCAACAGCACATCCACAATCTTAGAAGTTATTGTCACTCTCCCAGATTACCGGAGGCATGAACCCACTATCTAGCATAAATACTCACTCTTGGAGTTACAAGCATCTACTTGGCCAAAGCATCTACTAGTAACGGAAAGCATGCAAGATCATAAATAACATATAAGATAGATTGATAATCAACTTGACATAGTATTCAATATTCATCGGATCCCAGCAAACACAACATGTAGCATTACAATAAGATGATCTTGATCATGATAGGCAGCTCACAAGATCTAAACATGATAGCATAAAGTGGAGAGACAACCATCTAGCTACTGCCATGGACCCGTAGTCCAAGGATGAACTACTCACGCATCACTCCGGAGGCAGGCATGGTGATGTAGAGCCCTCCGGTGATGATTCCCCTCTCCGGCAGGGTGCGGGAAGAGCTTCTAAACCCTCCCGAGCTAGGGTTGACGGCGGCGGCGTCTCTGAACTTTTCGTGGATAATGGCTCGGGTATCTAGGGTTTTCGCGTCGGGAGGAATAAATAGGCGAAAGGGCGGCGGCTGCGGAGCCACGAGGGCCCACACCACCCCACGGCGCGGCAGGGGGGCCCGCGTGGCCCCATGGTGTGGGCGCCACGTGGCTCCCCTCCGTGTCTCCTCTGGACTCCGTCTTCGTGTTGGAAAAATAGGAGGTTCTGTCCAAGTTTCGTCCAATTCCGAGAATATTTCCAGACTAGCTTTTCTGGAATACAAAAACAGCAGAAAACAGGAACTGACACTGTGGCATCTTGTTAATAGGTTAGTCCCAGAAAAATGCATAAAAATGCTATGAAGTGTATATAAAACATGTAACAATTGGTATAATATCAACATGGAACATCAGAAATTAAAGATACGTTTGAGACGTATCATTGGGCAAACTCATCCTAGTGCTGACACTTCATGTTATTTCTCTTGCAATAAATATAAATGCTTTAACACTGATTAGATGCACCTTTGCTAGCATTTTGTTATTTGTTATGGAAGTTATGTTTTGAATACTTGTTGGTATTAAACGGTGTTACATATGCAATGCAAAGTTCTTGTCAAAATCTTTTTATCGCTTCTGCACTATGTTTGAGTTGTTCGAGGAAAAACAACGAGCTAAGCTTGGGGGAGTTGATGCACCTAAAATGCATCTACTTTTCCAAGCACTTTGCTTCATAATTTGCTCCGGAATCTTCCCATATTTGAATAAAACTGCTGAATCTGACGTTGTTTTTAGCAAAGTCTCTTTTCTGGTTGTTTTTGCAGGAAATTAAATCGGAGAAACATACCACGTCAATTTTTATGGAAAAGAAGGGCATCGTGCAAAAGATGGACACGAGGAAGCGTCCGAGGGCCAAAAGAGTGGGCCCCACACGGCCAGATTCCTTGGCCGCGTGGGCCCACCCATCTGGAGCCTCGGCACCGCCTCTCCTTCGTCTTTCGCGTACCCCCTCATATATACGAAAAAGTGGCTGACCTAGAAGGGGGGGAGCTTTCGCGAAACAGAGCGCCGCCACCACCACGATCTTCGTTTTCGGAGACAGATTGATCCAGGATTTCTCCCCGGAGGAGGGATCCGGATGCCGTCTTCCTGGCAATTTTTCCTGGCAATTTTTTTGAAAAGGACCTAACAATCAAAATAAACAAAACTTCAAGGGGTCTTTTGTAAAAAAACAGACTGCCACGTCATCGACTTAACGCCCGCCGTGACGGAATGACCAAAGTTTGGCAAATCCACAACTTTGTGATCAATAATTGACGTTTCGCAACTTGGTGACCAATACTTCCTTTCCTTTCTGCGCAACTTCGTGACCTCCGGTGCCTTTCACTCGGGAACTTGATTCCTCTGGGTACGCTTCGGAGTACATGTCCGAGTAACCCTCCATCTCGCCGACGCAGAACGTTGGCCTCGACGGCGCCTGCAGCGACACCGTGCTGCTGCCGAGCATGACGTTCACCGCCGACATCGTCGGCCTGTCCGCGGGGTTGTCCTGCACGCACAGCAGCGCGACGTTAACCAGCTTCAATATCTGGCCTCCCGGCGACCAGCCTCCCAGGGACGGATCCACCAGCTCCTCCACCGTTCCCTTGGTCCAGTGCTCCCAGACCTGCATGTGTTACAATGATGGTAGGTTCGGACAGTTTCGTGTCGGATTTACAAGGAGCGGTCTGCAGGAGTAAGTACTGTACTCACGAGGCTTAAGAGGTCAATGGACTGCTCCTCCGAGTCGGCGAAGCTGCTGTTCTTCCTCCCGGTGACGATCTCCAAGACCAGGACGCCGAAACTGAAGGCGTCCGACTTGGCCGAATACTGCCCGCGCATCGCGTACTCCGGCGCCATGTATCCGCTGCAAGCAACGCCACTCCTCATGTGAGCGCTCTACTCTCTGACATAGTACAACCAAGAGAACGCCGCCGCACTTACTATGTTCCGGCGATGTGGCTGGTGACGGCCTGCGACTGATCCCGCTCGAACAGCTTCGCCAGCCCGAAGTCCGCAATCTTAGGATTGCAGTCGGAGTCAAGCAGCACGTTGCTGGCTTTGAGGTCCCGATGGACGATCCTCAGCTGGGAGTCCTCGTGGAGGTACTGCAGGCCTCGAGCAACCCGTTCACGATCTTCAGTCTCTTCCCCAGTCCAGGTCTCTGCTCCTATCAGAATCTTCCAACGAAAACAAATTTCAGAGCCAGTGAATGGTAGGTAGTGTTCCAATTTCTGAGATCGAAACGGACAGTGCTAGAACGATACCGAAGAGGACGGTTTCGAGGCTCCGGTTTGGCATGTATTCGTACACGAGTAGCTTCTCCTGTCCTTCCAGGCAAACACCAAGGAGCCTGACAAGGTTCTTGTGCTGAAGCTTTGCGACTATAACCAGCTCCGTTTTCAGCTCTTCTATTCCTTGCGTGGAGGTCTGCGAGAGCCGTTTCACCGCTACTAGATCCCCGGGCGCGGCTTGCCGCGCGCCACCCGCCAGGGGACACTGGTTTTCAATTTGCAAAACGCTATACCAAACATTCATATTATGACACAATCACACGCAGACTGGATTTTTGCAACGAACAGCGTTGTATTTCAAGAGGCGGTTGGTTTGGTCTCTCGACTTGAGTACAAACAGGTAGACACCACCTGCTTCAAGCAGAGTGAAGATCCAAAAGTAAACTGATCTGCGACATCAGAGTGGTAGCACTGATGACTATGTACATGAGTAGAGCAAAATAATCCTGCAAGACAATGTATAGAGTCAGGCTCATTAGGTCAAGAGTTTTATAACTGTGTTATGTAAAGGACTGAAAAGATTGGGAAGTTAAAAAGTACTAACAATAATTGGTAGAAATCTCTAATATTCTATCTCTCTTTTTTGTAATAGAGAAGCTAAATTGGTGAAACTGGATATTAACCTATCAAAGCTGATGCTAGGGAAAATCCAACTCATCTTATTATTTTGAACTCATCATTTATACCTAAATCAAAGCTGAAGTTACATGTTCTAACAACCAGTTTTCCTGGCGGATGTGCTGATCGCGCCTTCCGTAGAGAGGGACCTATGCCTGTATTTAGATCTCCCATCAAGAGGGGGTGTTCAATTAGGTAAAAAGGATCGGCCTGTGTTTCTCCGGTATAATAATGTGACTTAATAAATTACCCACTTCTTATCAGCTGGCAATGGCGTAGGACCGATGGTTGATTCCGAATAATCCATGTTCGGAACCATGGTATCTTTGACAGTCTGAAAAATGGTTTGTAAGCACATAGATGGAGCAAATTTTAGAAAATTTACATGTGAGTTTGGACATGTGAGTTTAGACATTCGAAACTTGTAGAAGTAAACAGAAAGTGGTCATGGTCAGTTCAAGTATATCAACCATGACCCATCTATTAGGAATGGTATAGTACCTCATAGGTTTCAGCATAATCTGTAGCTTTCTCTAACACTTCTTCTTCCAAGTCAGTTTCTTTCCCTTTGTCTTCATCATCTTGGAACATAGGCTTACGGACTTTCGAATCAAGCAGGCCAGACCTTGTCTTGTAAAAAGATATTGGTAAAGACTCAAATGAGTTATAATATCCTATTGCAAGTCAGAACCTTGTCCTGTATCAGTATGCAAGTCAGAACCTTGTCCTGTATCTAAGACAGACTGGTAAACCACAATGAAGGTTGCTATCAGAACCTTAGAGTAGTTGTCTTGTTGGCTGAAGGCGGTGTTGCAAGAGACGTGAAGGTACCTTCAGGCTGAAAATAGTAACACGCAAAAATTTAGAGACATAGTGTATCGGTACCAAGATCAGACTGTTAATCACTATACACATAGTAGTGACACTGTAATTTAGAGACATAGTGTATCGGTACCAAGATCAGGCCTTCGATTGGTAAAACGCTATGATAAGCATAATAAAATATGACACAATAGTCAAAAATTACTATACATAGTAGTGGCATTACAGTTTTAAAGCAACACACAATGTTCTTTCATACCCATAAAAGTCTTTAGAATAGATAGGTCAATCATTACATCATCTACAAACACTCATTGAGATTGAGCCTAAATATCAGGCGTCCGGAAATATAGTGCTGGATAGTACACATTAACACACATAATATTTGTACCAACTGCCAGATTGGATAGGCAGATGGAGAGGCACCACCATGACAATCTACACTCTCTTCATGTTATATGGTGGTGAGGGAGAGTTGCATAGTGACCAGGGAACTGATCAGGTTCACTTGTGACATTTAGTTCAATATAAATTGATGATAAACTGGAGGGAGAGACATAAAGCAATAAGTAGGCATGGAGAACGTAGGGAAATATATGTACGGCAATTTAAGGATAGACACAAAGAACAGAGATCACAACAATTAAATAAGCAGGGAATTCTAGTTGGAACAGAACATGCCGAAATAGTGCGAAACATAAACAATGGTCTGACATAATATGCCAGATAGAAAGTAGAATAATTAGTTGATATATTTATTTTCTGTGAATCTAAATCAGAGGATGAAAAGCACTTGGCTAACATGAGAATTCAAGTACTGTACAAAGCCAGATGTGCATGCGCCCACCTGAAATTGATGAGCAACATAGGACCTTTTTTCTCAAGTTTTAATGGAAAAAGGAAAAAACTACACCGACATGAGAAAGAGAAACTCATGTATAGTCAGCTGTGCATGCACTCACCTGAAATTTGATTGATATGTACACGGCAGCTGAACAGGGCACACCTGTCCCCAAACCTGTAGTACAAAATTGTATCAAGTTAATTATTTAACATTAGGAACAATAAAAGATTAAAAGAATAAATACCAAGCTATTTATGGTATTTTTCACTTCAGTTTAAAGTGGCATCTAATGAGTCTGTGAAAGATAATCAAAATAGAAAGGTTCAACGTCCAATAAGAAAATACATTGAATATTCCTTTTTCAGGATTATGAGTAGCTAGTGTAGAAATATAATAATGGGGGATTAAGGAACACTTTGCGGCAGCCATAAAAATAACAGCAGCCTTGAACAAATAGCACTAAAATTAACCACACATGGGGAATAAGGGGATGGGCATACTCTATTTAGACATTTCCGTTGTTATTGATTAGATACGCATGACAAACTCATATCAATTGGTCAATTTCGTTGGATCACAATGAGAAGAAAATGGAGAGCTGTTGTAAAACTGCATAATTAAGTGAATATTTTTTCATCAAACATCACAATGAAGCAATAGTTTGGCATACATACATCAAATGTGAAGTCGTACGGCAAAAACAGTTTTGTGCTCGAGAGTTAAGCATGTAACTGTTAGCTAAATGAAACAAATGCCAATGATAAAAGAGAATGAGGTCAAAGAGAAGGAAATACCTTGTGTGGAAGCTAGAAAGTAAGACCTTGCGATGACGTGGATTATATGTAAATATAGCTGAGATAGACGTATCCAGTTCATTATAAGGTACAGTCGAATTTTCCATGACCTCGTGCATAAATATTTGCGTCACAAAAAGGATACAGATTAGAAAATAAAAGGTATGGCGAGAAATTTTAAGAAAACATCTAGGTATACACTCAAAGTGTCAAATGCATGATCATGATACACTAAAATAATGTCTCGGGTAAACTAATAATCTTCACTACCAGGTAAGAAAATTAGAGACCGATTCAACTCACCATTTAGAATGAAGGAATTTCCACCATCGCTAACGAACAGAAATAATTACCATAGCTTCCCCAATAAGCTAACCATTGGTCCAAATGGGTCCTTTTAGATATATTGGATCTACCGCATATGCTATACACAAAGAGAAGTACATAAATGTTTTGTGCTACCAATCAGAACCTAAAAGGAAACCATCCAATTCAAGAATGTTTTGTGCTACCAATCAGAACTTAAAAGGATCTTCATCTTTAGTATGTGATGCACTGATGCCACAAATAATAAGTTCTGTAAAAACAAAAGGAATATCTTTTGTTGACAAAATTCTGCTATATATGTCGTAAGTGACTTCAAGCACACAAAAACAATGCTAAAAATACGAATGTCAATTTTTTTCCTGTAGGTACAATTACATGGGCACACCAAGAACTAAATTAGAAATGGAACCCAATGGTAGTGATAGTTAAAAGTAGCTATGAGTCTTACTACATAATAATACATGCAAGCCAGTATATATTTTGATTTAAAATAGATCGGTTCAAATGACTATGGGGACAAACCAATTTGGTAAGTTATACTTATTACCTCAATCTGGAAAGAGCTCCACATTCGTTAGTGCAGCTAGCCATAGACACTTTAAGCCCCATGTTGTAACTGAAAATGGAATGCACACATATAGTAAAAGCTTTTCATATACTGGAAGCAAACTGAAGATGGAGATGCGTTGCTACCAATAGGCCTACCAAAATATATGTTCAGAAAGGAAGGTTTATATCTGGCCGAACTGGCAATGATCCCAACCGCTGCTCTACATCATCCCTGATCTGCATCTTCTTGTCAACATGATAAAAAATAGCCCCTGAAAATTTCAACAAAGCCAAATGTCAGATCTACAATCACCTAGATGTTTTTCTTAAAATTGTGTGATTGTATGTTCTTAATAACAGGAGGAGAGCATTAAAATTCAAAACGCAAGTGAATACTGTTCTTAGTGAAAAAGAACTATCCTAATTATCTATACTTCATAGGTGATAATCACCAGAAAGTAAGTAGATCTTCCAGCATATACTTCAACCAATTTTATTAAACACCCATGAACTTCCAGCATATACTTCAACCAATTTTTAGGCTGCAGCTAGGTCCAGCAATATTATGCTCACCAGATTCTTACATAGATCAATTAACCATAGGATAAGATATCGCCAGATGTTTCAAACCTCACACAAGATTGGGGAGATCTGAGGCAAGCATGCACTAAATAACATCATATACAATAGGGGATAAAGAAATTTTAATTATTCTGATTCGATATCAGTATACAACCAATCTGTCACAAAGAGGAGGCACATAATGAGCTACTGTCGGTCTTGCAATTTCCTGCTGCTGGCATGGAAGGAGACAGCAAGATAGAGAAGAAACCTGTCCTGTAGGTCGCTCGTCCGGAGACGAACTGGCTAGCAGCCTCGCCCGGCTCTGTCACTGCCGATGATTCCCAACCCAGCAAACCTTCTCTGCACCACGCTGCTATGCATCATCCTTTAGATCCCATATGCAAACCAATGCCAAAAATCAGAATGGATAAAAGTAGAAGAAAGAACGCAAGTTAGAAGAAGCTAATACTGTAATTCTAAAGGTACATCTTACTGTGAAGTTGTCGAAAGTAATGGTCAAAGTAGGATCTTGAAGCTTTGAGAAGTCAAAGAACAGACCGAGTATGAGAGAATACATATAGTTATTTAATTCTGTTCCTGAAAGAAAGACTGTGCAACCTATGAATTCTGATGTTCATCAAAACTTGGACCTTTCGTATTGCCTAAAAGTTTTGTCTCTGAGCTGCTACAGTTAGCAGCAGAGATTTCTTCCTTTCTGTATCTATGATAAAACAATGTTTGTTTCTGTTTTCGTTTTACATGAGGCTTAAAAGGGTGGGAGAACATCATTTGATGTCCTATGAATTAATATATCCTAATTGCTGAGTTTTTTTAACTGTCAAATGTTAGAACTAACTGAATTTTTTTCACTTTGTGGACTGCGAGCTACCTCATCTGAGTACACCAATGTGATTATTTATATGTATCTCGATTTGAAGAGCCGCATGTGCAATTATGAATCAAAATTACAAGTTCTAACACCACTCATCTAACCATCTAATCCGATGAACATTCTTAGTCACGCAACATTACAGCACAAAAGAATGGAGCTAATTTAGCTGGTAGGTCACTGATTAATTTTGTTGGTAGGTCACTGATTTACCTACCCTGATGTAATCTCTGATGGAACAGGATGGCATGAACTTTGGCTGTTTGCAGAAGGCGAGTCTCATCAACCTCCTCAGATCCTCTGGCTGCTGCGACATTAGCAGCAGAGGCTGCTTTCTGTATCCGTGCTAAAACGATGTTCGTTTTTGTTTTCATTTTCCATGAGGCTGGGACAAGGGGTGGGCATGCAACATTCCTATGGATTAGAAAAACTAAGCATCATATCCTAAGGAGTTATACACGAACCAATTGCTGAATCCATGCAGCTGCCAAATGGTGCGACTAATAGAGATGGAGTAGTAATTATGAATCAACTCACAGGTTCAAAGTTCGAACACCTAGCTACACATCTAACCAGTCCTCGCTGAACAATCTCAATCGTGCAATACTGCAAGGCAACAAAATGAAGCTAACTTAGTTAGTGGGCAGGTCACTGGGTTACCTACCGCGATGTAATCCCTGATAAAGCAGGAGGGCATGAACTTTGGCGGTTTGTAGAAGGTGATCTCCACCAGCCTCCTCAGATCCTCCGGCCGCTGCGGCAGCAGCAGGCTGGCCGCCTCCGTGATATCCTCCACGGCGAACAGCCCCGACGCCAGGTCGGCCTCCTCAAGGCACACACCTGCCGCCACGAGCACGAGCCGGTCTACCACGGCCGGGAACGCGTGGGCGAGGTGGTAGGCCACGAAGCCACCGTAGCTGACGCCGACGAGAGAGTACCTCTGAGGCGCGCCAGGGAGAGCAGCCATGGCAGCCGCGACGGAGGCACCCGCAGATCCATGAGCCACTCCTCCCGGCGCACGAACCACGCGCAGCAGCGGTGGGCTGCGCTGCTCCGTGGTCCTCCTGCTGTCTGATGTTGGGGAGGAAGCGGTGGGACGAAGCACGCTTGGCGGCGGTGTGCGGCGAGGCCGGGGGAGCGGCGGCGGGGTGAGAGAGAAAGGGGATCGGGCAGGCGTGGGAGGAGAGGAATCGGGGAGGACGGCGAGACGCTCGGTCCACGCTGCGACGAAATCCGATACTACCCCTCAAACACACACCAGGACGGCGCTCGGAGGAAGTGAGATGCTACCGCAAAACGTACTCTTTCTCTGTGTAGCGGGACCGGAGCGGGACCGGCGACGTCTGGACCCACTGTCAGTGAGAGATGTAGGAAGTAAAGTAAGTAACACAGGAAAATGGACGGCCCAGATCGCGCTTGACACCCTCGCCTCCTGGTTGGGTGCTCGGCTGGGAGGGCTTGGGCCTAGTTCAGCTAGGTTTGGTGGTGTTGTTGGTGTGTCGTCGTTGCGGCTTCGGGGGGGTCTTAGGCCTAGTTTAGCTAGGCGATCTTCCTCGCTGCCAGGGTTTTTGCACGGTTTTCCCCTAATAATCGTGCATTGTAAGGATTTTAGGCCCAGTTTTCCTCATAAACGGGGCCAACTCTCTCTTCTTAAATGAATTGCAGGAACTCCCTGCCCCTCTTTGAGGCGTTTACCTCAAAAAAAAAGTGTATCATCATTCCTCTGCCGATCAACCAATCAGATCCTAGACCGTGTTAACTGTGATGTTGCAAAGGGGGTTTAATGGAGAACGGCGTTTTGTCGCACGAGTGCCATGGCACCCGTTTTTTTTGATTATTTTTTTGTCGCCATTTTAAGTTTCCAAAAAATCCGAAAAAAATACTGGACATTGACAAGTACTGGATCTATGATTCTGAAAAGTTTCAACGCGAAATAGTTTATATTGCGCCCTACACAAAAATGACAAAATTCATTGTGAACTTAAAATGTCCAGTATTTTTTTCGGATTTTTTGGAAACTTAAAATGGCGACAAAAAAATAATCAAAAAAACGGGTGCCATGGCACCCGTGCGACAAACCGACTTTGCGGGGTTTAATGTCCTTATAACGAGAAGACTAGCTTACATGGTACTGGCGGCTTTCTTACTGCCTGTTTTCTCCTCCTCCAAAAGCAAACGCACGTTCCAACGAGAACTAGTAATGCAGCAGCTATAGGCAGTGTAATGGCCAAGATCAACCCTGTCCTACGTCTTGTTCTTCCTGCAATAAGCAAATGATGTAGATTTCAAATCAGGAGCATTTTTTGACAACCAGATAAGGCGCCCAGTCAAAGTTTTCTCGACACCAATCAAACAGTAATGATTTGTGTTACAGAAACTTACCTTCTCCGGTCGCCGCTGGCGCTGGGGCCGGTGCAGGCGGTAGAGGGCCCGTGAGTTGCAGCAACGGGCGGCCAGAAAAGAAAGAGTAGGTTTCGAACCGGAAGTTGCACCGCACGCCGAAGACTCTCCCGCCGGGCTTGCCGACGAAATACTGAGGAGTGAACCGGCCAATGATGTCCCCGAGGCAGCTTTGGCAGTCGGCGGCCGTCATGTCCGGCGTGCACTGCGCCAAGGAGTAAATCTTGGGGTAAGTCTCGTCGAACGCCTCCTCCCCCGTGCCGAACCGCCTGCTCGGGTCTTTCACCGCGTAGTCGGCGGTGGCGTTGACGAGACGGCTGGAGGCGGCGTCGAACGCCACAGCCGCCCCCGCGCTGACGTTGTTCGAGTTTGCCGCGAAGAACTTGCCTCTGTTGTCGGTGACGTTGGCGAGGAAGTCCTGGCCGGAGTAGCGGAGGATGCAGGGGTCGTCGAACATGGTAGCGTGCCTGTTGAAGGCGCAGAGCTGCTGCGCGTTCCGGAAGGCGGCTGCGACGCAGGCCGCGCAGGAGGAGGCGTTGGTGTCGCCGCGGCAGAGCGCGAGCGCGTAGACGACGTCCGGCGCCGTGCCGGCGGCGCCCTTGGCGAAGAGGGCCGGGGATGCGGAGGCGTTCTTGGGGAAGCCGCTGGCGAGGACGCGTATGTTGGCCTGGTAGGCGCTGCCCTCCGTGTAGTTCCCGGCCGCGGTGTCGCAGAGCTGCCACGGTAGCGGCTGCGCGTCGGTGAGCGAGGAGCTGAAGAACGCGAGGAGGAGGAAGGCTGCGGCGAGGTAGTTAGAAAGAGCAAGACGGCGTCGCATGCTCATTGCCGCCATGGAGTTGAAACCGATCGAGGAGAGGTTACGGGGCCGGGGCGTGCTAGTGCGCCGCGGACGCGCCAGTAAATAGAAGAGCGGCAGAGAACTGTGGGTTGACAGGCGACAGCGACGAACAAACGGAACCGATCAAACTGTTGCTGCCATGGAGGAGCAGCTGATGGCGAAAGGAGTACGACGAGCGAGGTCGTGATCACTGATCACTGATCTGGGAGAAAATTCAGCGGGTGGTCGCGTGGCACCTGTGATCGGTCAAGCGAGGAGGCTTCTGCATTTATTTCCTTGTGTTTTTTCTGCGTCAGGTATTCTGGTACAGCGTACCGGTGGCGATGGATAGGTATGGCCTGACGAGGTGTCAACATCAACAAAGAAAACTGGGTGCCACGGCGAAGTAAACTGTACTAGGATGACACCCATGAAGAATTTTATTTCGATAAAACTCCCATGAAGATATGTGGCTCACCATTAGCCGCCGGTCTTTAGAAAACACACAGCTTCTCCCTGACGCCCGCACTTGTCCCCATTTTTCTTCCTCTGGGTGGTGGCATTCAACTCGTTCTCTTCGGTCTTCACTGCCTTTCTCGAATCCACCCGATTCATTCCACTGTGTCCTTTGCCCCTTGACACACTAGGTATGGCGCATTTCAACTTGGTCTCAGTTGTGCCATCTTTTCAAGGACATCGCAATCTCTCATTTCCTTTTTTTTTTCGCCTGTAAATATTTAACTTTATTATATATGAAATAAAACATCGCAATCTCTCATTTCTCATGATCGAATGTGTCGTGATATTTTCCAGACGATAGGTTTATTTTAGGTTGGTCCGCTCGCTAGATCTATATGGTAACATACAGGAGACATAGTTTAGACAAGTTCGAGCCTCGAAAACATCGTCTGATAACATCCCTGATTTCTGATTGTGGCGGGTTGTACTATCTTCGATCCTCGCGATCTCGAGAGATACTCGAATCTCGTCTATGGTGGTTGTGGTGTATAATGATGCGATGATCAACCGTACTTCTTGGCAGCGCCCCATACCCACTTATATACACGGTGAAAATTAGAGCTACATGTAGAAAATATTGAAACCCTAATATTGTGTGTCATATTGATCTGACCCTCGTGGGGATTATATAGGAGTACAAACTTGGAGGGCAAGAAGCCTAAGACTTGGAATATAAGATAACTCCTAATCCGTACACGTATGTATTCTAACACTACAAAGAGCCGAGTAGTTTTACAAGTGGTTGAGATAAACGATAAATCCTAAAATGATATACTAAAGTAACTAAACCCGAAATCGGTTACAAGAGATATCTCATGGAATTCGCATGTACATCTTGGCATGGCTTGCACTCCAAAATGGTGCATTTGGGTCACCGTCTGGGTCCGAAACCTTTGTCTAGGCCACCTCGTGCCGAGTGGGTCTGCTTCGGCCTATGTGGGCCTACCTGAAACCCATGACCTCGTGAGTAACCCCTACCCCCGAGTTCATCACGATCGCAGAGAGTTTCGCCTTGGTTTGCTTGGGCTTGCCAAATGAAGATGTTGTCTTCCACACGCCGAGCGAAACTTGCCCGCGCACGAGACTTCATGATGAACTGAATGTCGCGAAGGAGTTTGTTGATCTCTTCAGTTGATGTAGATGCAGAGATTACCCAACAAATGTATGTCGGTTGGCCACTAGTCCTTAATTTGTTGTGGATCGTCGAGTGCCCGGTAACCGAATCGGTGTTGGTCTTAAGATGGATCGAGACTGTATCAAAGTTTGATGGTTGGGTTGCGGTCTAACCAGAGGGTATCCGAGGTCCTAATAATGTTCTGAGCAGTCCTAGCGATTGAGCTAGTAACATGGAATATCGGTAGCATCGGGTTGCGTTCAACCAGCCGGAGGCCAATGTGTGCCATGTCAAAGATCTGATTCTGCTAATACTTGCGTCCTAGATGTCCGAGATAACGGACCGGCCAGTGCCCATCATGGGAGGACGCTTTCGAGATAGTTTCCGAACCAATCCTAGTCAGCAGGCTTTTGGAGCAGACTTAGCGTTGAAGCCAAACTAGAGACCCCAAGGGGGCGCTCCGCCGGCTGCGCTACACTCGATTCGAGCTTACGTGGTTGCGACACTTACGGAGGCCTAGATCCCAAGGGGGTTACGCTGCAGCCGCTGTGAGACGGACAATTTTCCTTGGGTCGAATAATTTGGAAAGCGCAAAATACTTTCCCAAGCCGCACTGGAGTTCAAAACGTTTATGCTATGTCTTTTCCATAAGCATACTAGCTAGGGCGCGGACGTCGCAATCTACTTAATAATTTCGAGGTCGTGATGAAGCCCATGCTAGATAGTTTCGTTTACCCGTTATGGGACGAAGATCTATATGAAACCTGACGAGGTCTACTACGAGTCACTTGATCTTTTTGAAGGAGTTGAAGAGTGGACTGCTACATCGCTTATGGGACTGAAGACGACGTTCTGAAAGCAGAATCTTAGTCAGGTCTACAAATCGTCGTAAGCCGGGCAGATGTAGTTTAACATCAGTAGGTTGTTGAACTATCATGGTATTTAGTATTGTAGTTCCCTTACTTCTTTCTTCATGTAAGTTGTTATGTAATATTGAGACTTTTGTACACCTTAGATTTGTATTGTTAATATCTAAAAATTGACCTATAATGATTATATTGTACCACTTCAAGAGATTTAACATTTTAGAAACATTTTTTTGTGAGTGTTATATTAATGACCGCCGCACAACAACATGATGTGTAAGGTCACTGCAACAACTCTCCACCGTTGAAGCACGGTGGTCAGTGACAATATACTATGGGGCTTTGCCACACCTACTACCTCCAACATCCAGGTCTCTTACTCAAGACATCAGCAGCAGTGCCACAACTCCATTAGCAGGTAACTTTTTTCGATAAAGGGAATATATTAATATCACAAAAATACCAATTACAAGTAACATCTGCACCAGCATGATGCCCGAAGACATCAAGCATATGCACACACAAAAAGAAAATAAAAAGGAGAAAAAAGACCACGCCACGATGAACAATCACTCGCAACAACACTCTAACCAGCACCAAAGACATCACCCGGACTACAAAAGAGGTTTCTCCAAAAACAATGCCTCCAAGAAGTGAACAATGCACAAGTGTTGTCGTTGTCCGATCGAAATTAGATTTTTAACCTGGAGAAAGTTCGAGTTCTCAAAACAATGACATCAACAAGGCCATTCCAAGGTACAACCAATAAAGGTCAGACCTTGGCTTTTCACCCTGAAAATCAAGACTCGGTACTCGATAAGGACCACCAAAAATGAACTCCTCGAGTGTTGTCGCCCCCGCTTGCCGAGGCCGCCGGTGCAAGTCACCAAACACAAGGCACACATGTACCATGTCCGGAATGGACAGAAACAATGCCCCGCAAGCCAAATCCGTACAACAATCTGTACAACATAATCTTCATCGCATCCAATACACCCCTCCGCCATAACTTCAATTCCTTCAATCGCGCCATGACTTTCTCCCCCTTTGCCAATACCGTTTGAATATAGACTTAGACATGTCCCATATACAGATAAGAAAGCGAAGATGTATAATATGGGCGCATGTGACCGGATCCATTCCTATACAGATATCCGGAGCGCCATGCACAATCCGCGTAGATGTCCGACGGAGAATACCGCGAATCGTCGGCAGCCTGATCGAGGAGGCCGACATCAGGTAGAATGGCGGCTTGGTGTAAGAAGAGTTAGGGTCAAACCACCATTATTTTGTCAAAGCCAGCAGCCCCCATGCTGCTAGCCGGCTCCCTGCGGGACGGCCCGAGCCGCCATCCGCCATGGGAGTAACACCACCACCTTCGGGGTCGTCCCCCCGGCTCCCATTCTTCGTCGTTGCGATGCAACGCAACGACCAGAGAGCTACCCGCGGGAGAGAGGCCGCCACGTGAGAAGGCAACTCTGCCCGTGGCGACATCAGGGGAGACGAGGGAGAAAGGCGTTGGGGCAGTGGCGGCTAGGGTTTCGCCCAAGCCGCCCCCAGAAGAGCGATGCGGGACAATTGCTGTCTAGAAATGCAAGTTGGATTCCGCCAAAATCCCACTTCTATTTTATTTGAATATTTTTAGTTTAAAATTTAAACTAGATATCTCCAAATAACTATTAAAATTTAAACTGGAAATCTCCAAATAAATTACAAGTAGCATTTTAGCGGGATCCACTTGTCACCTTACTGTTGTCTTAGAAAAGATTTTTTTTTGGCTTCGGCTGAAAAGAACAGGCCAGATCGAGGCTGCTTCCGATGTTTCGCGACAGTAAGAAGTCAAATGAATGCTTTGCTCCAGTCAACACCTCCGACCCCACCTGCTAATGATACACGGACACCGAACAAGACTCCTGAGTCCTGGACACAAGCCAGTGAGCCACCGCCAGTGGCGAATTTACCATCCCTCCGCCCTGGGCACGTGCCCGTGCTCGATGCCGCATCATCCCTGATCGCCGGAGAGCTCCTAGGCAGCCACACTCGTTGGAACTGTATGAAAATCGATGCCAGAGCTGAAACAGACGTGTTTTTGTTGTAGATGGGCCATATAGGAACTTCACTGAGCAACCTTTTTATTGGGCCTTAGTAGCGGATAGCAGGTCCATTACCTAGCGTATTTGCATCAGGTTAGCTCCTACAGCCAAAAAAAAAAATGCGGGGACCTACAGCCAATTTTTGTTGTCGTTTCTTCAAAATTTAAGGTTTGTAACTAGAACTAGTGACATCCAGTTTTTGTACTGCATCTATAATCTATGAAAGACTACGTTCTATGAAGCATTAGTTCAGTGGTGCTTGAACAATTGAAATTGAGGTTTGCCTCTTTGTAGACCAATTGAAATATTTTGCTTGTTTTGTGCCCAGTCTTCAACAAGTCGCTAGCTCCGCCACTGGCCACCGCTGACGTCCGGCGGAGTGCCATGGCCAATCCCCACCGCCGCTTCTCCCGGTACCTCGCGGGCGTCAGCGCCACCTTCCTCCTCGCCCTCCTTCACGCGCCGCTCACCGCCGCCGCAGACGAACCGCCTCCGTGGCCAACCTGCGGACCCTATCCCCCCAGCGGCAACTACACGCAGAACAGCACCTACGAGGCCAACATCAACCTCCTCGCCGCGTCCCTCCCGAGGAACGCCTCCTCCTCCCCGTCGCTCTACGCCACCGGGAGCGTCGGCGACGTCCCGTACATCGTCTATGGCCAGGCGCTCTGCCGCGGCGACGTCGCCAACGCCTCCGCCTGCGAGAGCTGCGTCGCGACCGCCTTCCGCGGCGCGCAGCAGGCCTGCCCGCTCTACAAGGACGTGATGATCTTCTACGACCTCTGCCAGCTCCGCTTCTCCAACCGAAACTTCCTCCTCGACGACGACTACATCGTCACGTCGTACACGCTCCAGCGCTCCCGGCTCGTGGGCGCGCCGGCGGCCGCGGCGTTCGACGCCGCCGTCGGGCTGCTCGTTAACGCCACCGCGGACCACGCGGTCGGGGACTCTTCCAGGCGGTTAGGCACGGGGGAAGAGGGCTTCGACGACAGGAGAAACCCCAAGATCTACGCGCTGTCGCAGTGCGCGCCGGACAGGACGGCCGACGTCTGCCGGACTTGCCTTAGCACCATAATTGGGCAGCTGCCGGAGTCGTTCAGCGGGAGGACAGGTGGGGGGATTTTCGGGGTGTGGTGCAACTTCCGGTACGAGGTGTACCCTTTCTTTTCCGGCCGGCCGCTGCTGCAGCTGCCGCAGTTCGTGGAGAGGCCGCCTGCTTCTGCGCCACCGGTGACCAGAGGAGGAGGTGAGCTGGCCGTACGAAGCGAAATCATTTACTAGTTTGTTCTGCAGTTATGCAATCTGGAGGGCTGTTTTATACTGTAGGTTGTCTAGATGTGCAACACATAATTTGTTTGGCTGTAGAAGCGAAATCATTTACTCCCTCCGTTCACAAAAGGATGTCTCAATCTTTTCTAGATTTGTATGTATGTAGACATAATTTAATGTGTAGATACATCCAAATTTAGATAAAGTTGAGACATCCTTTTATGAACGGAGAGAGTAGTTTGTTCTGCAATTATTCAATCTGATAGCATGTTATTTTTGTAAGTATCTTTACTCCGACAGAGTAGGTGTTTGATGTGCAACACATATTTAAGAACGTGCAACTAATTTCTTGAATGTTGAACAAATGATTGTGTTTCTAGGAGTAAGGGGCGAATCCCGCTTCGTTTTCTTGTAAAACAAGAATTAACCATCGAAGAAATGATCAGCTTCTGAATAACGAAAGGCCTGGTTCCTTTCCTGCTCATGAGTCGTGCAGTGACTTCTCCATAGTGCTTCAGATGTCAGTTATACTTATAGAGTTGCTTGGCCGGAAAGAACTATATTTACTAATTACTTATATATATGTGCAAACTCGCTAACTATTTGCCAGTCTAGAGCATATATAGAAAGAACACGAGCCTTGAATACAGACAACCTTGCAAATGGTTTTGTGTGCTCTGAAACTAACAAGGTTTTCTTATAAAAGATCCAGTAAAGTTTTCCAGAAAATTATAGTATGTGCTACAAGATTCCGGTTGAACTTATTACTAAGAACTATAACTTCTGAATTTGATGGTATATATTTACCTGCAGAGAAAACGAGAAATAGTACAGGTAAAGTTCTAGTGATTGTGATGCCTACAATTGCCGTGATACTGGCTATCGCAGTGGTATACTTTTTCTGTTGGAGGAAGAGAAGACCACAAGGAGATGCACCTTGTAAGACCTCTTAACCATTTTAAATTATGATATAGTGGCCAGTCAAGTGAATCAATTAATTGTCGAGCGGATAGACTTTGTTTAGTTTATGTTCATTTTGTTAAATCTTAGTACTATTTAATACCAAAGATTTTTCCTAGGTTAGAGCAAAATCACATTTCCGAAAAAACTTAATGTCTTCTTTTATTCATCATTGTGTATTTTTTCCAACATAATCAGCTACCTCAGATGATATTCAACACATCGACTCGCTTCTTCTTGATCTAGCAACACTAAGAGTTGCCACAGATGATTTCAATGAAAGCAAGATGCTTGGTAAAGGAGGGTTTGGTATGGTTTATAAGGTACATAATCATACCATTATGTACCTTATGTTTCGAACAAAAATCATCTGTAGCTTTGTCAGTCATGTTTTTTTGCCGAGTAGTAAGTATCTTTACTCCGACAGGGAGTCCTACCTGACAGTCAAGAAATAGCGGTCAAAAGGCTTGGCCAGACTTCCAGACAAGGAATAGGAGAACTCAAGAGTGAACTGGTTCTAGTTGCCAAACTTCACCACAAGAATCTTGTGAGACTTGTTGGTGTTTGCTTGGAAGAACATGAGAAAATACTTGTGTATGAATATATGCCCAACAGAAGCCTTGATACCATTCTTTTCGGTAAGATTTTCTCATTAGTAATACACGAGCCACCAAATTTACGGTACAATGATTTTCTTTTTTATCCTCAGATTTTGAGAAAAACAAAATTTTGGATTGGGGAAAGAGGTTCAAGATTATCAATGGAATCGCTCGAGGCTTACAGTACCTACATGAAGAGTCTCAGCTGAAGATAGTTCACCGTGACCTCAAAGCGAGCAATATACTACTAGATTTCGATTACAATCCCAAAATATCTGATTTCGGCCTAGCAAAGATATTCGGAGGGGATCAATCAAAAGATGTGACTCGTCGTATCGCCGGCACATAGTAAGCATGTCTAAGTATATATATTTCTCTAACAAAAAAGACCAAAGCTATATCAGGTTCTGAAGCTCTGTTTCTATCACAGCGGATACATGGCGCCTGAATACGCTATGCGCGGTCAGTATTCCACCAAGTCGGACGTGTTCAGCTTCGGAGTGTTGGTCTTAGAGATCGTGACTGGGAGAAGAAACAGTGGCTCATATAACACCGAGCAAGACGCCGATCTCTTGAATCTCGTGAGCACCTGAAGCATGTCCATATACTCTGCACGACGCCAGATTCTGGAAACAATGTCTGAATATATTCCTGACCAAATTTGCTGCAGGTATGGGAGCACTGGATCCGGGGAAATGTCATCGAGCTGATCGATCCGTCCCTGAGAAACCATCCTCCCGTCGACCAGATTCTGAAGTGCATACACGTCGGGCTCTTGTGCGTGCAGAGAAAACCGGCGAGCAGGCCGACGATGTCGTCGGTGAATATCATGTTCAGCAGCCACACTGTCCGTCTCCCTTCTCTGTCCAGGCCGGCATTCTGCATCCAGGAGGCCAGTGTTGGTGAAAGCTCGACTGGGTATTCGGAAGCATATCCACTCACGGAAAGTTCAACTGTGATGTCTTCAAACCATGTGTCGATCACGGAGCTTTCGCCGAGATAAGTCCTCAATATTTGGGAGCAGTTTGCTGATCCAGCTGTGTACAGTATTTTTAATTTCTGGAAATGATCGTGATAGAGAGTTGTATCAGTATTGCTTTTTTTTGGCAAGGGTATCAGTATTGCTTAATGTTGCACTGTGGATGTAAGAAGAATTGCTAAGCTGCTCCACTCAAAAACAAAAAGGAATTGCTAAGCTCCTATGCTTAGGGGCTGAAACTTAGCACTGCCAGTACTGATAGGCCGCTAGCCCATCAGGAAACCAAGTCCCACACAACCCGCCCTTTGCGAGTTGGACACCGCCTCGCCCGCACAATCTCCGACATGGCCCAGCCCATTTAGGCTGTTTTTTTTTCTTTTTCATTTTTCTTCTTCTGTTCTTTTTCTTTTTCCTGTTTTCTTTTCTCGTCTCTGTTTATATTTTCTTCTTCTTTTGTTTCACTTCTTTCCGTTTTTCTTTTTTGAGTTTCTATTCATTATTTTCGCTTATTTTGAAAATTGTTCACATTTAAAAATGCTTAATATTTTGAAAATTGTTCATTTTTAAAATGTTTCATTTTCAAAATGTTCATTTTCAAAATGCTTCAGATTTAAAAAAAAGTTCATTTTTTAAAATGGTTGAAATTTTAAAAATGTTCAGTTAGTTGGTGTAAAACATGATAGATTGTCACAAATGTAAATTTTCTATACAAAATAATAAGTATAAATGCATTTGCAAAAAAAAAATGTATATTGGAGGAAACCAATGGATCCGAATCTTTTATCTAATTCGTAGTCTAAGTTGGAGGAGACGGTGTTTTCTTACCCCTTTTGCTCCATTTTCACAACAACCTCCTTATAGAAAAACTTCTATGGCACTGACTGTTTTTTCGAGAAAACGTAAAGCTTGCATCCTGATAGAAAGAAAGTTTCACAACTGTACAAATAGACTAGGCTGAAACAACCAAACACTCAAGACAATAAGACAAGCAACATCACCTAGGCAAACATTACAACAGACTACACCAAACAAATGTAAGGCCTCGGGTCAGCTGGCTCCGTTGCATGCCATGTTTCCAGAGGCCTCCTAATGATCCTTGTAATATAACAGAGACGACAAAGGCATGTTTATATACAAAAAAATATAATATAAAATGTTAGAAACTGCAATTTATAAAAGGGATGTAGTGTTCCACTTCCTTCGAGCCATAGTCTAGATAGATCCAATTCAACGACAATTAATATTGATCGGGGGAGTAGAAAAAATGTAAATAAGAGCGACAAAAAAAACACCTAGTAGCCCAACATCCTCTATTTCGATGTTTTTTTAGGGGTATCAGGGACTAGTATGTGTATGTGAGGGACTAGTATTAGTATGTAATAATAAGTTAGTAGCTGTGAGGGCATATTTGGTATTCTACCTATGTTGGCATCTATTAGTTGGCTAGGTCTTTATATAGGCATGCTTGTATCCTGTGATGGTAATCAAGAAATGAAACCCTAGTTTTTATCTTATTTTCCTGCAATTTATCTTTTATTTAGTTCTGCAATTTACCCAATTTATCTTTCGATTCCCCTCAAAATCCTCTTCTTCCTGATCCAATTCTGCCAGGATTCATCGGGTCCTGACAAAGTGGTATCAGAGCAGTTTGATCCATCGGACTTGCTCCCTCCCTTCCCTCCCTTGTCTTCGTCTTCGATCGCGGTCGCACCGGCGACCCTTCTTCTTGTTCGATTCGATTCGCACCCATGGCCACCGCGTCCTTCCCCTTCCCCTTCCACAGCGCTTCACCCCCCCCTTCCCCTTCTCCGCCACCTACCCACCTCCAATTTTTCCCGGCGGCTGCTACCCATGCCCTTTTCCCGCCCCAGCGTATGGCTCCCCACCGGCCTTTCCCTACGCCGCCACCTACTCATACCCGCCTCCCGCCTCCCCGTACGCACCCCCGCCTGGGTTCTTCCCAGCTCCAGCATACGGCCCCTCCACTTTCCCATCCGTCGCCACCTCCTATCCTTCTGAGTTCGGTTCGCTCCTCTCCGAATCTTCTTGCCCGACGCACGAGGTAACCCCAATTCCCACCAAAGTTGACCAAAATCAGCCACCACTTGCTCAGACCCCAATCTGTGGTGACCCAATTCCAACCAGCAAGATGGCAAACGGTGGCGTACATGCTGGACGGTCTATGATGGAGCTGCACGAGCATGAGGTTCCTCGCATGGTGGAGAACAAGGTCAGCACCTTCCACCGCGTGTCCCCCGACTCGGTCTGCCATGGCGGCGACCTCACCAGGGGCAACGGCGCCGGCGGCAAGTCCATCAACCACGAGAAGCTCGTCCACAAGCAGCCGGGTCCGGAGATCCTCTCCATGGCCAACAACGACTCCAGCCTCAGTTGCGTCATGCACAAAGCCCAGGCTGAGGCTCGTTTTGACTCCCTCCACGGGGCAATCTCAAAACTCTCAACTTTGGTCTCACAGCTCGCGGTTTCTCTCAACAAGCAATCTACTTCAGCAGACACAAGCAAGCATGTGCAGTCGCAGCACATATCCATTGTACCAGCGGCTCCTGCTCATGTTGCCCCCCAGGTGTTTGCTGAAATGCTAACACCAATCTCTTGGCAAGGTACGCATGGAAACATCAACCTCAGCGAGCAGAATGTTGATGGAATGCCTCAAGCTTATGGTCTCCATAATCTCAGTTGTCGAAGTGTACTCCGAGCAGATGGTTCTGAGCATAGCTATTTTGCGCTACCAGAAAATTATCCATTAAAGCGAACTATGCTGAAGCCGGTGTACGATGTTTATACTTCGAGCAGCAACAACAAAATGATGAGAAAGCATCAGCAAATGTGCAGCAGCTAAGAGACCCACAATTGAATGTATTGGCAATTCATGAGAGAAGAAAAGAATGGGATCCAGGAGCTTCAGCATTTCTAGTGGCCCCTCTGAAGAATGACAGCAGTAACGATTTCTTCTCCTATGATAAGAGTGACCTATGGTCCCAATCTGAACATCAGCTCATTGTGCTTCGAGGAGTATTTGAGGAACTTATGATAGATAAACCACCAGCTAAACCTCCCGATAGATTTGGTATTGCTGATTCACTGCAGGTTATTCTGTTGAAAGTACAAAAGTCTGAAAATTCATCTGCCCACACTCATTTCAACTTCTTGAGCTGCAACAGTAAGCAATTATCAGTTGTACAAGCTATACAAGCTATACAGGACATTTTTTTCTTACTTGAAGTCATTTCATTTTGTAAAAAGGTGCTTTCAGTCTTGGGAATTTTGATGTATCAGCTCTCTGGCGTAATACAACTCAGGTTGAAGCTAAAATATTTGGGCGTCTGCATATTGCAGCCAACTCGCGGAATTTGTTTCCCAGCATATCCAGAGGCGATACTGAAAATATATGCACCTTTGTGAAGTTGTCGCCATGGAGTATCTTTTCAGCTCCGCATATTCCTGATTCATCAATGAAAAAGGGCATTATCTTCTCATCTGGGCGCATTTTGGCTGGGAATCCATGGGCTGCAATATTGCTTCTCCACTATTTTTTGTGGGAGTTGTCAATGGATAGGGTGCTAAGCAAAACTACAGTGCCAAATATGGTTCATAGAAGCGAAACACCTATCAAGCTATTAATTTTTATTGAGCAACCTATTGACCTGAAGCACTCCATGTCTCAGCTTTTGTTACAATGTCATTGGTGGTGCCATACTCTGAATTATTTCCCCAAGGTGCAGGTACTAGTTGTGCAGTTTGGTGCAAGCAGGGCACCCATTTTCAAATCTGCTACCATGCGTTCATATGCTTTTAGTTTGCGCTGGACAAAAGTGAATGCTGCAGCTGTACATGTCCTAGCGGTTCCACATTCTGAAGTCACCCCTCTAGCAAACCATTATTTGTCCCTTCTCTCCCAAGATACACATGAGCAAGACCAGTTGCTAAAAGAGAATGAACAGACTTCCACTTACTGCAGCAAGGCATCAGAACATGCACTAATTTGCCAACAATCTCTCATGTCCACTACGGTTACTGCCCAAGTACAGTCTTAGGCAATTGACAGAAAACCAGTGTATGATGCGTATAATGAAGAAGGCAATGCATGTCTGAATTATGTGGATGTTGTCCTCGTTCACAATTCTGAGCACCAGAAAGTGACCAATGTTTCTTTTGTATGGGATCCTGGTACTATGTTACTCTGGTACAAATGCAAATGGTGGTTACTGTACACAGAAGAAAAGATCAATTGGCTCACAGAAATCAAGTGCTATGGAATTGCTCTTTGGTTGATCCATTTTCAACCTCCTTGACAAGGTTAAATTAATTCTGGAGGATACTTTCAATCTCCCTTGGACAATTCTGAGCCATGCAAACAAGACATCAGGTTCTATGGAATTACTCCTTGGTTAATGAGTTTAAAGGTGAAAAGTTTCTGCAGAAACTTGTTCCATTGGTGACCAATGGTCTCAAGGGGGGAGTAATGTCAGGGACTAGTATGTGTATGTGAGGGACTAGTATGTGTATGTAATAATAAGTTAGTAGCTGTGAGGGCATATTAGGTATTCTACCTATGTTGGCATCTATTAGTTGGCTAGGTCTTTATATAGGCATTCTTGTATCCTGTGATGGTAATCAAGAAATGAAACCCTAGTTTTTATCTTATTTTCCTGCAATTTATCTTTTATTTAGTTCTGCAATTTACCCAATTTATCTTTCGATTCCCCTCAAAATCCTCTTCTTCCTGATCCAATTCTGACAGGATTCATCGGGTCCTGACAAGGGGGTCCTCTATTTTGATCTGACTTCAAGCCTTTGAAGCTTGCCATACAGGTTGGATGAGGCGGGCCTTGGCTGAGTTGGACGCGATGCCTCCCGTGGCCTCCCATACTCCCAGTCCTACGCAATAAAACAAAAGACAGCAAAGGCATATTTGTAAAGGTAGTGAAGAGAGTATGGCAATAAATGATTTGCTAGAAAAGTAAATCATTTGTCTTCTTTGGTAAAGGGTGTACAGAGGAAAGAAGACAACATGTGAAGGATAACGTGAATGTAAGTAATGAAACATATATCGGTATGCCATCAGATGTGGCCAAGTCCAAGAATGGTTATTTCAAACACCTAAAGGATAGGATATGGAATAGGGTGCGGGGATGGATGGAGCAAACTCTAGCATCTAGTGGCAACAGGTTCTCATGAAATAAGTAGCTCAAGCGATTCCAACTTTTTCCTTGTCCTGCTTCAAGTTACCAAGAGGTTTATATAAAACTATTAATTCTTTGCTCCAAAACTTTTAGTGGGGGAGCAAGGATGGAAGCCGTAAACCGGTGTGGGTATAATTTTGAGAGATTATGTGCTCACCAAAGTATGCTGGGGGTTGGGCTTAGGTGACATCGATTTATTTAAATCACCAATGCTCGCACAACAAGCTTAGCGCATTCTTCAAAAACTTGAGGCTCTAAGCTCAAGACTCAAGGCATTGTATTTTCCTACTACATAATTTCTGGATGCTGCACTTGGTTCCTCTCCTTCACAGGTTTGGAGAGCTCTAGTGGAAGGAAGAGATGCAATGAAATAAGGCTTGATAAGGTGAATTGGCATCACCGGGGAGATGAGATTCCGGCGTGCCGTAAAGAGGCCCCTCCCCTCATTGTTGTTGATTTCGTCGACAATACATCATCGACATGGAGGGTGGACCTTCTAGAGGAGTATTTTCTCCCCTTGGACGAGGTTATTCGGTCGATCCATTCCGCTTAGCACGAGACGAATGGAAGATTTCTAGGCATGGAAATACGAGAAGAATGGAATCATAGGGTAAGAACGGTTTACCGGTTCCTGGTTAAAACCAAGAAGCGTAGAGGAATGGTTAGATGGCCAGCCGGGTGGGTCTAATACGACAAGAGAAGGGCAGTTGTGTCAACGTCTTTAGGAAAGTGATGGTTTCATTGAAGCTCTAGGTCTTCTTATAGCGTGTCGCTCATCAACCTTTGCCCACTGGTGATGTACGGAACCACATACATATGGAGGAATCAAACACATGCTCTATCCGTGGGGAAGCCAATTCA
Organism: Poa pratensis; assembly: GCA_947311845.1. Taxonomy (NCBI): domain Eukaryota; kingdom Viridiplantae; phylum Streptophyta; class Magnoliopsida; order Poales; family Poaceae; genus Poa; species Poa pratensis. The sequence continues at coordinate 106,200,127 of CAMZMU010000063.1, forward strand.
TGGACACATTCGCTCATAAACTGCACAGTGCACACTTGCAAGGTGCATTTGGGCACTGGCAGATGAAGACATCACCGAACACATGTGCGGGTTGGCAGATCCTTCCAAAAAAATGGTGGCTCTTTTTTATGATGGAGTCCTTGTCTAGGGATGATTTGTCAAGAATGGTGGTCACCCTGTGGGCTATTTGGTACGCAAGGAGGAAAAATGTGTATAACGGCGAATGCCAAAGCCCCCCATCGACACATCTCTTTATTGGGAGCTACCTCCGGTATCTCTCAATTGCAAATACCAGGACTTCCATGGAGAAGGGTCGTTCCCATCAACCTCATCCAAAGTGAATCCTGGGTATGCAAAAATCCAAGACTAGTAATGGAGGAGCCTTGGGCACAGTATGTCACGGATCGGGTGGGTCATCCTTGGGTGCATCAGTCCTTGTTGTCCAGTGTATCGCTGATCCACATGTTCTGGAGGTGTTGGCTTGCAGAAGGCGCCAACTCTCGCTAAGGATCTACAGCTCTAGGATGTGGTGGTGCCCTCGGACTGCCACCTCTCGGTCATCAACAACATGGGTCCTCAGCTGACAACATCAGTATATGACTTTTCTCGCGGAATGCTATTAACGTTGGAAATATGATGTGTCGGAGGCAGAAGGCACGGAGAAGTCAAGATCTTCCTCCCCTTCCCAGGGAGTTACATCACGGTCCTCAAGGAGACCAAATCAAATCGGTCATTTTGCATAGTATTTCCTTTAAACATCAAAATCGAGCTTCAAATTCAGAAGCTCACGCGCTGGCTCGTAGTGCAATTATTAGTAGTCTTTGATGTCAGGTGTGGCTCCTTCGGCCTCCTGATGGTTTTTGTATTCCCATGAACATTATTGAACAATAAAAAGCCACTGAGTTCTAAAAAAGGCATGTCAATATACTCAAATCATTTACAATTTAATATGTTCTAGAAAAGCTGCAATAAAGAAATCATATAAACAAGAAAACACCAAAACGAAGAGGACAAAGTAACATATTTCTTTTGGTGCAAGATACATTAGGCTGATATCTTCTGCTAAAAGGGGAGAATCGAGATCTTCATATGGCACTATGGTCACCGGCAAAAAGATATCTATAATGACAACTTGTTGTGAGAGCATGTATAGTGACATGTAAGATCGATCATGGGAAGCACGAAGCCACGAACAAGGGAGTTATTATTCTCGGGTACGGACGAAGCAACGACTTGTGCTCACGTAGAGGAATTATCAATAATTTACTAGTGAATCTCGCATTTCAAAGTACTACCTCCGATGCATATTAGTGGGCACAACTTTGTCTAGATACACATGTATCTAGTCTAAATACTTAACTAGATACATATGAATTTAGACAAAGCTATGCCCACTAATATGGATCGGAGGGAGTAATAATATTTAAACACAGCTCCAAAATCAATCAGGTGCGATGTACAATTAATCATTTCGATCCCAAATTTTGTCCACTGAATTCGGCATACCTAGCTACGTGTACTCAGATCAACCTGTAATCTCTTCTCCTTTCCAAATGTTTCATGGCAGACCATAAACAATTTTCCAATAGAGAACGTCTTTAATCGTTCTAGCGCATGGTATATATACCCCCACCTAGCTGGTTGTAGGCTTGTAGCAATATCGTTCATCAGACGATCGCACAACCAAACACTTCCCGATCCCCTTAGCAGCCTATATATTGATATCCTACGTACGAGGGGAGCTATGAAGGCCAATTCAGGAGCATTGCTCGCCGTCATGGTGGTCGCCGCGTTGGCCACGACGGCGCTGGCGAAGAACTACACCATCGGCGACTCCAGCGGCTGGGACACGTACGTCGACTACGACAAGTGGACCGCCGGCAAGACCTTCATGGTCGGTGACTTCATAGGTAATCCTCGACTTCGATGACCGTATAACATTCCTATGATCTACATCTACATGTTTTCTTCTTACAATGGTAGTGTAACACATTGCGTGCATCAACTTAATTTGACAGAGTTCAAGTACCAGCCGTACCACAACGTGCTGGAGGTGCTGGAGGACAACTACATCAACTGCGCCACCAGCGACGCCGAGAAGACCTTTTCCGGCGGCGACACCACCTTCGCGCTCACCGAGGCTGGCACGCGCTACTTCATCTGCGGCATCCCGCGCCACTGCACCAACGGCACCATGCACGTCAAGATCACCACCGTCCCCTACGACGCTGCCACCGCCGCCGCAATAGAAGCAGCAGCGGCGCCCGGCGCCTCTCCTTCTGGGGCCCCGCTCCCCTCCCCTCCCGCGGACGTCTACGCGGACGCCATCACCGCGCCGGCGGGCGCCCCGACTACCTCGCCCAAGTCATCGGCGTCCGCGCCGCGGTATCAGCAGACGTCGGCGGTCATGGCCGGGCTGGCCTTCGCTGCCCTCGTGGCAATTGCGGCGTAAATCAAGCAACAAACGGGCGATTTCTACAAACGTTGACCGTTGTATATGCATCTGAGTATTTGTTTCGAGGCGTGATTAACTACGTAGTATTTTTTGTACCGAAGGCTCTCTCTTTTTTTTCTCTGTTTAAACTTTATTTATTTCCATCTTCCATTGTGAATTCCTTGAATCTGATATTCTGATCTATATGGATACTCTGTACGTCCATTTTGAAAATACTACTAGTACATTTTTTTTACGAGGAAGTTGATATTTCATTTCGGTTTGTCCTAGTCTGGTTTGGCCTTTGGGGAGTTTATATTCCGAAATACTTTCAGATGAATTGTGCGTCTGGTTTCGTCTTTTCGGTGCAACCTGCTGCTGGTTGTGTTCCAGCGCTCGCACATTTGCTCCTGGAAACACTACGAGGAAGGAATGGACACAGCAGATAGACCATCAAGTTGTTGTTGACAGAATTGATTCTACATCAAAACGAGATATCAAATCAAAGATGGAGATGGAAGGCAATTACGAAGAGACAAAAGGAACACCAATATTGCAGGAGAACGTTAATTATTAGTATAAGATCAGTGGACGGCACGTCTTGCTAAGAGAGGTCATCACGTTGTAACCATTACCGCTGCAGAGACTACAGATGCATCCATCCTGGTTCCTCCATTTTGCAACTCGATGCACATGCGAGAATCGTGGGACCAACTCGGTCCAAGAAGATCAACAACTAGATATAGCCTAGTTATATTATGGCCATATGCCAAATCAAGGGTGGCATGGCAAACAAGGTGATGAAAGACAATAATTCGACATCATCTGATCGCCATTTCATTCAACGGGTGGTATTTATTTACTAACAATGTACAACGGTGTTGCAAGATCACATGTCACCAAATGATGCAACGAAGAGGCTTGAGTTCTGTTCTGGGTTTAACTACATAGTAACACTGACGACCAAAATAGACATGAATCGAAGGCAGTTTCGCCCCCTTCCCCACAAGATAGATGAGGCAAATGATCTTCGCTGGCTTATGCAACAGGAGGGCAAGACTTTGGGTCATCAGAGGTATCAACATCAGCAGGTGGCATGAATTGCCACATGGGATATCCATGGTAGCCAATGACAGGCATCATCAGCTTCTGCCCTGCCACTTGCCCTTGAGGAGCAGCAAATGCAGTCGCCGGGATAACCGAAGGGTGTGGTAGGTGTGGTACGAGGCTCTGACGGGCATTCATGAACTTAATCTGCTGCTCCAGGCTCTCTTTTTCTGCCTTGAGCTTTTGCTTCTCATCCCGCAGCTCGTTCTTCTCAGACTGTAAAACGAAGGATCGCAGAATCAACTTGTTTGTTGGACGAACAATTTACCACAAATATCTCTTACATGACCTCTCGATACCAATTAATGTTTAAAGAGAGAAACTGACACAAAAATATAGAGCAGGTTGAAGAGTTAACGGATTACTTGAGATGTACAAGCCTACAGAATCAATAATCTGTAGTTTGTAGCCCATATACAGTGGAGCAGGTTAAGAAAATCTTATGTCAATATCAGATCTATTTCTGTATGAAACAAAAAATAGAAGTGCAAAACATATAGTTAAGTATATTGACAAAATCTTGTAAATACTGTCCTGCCCCCCAGCCACACAAATCCAACTAGGTGCACACACAGTAAAAGACATTGGAAATGTACAAACCTTCAGCTCTTTAATCTTCTCTTGGAGAGACTCCTTTGAATCCTTCAACTTCTCTGCTTCACTACGCAACTCAGTTACAGCACGAATAGCATCATTTAATATAGCACACTTATCGATTTTAGGTGTTTTCCCTGGATCCAAGACAGCACTTAATTCCAAGAACCTAACAGAAACAATACCATAAGCTCCATTGAAGCGAACAAATAAAATGCTGCCACAAAGAAAATAATTCCATGAACAAATGAATTTCCTGGCAGGGCATACCTCTCGTTTAGCTTGTCCCTTCTCACTTTCTCCCTGCATGCTTTGGAGCTGGGTTGAGCACCAGCTTCTGACCTAGGACTGTTGCAATTTCATGATAATAAGTTGGAAACATTCAAAAGAAAACAGTGAATTATGGGACTCCAAACAATTATAGAAAAAAACAAACCGTTTATTTGTTGGCTGTCCTTTGGCATGGTCCCAGTCCACAGAAACAGAGCTATTGATTTCAGCACTGGTGAAAGAGTAAAATTGCAGTTAAGAATGCAAAATTCGTAATAATAAGGAAAAAAAATAGTATAGCATGGCAATGTAAGACTCAGCACTGAATGAAGTTGCAGTTAAGAATGTAAAAATAATACAGTGCACAACAATAAGGATGCCAAAATAGCATAGCGAGGGTAATATAATAAGAGTCATGCAAATTTAACACATATAGCATACAATAGGTGATATATTGGAGTGGAAAAAAAAAATCCTACATTAAACAACAGAAGAGTCAACTCAGTTCATGCAGTAATATGATGACTCAAAGAACTAATATAAATCATAGAGAAGTCATTCCCCAAAGTGTAATCATAAATAATTAGGCCTTGTTTACTTCCAGGGTATTGTAAGTGTATTTTAGGGGAATGTAAGGGATTATTCCGGATCCCGGAAAATCCCGAGTTGTCCGTTTACTAAGCCGGTTTTGTAAGGGATCATCCCAAGATATCCCCCACGAACCGCCTCATTTTAGGCCCCGCTTGGATCAGGTGTATATCAGCCAAAACCGGGGGAAATTTCCAAGGACCTGGACAGCCCACGCTAAAAATCCAGCACAAGCGCCGTGAAAGATTACGCTCCGTAAATTGTAACGAGAATCCAATCGGGGCCTTAGTGTAAATTAAAAACTCTAGCTAATGCTAGTGTATTTGAGTGGAAGAGTATTTGTGGGGATTTGAAGGGATTGGGTGAAGCGAAAGATTTCACCAAATCCCCGCCCATCCCCAATCCCCTTGGGGATGAAAATACACTACTAGTAAACAAGCCCTCACATGGAAATAATATGATGACTCAAAGAACTAACATAAATCATAGAGAAATCATTTCCCAAAGTGCAATCATAAATAATTTCCTAACATGGAAACATATGCCAATAAATGTGCATTCCATGCTGCACTCGTGCTGGGATCCCAATCGATGGTTCTGCAAAACAACCCCTATGCCACCCATTCTCTGATCCTTGATACATCAGTTGATGAAGAACATGAAATTGCTCGCTATCCAGCTCGAAATAACATGTGATGCTATTTATTACAAATAGCCTTGATCTTGAACTTTGGATCACTGACAATACAAACATCTACCATGTAAATCTTCTGACATTAGCTTTATACTCAAAATCAATTCAACTCGCAAACCCAAGAAAGAACTTGGCACCCCGTTTGGATGTCACAGTTGAGTTTGGAATCACAGAATTTAAATCGAGTCCTGTGAACCGAAATTGGGTACCAATGCTAGTTGAAGTGGAACCAGCTATAATGGTAACCCCTCGATACCTACCACATGACCTCACATCCTAACGGAACGTTCGAACAAACTGATGACGCTTGCACTCATCGTCTCCCACCCACTCTGGTGGTCGACGACTCCTGCAACACCTCGCTCATTGTGGCGAAATCGGCAACACCTAGCCAACAGTGCCGCATCTCCGGCGACCTCGGTGACACCTCACCTACGGCTACCGATCTTGGGCAACCTCAGTGACACCTCTCCTACAGCAGCCCATCTTGGTGACCTCTGCGACTTCCCTTCGGTGGTGCCACAGCGGCGACCTGCACCGCAGTTGGGCCCACAGTTCTCCACCATGTCCAGGCGTTGGTGACCTCGTCTTCAGCAACCTTATTCCGATGACCGCCACTTACTAGCATTGGCAGAACGAAGTGGTTACCAAGGTGGGCCGTCGCCCACCATTGATATTGTAGTTTCTTTGCTTAAAGTTAAATATCACTATGTGAAGCTTTGCTTCTTAAACATTAAAATTAAAGTTTAGTTCATCTAAGAAGCACCGTTGGCACCTCCTTTTTAGTCCAAGCACCGCCATTGCTGACTGGGCCAATGAGCCTCCGTGCCGTCGACATCCACAGCAACCTGTCCGTGCACTCCATTTCCATTGCCGCTGCTATCGTCCTCAACTGTGCCGCCGTGTGTAACTCACACCTCCTCTTCGAAAACGTCTAGCGAGCAACAGGCACCACTTCTAAGTCCAGCTCTAGGCTCTTCGTGGTTTTTCTACCATCTCCTATCATGGCCACATCCCCAGTGGGTATCCGGCAACTAACCCGATGTCTCGCACACTCATTTCACAACGCCCAGATCTGGTCTTTCTTTCATATGTACCAATTCATCCTAGTTGCATCCAAACAGAAATTTGAGTTGATCTGGATGCTCATTTCCAATCGGTAGTTTCTCTAGCAACCAAACATGAAAAACGAAATTCTTACCGATTCCAATTTCAGTTGAAACTGAATTGGGCTTTGATTTCCACAAACCCAATGCAATTCTAACATCAAAACTGACCCTTACATCTCTAAGTGCCGCCAATGACCCTTTAATCCAAAATAAGCATGAAACAGTGTATGCATTCTATGGACTGATATGTAGTATACGGAGCATGAAACTGTGCAAATCATCTCAGTTTACGCTATTGGTGATAACATACGGAACATATCAGGACACGGGATGTATAACCATTTCCACGAACCTAACATCATTGCCAACACCATTCCTAGCATGCAAATAATGATACTCCCGCATGGAACTAGTTCTATGCGTTCTGACATTCGCGCGATTTCTACTCCATGATACACATAGGTTTTACCAATCTACAGTCACACGCCAAATAACCACAGTTAGGCTATAACTCATCTCAGCTTACTCTATAGGTGATAACATACGGAACATATCAGGACACGGGATGTATAACCATCGAGCCCAGCCGCTGGACGCTGGTAAGCGCGATCAAGCACGAGAAGGAGATAAACCGCGATTACTTACCAGGGGATGGGAGCCGGGGTGGCGGATACGGCCTGCGCCTGTGCCTGAGTGTGCATCTGCGGCTGCATCGAGGGGGCCCAGAAGAAGCCCCCTGCGGGTGTGGCAGTGAAGTCGGCGGCAGCAAGGTCGTCCATGAGGGGGCAGTCGAAGACCCAGCTGGAACCCTCCAGGGATGCCATGACGGCGGGGCGGCTCGCCGTCGCAGGCGACGGTGGCTAGGGTTTCGCGGTCGCGTCGTGATTTGGGGGAAATTTCGGGGGTGGTGAGGGGAGGAAGAGGGGAAGCGGTCGTGGGCTCCGGCGCCGAGATAAGGATCGACCGAAGGGTTGGAGCACGAGGTTAACGAGTACGGACATTTGTTTGGATCTGGGCCTAATGAGCCTAACGCTTTTTATATGAATGGGCCTAAAACTTGCGAGCTTTGGACTTAGGAATATTCTTTTTTATAGAAATCACCCTAAAATCCACCCCAATGGACACATATCACCTTTGAACTCCATTTTGGTATTATTTTCACCCTCAAATTCACAAAACCGGGTTAGTAACCCCATGGAATGGTTTTTGTCACATGAAAAGCTGTTTTGTCCCCCTCCTATGTTGATTAGGCGCTGACGTGTCGGCGTGGTCCCATTAAATCAAAAGAAATTAAGGGGAGAAGGAAGGATTTTTTATTGATCCGCGGTCCGGACACCGGCCATGGGTTCCGATGGCACCACTGTCGTTGGATTACTGGCAGGGCTTCTTCTGGGGGGCGCGCGCCAGCATCTTCAACGCCATCGACGCGGCCATCTGGGTCGCCGCCGACTGCCCCGACGGCCTACGTGTGTATGGGGACGCCATCGCGCAACGTGCTCCCGCCGACAAAGGAGGCTGCAATGGTGGCGGCACCCGCCTTCCTTGGGTCGCCGCCCACGCTCCCCGAGGTGGCTGGCAGCATCCCCAGCCTCTGCAGCGCCATGACAAGTGGGTCCACACATTTGCCTACTCAGCATCGGGACATAAAATGGTTCCAACTCAGCGCCTAATTAGCACAAGGGGGGACAAAACCGCTATCGATGTGAAAAAAACCACTCCATGAGGCTATTAACCGGTTTTGTGAATTTGAGGGTGAAAATAATACCAAATTGGAGTTCAGGGTAATATGTGTCCATTGGGGTGAATTTGAGGGTGATTTTATACCTTTTCTATTCTTTTTCGCGAATCTAGGGAAGAGTAATTCAATATGGGCCCCTGTATAGGTATTCTGAGCCGGGTCATCCTATTGGACGGGAAATTCGGTGCGAGCTATTCCACCACAGGAGCGCTCGGCGAATCCTATTTGCCGCTTTTTTCGGCGCAGGAGGCTCACGCCGCACACCCCCGCGCTGCACTGGGCCCATTTTTCCCTTTTCTGAAATATTGGTCTTCTTTCTCCTTTCTTTTCTTTTTTTTGTTTTTGTTTCCTTTTTACTTAACTTTTTAAGGGTTTTAAAATGTATTTTCTAAAAATTTCAGATTTTGAAAATCGTTCAAATTCGAATAATCATCATACTAAAAATGTTCAAATATGAAAAGTTCAAATTTTATTTATTTATTTTGTTTACTTTACTTTTGCGGATTTTAAAAATATCTTTTTTGAAAAGAAAAAAAAATTAAAAAGTTAGATTTTGAAAAAAGTCGTATTTGAAAAATGTTCGATTTTCAAAATGATCAAATTTGAAAAATATTCAGATTTTGAAAAAGTTTAAAGTTGAAAAATGAAAGATTTTGAAAATATTCAGATTCTATAAAATGTTCAAATTCGAATAACGTTCGGATTAAAAAATGTTCAAATTTGAAAAAACTTTGATATTTTAGTACAAAATGTTTCCGATTTAAAAAATTGTTACATTCGTCCTGTTTTTGTACTGAAGTCTGAGGTGTCATCTCCTCCGTCCTCATAGTCACCATAATATCAGTGTCGATTGACCAATACCTTACTACAGAGCCGAGCACAAGTCTGAGGTGCCATCTCCTCCGTCCTTGAAGCAGCAACAAATAAGGCGAGGATCCACAAAAAAGACAATTGTAGCTCGGGTTACATGTAGCGCTTAATTTTGAAAATTAAAGAATGGTTTTTCAAAGTTACAAAAAAATCTGAAAAATATATGTACATATATAGGAATGCTATGCATTACATATCTGCAAATGCTCAATCCAAAATACAATGTATTCCGAGCTTAAAAAGACAAAATTATAAATCTAGAGAGTGAACAGTACATAATTTGTCTTTTTAGCGTAAAATACAAAGTATTTCCGATTAAAACTTTGCACACTTTTAAACTAACATCATTACTTATATGTAAATATATTTTCTGAAACTTTGAAGTACGGCTTTTGAAAGTATAATTTAAAGGGCTACATGAAGCCCGAGAGACAAAACGACGCTCTCGAGGATCCGTCAATTTACGGTCGGAGACAGTGAAGATATGACTAGAGTGAAACCCTAGATGGACACCTTCTCGTGAGTCGCGGGAGGAAAACGTTTCGCTCACACATTATTCATTCGAAGGACATCTTTCGCTGTCCGGGAGCAACAGGAGTAGAAATGCAACAACAGAATAGTGTGATTCGACAGCACGACGATGCACCGTCCGTTCGAAAAAGAAAAAAAACAGCACGACGATACACATCAGCTCCATGTGCATTCGTACGTGCCCGTATCTGCATGCATTCAGTGCATGCCCCGATCAAGCAGATCGTAAAGCCTGTCAGGACAGCTACTGTGAGTGACCCCACTTAATAAAAAGAGTCCGCGTGTTCGTTGCTGTGTAGTGGCCTTTCCGAAATGATTCCACCAAGAGAGCACATGATCCATGAAGCAGCAACGTACGGCTAGTACCAAGTGGCGCCATCGCAGATTAATGCAGGATTTCTCGCGGCGGAGAGGCGCTTCATCTCAGCCCGATCAATCATGATTCGCTGGGTAGTGCAGCGATCCGCTTTAGTCCTTGCTCATTTATAGTGTATTTGGAGTGTATTTTAGGTGATTAGAGTAGATTATCCGGATCCTGAAAAATTCACAGTAGTCCATTTACTAATCTGGTTTTGCAAGTGGTAATCCCTAAATATTCCTCATCAACCAAATCATTTTTGCCTAGATTAAAAACTCTGCATCATGCTATAGTGTATGTGGGGCATAAATATTTGTGGAGATGTGTGGCAGTGTGGGAATTGGTTGAAAGCAAGAATTAAACCAAATCCCCTCCCATCTTCAAACCCCTTGGGGGATAAAAATACACCGCTATGCTGCTTTCACTTTCACAATTACACGACGGCTCTGAGCGTAAAATTTCTCTCACTGGCTGCAGCATCGCCAATTGGCAGCTAGATTACTCCTCATGTTCTGCACACCTTGTCTGCATTTACCAGTGGATCAGAGGGTACGTGGTAGGTGCAGTGCTGTGAATAGGCTCATCATGCATCCGAAATTACCATCTCTGCTCACGGGAAGGAAGAAAAACGAATTTACTCTCTTTGTTACCACGAGCTACGAGACATGTCAAGTGATGCCTCTCATAGCAAAAATGCCAATCCGGTCCAAGCAAAATCTGAGCTTGTGGACCACTAACAATTCCGGCAGTCCAATCATCTTGTTGAAACACAAGGGAAGAGTCCAAAGGACCTAGAAACTGCACTAATTTTGTCGGTGAGATTACAAATTACAAAGAGAATCCCAAAGCAAACAGAAATTACATCACAATTGTCCGATCTTACACACATGACCCTGAAACATAAAATAAGATCGCAATTAGTTCCTCCACCGGAACTGATACGGAGCTCCCAAACATGGCCACCCACGCCACCATCGGACACTACGCCACTTGGGGTGGAGCAGGCCATGGTCGCAACGTCGAAGCTGACAAAGAGCCTCCCATATGGCTCGACAGTCGGGAGGTTGTCTGGGAGATAGCCCGCGACAACAACTGGTGTCAGAGCTCGGAGCGGTTGCCATTCGGCAAGAGAAGTCAGTGGCATGCAAGCCAGTGAAGCCACTCAGGATGCGCTCCAGAAGACAACAACACTCTCCACACTTCCCTGCCCACTAGATCTGAAGCTACATGCGGGTCGAGGTTCCTCTTCATCGCTATGACCTCGATGGCCTGAAGGAAGTAGAACAACAACCGCTACAACTCGATCTGAGGAGAATACATGCTTATTTGAGGATCTCGCCGGGTGTGCCCTCCAACTCGGACATCCAGCGTGGAGCCCCGTTGGACGGAGATGCTGAAAGGATCGTATGACACCTAGAGGGGGGGTGAATAGGTGCTACTTCAATTTTAGTACTTTTTCAAATTAGGCTTGACACAAAAGGTAAATTCTCTAAATATGCAACTACGGTGAATTTACCTATATGACAAGCTTAGCAACTAAGTAAGATACACGAAGTAAAGACGGTAAACAAGGATAGAGGTAACCGAAGGTGAAAGCACGCGGAGACACGGATGTATTCCCGAGTTCCTCCTTTTTAGGGGAGTGCGTCTCTTTGGAGAGGTGTGAGCTACCACAAAGGTCAACTCAACAGCCACAAAGGCTTCACCTTCTTCTCCGATGAACCGCACCACAAAGGTTTGGTTCACCTTCCACTATCGGAAACCTTCAAGGCGGATTCCGGAGCCTTTACAACAACGATCCGGGGCACAACCCACAATTGGATTGGGGGCTCCCGAACAGCTATAATCTGTCACAAAGACAATCAAGTAAGTACAACCATGAGCTAGATTTTCCCAATGGAAACACTAGCAAAGGGGCCCTCAAGTGAATGAGGGGGGAATGTAAATCGGCTTGGTGAAGATGTAGATCTGGGCCTTCTCCTTCAATCCTCCAAAGATCAACGAGTTTGGGTGGAGGGATTGGGAAATCTAGTGATTCTTGAGCTTGCAATAATGGTGTTCTTCAATGTTGGGCGAGCTACTTGGTTGGCGGTAGGTGGAGGGTATTTATACCCCTCCCACGAATGTAACCGTTGAAGACAGGGAGGCCGGATATTCCGGCCTAAGTTAACACCGGAATATCCGTCTACCCAGAATATTCCGGCCTCCTGTGAAATCTCCGGCCCAAATATCCGGGTGAGTCCAGAGAGCCGCACAATTGGACGCTCTTCGTCCTTAGAAATTCTGGCCATCGATAAAACTTGAGGGCCGGATATTCCGCCCCCAACTGGGACCGGAATATCCGGTCTGTCCAACTGAAAATCCCGCAAGCCTTTTTCTTCTCCTCTTTGGTGTTGATGCAATTAATATTTAGACATCTAAAACCTGCACCACTTGACACTAGATTAAAAAGTCACTAGTGTTGTTAACTAGCACACAAAACACATGGGATAAAGAAATGTCCTTTCAATCTCCCCCTTTTAGGTGTTAGATGACAACACTAGGATTTGCAATAAAGTTCCACAACAAAATCATGTTCTCAAGAAAAAATGGAGAAGGTTCCCCCTATATGTATGCATATAAGTAATTTGCCTTGGAATGCAAATACACATATATAGTAGACAACCTTTTCCAACAAGATATATCAACATGATAGAGACAACATCATATTTGCACAAAAATAGACATACCACAAACTAGGTTGAGACTTGAGATTGGAATCATACCTTGTGCATATATATGTAGATAAAAATCCAAGATACCATAGCACAATATATATGAAGATAGAAATCCATAGATACCATATCACAAAATAATGTAGACTCAACCATACAATCCATATGTCTCACACACCAAATTTAAACAACACAAGGTTCAAATCTCACAAGTAGCAAATAAGTTCGACAAAGAGAGATAAATGGACACAAGCTCTCAAGAAATGGTAGACGCATATGCTTGTGCCCGAACCCATGCAAATCCCGCAACCTAATATAACTAATTCTCCCCCTTTGGCATCGAGACACCAAAAAGAGGGAAAGAGCGATGCTACGTCCCAAGAGACTCAACGGGAAGCTTCGGGCTCCTCCTCGGAATCCTCGGCCTCATCCTCATCATCAGAGTCACCATCTTCATCATACTCTTCGTTGTCATAATCAGGAGCAGGAGTGTAGGTGGGATAGGAGGGGGCTGCAGAAGCTGTCTCAAGAAGATCCTTCTCCAACTGAACCCAAGAAGTCTGAGCACCGGCATTCCACTTATCATAAGAGAGAGGGGTTGCAGCGGGAGGGTCACCGGGTGCACTAGGAAGTCGAGAGAGGATATGCTGTCTCTCACGGTAGGCATCATATTGTTCCTTGCGAATATCCACATTCATGCAAAGGATCTTCCGTTGGAATCAATTTAGTTTCTTGATTTGCGGGTCACAAGAGGGGACCTTAGGAATGGGCTGACGAGTGTGACCACTAGCACGAGCATCTCCCATGAAAGAACTAGGTGCAGCGGTAGAGGAAGGAGCAACCACATATTTCTTGACATAAATCCTCTTGTAGGTGTGAGCCTCACAATCATCATCACTCAACTCTTGCCCTTTCTTCTCCAAAGTGGCCTTGATGAGCGCCATAATGTATGGTGCATAAGGAATAGAATACCGACCCACCATAGCCTCATACATTTCATTGTAAATAAAATCCATGACATCAATCTTGAACTCTTGGTCTGGTTCTTCGTTTGTAACAAAATCATGAGCAAGGCAAAGCAAGTTGACAAGCCCGGAACGAATTGCATCATTGTTTCCTCCACTTGGAGCAATGTTCTCCCGAAAAATGCACACTAGCTGATCATAAAGAGGGAGCAAACCAGCCTTGAACCCAATTCTGCCACCACGGCCATACAAAGCGGATAGCTGGTTCTTGTTGGGCTTGTCAGGAGAGTGGAGGCGGCGACCAACGGGAGTGAGGCCCTTGTAGCCATAGCCAAGAGCTCGAGCAAAGTCATAGAAGGTTGCCTCACAATAGGTTGATCCGGACATCCATTTGAGTGTCTTGGCATCGTCCCCTTTCATCACAAGGGTGGAGAAAAACTGCAGCACGAGAGGAACACTGTAGTCACACTAAAACTCCATAAGATGAACCAGCCCGAGATGCTTGATCACTTGCACAGCTTGAGCAAAGGCCTCCTTGGACTTGAGAAACTGCATCTTAATGGGTTGCATCGGGCAAATGGGATATGAGAAGGTGAGATAAATGTCCCGGTGGATATGAATTTGCTCCATGCACCAAAAGCTAGTATCTTCAATTTCTTCATCTTGAGGGGCAGAAGTGTACCAATCCCCTTGCCTAATCACGGTGTAATCATGGCTGGGCATGTCTTTGTAGCTTGGCCTTTGTTCCTTGCCCTTGCGCTTCTTAGTTGTGGAAGCATTGGCTTTTTCTTTTGCTTGTTGCTTCATTTTTCTGGCTTTCTCCATCTTTTGCTGCCAGAGCACGACCTCATCCACAAGCACCCCTTCCGCATTGCGGTGAAGGTATCTCTTGCGGTGATACTTCTTCGGAGGAGCCGAGCTCGAGTCACCTGTGAGGTAAAGCAATAGGGTGGTAGCAAAAGATGAGTATACACAAGCCACCAGGGAAATGACTACTGGATACACTAGGGAAGCAAGTAGGAGTCGATACAACCTAGTCCTTGGAGACTCAGAGTTCTGCTAAAATCCTTGAGACCGAAATATCCGGCCTAGGGATTTCAGCACAAATCGGAGTCAACCCTAGGTCTAACCGTAGATCGACTACGAAATTGCTACTCTAGTGTGTCTAGTATGCACGAAGGATGAACAAGGAACAAGTACCACCAAGGAATCACAAGATAAACATCTTCACAAAGAATAGGTGGCAACCACCTAGATTTGGGAAAAGAAGACATTACCCTCATCCATGGAGGAAATGGCGCGGAGGAGAAGGTTCCCGTGGAGGAGGAGGATCAGATCCGGCCAAGGGCCGAAGGAGCCGGCGGTTGGAGGCACCGGAGGGGGCAGGTCCGGCAGGGGCGGCGGCAGGGGAGAGAGGGGACGGGGTTGGAAGAAAGGCTCGAGCGATCCCTTCACCCCGTGCCCTCTCCCTATTAAAAAATACTAACTGCCCAGGCCGGATATTCTGGCCCCAACTTGGGCCGGATATTCCGGCCTGAAAATTTTCAGTGCAGAGCACTAAAAATTCTGCCTGCAGAACCTTCTCTCCCTAATGACAAAAAGGTGACTTGTGCTTAGAGAGAAATGTTTTTAGAAGGTAAAGGCATGGGATTAAGATAGCCAAACTGACAATGGTACTTCACATCAAACTTGCAAGAATCAAGCAACTAAAATGCCAAGCTTGAATGTGTTTTCCAAGAAGAACCGACGGACGAGCAAATAAATTCAAAGTTCAATAACATCCGAAAGAACCAACTCTTCGCAAAGTAGATGGCGGTAGCCTAGGCCACCATGTATGAGTTTGTGGTGTGACACCGCGAAGATATATCTAGGGTTCACAACCACTACTCGTCATTTTAAGCTCACAATTTCAACAAATGAAAGTAGAGAGACAAATGAGGTATTACTATCGGCATAATGGGGGAGGGATAGTCCAATGATTAGGACCGCACTCCCCCTATGTCCATGCCTACACCTAAACCAAATAGATAGTCAAATATAGGTGTGTATGCAAGATAGTCAAGTCAAGCTCCTTGAATCCACGATATTTAGCTCATGCCTCAAATAAGTGAATCTTGCTTCATCAAGTGGCTTCGTGAAAATATCGGCAAGTTGGTCTTTGGTTGGAATATAGCCAAGCTCAATATCACCACGGGCAATATGATCCCGAATAAAATGATGACGAATCTCAATATGCTTCGTTCTTGAGTGTTGCACCGGGTTGTGGCCAATCTTGATAGCACTTTCATTGTCACACAAAAGAGGCACTTTGTCACAATTGACACCGTATTCCTTTAAAGTTTGCCTCATCCATAACAATTGAGTGCATGCACTAGCGGCCGCCACATACTCGGCTTCGGCGGGAGAGAGATATGCAATTTTGCTTCTTAGAAGACCAACTCACCAAGGACCTACCAAGGAATTGGCATGCCCCGGAAGTTGATTTCCTATCATCCTTGCAACCGCCCAATCCGAGTCCGTGTACCCGGCAAGAGAGAAATTAGTGCCCTTTGGGTACCACAAACCAAACCTTGGGGTATAAACCAAATATCGAAGGATTCTATTGACCGCCTTCAAGTGGCTTTCTTTAGGAGCGGCTTGATACCTTGCACACACCCCTACACTCAACACAATATCGGGTCTAGATGCACAAAGATAAAGCAAAGAACCAATCATAGAGCGATAAAGTTTTTGATCAACATCGATACCGTGGGTTAAGTTCAAGATGGCATTTGGTGTCCATGGGAAACCGCTTCTCTTAGCATTTTGCATATTGAACCTCTTGAGCATGTCTTGGGTATATTTGGCTTGAGAGATGAAAGTCCCTTCATTCAATTGCTTGATCTCAAAACCAAGAAAGAACTTCAATTCGCCCATCATAGACATCTCGAACCTATCGGTCATAAGCTTTGAAAATTCATCATTGAAAGCTTTGTTAGATGAGCCAAATATAATATCATCAACATAAAGTTGGCATATGAAAAGCTCCCCTTTAACCCTCTTAGTAAAGAGAGTGGGATCGATTTCCCAACCTCAAATCCACGGTCTAGAAGCTCTCTAAGGTGCTCATACCAGCACGTGGAGCTTGTTTAAGACCATAGAGCGCCTTATCAAGCTTGTAGACATGGTTAGGGAACTTGGGATCCTCGAAACCCGGTGGTTGCTTAACATATACCAACTCCTTTAAAGGACCATTAAGAAAGGCACTTTTCACATCCATTTGTTGCAATTTAAAGTTATGATGTGATGCATATGCAAGAAGGATACGGATGGACTCAAGGCGAGCCACGGGTGCATAAGTCTCTCCAAAATCAATGCCTTCAACTTGAGAGTACCTTGTGCAACCAATCTTGCCTTGTTCCTCACAACCATTCCATGCTCATCTTGCTTGTTCTTGAATATCCACTTAGTGCCTATAACATTGCGGCAATCCTTTGGCTTCTCAACTAATTCCACACTTTGTTGCGCTTGAAGTTATTGAGTTCATCATGCATAGCTTCCAACCAATCCGGATCTTCAAGAGCTTCAAACACTTTCTTTGGTTCCACCATGGAAATGAGCTTGATGTTCACTAAAGCTTGCCAATTGTCTTCTTGTGGTAACATTCTTAGGTCACCAAGGATTGCTTCTAGCTTGTGACCTTTATTCAAAGTCTCTTGCAACTCTTGCTTTACGACGGGCTTCGATATCTCTATTGCATCTTGGAGGTATCTCTTGATCATTTGAGTCCCCGTCTTGACCGGAATGTTGACCTTGATCATCATTATGCACATCTTCAACAATAGAAGGAGAGGGTTGATCTTGGTCTTGACCTTGGCTAGCATCAACAATGGAGAACTTGGTTCTTGCATAGCAACTTGGTCAACATGAGGAGGGTCTTGAACTTGTTCTTGGGTTGGTGCATCATTTGCTTCCATGTGGGGCGGTTCAACTTGTGATGATGAGTTCCACTTGAGTGGAGCTTGGACTTGCTTGAGGAGGGTCAATGAATCTCAACGGGGCGATGGAAACCAATGCCCATTCTTCTTATTGCATCTTGAGGCTCCTCATTATCTACATCACAAACATGAAATTGCGCCACTTGGGAGCCGTCATTCTCATCGAACCTCACATCACAAGATTCTATGACTTTCCCAGGTTTTGTCATAGACTCTATAGGTGTGAGATTCGGCACCGTACCCAACAAAAACACCCTCTAAAGCTTTAGATTCAAATTTAGACAAACGAACACCTTTGATCTTATAGAAACACTTACAACCAAATACTCGGTAGTAGGAGACATTGGGCTTGTTGCCGGTGAGCATCTCATAAGATGTAAACTTCTTGCCTTTGCGAAAGAATAGCCGGTTTGATGAATGACACGCCGTGGAGATGGCCTCGGCCCACAAGAAGAGTGGAGACTTAAACTCCGCCAACATAGACCTTGCCATATCCATGAGGTCCGGTTCTTCCTTTCGGCTACACCATTTTGTTGAGGGGTATATGCAGCGGAATATTGATGACGAATCCCCTCTTCACTAAGAAACTCATTTAGGGTGTAGTTCTTGAACTCGGAGCCATTGTCACTCCTAATGGCCAATATGGGACATTGTGTTGGCGTTGAACTTCATTGGAAAAGTCGATGACGGCTTGTTGGGTCTCATCCTTCGTCTTGAAGAAATAAACCCAAGTAAATCTTGAATAGTCATCAACAATCACCAAGCAATATTTCTTCCCACCAAGACTAGGTTGAGGCACGGCACCAAAGAGATCAACATGAAGAAGTTCCAATATCCTCTTTGATGAAATGATGGTCTTGCTTGGATGGGGAGAATCATGCATCTTTCCTTCAACACAAGCCCTACAAAGACGATCTCTAGAAAAAGAAACATTGTCTTTTAGTCCAAGAATGTGGCCACCCTTGTGAAGACTTTGCAAAGTTCTCATGTTGACATGGGACAAGCGGCGATGCCACAACCACCCCACGTCGGCCTTTCCGAATAGGCATATTGCTTGAGTGTTGGTTGACCCCGAAAAGTCCACCACAAACAACTCATTTTCAACATACCCAACGAACATGACCTTTAGAGTCTTGCTCCTCAAGAGTACCACCATATCAATAGTAAAATGGACATCAAATTCATCTTATTAAGTGCACGAACGGACATAAGATTGTAACCGAGGGACTCGACAAGCATGACATTTACAAGGGTGATATCCTTTGCAACTACCACCTTGCCGAGGCCCTTTACCTCCGCTTTTGATTTATCACCATAGGAGACGGATGCTTGATTTATATTTGGTCCCAACTCCGTCATGATCTCCTTGCTTCCGGTCATATGACTAGTGCATCCACTATCAACCACCCATTTAGACCCACCGGAAGCATAGTCCTACAAGAAATCATTGCTTGGTTTTAGGTACCCATCTTGCAATGGGTCCTCTTTGGTTAGCAACAAGGTCTTTGGGACCCAAATAGCATGAGCAACATAACCATCATAAGGTCCAACATATTTTGCATAAACATCACCATAATAATCAACATATAGAATGTAGTGAGGGTTAGCATCTCCCGCAAAGTCACTACGAGTGGTCTTGCCCCTAGTGGCATTCCCACTCGCAATGGGAGTCTTGGTTTGTGCGGGCTTGGCCTTGTTGTTGCTCTTCTTCTTCTTTGCCTTGGCTACATAACCAAGACCCTCCTTCCCTTTGTGTTGCTTTTGCTCAACAACATGAGCAACAACCTTTTCTTTACCTTTGGGAATTGAGGTCTTGGCACTAGTGGCCTTGGCAAGCTCAACCTTCAACCTAGCATTTTCCTCAATAACATTTGCATGATCACATGAAGGAGTAGAAGTGCTAGGTGAGTTAGATTTAGAAAGTTGAGTTTGAAGTTGCTCATGAGACTTGACTAGAAGAGAGTGAGTACTTTCCAAGGCCTTGTGAGCCTTGTCAAGTTTCTCCATATCCTCAAGAGTCTAGCATTAGCAACCACAAATTCGGCTTTCTCCTTTTTAATCACTTTATATTTAGCAAAGACATGGTCTCTATCCTTAATGATTTTAGCAATTATTTCATCATTTTTATCATCAAGGGACTCAAGTCTTTCCTCAAGAGTAGTTCTATATTCACTCTCTTCTTCAAGAGAAGCATTCAAGGATGCTATGGTAAGAGAGTCCTCTCTCTCAATTTTGCCCTTGACCTCAAGAAGGTCTTCGGCGGCACCAAGTTGGCTCATGAGAGCCTCAACATGCTTCTTAGCTTCACCTTGCAAGTTAGCCACAAATGTATCGAAGGCAACAAGTTCTTTCTTAATCACAAGACTAGAGTTATCATCCATTTCATGCATAGTCTTGGGAGTAGAAGATGATACCTCGGTGACGCCATGAGGCAACGAGCGGTGTTGATGGAGAGTTCTCATTGGGGGATTCGAAGAGAGAAGGTGATGGAGTTGAGACTATGGCCATAGCGGCCACCTCACGAGTGGGTTCATCTTCTTCTTCGGAATCATCAGAAGGATACTCTTCTTGAGTCATCAACACAATTCTTGGTGCTTTCTTGAAGAATGGCTTCCTCTTGACAAAAGGCTTCTTTTGTATCACCTTTGATTGATCCTTTGGGACAAGCCTTCCACCATGTTGTTCTCTATTCTCATAAGGACACTCTTTGATGAAGTGATGCTTGTCATGACAATTGTAACAAGTCTTTGTCCTTATAGCAAACTCCTTCTTCCCACTTGGATTGTTCTTAGATCAACTTGAGCCTTTGCCTTGGCCGGGTCACGCCAAAATGTTCTTGTGGCAAGAGCCACGTGATCATGGTAGGCTTGTTCGAGATCATCGGGAAGAATGTTGCTTGGGCAGCTTCAACTTCCACACTATCATCTAGGCACACCACTTTGGCCTTCAAAGCAAGTGAAGAACCTTGTTTCATTCCCATGGCCCTAGCACGGTTGTCTAGAGCATTTTTGGTGGCAACCTTGGAAGCTTGCATCTCTTGCATAACTTCATTAGAGGTCATTTCAAGGTAGTTGTGTCTTCCTTGTATGGCCTTCAAGTCAACGGGCTCGAAGGGCATGAGAGCATTCACATACTTCCTTTTGACCCAAGCATCATCCACATACTTTGCCCCAACATTATAAAAGGCTTGGGCAAGGGTCTTGAGTCTTCCATACATCTCTTCATGAGTTTCCCTCAAGCATGTAGAAGCCTTCGGCTTCATTGTTCAAAGCATCAAATCTATTCCTCTTCATGCTCATTTCCAAGGAATGCCTCGGAGAGACAATCCCAAGCTTCTTTGGCGGTGGTGAGATGTTGAATGTGATGAATATCCTTTTCACCAACGGCAAGTTCAAGCATGTGTAGAGCGGTGGCATTGAGTTGAGCATCAACCACCTCTCTCCTTGTCAAGTTGTTTGGATCCACGGCCTTGTATCCCGCTTGAATGATCCTCCAAAGCTCGATAGAGGCACTGTTGACATGAGATCTCATTGAGTGTTGCCAACTAGTAAAAGCTAAAGCATTAAGCTTAGGTGGAGGACCTAAAGGGTTTATGCGAGGATGAGGGATAGGTGGGTCGGGAGAGTACAAGAGGGACCTCATGGTACCGGGCTTCCCACCTTCGGGTGGGTGTTGGATAAGGAGGGTTTAATAGGTTCGGTTTTTTCAACCCCTTTCTTTTTCTCTTTTTCCTCCTCGGTTTCACCGTCATTGGAGTTAGCGGAGTCCTCTAGTGGGATGGTCTCCGAAGGAACCTTGCCACTTGTGAGTTTCATGAGCAAGTCACGCATCTCAGCAAATTGGGTATCCATGGACGATTTCAATGATGTCTCCATCGTTTTGAGATCGGCCATGGATGCCGGAGTGGCTTGGTCCTTCGAGGAATCATCCTCACCTGTCATACTTCTCTTAGGCGGTTAAGCCCAACAAAGAACCAAGGCTCTGATACCAATTGAAAGGATCGTATGACACCTAGAGGGGGGGGTGAATAGGTGCTACTTCAATTTTAGTACTTTTTCAAATTAGGCTTGACACAAAAGGTAAATTCTCTAAATATGCAACTACGGTGAATTTACCTATATGACAAGCTAGCAACTAAGCAAGATACACGAAGTAAAGACGGTAAACAAGGATAGAGGTAACCGAAGGTAAAAGCACGCGGAGACACGGATGTATTCCCGAGTTCCTCCTTTTTAGGGGAATACGTCTCGTTGGAGAGGTGTGAGCTACCACAAAGGTCAACTCAACAGCCACAAAGGCTTCACCTTCTTCTCCGATGAACCGCACCACAAAGTTTTGGTTCACCTTCCACTATCGGAAACCTTCAAGGCGGATTCCGGAGCCTTTACAACAACGATCCGGGGCACAACCCACAATTGGATTGGGGGCTCCCGAACAGCTATAATCTGTCACAAAGACAATCAAGTAAGTACAACAATGAGCTAGGTTTTCCCAATGGAAACCCTAGCAAAGGGGCCCTCAAGTGAATGAGGGGGAAATGTAAATCGGCTTGGTGAAGATGTAGATCCGGGCCTTCTCCTTCAATCCTCCAAAGACCAACGAGTTTGGGTGGAGGGATTGGGAGATCTAGTGATTCTTGAGCTTGCAATAATGGTGTTCTTCAAAGTTGGGCGAGCTACTTGGCTGGAGGTAGGTGGAGGGGTATTTATACCCCTCCCACGAATGTAACCGTTGAAGACAGGGAGGCCGGATATTCCGGCCTAAGTTAACACCGGAATATCCGGCTACCCGGAATATTCCGGCCTCCTGTGAAATCTCCAGCCCAAATATCCGGGTGAGTCCAGAGAGCCGCACAATTGGACGCTCTTCGTCCTTAGAAATTCTGGCCATCGATAAAACTTGAGGGCCGGATATTCCGCCCCCAACTGGGACCGGAATATCCGGTCTGTCCGACTGAAAATCTGCAGGCCTTCTTCTCCTTTTTGGTGTTGATGTAATTAAGTATTTAGACATCTAAAACCTGCACCACTTGACACTAGATTAAAAGTCACTAGTGTTGTTAACTAGCACACAAAACACATGGGATAAAGAAATGTCCTTTCAGATGCCGGTGACCATCTCGTGCGACGCGAAACCACCAAGACGCCCAATCCCCATAGCAGAGCGCCATCCACCCATCCACTATAAACACAAACAAAAACCAAAATCTATACCTAATCATGTTTATACTATGGATAGAGGGGGACGGACTAGCCCTCGATCCCCTCACCTTGTCATACGGTCGAGCCGTTGGATAGGAAGGGGAGAGGAGCCAGTATGAGGCACACGGCTCTCAGCTAGAGGGGGTTAAGGAGAGAGAATAGGAAGAGAGGAAATGAGCCTCCACACCTATTTCAATCCAATCATCCTTAGGACAACCATGCACCACCGGGCGAGGACAAATTCTCCATTCCCGCCGTCCGCCGCCTTGGCTTTGCCCAGCGACCCGGCCCCTCCGGTGACGAAAGAGGGAGGGCTTGGAGGAGAGGCACTCAGGGGCGGCGTCACTAGGGTTTTGCCCGAGCCGACCCTAGAGCGACGCAAGCGCATGCTTGTCTCAGCCCTCTTGCTTCGCATGCATCGCGTACGCCGTATGACTCTCTCCTCGAACACGAGATGGTCCACTTTGAGAACATACGTGACGGATTCTAGAGATATGCTCCGACACTTTTCTAATTCACCGCCGACAACTCCACAGGTAGGTTTGAATTATGGGCTAAGTGTAATTGTATCGCTATAAGAAAAAATGGTGATGGCCAACAAAGTTTTTGGCATGCCAATGTCACTTCACCGTCTCTAATTTATTTTTCTACCCAGTTTGCTAGATCATTGGCAAAGACAACCTCAACCAAAATCAGAGTGAGCAATAATGCATCACTGAACGGCGGGTTTTAATTGAGCCGTCCGCAAAGACGTGGCGTGGCCGGAGGTCTGCCTCTGCCCGGCCCTTTTTCAGGACTCGAGTAAGTTGATGAGTAAGCATGGGGCCGCGCCCACCTGATGACAAAATTAACACTTGTACGGACACACCATGCAAGAGGGAAATGATTTGAGGTCAGTGATCTTGCTGAGCCTGCTTAATGGAATCACGAGTTCCAAGTCAAATAAAAAAGACAAAACTTGCTTGAACCAGCGTAAAGGAAATTTTGATAGGTTTGTTTGTTAATTCGCATTCGGGCACGATGCAGCGACAAGCTGAATTGCGTGCTGTGGCCGAGATCGACGCGGCATCCTAATCTTGCAATAGGCTGCATTAGTGCACGTCCAAAACGAAAACAAATTTCTGTTGCGCCCTTCAGACGGCGTACACACATAGTAGGTGCCAGACTGGAAAAGCTATAGACCCAATCCTCCTTTTTCGCAGTATAAATAGACCCCCAAAGCTCCCTGCAACATCCAACAAACCAGTTCAGTGAGTGAGCACGCAAGCCAGTGTTTCTAGAGCATCCAACTTAGCCAGCAGCCACAATGGCAGGGAACATGCTTGCCAACTACGTCCAATGCAACGTCATGCTCCCTGTAAGCTCCATTCACCTCACTAAGCATGCATACACCATTTTTTCGAGGATCTAATTCATATTGCCGTACATGTATTTAGCGATATGTATAACAAATTAACACTTCAGTTGAAGAGTAAAGCCTACGAATTCATCAACAAAAGCTTACATAGATGGAGCTTTTGTGCTAACCTTGACTTCAATTTCGTTGTGAAAATAGCTGGATGTGGTGAGCGTCGACAACACTTTCGAGAAGGGCGACCAGATCAGGGAGCAGCTGAAGAAGCTGGCGGAGGCCGGCGTGGATGGCGTCATGATAGACGTCTGGTGGGGGCTGGTGGAGGGCAAGGCCCCCAAGGAGTATGACTGGAGCGCCTACAAGCAGGTGTTCGAGCTGGTGAAGGAGGCCGGGCTGAAGCTGCAGGCCATCATGCATGTCGTTCCACCAATGTGGTGGCAACGTCGGCGACATCGTCAACATCCCCATCCCGCAGTGGGTGCGGGACATCGGCGCTACCGACCCCGACATTTTCTACACCAACCGGAGCGGGACGAGGAACATTGAGTACCTCACTCTTGGAGTGGATGACCAGCCTCTCTTCCACGGAAGAACTGCCGTCCAGGTTAGCAAAGCTAAACCACAACTCCAGATCTCCTGTATATGCATGGTGATCAGATACTCAGACGAGTTTTGGCAACAGTATGCCCACGGTAGCAAGCTCTGATCATTCCTTTGTGGCTGTGACAGATGTATGCTGATTACATGAGGAGCTTCAGGGAAAACATGAAAGAGTTCCTGGATGATGGTGTCATCGTGGACATTGAGGTGGGACTAGGCCCAGCTGGAGAGATGAGGTACCCATCCTATCCTCAGAGCCAGGGATGGGTGTTCCCAGGCATCGGAGAATTCATCGTGAGTGCTTTTTGCCAAACAAAAACTATCCTCTTCTGTTCTTACATAAGACCAAAGGCAGTTCAATCTTTGTCCAAGTGACGATCAGCAATGAAAAAGGTTTTAAGAATGAACAGCCCCCCAATGGTAAAGTGATTCTGTTCAAAAGAGACACTTGGATGAAATGGCAATTTCAGCCTATCACTACTTTTGAGAGACCATACTGTTCTTTTAAGTAAAGTATCAGAAGCAAACAAAACACCATGGCCCCATAGTTAAGAGGCAAAAGCAGAGGAAATCAAATGTACATCTAGCTAAGCAGACATGATATGTAATAAAACAAATGTAAATTATAGCATCACAAGTAAAGACAAAAGAACTTCACTTAATTTGTTCTAACTATTACAACACAAATAATGTGCAGTGCTATGATAAGTACCTAGAAGCAGACTTCAAAGCAGCAGCAGTGAAGGCTGGCCATCCTGAGTGGGAATTGC
The DNA here is from genome assembly GCA_947311845.1 of Poa pratensis. Taxonomy (NCBI): domain Eukaryota; kingdom Viridiplantae; phylum Streptophyta; class Magnoliopsida; order Poales; family Poaceae; genus Poa; species Poa pratensis. The sequence continues at coordinate 106,226,001 of CAMZMU010000063.1, forward strand.
CTGAGGATGCTGGAGAGTACAATGATACTCCTGAGAAGACCCAATTCTTCAAGGACAATGGAACATACATCACCGAGAAGGGGAAGTTTTTCCTGTCCTGGTACTCAAACAAACTGATCAAGCATGGTGACAAGATCTTGGATGAAGCAAACAAGGTCTTCTTGGGATGCAGAGTGCAGCTGGCAATCAAAGTAAGTACCATGCTAAAGATCTCAGTTTATCATAGTAGACAAGGTTTTATAAAATCATGATGCAATTGAGAAGTTACATCTGATAAACAAAAAGAAATACGCAAATTAACACTAACATTGGAATGTAGGCCAAAGGAACTAGAAAGTATATACAGCTCAACTTGCTTAATCTAGAATGTAAATGAGACATATCCAATGATTTTTCTGCAGATCTCTGGCATTCACTGGTGGTACACGGTTCCGAACCACGCAGCCGAGCTCACTGCCGGGTACTACAACTTAGATGACAGAGACGGCTACAGAACCATAGCACGCATGCTCACAAGGCATCATGCTAGCCTTAACTTCACTTGTGCAGAGATGAGGGACTCCGAGCAGAGCCCAGAGGCGAAGAGCGTCCAGAAGAACTAGTCCAACAGGTAACTACACCATTAGTGACCACAAGTAATTTGTGACTAGGGACTTCTGCACTTCTCTAGTACAGAAACACGGAAGCACTTTCTCATCAAAATTCTCAGGTGCTGAGTGCTGGATGGAGAGAGGGGTTAAATGTGGCATGTGAAAACGCACTCGGTCGATATGACGCAACTGCTTACAACACGATACTCAGGAACGCTAGACCACAAGGCATCAACAAGAGCGGCCCTCCTGAGCACAAGCTGTTTGGATTCACCTACCTCCGGGTATCGGATGAGCTGCTGGAGGGACAGAACTACGCCACTTTCCAAACTTTTGTCAAGAGAATGCATGCTAACCAGGTTAGTGCCACTCATGGACATCAAGACATCTGAAATTACACACATGTACCATTTCGAAAAAATCATTTCCAGCTGCCCATTATAATAAACATATTATTCATTTCAGGATCATGACCCCAGTGCTGATCCAATTGCACCCCTGGAAAGATCAAAGCCAGAAATGACAACTGAAAAGATCCTACAGGCAGCGGAACCAAAACTGGAGCCATTCCCCTTTGATGAGAACACCGACCTGCCAGTTTAAAGATCTCAATGATGCAGTCAACAGGAAGGACCAAGAGGCGCTTTCATGAGAATTCAGGTGCACAGGGAAATAAGCCTACTGTGGAACAATAGGCCTAGGATAAATAAACTGCTGTGCAACCAGGTTATAATAATCATATTATGTGGCAATAATATTTTACTGTTAATGACAAGGTTTGATGCTTTTCTGATGAGCTGGAGTTCATTAGACCTTGCCCCCAGTTTGATGTATGCATTTGCTTGAACGAATAAAACAGTTTGTGTGTGTGCCTTATTTTTGACCGTAACCGGCAGGAGCTCTGCCATTGCATTATAGTAGAAAGAATTGGTCCAGTTAATATGGAAAACCGGACCCAAAAACCATACAACACTCGGTTAATTAAAGGGAACCGAGCGAAAACCACACTCCACGGCCCCACAACCTAGCTAGCTAGGATTGGAACACCACCGCGCAACGCAAACATTAAGCACCACGGTCGCTGCAACTCCAACACCTAAAAAATGCGCCGGCGACCAACGTCAAGAGTAACCCTGTCGCCCACACGACACAAGATTGAACCCTCGAAGCAACGAAGCTCTCAGGGCCGCCGCCCCGACATCCAGCTCTCTAGCATGCCCTGCATACTCCACCGACACCACCTTCCGGGGCCGCCACCCCGACATACCACCGCTCGAGCTCGAGCTGCAACGCCGCACGACGCAGCTGCCTGTAGCCCAAGCTACACAGGATCACTGCACGCAGACCACGGCCGTCACACCATGCCCGGGGCCGCCGCCCCGACGTACCGTCCAGCCATCCCCTCTGGGATGCACCGACCGGGCCGATGACCCTGCCGCCCCTGCCGCTCATGGTCACCACCCAAAGCTGCGCCAAGTCGAAGCCCTGCCCCATGGAGCTACAACCGCACCGCTGCCCGAGGCCGCCGCCTCGGCGTTCATCCGCCATCCCGGGGCCGCCACCCCGACGTCCACGTCCCCTGCAACACCACCACCCGCGACACTCCATCACACCACGCCGTCACTGCCACGAAGCCAGCAGTGCCCAGCCCTGCCTCCAACTCTCCAGCGTGAAGACCTCGCCGTCGGCAGCACCATGGCGAACCCAGATCGGGCCCGTCGTCACCGCACGCCGCCACCCAGCCACACCGGGAACATCGCCGAGCCACTGCCCGCATCGCCAAGCCTCTGCCCGCTTGCTGACCTCACCACAACACGAACACCACCTCCACAGCACGCCAGCCTGAGCAGCTGCGCGCCCCCAACGCGCCGTCGACAGCCAGCAGCTCGCCGGCGGCGGATCTGGGCAGGCTCCCAGATCCACAGCACCACAGCCTCCACCCAGCCACGGAGAGCGGGAGCTCCTCCAAGCGCGCGAGACGACGAGGAGGGGAGGCGGGAGCCGCCGCACGGCCAGGGGCGCCGCCCGGCCGCCGCGCACAGACGAGCTCCACATCGGCCGCCCTAGCCGCCTCTTGAAGTCTCTGCCGCAAGCCACCACGCCCTAGCGCCTTTGGCGCGTCGGGCCCGCCGCCACCGCAGACCTTGCCGGCGGCAGCGGCGGCAGGAGAGCAGCCCGGGGCGCGGCTAGCGGCGGCGCTGGGGTGCGCCCCGGTGCCGCCCTGGGGGACGACACGGGAGCGGGGGCAGAGGGGATGGGAGGGGACGGGTGGTGAGCGGCGGCGGCGAAGACGGCCTGGCGGCGGCGGCGCGGGGTGGGAACCCTAGAGCGGGTGCGGGTGCGGGAGAGTTGTATATGTGTGTGCCTTATTTATTTTGTGGTTTCTTTAGCAGTATAAATAAAGCTGATGCACAGGCTTCTGCAGCTAAGTGTACCAACTGTTTACATCAACTGAGTGGTCACTAGAAATGTCACGGTTCAGTAGTTAAAATTGCACAACGAAACCATTAGGGTAACTGACACACTAGGTTGTTTCCACTTTCCAATCAAAACCAACCACCAAATATGCCTCAAATGAGCAGTATCATGTTCATCGATCGGCATGTAGTTGTGTTCTCTAATACCCCACTCTTTTACAACGCAACAGCTACAAGCCTGCAATAGATATCTCTAGACTATAGGAAGGTAAAAGCCAAGCGAGAACTCATGAGGTACACACACACTTTCCTCCCATGCGTACTCTATATTCTTATACAGTTATTCCACGATAATGCAGTTATTGTTAGTTAGCTCTTCTATGGTGCAGCACATCAACTTCTTGTTTTCAACCTTACAGTGAGTACTGAGTGGTATAGATTTCCTCTGTTACCAAGCAACTTTCCCTGTATATTTATGGTTTCTACTGAAAACAATTTCACACGTGGGTTAAAGTAGAATTTATGCAGAGACCCAAGATGAAGAAAACGAGAGTTTCTAGGCTCTGGCAGTCTTCAATTAGTCGGCGCAATAGCAGCTAGAGCTGAATTTGGTAAAGCAGACTTGACTGATCCAGCCAAGTATACCTAAATCTACAAAAATCGAGTGTATCAAACCAGCACATGCACATTGGTACCAAAAAAAAGTAATACCTGATGTAAGTTTGTCACTCATCGTGCATAGCCTGATGTTACGTTTCACATCACTGAACCTGGATTAATCGCGACAATGAGATGGGAACACGCGCTCAGAAAAACTCTTTTAACTGAAGTAGGGATGGGATTAAGCTCACCGAGGGCGCTCGCCGAGGTGTGAGGACGAAGTTCTCGCCGAAGAGCGTTATCGCGACGCGAGCACGGACTTCCCTATGCGCGAACAATCACCGGATCAGATCCCGTGGGAGTGGAACTGTGGAATGCCCCTGCACACGCCGCGGCCGTCAGTAGGGAAGAGAGGCCCGTCTGCTCGCCGAGGGGGCGGCCTTACGCGATCTCTTGACGGAGAACGAGGTGTCGCGGAGGGCACATTTGTGGGAAGGGGAGGTAGGTAGAAATCGCCGCCAGGCGCCAGCCGCGGCGAACCGCCGTTGATGGCGGCGAGAGGGTTTGATTTTGGGTGCTTTTCGCAGTGCGCGGTCGCGCGCACACACACCAAGAGGCTGGCAACTCTGATACTCTGAACTCGAGTCTGTTGCGATCTAATCCAACGGCTCATGCTTTTTTTTTTAATTTTCCACATATATTAAACCAGCAAAGAGTACACGATTACATCGATTACAAAAACAAAACTAAAAGAGACTAGCAAATCTATGAGATCTTCAAGCATTTCTTCATCCATGACACAATCTTGTACTTTTCTGAAGGCAGCCGTAGAACAACGCCAACACCACCAAACCACAGACATGTGAATACCACCGAAGGTTCTCCCTTTTTAATTTTGAGCCGCAATGCCAAGGCTTTGTGCACGCACGCAGCCATTAAATTAATCATGCAACATCGGCAAGAGCACCACCACTGATATTCCAGGGACAAATAACCGAACCACTTTATCGACGTCGTTGGGAGCCGAGAGAACGAATCACCATTGCCGAAGACGTAGTAGCCGGGATAGATATTGCGAGGACAAACCTCCTCGCGGCAACCATGAGAAACAATGCAAGATTGATCTGGCGAAGCAAGATCTGAAGAACCATACCTAGACAGACTTAATCTTCCAAAGCCACCATTGACGTCGGAAAGGATATCTCGCCGTCGAACGAAGCGTGGAAGATCACTTATTGCAGACGATACCATCTCCATTAACGAAGAAGATGACGACCAAAACCAAACTCTACCATTAAGGACCTTCGAAAAGCGTCGTGCGCAGGTCCGAGGTCCCCACCCCTCCTAGTGCCAAAACCAAATCCAGCGGCTCATGCTGATAGGGAGGCGATGCTAATAGATACACTAGCAACTAGGAGTATTATTCAAAATCCGACTCAGAGGCTCTTTCCTTTTTTTTCTATTTTCTAACATTACACATATGTCACAATGATTAACGAATTCGTCTATTACAAATCATGTCATGGCACATATATGACGAGCATCTTGGTGTTTTTTGTGAACGCCACTAACGAGCGAACCAACTAGGGGTTGCCACGTGGCAATATCGCAGCCTCATAGTTGTCATCGATAAAAAACAAAAGGCTGACAACTAGTTCAATCGAGTAATCTAAAAATCTCATGTTCGCTATTATAATTTTCCTTCTTTTTTGCCACTTCATCTGCATCTTCATCAGCATCCTTATTCCAACAGGTCACTGGCTCTCATATTCCTACATCGTCGGGTTGCAGGGGTGGGGCTTTCTTAGGGCCTAAATGTACCATGGCACCTCTATGTTAGAAAAATCCAAGAACATCTTTTATTATTACTCACTCTATATCATAATATAAAATGTTTTAACTATTCCAACACAAGTACATATGGATCTATATAGACATATTTTAGTGTGTAGATTTACTCATTTTGCTCCGTATGTAGTCCATACTAAAATAGCTAAAACATCTTATATTATGATATGGAGGGAGTATAAGCTTAAATATCAAAGATTGATCAAACTTTAACACTATTTGCCTTCTTTGCTCCTCAACATTGCTTCTCAAGCCTTAGTTCTCAACACACCGCAGAGATCCTCATACCGGCACCTCCATCCCACAATTTTAACATTCATAAAAGCAATTTATCATGGTGGTGAGAAAGCCGCTAATGTCACTGGGGTGGTGCTACTACCAATTGTTAGGATGCCATGATCTAATCAAGCACGTGGGATGATATTTGTAGCTTCCGATGTGATCGGCTAGATGCAAGCCAGGATGAGCATCAAGATTATCACACACCCAAATGTGCACTTGAAGATATGGTTATGGAGAATTGGAGAGAAAGTAAATTTGCAGAATTCTCCCAACGGATAAACTTTGGCGTGAGATATTGGTCATAATTGTATCGTCAAAAGAAAAGAGTTGTTTCAAACTGTTAAAAGAAAGAGTTATCCAAGTAACAAACGGACAAAAGAAGAAAATCTTACTGACCAACTGAAGGCCAAGCCCCACGACACATGTCAGAGGTCCATTGGCCAGGACGCAATCCAGCCGGAGGTCAGGAGATGCACCATGGCACAAGCCGTTGCCACATGGCGTGCGTGCATTGGCCACCAACTTATCCAGTCAGATAAGGTTTCGCGCCGCAAAGGACAGTAACACGTTACACGTCCTCCTCATATATTTCTGCCAGTGGATCGAGAGATCGCTAGCTAGCTTCTCAGAGGAGATAGAGAGAAACTCAGTGAGGAGAGAAGCAGAGCTTGAGATGGCACAAACCATGGCGTCCATGACCGGCCTGTCGCAGGGCGTGCGCCTACCAGGCCCGGCCGGCAGACGCGCCAGCAAGCTCACCGTGCGGGGGTCGGCGGAGGCCGAGACCGCCGGCCGCCGCGCCGTCCTTGGCCTCATGGCCACCGCCGTCTCCGGCGGCGCGTTCGCGCAGGTGGTGCACGCCGTCGCCCCCATCAAGGTTGGCCCGCCGCCAGCGCCTTCCGGTGGACTCCGTGAGTGTCTCTACCTGCTGCTCATACATAACTTGGCATCATTTACGCGCCATCTGATTGATGATGAATTTGATGATCTTGGTTTGTGGCAGCCGGAACGGAAAACTCGGACGAGGCGAGGGACTTCGACCTGCCCCTGAAGAACCGGTTCTACCTGCAGCCGCTGCCACCGGCAGAGGCGGCCGTCCGGGCCAAGGAGTCTGCCCAGGACATCCTCAAGCTGAAGCCACTCATCGACAAGAAGCAATGGCCGTACGTCATGAACGACCTCCGCCTCAGGGCCTCTTACCTGCGCTACGACCTCAAGACCATCATCTCTTCCAAGGCCACCAAGGAGGAGAAGAAGAGTCTCAAGGACCTCACCGGCAAGCTCTTCGACAACCTCGACGGGGTAATCAACTATATCTGCAAACATCTCCCAGTTTCTCTTCTGAAATCTTGCGTCTTGTCTTTCAGAACTGTTGACCAATGATCACTCAGACCTGAACATTTTTACAAGTACTTCAGGACTAACAGGTGTGAGATTCTTCCTTTTTGCAGCTTGACCATGCTGCCAAGATCAAGAGCCCCGCAGAGGCCGACAAGTACTTCGCAGAGACCCAGACTGTTCTAGGCGATGTCCTCGCCAAGCTAGGGTAGATGGATCATCCACATAACGGCCGTGTTGCTTTCAGGCCTTTTCTGTTTGTTCATATGGAACCGGCAATGCAACTTCCCTGTTGATAATATGTCAACAAGCACTTAAAGTATGATCCCATCCTGAGTCATTGACAGGTAAAGTTCCAAGCAGATTTAATGACACGAAAGGGTAGGGAAATCAAAACCTTCTCCAAACAACATTAAGCTAAACTGCGCATACATCAGATGTATTTAACTTAAGAGTTAGAGCGCCACAGCTAGGGTAGCAGTACACACAGTTTAGTCCAACCAAACAATTCATCCTAATCTTCTCTTGCCCACGAGCAGGCACAAATTAAGATTTTCTTTTACCACTTGGCATACGGTAAACGCCATGCTGAGTGATCGAGGTGTAACAGAAATTAGCTAGCAAAATGCTATAACTCCAGCTACTTAACGTTTATCCTGACAGCTAATTAAGCGTACAAAAAACCCTCTTCGGCATTCAATGAATGGGCTAGAAAAACTTGATAAGAAAAACATCGCAATCCTGACACTAGAAAATACAATAATTGTACAAAATTTCCACCAAATATACTTGCAACACCGAGATGCTCTGGGTAGATGGTAGACTTAGGCAGTTATAGATTTAAGATACACTGCTGCTCCAAGAAAGAAGGGGTAACCATGTTTATATGAAATGAAAATCTTCCATTATTTTGTCACGAACATCGATGTTTCTCTTCCTTTTTTATCTGCAGAAAAATGAATATTTCAATCATAACTTTGGGCTAGAAAAGGCCCTATTCTGAAATCGACCATTTAAATTAAAAGCATATGTGAAATAAGTGTGACATGTATTTCTTGTGGTCCTATGGAGAATCAGATAATTAAATCCAGAGACTCAATACAAAAAATGCATGAAAGTAGATGACATTTAACAACACGCATCATTAAGCCTGTGCAGACAATTGTTTGCCCTTATGTGACTTCACATCACAAAAGAAAGATGCCACCTAGATGATGCATGTCCTAAATAGTACTTCAGACTGCCATGGCATGGAGAGGTTTCAAATGGACAACTGACGTGTCAAATATAAATTACATAAAGCAAATGTGAGCTCCTTCACTAATACTTATAAATTTTAAATTTCAGGGATAACAAAGTGGAGCCGTACAAGTCAATTATCACCGACGTTCCAAAAGAATCTTCAATATTTAACAGTTAGCATAGATAAACTAAATTTCAACAGATTCAAAGATATGAGGATTATTCCTGAAAAGGAAACTACAGAATAACATTAACAACACATACCGGGCACGCAAGTCCAATCTAAGACTTCTCTGGGACATCAGACACCTCTTCATTTGTATCCACGGCCTCAGTTGCTCCGTCATCTTCAACTTTAGTTGCTTCTAGCTGACTCTGTTTTGACAAAACAATAGCTCTTCTCGATTCCCTACGGAACTCTCTCTTGGCCGATCGAACCTCCTCGAAACCATGTTCTATCTCAGCCTCTTCCTCAGGAGGGAGCTCTGAATACATCTTCTCAATCTTTGCCTTCCAGGCAATACCCATCTCGGTATCTATTTTGTTGTAAGGTGTCTTCAGGAGGTATTCATCAATCCCACCAGCTTTGTCAATGCACCGAAGTGCATGAGTGGTTACTTTGAGTCTAATGTGCCGCTCGTGAATATAGCTGAAAAGACGCTTCTCCTGAACATTTGGCTTCCAGTTTCTCCTTGACCTGAACAAAGAATATACTCCATAACCAAAAGGTGCCAGCAAAACTAAGAGTGTGAGAGGAACGAGGGTTAAGAAAGGCTTAAGCTATATGGTAATTAACAGGAAGTGTTATTAATTTGCAAACTACCAGGAAGTTTCTGAATGTGTCTAGCGCATAATTAGACATCCAAAATAAATGTAACGCAATCAATTTCTCAAAATATCCAAGGATGTACTTCCTATTACTACTGTATTGCTATAGACATGAAACGGTGCAAGCCAAAGGTTACAAGAATAATTTAACATGATTAGCAACTTTGCACTACCCAGAGGCTACAGGATTACCCTAAATCAATGTGTTCGGTGCTTGAATTGATCAACCAACTGAGTAGTGAGTCCACATGATGATTGAATCAAGTAAACCCTATCAAAACAAGTATCTATTCCCAGGAACCAGAGCGAGTGGAACATTTATTTCGTCCGCTGCTTGTGGGCGAGAGAGCTTTGGGATTTTATCCTCTGCCCGGCAGACCATGGTTCTGCCACCCTATCTGCGAAGGACTCCCTGGAGATTGGTGGCTGACCATGTACATGTGCCCCAAGCAAAAAAAGAAAGAAAAAGATAGGCACTCTATGGTCATCCTGAATGTTGTTGGTCCATCTGGCATGCACGAGGGTGGCTGATGGCATCGAGGAGGCTGAGCGGTGGCGACAGGCTCAGCTACCGTTGCTGAGCCACCATGAGGAGTAGCTTGGGTAGGGTGTTTGTGTTGTGTGTACTGTCTGGTCTATGGTCATGCCACTTGAGTGTGTCTATTTTGCTTATCCTCTCAATTAAAAGAAGTGCAAAACACTTGTTTGTCCGTTCTCAAACAAAAGTAAGTATCTATGAGCAACTATTGAATTATCTCAAGAATAATAACAAGTGACTGAATTTGTTCTCCTACTCCTTCCGAAAATGTGTCTTTGGTGTTATTAACTTTGCATCATGCAGGATCAACTGAATTATGAGGCCACACTAACTGTTTAACATGGTATTGGGCCTGGTGGCAATGTCAGGACTAGGAAGGAGATAATAAGGTTTTGCAGGATTATGCAGTTTCTCTTTCACATATTTTAAATATGATGACTGGTAACTTGATTGAGTTTGACAATATTGGTACATTGCAGATAGTGTGGCATAGCATAGCTGAAGCAAGTAAGTAGCATGCTAACTGCCCTGACTAGCTTTCCGAGAAATAACACTGATGGGTACAAAGGCATTCCGTTTCTCTGTGTTTGATGACCAAATAGTTTGCATGCACCTAGTTGAGAGGGGAGGGGAAGGGGGGGGGGCTACTGAAATCAAGTAATGGCATGCTTCCACTCGAAGAGCATGTAACAAACATCAATCACGTGAGCCAAAAAAAGGTCAGAAATTATCTAACTTAAGAGTTAGCATAATATGTTATGTCATGAAATTCTAGCTGATCTTCTATACTCTTGACATTCCAATCATCAAAGGATCACATGCATCTCGTGCTGATCCTAGCTATCAAAGCCAGTACAAAATAGAGAGTGAATCCCAACAAGACATGGTATGATCCTCGACTCGTCTTACTCTCAAGTCGGTGCCAATTAGGAAAGTAAATCAATGAAACAACTGAACAATCCAACATAGTGCCATTGCATAATCAGACCAGATAGAAGGACTGGCCTCACTCCCCTTACCACTCGTTTTTCCGCTTTCTCTCACACTCCAATCAGCAGCTTCACATTTTTTTTCCCATTCATGAAAGTGAACTGTGGCATTTTCTACAGAAACTTGGCATTCAGGTTGATAAATTAAACAAAAATATAAAAGCCTCATTTTCACAGCTAAATTTCGCAAACAAGATGAACAAATAAACATCACTCGTTGCACCTCCCATCCCACCCACTCAAACCGAAATGACTCCAGGAAACATCAAAAGCGTCATTTCCCCCATTCCAACCACTGAACCTTAGCATTACAGTGCGCACAGATCAGAAGGAACCAAAAGCAGTTGGAAATGGGCGAGTGAGAATTTGCCTACTTGTTGCCGCCGTCCTCGGAGACCTTGTTGCCGAACTGGATGTGGCGGCCGGCGAAGATGCCGCGCTTTGCCCGGCCCATGACGACCTTTCTGTTCGGCACCATGTTCTTCACCGACTCCATCAGCTCCGCCGGCAGCTTCCCCTCCGCGCCCACGCGGCGCACCACCTTATTGTAGATCTCCTTCGCCCGGAACGACATCTCCCTCCGGCTATTGCTGATGCTACGGCGGCGGCGGCGGCGGCTGGTTGCCTCCGAGGTTATGGCGTGCGCGGTGGGGGCGTGGTTTCTTGGTTGGCTCCGTGAGGTCTTTGGGCAAGCTACAATTGCCGTGTTTTGGGCCAGGTTATGGCCCATTATCTGAACGATTCGACAAGGATAGGCCCATGTACCTTTTGGCCCGATGACAGCGCTTGAAGTTTGTAGGCAAAGGCTAACCGGGCCTCCTCGTGTAGGCCGTAGGCGCTTTTTTCCTTTTTTTTTTTGCGAAACACTGCACAAACGCAGACACTCAAACATGCTCATACAACAATCACTATAAACTCGCGCGCACACAAATTTTACCTCTATAAGAACCTCTAAATTTGAGTCGGTGCTCAAGTCTTGATATTGACGAAATCACCACCGACGACTCGCTATTGGCAGGAACATCGGCTCAACAAACGACTGAACAAATGTTCATCTGAAGATGGATTATTGTGAGGTATTGTCCCATTTTGCACACCTGAATGAGACATAAATGTGGGTCTTTCTAATAGCCAGCGTCTTTTTCTTGTCAAATCTAGGGGAAGGTTTAGATCGAGCTTCACTAACATCTTCAACTATAAATATGTCTTCAACTTTGCTATCACCCTCACAACGTAGTAGGGTGATGACCCACAAGTATAGGGGATCGCAACAGTCTTCGAGGGAAGTAAAACCCAAATTTATTGATTCGACACAAGGGGAGCCAAAGAATATTTATAAGCCTTGACAGATGATTTGTCAGTTCAGCTGCACCTGGAAGTAGACTTGCTCGACACAGTTTATCAGTAGCAACAGTTTTATGACAGTAGCAGTAGTGAAATAATAGCAGCAGTAAAATAAAGACAGCAGTAATAATTGCAGTAGACAGCAGGATTAAAATACTGTAGGCATAGGGATGGATGAACGGGCGTTGCATGGATAAGATAATTCATGAAATAGTCATACATAGGGCAATTGCAGATAAATAATAAGGTATCCAAGTAATAATCAATCATAGCATGTGTTCCGTATTTAGTCGTACGTGCTCGCAATGAGAAACTTGCACAACATCTTTTGTCCTACCAGCCCGTTTGCAGCGGGGCCTCAAGGGAAACTACTGGTAATTAAGGTGCTCCTTTTAATAAAGCACCGGAGCAAAGCATTAACACTCCGTGAACACATGTGATCCTCACGTCGCAACCATCCCCTCCGGTTATCCCAATTTCTGTCACTTTGGGGCCTCGGGTTCCGGACAGTGACGTGTGTATACAACTTATAGATATGATCCAAAACAATAATTATCTCATGATTCAATAACATGTTCAGATCTGAGATCATGGCACTCGGGCCCTAAGTGACAAGCATTAAGCATAATAAGTTGCAACAATGACAATAAGCACTACCGATGGATACTAGGCACCAAGCCCTAACAAATCTCACAACTATTACATGAATGATCTCATCCAATCCCTACCATCCCCTCAGCCTACAGCGGGGAATTACTCACACATGGATGGGGGAGTCATGGATGGTCGATGGAGAGGTGGCGGTGATGATGATGGCGATGATCTCCTCCAATTCCCCGTCCCGGCAGGGTGCCAGAACGGAGTTTCTGATCCCCGAAATAGGGTTTTCGATGGCGGCGGAGCTCTGGAAGGTTTCTGGAAAAAGCGTCGACCCCCGAAGTTTTTAGGTCAGAGGCTTTAAGTAGTCCAAAGGGGAGCGTCGGGGGCCACACAGGGTGGCCACACCACCCCTGGGCGCGGCAAGGGCCCACCCGCGCCCTGGGTGCGTGTGGTGCCCCTGTGCACCCTCCTCGCTTCGTCTTCTGGCTCCGTGGGTCTTCTGGAAAAATAGAATTTCTGGAATTTTTCTGGAATTTTCCTAAAACTTTGACTTTCTGCACAAAAACAAGACACCAAGGCAATTCTGCTGAAAACAGCGTTAGTCCGTGTTAGTTGCATTCAAATCACACAAATTAGAGGAAAAACAATAGCAAAAGTGTTCGGAAAAGTAGATACGTTTTGGACGTATCAACTCCCCCCAAGCTTAGCTTATTGCTTGTCCTCAAGCAATTCAGTTAACAACTGAGTGCGATAAAAGAAACTTTTACGAACACATTTGCTTCATATGATGTATACATACCTACTATATGATCAATTACTTAGCAATTCATAATAGGAACCATGCAAATAATGACACCTAGTAGTTATGCAAATCATGAAAAGATACCAAAGTACTAAGAATGAATAACATAGCATACATCTATCCACAAGAATTGCAATGTTCGTAAAAAGATATGACAAAGTGGTATCTCGCTTGCCTTTGTTTGAAGGGCAAAACATAAATGCCAAGGCACCTCTGAAGTTCAAGTGAAGACTAGATATAAAATATCAAAGATAAGAGTATCATAGTTATACCTCAATTAATCGTATCCTGGGACAAGCACATTACACTAAGAACGACAGTTATGCTCTCGAAGAGTGCTCAAAGAAAGGATGGTGACTCAACATAAAAATAAAAGATTGGCCCTTCGCAGAGGGAAGCAGGGATTAACACGTGCTAGAGCTTTTTATTTTAAAAACAGAGGTAAAAATGTTTTGAGAGGTGTTTGTTAATTGTCAACGAATGGTAGCGGGTGAGAACAGTATTCTACCTGTCAAACGGACTTTTAAGAGCGGCTCCCATGAAGGACGTTATTTCTACCAGCAAGGCAGATCATCCCTCTTTCTCTTTGGTTTACACACATTCAGGTATTTCACTGTTTGTCATTGCTTACTGATGAATCAGGGCAAAAGTGTGAAGAGAATTAAGGTTAAAGTTGTAATTAATTGGGACTGGGCACCCCGTTGCCAGCTCTTTTTGCAAAATTATTGGATAAGCGGATGTATATGCCACTAGTCCAGGTGTAAAAGTCCATTTGACAAATAGAATAAAGAATAACCACACTAATTCCTCATGAGCTAGTAAACATTGACACAAAAAGGGAAATATTTTGAAGTTTTAAAGGTAGCACATGCAAATTTACTTGGAATGGCTTGAAATACCATGCATAGGAATTTTTGGTGGACTCTTTGGGATAACTTGGTTTAAAGGATTTGGATGCACGAGCAGCATTCCCGCTCAGTACAAGTGAAGGCTAGCAATAGACTGGGAAGCGACAACCACGAGAGCGATAACGGTCATAATCATGCTTGCGACAAAATAAAATTAACGGAGGCATAAAGATGATACTAAAACTCTGAGGCAAAATAGATCATCAAGGCTTAATTGACTTTATTTTTCAGTCATAACATGTGTGAGCATGTGCCAAGTCGAATCAAGTGAATTATTCAGAGGAGGATACCAGCCTGCCATACCGTTTTACGAATAGAACAATGCATGTAAATATCTATATGACATGTTATTCGCTATTAGCAATTTGGTACTGGTCATAAGAAGACATGAACTACTAAGTAATCATTAAATAACATAACCACTACCATGATAGCTAAGCATGTTCACATGAGTAGGTATATTTACAAAAATGAAAAACAAATAGAGTTCATACCAGCCTTTTACCACATCCGAATTGTCGTAAGTCGTCATTATTGCTTTTCACTTGTGTGGCTTGAATGATGTGAAATGATAACCAAGCCCAAGTGGAACCACGGAAATTTTTCGAACTCCTGAAACAACTATACAAAACGGCAGAAGAACAACAAATATTTTTGGGTTTTCGAATTAAAGCAAGCATAGAAAGAAACAAGCAAACAAAGCAAAATCTTTTTGGATTTTTGAATAACAAACCGAAATGAAAAATAAAGTAAACTAGCACTACAAATTCAAAAGCAAGAGAAATAAAGGAAATATTTTTGGTCTTTTGGTGTTTTGCGAAAATGAAATGGATACAAGAAACAAACTAAAACATGGATATACAAAGTACCGACATGATATGAATATGATAAAATGAGTGAACTTGTCGGCATACCTCCCCCCAAGCTTAGGCTTTTGGCCTAAGTGGGAGACAATCATCCCCATGGCCGCCAGCTAGGCGCGCCCTCAGTGTGTGACGAGGAGGGTTCCTCGTCCGGTGAAAGCTCGAGGATGCACCACCGTAGTACACGGTGTAGTCCTCAGGGGGCGCCACGAAGGTCTCCTGTCGGTGCTCAGGGTAGTGCTGTAAATGGAAATCCGGTGCACCGAGGTGGTTGTCCAAATCCTCCCTCGAATATGATAGAGGACCCCTGAAAACACTGAACAAACTAGGCTGTGGAAGCCGGACCTCTAGCTCAGGTCCATTAGCAAAAACAACTCTATACATCAAATGTCCAGTAGATGAATTAGTAGTAACAAAATCATGAAGTTTCATGGCAGCAAGATCAAGTCTTTCGGAATCAACAATTCATCAGAAGGATCACAGAAGACCAAGATCAGCTAAAACACGTGCAGCAATAATGCCTCCAAAGATGGGACCTTTGGCGGCAAGGCGGCGAGCAATCAAGGCACCAAGGTTGTAGGTTTTATCATTTTTAAGTGCATGAGCAAGAAAAGCTAGATGATAGCAAGAAATATTACTAGTGTTCTCTCTAGCAAGCACACTCGTGGCAAGATAATATGTGAAGTACCTGATGGCTGGAAATTGAATGTTCCTTATCTTACCACGCTGCACTCTACGGTGATCATCATAGCTCAGCTCATGGTAAAGATCCAACAACTCGGGCGGCTGTGATTTGATCTTCCTCGCTGTCCCAGATGGAGCAACACCTATGACCCTGCAAAATCTTTTCAAGTCCATGTTGCATGCACGATCATAAATCTTAAACTCAACAGTGGGGTTAAAAGTAGAGTTATTAAACTTAAAGCTTTCAACAAAAATCTTAGTGAGGTTAGCATATTGTGGCCTCTCATCCTGCATAAATTCCATCAACCAACATTGTTAATCATCCTTATGAAGTCATCATAAATCCCTGCATCTCTCATAAAGTTAAAGCATGGAAAAATAGATGGATGAGGAACACCATCATCTTCCTCTTCACCGATTCTTGGTGCCAAAAGATCCTCATTGTATGATGGCCTAGGTGCACCTCTTGATCTTGAAGCCCTTGTTTCCTTGAGGAGGATGGTGTTTGCCTCTCAAAGATTTCTCCATAAGTGTGTTTATCCATCTTCCTTTTCTGAAATTTTAAACAAACCTCATAAAAAATGATTTTGAGTGATTAATCAAGGAAACACTAGGGAGACTTGCTAGGGACTAAACATGCATCAAAACTAGTTAATCTAAACAAGAACAAGCATGCAAGCTCTAATAACATGTCACCTACAGTACCAAAATGCAAAGATATAAGCAACTAAACAAAATTCTATTTGGATAATCGGAGGAGTCACATACCGGAGAGCAATTGATCCAAATTTCAGCAGCAAAGATGGGCTGAGCAAGTAGATCGAAAAATTCGAGCAAGAGCAGCAAGAACACGAGTTTGAGCAATGGTGGTGTGTTGGTCGGGAGAGAGAAAGGAGTGGGAGAGAGATGAGAGAGTGGAGGGCCAGGTGGACCCCACACCAGGGCAGGGCGCGGCCTGCCCTCCACCGCGCCGTGGGGGCGTGTGGTGGCCTGGTGGGTCCCCCTGGTCATCCTCTGGTACTCCCACGTTCCTTTTAAAAACTAGGACTTAGAATTTTTCAGAATTTTTTTGAAAACTTTTATTTCTGACATTTTCTGGTGCTTTAAACAATGAAAACTAGACAAAATGAATTTATGTAAAGACCAAGCATTACTTAACTTTGCAAATTACAGTAGCAAAACAGTAGGTAAAAACAAAGTGAGAAAGAAAAATGTTGTTTAGCAATTTTATGCATGTAAAACATATTTGTTAACAAGGTTGATCAAGTCTTGCCACCAAATACATTTTATATGACATAAAAGAATTAAACCACATTGAACAATCATGTTACCTTAAATGGTATAGCTATAGATCCAATCATAAATATTGAAGTTCTTCATGAGGTTCATATATAGGGCAATCAATACTTCCCACTTTGATACTTTTAATATTGGTAATTGTATTAACTCCAAATATTTTGTCCAGCTTCTTGGGAAAATAAACAGTATGCTCTTTGTCATTAACATGGAAAGTACTTTTCCTTTGTTGCAATCAATAACAGCCCCTGCAGTGTTAAGAAAAGGTCTTCCAAGAATAATAGACATATTATCATCTTCAGGCATTTCAAGCACAACAAAATCAGTTAATATCAAGCAATTATTAGCCACTTGAACAGGAACATCTTCACATATACCAACAGGAACAGCAGTAGATTTATCAGCCATTTGCAAAGATATATCAGTTGGTATCAATTTTTCCAAGTAAAGTCTCTTGTAAAGAGAAAAAGGCATAACACTCACCCCTGCACCTAAATCACATAAGGCAGTTCTAACATAGTTATTTTTGATTGAGCAAGGAATAGTTGGTATACCTGGATCTCCAAGCTTCTTTGGAACCTTACCATTGAAAGAATAATTAGCAAGCATGGTAGAAATCTCTTCATTAGGAATCTTTCTCTTGTTAGAGACAATATCTTTCATGTACTTTGAATAGGGAGGTAACTTAATAGCATCAGTCAAAGGAATTTGCAAAAACAAAGGTTTCATCCATTCACAAAATTTGTTATAATGTTCTTCTTCCTTAGATTTGAGTTTCTTAGTAGGAAAAGGCATTTGTTTTTGCACCCAAGGTTCTCTTTCATTACCATGTTTCTTAGCAAGAAAATCTTCTTTAGTGTACTTTTTGTTTTTAGAATGCTTTTCAGGTTCCTCTTCACTTTCCTCTTTATCAGAAGCATCATTCTTATCTTTATCATTAGCATGTTCATTACCACTCTCAGTTTCAGCATCAGAGATAGATATACTATTTGGATTATTAACATGCTCATTGTCTTTAATAGGTTCAGGAGATTCCTCAACATGTTTATGTTTCTTCTTCTTTTTCTTAGAAGGAGTAGTAGTTTCATTAACTAGTTGAGAATCTTGCTCAATTCTTTTAGGATGTCCCTCAGGATATAAAGGATCCTGAGTGGAAGCACCACCTCTAGTTGCTATACCAAAAGCATGTTTATCATTTTCTCTAGAAGCATTACCTAGCAAATCTTTTTGCACTTTAGTCAATTGCTCAATTTGAGTTTGAACCATACGAAAATGTTTAATGAGTATTTTAACATCATTAGAAGTTCTTTCCAAAACATCATGCAAATGATTAATGACATGAGAATTCTTTATGAAGCTATTTTCTATTCTCCAATTGAAATTGTTTTGCTTAACAATGAAATTATCAAACTCATCTAAGCATTGATCAGGAGGTTTAGAATAAGGGATATCTCTATCATCAAAGCGTTGGAGAGAGTGTACCTCAACTGTAGATGAGTGAGGAATTGGCTTACACAATTCTTCTATAGGTGGAAGATTTTTCACATCTTCAGATTTAATACCTTTCTCCTTAAGAGATTTCTTGGCTTCTCTCATTTCTTCATCATTCAATTCAATTACTCCTCTTTTCCTCGGCGTAGGTACCGGAGTTGGTTCAGGCAGGGTCCAATCATCATGATTTTGGCTTATCTTAGCCAATAATTCCTCGGCTTCATCTGGAGTTCTTTTCCTGAAAACACAACCAGCACAACTATCCAGGTATGTCCTAGATTCAACAGTTAGTCCATTATAAAATATATCAAGAAGTTCATTTTTAGCTAGTTGATGTCCAGGCCGAGCTCTAAGTAAAGAACAAAACCTTGCCCAAGATTCAGGCATTTTCTCTCCCTCATTTTGCTTAAAGTTAAAGATTTTCTGTAAAGCAGCATGTTGAGCACTAGCAGGAAAATATTTCTGAAAGAAAGCATTGACTAAACCCATCGGGCTCTCAATAGATCCAGGAGATAAATCATTAAACCAAGTTTTAGCTTCATCTTTCAATGAGAAAGGGAAAATTTTAGTAACAAAGTAACTGCGTTTCTTAATATCATCAGAAAACAAACTACTCAGAGTAGAGAGAGTGTTCATATGTTCTACAGCACTTTCATTTTCAGTTCCTCGAAAAGGTTCTTTCTCAGCAATAGTTATAAAAGACAAGTCCACAGAGAAATCATAATCTTTATCTTTTATATTTATGGGAGATGTAGCGAATTTAGCATCAGGAGAAAGTTTATAGTTGACAGCACGTCTTTGAAGAAGATTTTTAATAGCATTAACATCTTTAGAGGTATCACAATTCATGCATTCATCAATAAAGTCATCATCAAGTTCAACATAAGTTTCCTCAAGATCATCACTAGTAGTTTCTCTCGTTTCAGGTGAATAAGCAGGTGTAACAGGAGTTTCATTAGGTGTTTCAGTATTTTCAAGTTGTTTAGATTTAGCAATTGTAGCATCTAGAAAAGGACCTAGTGAACCTCTTTCATCAAGCACAGTAGAAGCATCATCAAATTCATCAGAAACATTCTCAGATTCAGCAGAAGTAGCAGCACGTGAAGCATGTGCATGTGGTGGTGTGACAAGTTGACTTATAACAGACGGTGAATCAAGAGCAGCAGAAGTGTTCAGAGTTGTACCTCTCCTTGTAGTGGATGGCAATATGCGAACCTTATCATCACGAGGTTTACCCATGATGAATGAATTGCAGCGAGCAGTATGACTCCCTGGTGAGCTTATAAATAGAGCTATGCTCCCCGGCAACGGCGCCAGAAAATAGTCTTGATGACCCACAAGTATAGGGGATCGCAACAGTCTTCGAGGGAAGTAAAACCCAAATTTATTGATTCGACACAAGGGGAGCCAAAGAATATTTATAAGCCTTGACAGATGATTTGTCAGTTCAGCTGCACCTGGAAGTAGACTTGCTCGACACAGTTTATCAGTAGCAACAGTTTTATGACAGTAGCAGTAGTGAAATAATAGCAGCAGTAAAATAAAGACAGCAGTAATAATTGCAGTAGACAGCAGGATTAAAATACTGTAGGCATAGGGATGGATGAACGGGCTGCATGGATGAGATAATTCATGAAATAGTCATACATAGGGCAATTGCAGATAAATAATAAGGTATCCAAGTAATAATCAATCATAGCATGTGTTCCGTATTTAGTCGTACGTGCTCGCAATGAGAAACTTGCACAACATCTTTTGTCCTACCAGCCCGTTTGCAGCGGGGCCTCAAGGGAAACTACTGGTAATTAAGGTGCTCCTTTTAATAAAGCACCGGAGCAAAGCATTAACACTCCGTGAACACATGTGATCCTCACGTCGCAACCATCCCCTCCGGTTATCCCAATTTCTGTCACTTTGGGGCCTCGGGTTCCGGACAGTGACGTGTGTATACAACTTATAGATATGATCCAAAACAATAATTATCTCATGATTCAATAACATGTTCAGATCTGAGATCATGGCACTCGGGCCCTAAGTGACAAGCATTAAGCATAATAAGTTGCAACAATGACATAAGCACTACCGATGGATACTAGGCACCAAGCCCTAACAAATCTCACAACTATTACATGAATGATCTCATCCAATCCCTACCATCCCCTCAGCCTACAGCGGGGAATTACTCACACATGGATGGGGGAGTCATGGATGGTCGATGGAGAGGTGGCGGTGATGATGATGGCGATGATCTCCTCCAATTCCCCGTCCCGGCAGGGTGCCAGAACGGAGTTTCTGATCCCCGAAATAGGGTTTTCGATGGCGGCGGAGCTCTGGAAGTTTCTGGAAAAAGCGTCGACCCCCGAAGTTTTTAGGTCAGAGGCTTTAAGTAGTCCAAAGGGGAGCGTCGGGGGCCACACAGGGTGGCCACACCACCCCTGGGCGCGGCAAGGGCCCACCCGCGCCCTGGGTGCGTGTGGTGCCCCTGTGCACCCTCCTCGCTTCGTCTTCTGGCTCCGTGGGTCTTCTGGAAAAATAGAATTTCTGGAATTTTTCTGGAATTTTCCTAAAACTTTGACTTTCTGCACAAAAACAAGACACCAAGGCAATTCTGCTGAAAACAGCGTTAGTCCGTGTTAGTTGCATTCAAATCACACAAATTAGAGGAAAAACAATAGCAAAAGTGTTCGGAAAAGTAGATACGTTTTGGACGTATCATAGGGGTCCTCCTTATTATTCATTGTCATCTCAATCTTATGAGCAACATGTATCTCTCCCTTTTTCCCCATTTCTTCATTATTTTCAACATATGCCTCTCTCATGTCATATTCTGAACTTTGATATTCTTCATAATTTGAGACTAATTCATAATATGAGCCTCATTCATGCTCTATTGTCTTCCGCTTGTGAGCATTCATGCTTTCTTGAGTGAAAATAAGGATTAGTGAAATAATAATGATCTTATAGGTAGTCCTTCATCATTAACACCATACACAGCAGAGAGACCCAAATCATACCATAATAAACTACACTAGACGCTGACTTATTTGCTTTTGCATTAACTTTTAGACCAACCATAGCCCCGTCCCTCTTTACAATCAAGTTAAAAACCTTTATTGATTCACATTCTGCTAGTATTTCATTTATCTTTGCATTGTTATCGATCAACTCCATCCGTTCTAACCCAGGGGTTCAGTAGAATGAATATCTCGTACTATATTCAAGGATCTCAAGCAGTTTTATAAGATTTAAATATGTAATATTTGAACAAGAAATTTTCCTCTCCAGATTGTCCAATCCATCAAAATGAACTTTGTCGACCCAAATTTCTGATCCAAACTACAAAGCAATTGAAAATCCCCAATTCAGTAAACCTTAACCCTAAATCCCAATATGTTCAACACCATGGTGCCCCCACAAATGGAGAGAAGCAAAAGGGTTACTTACTCAACTCCGCTGAAGTCGTAGGTCTAGTGATGGCTCGTCGCCAGATTATCCACATAGATCTGCGCTAGCATCGTTGCCACCGTCGATGGCCAAGACGGTCGAAGTTCTTCCAAGTCGTCCATGCCGCTTCCACCTTCAGCACTTGCGCCGCCTCCACTGCCAACACTTGAGATTAACAAGCAAAACTACAATTTTCAGTTTTGCTGTTTTCTTTGCCTAGTATTTTCTTTTCAAATCCCAACTACTTAAAACTATATTTACTATTGAAACTACACTGTGAGATTGTACACTTTTAACAAACTCGTTATAAAAAGTCTACGGATTGCTGATTAGACATTGAAATCTTGTGAGGATGGGGACTTCCGGAGCTGATTCAGAGATTTATAGTCGAGTGAGATCGAGGAAAACCTCACACAAAAGATCCCGATATTTTTTAGTACCACTATGATGGGTTATTAGCAGTGCTATCGATGTCTCGAGCCTTGTCAGCTCGTGCCACCTTAACATTCCCCTCTTTCTTTGGTTTTAAGCACAACCTAGCAGAGCTTTCTGCCTTTCTCGTGAGGTGGAATCGGTAAAGGAAAACCAAGGCATCGATATAAAACGATAAAGAACATCAAAAGCCGAGTCCTAAAGCCTCGCTGCACACTGATCTAGTAGCGACACCGAAGCTTGTCGTGCCCACACATCGCTGCTTCTTCACATATTCACCATAAAACAAAGGAAGAGGGGAGTGGTCTGCCGAAGTCCGAGGTATCGGAAGCCATGGCAAGAGTCGAAGCAGTGGTGGTCTGCCTCCTCATCGTCGCCATGGATGTCGCCGCCGGCGTGCTCGGGATCCACGCGGAGAAAGCTCAGAACCAGGTAACTACCCGCGTGTGACAGCAATATTACCAAGAAGCAGGAGGTTCAGGCTTTACAGATTTCGTCCTCCAACGTATGTCCCATCTTGCAGGGGAGGCACTTGCGGATACTGTTCATCGAGTGCAGGCAGCCGGTCCGGCAGGCCTACAAGCTGGGCCTCGCGGCGGCCGCGGTGCTGGCGGCGTCGCACGTCATCGCCAACATCGTCGGTGGCTGCGCATGCGTCTGCTGCTCCGGCGACAAGCTCCGGCGCTCGTCGCCCAACCGGCATATGGCGTCCTTCGCCCTGGTCCTCACATGGTACGCTCCTATCCTCCTATCCTAAGCGCGAGAACGAGCGGAGCAGCAACAACAGCACCACCAAAACATTTCTCCTGCATGTTTCCGGTGATTCGATCCGAAGAACGCAGAATAGATATTGATTAGCTGGATGCATGTTTTGTCTGTCTATCTCAATTCTCGATCGATCGGCAGGATGGTTCTGATAGTGGGGCTGGCGCTGCTGATCCTCGGGGCGCTGCCCAACTCCAAGAAGTCCATGGCGCAGTGCGGGGTGATGCGGCACAACTTCCTCTCCATCGGCGGCATCCTCAGCTTCGTGCACGCGCTCTTCTGCCTCGTCTACTACGTCTCCGCCAACGCCGCCGCGCGGGAGGAAGCCAGCCGCGGGTCCAAGGCCGTCGGCGTGCACACATGATGGATCACTCTGAATATCGAGCATGCAAGATGCAACTGCGTTTGCTTTTTGGTAAAATTTCCTCAATCGTTGTGAGAGAGGATGTGAAATAGTCTGCAGTGGTAAATTTACCAGTTCGTTCTGTCGTGTGCGATTAAATCTTTATGATTACTGGCTGGTTCATGAGTACAGTATATTTTAAGGATTTTCCGGGGATGACGAAACAGTACGAATTCTAGCTTGATGTTTACCTTTCCCTCTCGGAATCGTTCCCTCTGCCGACAGAGTTCGGTGCTTCGACAACAAAAACAAAACGGTGAATTCGGGGTGGAAGTCTCGTTCCATCAGGCCAATAAGGTTTTGCCGAGTCTCGCTCAAGGCCGAAATGGCTTGAAGCCTGTCCGATTCTAAAAACCGGCTTGTCGGTAGGATCGCAGGCGATCATACCGAGCACCTATAGTGGCTGGCGTGCACACATGATGCTGACGGATCACTCTGGTCGACCAGTGACCATGCATCATCTCTTTCTTTAAACCGACTGCTTTTGGCTTTGATGTCTCACATTTTCTCCGCTTGTGAGATATGGTGTGAGTCTGCAGTTCTGCTTGCTGTGCGCATGGTGTGTGGCATCGTGTCACTGAATGAACTACCTAGTGATGCTCTGAAGATCTGAGCAGTTTTGTCGTGTTCAATAAATATATTTTGGGGTTACTGGCTGGCTGGAGTACTCTCGGGACATTTCAGGATTTTCAGGAAACACTGTTGTGATGTCTAGCTTCATGTTCACAGTTCTCATACGGAATCGTTATCCTCAGCCGATAGATCCTGGTGCTTCGGCAAACAAAACAAAAACGGTGGATTTTGGGTGTCACGTTATAAAATTTGACCCCATGTCTTTCATTTTAGCGGATTTGAGCCCATATATGGCCATCCCAATAACCAAATTTCTGAAAATGTCTCAATGGCCCATGTATGGCAAGAGGTGGAGTCAGGAGTGCTAAATTTAGTCAGCAAACCCTATTTGCCGCCCGTTGCGGCGCGGAAGCTTGGCTCGCGGCGCACGCCCCGACGCTGCTGCGACGGGACGGTAAAAGGCGCCGCGGAACAGCAGGGTCGGGAACGGCGATTACATTAACATAAAAAAGTTGGGAAAAGCGAGAGAGTTTTTTCTTTTTAGAAAAATGCAGGTTTAGTATATGAACTTGCCGAGAATGTGCGGTTTGGTCACAAAGTTGCAGAACGTGAAAACCGGGTCACGAAGTTGCACGGCAGCCCATATGTTATTTTTTCAAAATAAAACATTTTCTTCCTTTTCGTTCTTTTCTTTGTTATTTTTACTTTACTTTTATGATTCTGAAAAAACACATTTGATAAATGTTTAGATTTAAAAAATACATATTTTTAAAATGTTCACAATTAAAAAATGTTCAGATTATAAAAATTGTACACATTTTAAAACATATTGATATTTTAGATGGTTTGGGTAAAAAATACATTTGGAAAATATTAAATTTGAAATATGTCTAGATTTTGAAAATGTTCATATTTGAAAAATGTTCTCCTGGTTCAAATATATATTTCTTTGAATTATTACGCTAATTTAAATATTAAATGTAACTCTCTTATGTTTTGAGATAAAAGAAAAGATTTACAAAAAATAAAAGCATAAAAACTCACCTATTAGTGGGACGCGGAAATGCGGTCAATTGCATGATCGCTTCAAGCTGCGGGAGCAGGTTGCGCCGCTAAAGGTGGCATATAGGCGCTCCCAGTTTAGTTTCACATGGAAATTTGGAGGAGAGTTGCACCACATGTAACCTTGCAACCCACGTCGTACCTGTTAGATTTGTTCGAACCGCTCGATACAAAGACATCCGTTGTGTATAACACGCACCAAAACTAAGCTAGCTTTGCCTTCTCTCGCCACTTGAGGCGCTAATCGTAATCTATTCAATAACGAGCACCGATGAATATTAGAGGGAGTCTCTCAAACACTCACTCTTGTGATCATTGATGTCTACTACACGCTTCTCTTCTTGTGTATTGTGTTGGGTCTCCAAACGCAGAGCTTTGTAGGACAACAACAAATTTTCTTAAGTAAATGACCCAAGGTTTATCGAACTCAGGAGGTGTAGGTTGAATTTATCCTCTCTCAAACAACTCTGCAATACGATACAAGAGGTCTCCTGTGTCGTCAAAACATGTAATAAATTTTTCAGTTGTATAGGTGCACTAGTTACGCGAAAAGAGGATAAAATACTAGTATTAACGGTGCCAGAAAGATCTTAGTTTTCGGGGTGTGAGTATTGCTTACCTAACCCCAACAACGATGATAACAGGTGGTTTTTAATCTGAAATAAAAATGGCAACAAGCTAACAAGTAACAAAAGTGACTAAAAGCAGTATTTCGGTGCTTGTAAATAAGGCATGAGAGCATACTTTCACCAGTGACTATTCTCAACGTCATTAACATAACTAAACATATGACAACATAACTAAATATGATAAACCCCTCCGAAAGCATGCATGGTATCGCCACTCCGAGTTCACTCGACTATGGATCAAAATATGTGAGACTTGCGTAGGGCTACAAAATCACACCTTAAAATTGTATTCCTCTCTATGGATAACCCCTATGTGTCACATGAGTTTCCAAAGATCGCGTACTCACAAACATCACAAACATCTCCTGGATAGTGTCTTTCAATATTCTGAACGGTAAATCATATCGTCACTCTCCAACTATACGGAAATCGTACTAAATAGAAGCATAAAAAATCTCATTATTCCATTATTCAATCCAATAAAGAAGAACAAACTCATGATAATTATCTCTCTGATCTATTATGCATAGAGTTCCCCAATGTCACTTCGGGCCCCGGAAATTATACTATAGATATCATCAAGTGAGCAACATCACATCCATTATATAAAAGAAATAATCGCGGGTACATCATATGATTTAACTATAGTAACAACGCTCATGATCAGAATCAAGATCGCACCATGGGCGAGAGAGATAACCATATAGCTACAGGTACGAGCCCTCATCCCCAAAGTGGGACGATTCCCGTGTCGCCATTAGGAGCAACAAGTCAATGAAGATGGCTTCGGAGGTCGATCTTTGTTCCGACAGGGTGCCAGAACAGGACCCTCGAAACCTTCAAATAAGGTGTTGGATGGCAGCGGCGTTCTGTTTCTTTAATGTAAAATTCCTCCGGGGACGTCTTTTTTTTAGGTCATGACGGATTTTATAGGCGAAGACCCGTCAGGAGGAGGTAACCGAGGCGACCACGCAGTCCGTGGCCACAGCCCCCCTCTAGCCCGCGGGTGGACCCACGTGGCAACTGTGGGCCTCCTTGGATCGCCCTTTGGTCGTCGTTCTTCTTTCCTCCGATAAAAAATATCGTAAATTATCATCCAATTCCGAGAATATTTCTTTAACGCTTTTTTGAAATACAAAAACAACAAAAAAACACGAACTAGCACTAGACATCTTGTCAATAGGTTAGTTCATAAAACGACACAAAATAATATATTTTTTAATATAAACATATAACAATGATATGAAAGTAGCACGGAACAATCAAAAATTATAAATACGTTTTGAAATTATCAACATCCCCAAGCTTAATTCCTGCTCGTCCTCGTGTAGGTAAATGACAAACAAAGTAATCAAACATTATCGTGATCAAGTAATGTAAAGCATCTACTGAAATAAAATGACTCAAAGCAATCGTCTATAGTTGACATTAAGCAAGCAATAACTAAACAATGTGAATAATAAGGGTAAACTTTTCATTGGTCGAGACTTAGAAACCATACTCTTAACCGAAGGTAAATTCAAAATTATGTCTCCAATGTAAAAGCATCATTCCATTTACTAGGTATCAATCAATCTTATCATTTCAAAGCCAAGATTAAGTCAAGTGGATCTCATCGTACTCTCCCTGCGTCAACTGTTTCGATATCAACGCAACTCTTAGGTGTTAGCCTTGGTCTTTAGCACCATGAGGTTATGTCAAATAAAGCATAATAGGGGGTTTGGAAGACCAAGAAGAACAAAGGCTCAAATATTTGTAAGTGATCATTAGACAAAAGGAAGTCATATAGTCGAAACTAATAGGAGTAGTGATTGCCATGTAACGGGTGCACTAGAGCTATGAGTGTATAAAAGCTTTCCAATGGAAACTAGTGGGGGTGCTTCCTACTTGCTTGCTCATGAAGAGCTAGAGTATTTTGAGGAAGCTCATCGTTGAAATATACAAGTCAAGTTTTACAAGTTTTATAATGTAAAGATCCCTATCTAGTATGAAACAATAAGCATATGACAACTCTATATATGAAAATCATGAGCTAACATGGCACAAGTGTGGATAAAGAATAGTAATGTTGCCTCCTCTCTCTTTTTGGGCCTCCGATATGCAAGGGACAACGTAGCAACTACTCAACTGATTTAAGTGAAGCGTAATGCGTATTCTATAAATAAACGGAGTGTGTCTCTCCCCCAAACAGGTGTGTCACAAAATGAGCAACAAACGAAACAAAAGCAAACAAAAACATAAAGACGCTTGAAGAACAACACATAATATGTAAATCAATAAAAATATAGTTTCATGGAAGGCGACCTGATAGTTGTTGATGAATACGGAGATGCCTAAGTCCCCAAACTTAGACGCTTGAGACTCCTCCAATATTTCTTTGGGGTGACTTGGGCATCCCCAAGCTTGAACTTTCGTCCCTTTTTGATCTTCTCCAATCATTCTCTCTATGAAACTTGAAAACTTCCTTCACACGAAAGGGCATCACCGTCCCGACGTGCATCAACGTGGTGGAGCTATCCGGGACAATTATAAAGGGCATCATTGTCCTGACGCGTGTCAATGAGTTCCACAATTGTGCATCTAGTTGTAAAAGACATAGCCGACCTTCATGGGGGTTGAATCATGGTGTGGTCGCGCTAGAATTTTTGTGTGTGCAATCTTCGTACCCGACGTTACCTAACCCCCTTCCGGCAACCATGCCCACTGCTGCAATTGTTATAATTTTCCGTCTTGACGAAGAAGAGCGAAAAACATATTCAATGTTTTGGGTTAAGATTGACCGGGATTTGTAAGTTTAGTGTGCAAATTCTAAGATTTGAAGTTTACGATTTCAATTAGCCAGCTATTACCATTTATACTAAAAACTCGAAGTATTTTTGTGTACGACTCACATTTTATCACGAGGAGCAACGTGACAATGATCGTGGTGAAATTAGGTATGTTAGAGGCTCTGGATATGTTTGTTACGTTGTGAGACGTTTGTTTTGCTTAACACTGTACATACACAGATGCTCACATACACGCGCATAAAATCATCCTTGTAAATGTACACACTCTACTTGTATGAGCACCATCGAGAGACTAAGCCGATAGATCAAATCTTAAGATTGACGAAGTCACCACGGGTGGCTCGCTGTCGACGAAAATGTTTTTTTTTTAATTTTCCACATATATTAAACCAACAAAGAGTACACGATTATATCGATTACAAAAACAAAACTAAAATAGACTAGCAAATCTATGAGATCTTCAAGCCCTTTCTTCATCCATGACATAATCTTGTATTTTTCTGAAGGCATCCGTAGAACAACGCCAAAACCACCAAACCACACACCTGTGAAGTCTCCCACATTCCACTTAAAATGAGGAACACCAACATCAAAATTAGAGTTTAAGCTCTGATGAGGTAGGGTATAACCATCGTACTAATCATCCAACCACCCATTGATTCTCCTGTGAGACAGTTTTGTAAACCATAGAATAAATAAACGGGACTCCATAGGATGAAACGCTCAGGCTCGGAAGCCGGCAAGTTCCATTGTACTCCGTACGTAGCATTGCTACATTTCTACATGTGCAATGTTGTTACAAAATTACGAACAATATTTTGGAGCTAACACGCTTACTCACCGGAGAAGAATCGGCACCGACAGGTGGGTCCCTCGGAAATAAAACACGTGCCTTCTCAGCCGGCTCCCCTAGGCGCCCGCGAAAAGTCCTGGACGAAAACTTCACCCGCCCACGGCCCCCTCCCGCCGCTGCATCCACCGTCCATTTCCGCGCATCCGATGGTCAAAATCCACGATCCGCGTGATCGGCTCCCATTGGCTGGCGCTCGTCCCCACTCTCCTATATATTCTCCACCACGCCGACCGATTCCCCAAACCCGCGTTTCCCTCTCGCTCCCGCCGCCTCCGTCTCCTCGCGCGTTCCGTTTCCCAGAAGCCAGTCTCGCCGTTCCCCTCCTCCTTGGTAGCTGAGATGGCCGGTCGTGGGAAGGCAATCGGCGCCGGTGCCGCCAAGAAGGCGACGTCCAGGAGTTCCAAGGCCGGGCTCCAGTTCCCCGTCGGTAGGATCGCGAGGTTCCTCAAGGCCGGCAAGTACGCCGAGCGCGTCGGCGCCGGCGCCCCCGTCTACCTCGCCGCCGTCCTCGAGTATCTCGCCGCTGAGGTGCGTTTATCCCGGATCTTGTGTTTCTCGATCTGGTTCCTCCGTCGGTTCCGATGGTTCGGCGTTCTTAGATCTGATTCAAATCGTACTGTAGATTAGGTTTTACTGAAATTAATCACAAACCCGTCAGTATTAGGTTTACTGATGTTTAGATTTCGGTCAAGTCGATGGCTTTTGTTGGGACTATTTCTTATTTCGTCCTCTGTATCCAATCGAATTAGGTCCTGGAGCTTGCCGGCAACGCTGCAAGGGACAACAAGAAGACCCGCATCGTGCCCCGCCACATCCAGCTTGCCGTGCGCAACGACGAGGAGCTGACCAAGCTGCTCGGCGGCGCCACCATTGCCAGCGGCGGTGTGATGCCCAACATCCACCAGCACCTCCTCCCGAAGAAGGCGTCCTCCAAGGCCTCCCATGCGGACGACGACGACAACTAAGGCCCAGCGTTGACCTTGTCGCCACCATAGCCATGGATTACATCTCATCAGAAGAGGAAGGAGTTTATTGGATTTAGTTTTCATGATAGGCTGGATGTCGTGAGCATTTAGGAGTTTCTAGTTGTTGGTCGGATAAGGGGCTCTGATGGATGTGAATATGGCAAAACAAATTTTCGGGTGCTTATCTCAGATGTAAGCCAGGCTGGTTGTTATGTTGTGTTTCGATTTGATAAAGAAATCAGAATGAACTGAACTCTTTAGTTTATTACCATCTGTTTCCACAATGTTTCTTTGTCGTCTGAGCATTCTTTTTGCAATTTAGAACACAAATATAGTTTGCATTGTTCATGGGACCTGTGTGGAAGTACTGATGTGATTTATGGACTTGGACACTCCTGCTAGAGTGCTAGAGTACTTGGTAGTATTTGGTAATTTAAGCTGGTTGCTATTTTGCCAACACAATTTGTTGTCCTATGCAGGTCAGTTGCTTTCAATTTGCTGAACTCTCAAGCTACTATTATCATCTGTTTCCTTCTTGATATACACAATTGTAGGAGAGGGACGGTTCTTGCCAAAATTCGGTAGTGATGAATTGGGCAAGCAAATGCTTCCATAATTCCATTCCACTGGGAATCTTCAGATAGCGCCCTAGATTGACAGTGGCACTACCGAATGTATCGATGATTTTCTGCTTGTACAATCCCAACAAAGGAAGTGCGTGCGCAGTGCGTGCAGGCCAAGTCACTGGTCAGGGATAATGTCAACGAGCCAGGATTCCACAGCCGTCGAGTATTTTCTCGAACGAGATTAACCCCACTTTCGATTACTTTCATACGGGAAATACAACAATCGCCACCAACCCGTATGTGTTTGGTTAACGAAAGTACAGCAGATGCTTGAGACGAGAACTGCTCTCTCGTATGTGTGTCTGTACTCAAAACTAGGAAATTTCGTCTAGGCCACACTGTCCCGGTTTCTGTTGCGAACCAGGGATTTCCTTATCTGTTAGAAGAGTTACACATATTTTTTGAAGCGCAGGCAAAAGTTCTGCCACAATTTCATTAATTAAGGACAGTTAGAGACTAAGGTTTAGAGATCACCGAGTTGCCAAGCACGTCCATGTTACGAACAAAACTATAGAAATATGTGAGCAAACTTGGATAATAGAAACATTTGGTAAAAGAACTGAAGTTTTCAATCATTGATACATGGCTCATATTTATGTCAAGTCAGAACGAATAAACTCACATATATGTTTTCCCTTTTACATTGTTTCTGTATTGCATAAAAAATGGTGAGAAAGTTTACAACATTATATCATCTAAACGCTAGCATCTATTCTTGCACAGGATTCACCTATTCAACCCTAGTAGGACGGTCACGTTCTACATAGTTCAACACCCATCGGATTCTAAAGTTTAGCAAGTTTACATATGATCAACGCAAGAGCAGACAAATCCACCAGCCTACAACCCATACTGAATGCCCTCACAATAAAGTGACCCTTTTCTGCAATAGCATACGCATTTTCTGAAAAGGAACCAATGTAAGCCTTTAACAACTCAAGAAACGGAAATAAGACAAGCAATCGTCCATTGTAAAGGATACCAAGATGAACTGATCCAAGTCAAGCCCAAGCTTACACCAAAGGAAGGAGAAGCAATAGCCTATATTCTCTACTTCTGAAAGGAGAGGCATATAAACTGTCAGATAACATTACATTTATATCCGCTCAGTCTTGACATCTAGTGACAGCAGTATGCATAATAATCAAGCATTGTTGGTGTTTCGTTGTCATCTATCATGGGTGCATCAATGTATATTATGAATTGGATAACTAAATGAAAATCCCGAGATCACCATAGGGAAATAAGGCCCTAAGTCTTGGGTGCAAGTTATAAACATGTCGAAGCCAATGATCCTTGGCATGAAGGCGCGATTTGCCGCACCATCCATATTGATAAAAATTAATATAACTATATTGATAGAATGAATTACACTGTCCATGCATAGGCGACACAAACGTCCTTACCTCATCTACATATCTTATGACCCCATAACCTGAACTGCAGTCTCAACCCCAAAACCAGCTAGCACGCCATGTTCGCTGCCACCAAGAGTGTCAGGGTTACCATTGTTTTCTGTTCCTCTTCAATCCAATGCCAGACTCAACATCTGCTTTTTTTTTGCGGGAAACAAGACTCAACATCTGCTTATATGTACTCAAAGGTTCCTGAAGAAATACTGCTGAACCATAGGTTTGCAAAGTGAAGCATGGCCTTCCACTACTGTATTTCGATAAACGCAGATATTTACATGACCCTCATTTATACCTAGCCATGGGCCGATGTCTAGAGGCCAGGCCCGGGCCCGGCCCGGCCCGACAAAATACTACGTTTCCTAGGCCCAGGCCCGCCCATGGCAAAAGCCCGAAAGCCCAAAAGCCCGCCCAGCGGCCCGACATTCTAACAAAGATTATGTCCAGTAAAAATGTTCCTCTACGACACGGCAGCTAAACGGCGGCGTTGAGGATGGAGATGCGGCGCAGGGTCGACGGAACGTTGCTGCAGCGGATGTTGAGGGAGGAGATGGAGGGATCCGTCGTGCTCGTCGCTCCGGCCCCAGCGAGGCTCGGCCGTGCTCGTCGCTCCGGCCCCGGCGAGGCTCGGCCGTGCTCGTCGCTCCTGCGGCCCCCGTGGGGAAGTAGATGCGGCCGTCGGCGCAGTTGGGGAGGGAGGCGATGCGGCGGGGCTATGGTTCGGCGCTGGTCGCCACCGCCATTTCGCAAGGGCATAGAGGAGAGAGGGGCGAGTGGAGGTGTGCAAACGTGCAGCTGTGCACGTGCAGTTATGAAAGTGCATGTGTTGCCCCATGTATGGTTTTGGTAATTAATGACAATCCTTATGGACTAATGTTTGCATTGAGATATTCTTATAGATCTTGTCCATAGGAAAAGATTGTAGTTCATGTGTTGGACTCTAGAAGATTACATGATGACCAAGGTTCTATCCAAGGGTTTATATGAAGAATGGTCTTGTGAAGAGTTGAGCTTATTGCAAGCATGGCTTGGAAAAGAAGATTGAGTGAACTTTCATGTAATCTCCAAGCCATCATATATATCAAGAGAAGAAGATGAAGTGCAAGTCCAATATGATCCATCTCGGAAGATATCATTTGATTGAAGCTTTCAATCAAGACATGAAGACGGAGCTTAACGAGGCTCTCCCATAATGGAGTATGGGGGAGCATTTGGAGATGTCTTCACCAAGCAAAGCGCAATCAAGAAAGGTGGTCCACTTGAAGAGATCAAGATCGTCATCATCTAGCTCAAGTGGAATGCGCAAGGCAAAGGTATGATCTTGATATGTTTTCTATTTTACCGGTCTCATGGTGTTAGTGGGAGACCGGGTTATAGGATAGACGGCGTACTATCAAGAGGGGCTCTCAAGTGAGTAAATTGATAGCATCCTTGTGGAGAGCTCAAACCTTTGCATACTTGGCATATCATCTTTCTTGGTTCTTCTCCTTGTTGGTTTTGGTGCTTGTTGTGATTCTCAGGACAAGCCCAAGTTCTTCGAAAATGGATTTTGTTTGGAAAACTTGTTCGTTCTCGGCGTTGGAAATATTACCGGTCCACCTTCGAGATAGGTGATGGCCCTTCACGTAGTTACCCCACAACGACGCCAGAAACGTCTTGACGGCCCTTCGTGTGATTACCTGCGTGAAAAGTAAATGGGTTAGGTTGAGACTCCAAGTGCAGAGTGTATGTAGTAGTGGAAGACAGTTTTCCTCACGAGGGGTGACTCGAGGGTTTAATATCGAACTCTCGGGGAACCAGTATTTCAGGTGTTATCTCCTTATCCTTCTTTTGAGAACCTGCAACAAAATAAATTGTTTTGTGCCCTCAACCTCACCAAGTGGTTGTCAAGCACAAGGTGTTAGAATGATAATAAAATAATATGCAATGCAAACAATAAGTAAATATGCAATGATGGTAAATAAATATG
Source organism: Poa pratensis (assembly GCA_947311845.1). Lineage (NCBI taxonomy): Eukaryota > Viridiplantae > Streptophyta > Magnoliopsida > Poales > Poaceae > Poa > Poa pratensis. The sequence goes on from CAMZMU010000063.1 coordinate 106,260,583, forward strand.
CAAGGATGATGGAAACAATGGCAAATGATATTTTTGGTTTTTTTATAATGAATGCAAGATATAAAAGTGTTTTTGTATTTTTGGATTTAATAATGGCAGCAAACAAAAGTGATTATAAAAGTGTTGGAAAGGTGTTTCTTATGATTAAAAATGGACCGGGGTTCATGGTTTCACAAATGCACTCTCTCTTGATAACGTGGTAGACAATGGAACACTAAAATTAACATGTAAGATGGCAAGACATGGTTTGACAAGTTATTAATAATATGGGCATCACGTCCTAACATAGAGATCTCAAGTATAAGTTGTTCTCTCTCTCTTATGCTCCACCAAGATGCGAACTAAATCATAACACCTTAGTAATTAAGATAAATCAGAGCATAGCAATAAGTTCAATGACATGAAGTTAAAATAAGAACATGCTAGATCTAGTCATGGAGATAGTGGCCAAGGTCACATCCACTCTCCGGTAGCATGGTATTTTTGTTTATCCCTAGTGAGGCAACAAAGTAAGGTAGAAAACCCAAGTGGATCGCAGAACTTTCTCTCACGTTCACTGCACTAGCCACCCCCGTTACTCCAACTAATGCACACGTTCCCCCTCACATGCTCTCATAAACATGCATGATCATGACAAGTAAATAAGAACGGGGTACATAATATGCATCTACTTTCATAACTGAAACAAAAGCATTGCAATCTCAAACATGTATTAACTCATAATAAAGATCCACCACAAAGGAATTACATAGATGACCGTAATCATGTTCAGCAGCTCATACGGTACTAATTAGTGAAGCTCATAGAGAGAAGAGATACATAAGTTACTTCCACAAACCCATAGTCCAGGGTGGACTACTCCCTCTTCATCATGGTGTCGGTGGAGATGTTGTTGGAGGGGAAGGAGACCACGCCGGCAGCGCCCCGCCGGAGTTTTCCCCCTCCAATCTTTAGCTCCAGGTCTCTGTTTCGTGGTTTCTCTGTTTCGGCGGCGCTCTCTTTCGCGAAAGCCCTGGGGGGGGGGGGTCTATATATAGTCGTTTTTAGGTCAAGACGAAGCTTCGGGAAGAAAGATCGACGGCAGCGGAGGCCCGAGGGCCAGTTTGGTGGGTCACACGCGGTCAGGGAATCTGGCCACGTGGGCCCACCCCTTTCGGCCTTCTGGTCTCCGTTTCTTCGATTCCTTTGCGCCTACGTTTCGTTCCTTCCAAAAAAATGATCCCCGTAAAATCTTAGGTCATTTGGACGTCGTTTGGGTCCCTGAAGCATCAAAATATAGAAAAAGGGGTTTTCTGACAGCGCAGGGTTAATTCCAGAAAAATGGGGAAGTTGTTAATTATCCCCAAAACTCAATATAAATCATGAATATAACCCTTATATGATGCAAATAACATGTAATAAAATGTAAAGTTCATATATGCATTTTACATGCATCAATAGGGTCCACACCTTCCCATGTGTGGTATCCCCTCTTGTTGTTACCTTTCCAACGAAATTGGATTCACCTGTTTTGGAGTTCGAACGAGAAAGTTATTGCATTTCAGGATTTACCGGTTGTTCTTATTTAGAGAAGGTTTACCTTTCTACATTTGGTTTTATCCTGACATGATGGACTATGATGTTGCTCTGCATAATCTTGAAGGGCTCTTCGTTGCGATTCCAACGAGCCCAAGAACATCGAAAACGGAGTCCGGATGATCAAGATATGTTCGTTTTCGTATTGGGCGTTTTTGCAGTTTTTGTTGGCCGGCCCCCAGGCCGGCCCACAAGCCGGCGGGCTCTGTTGGGTGCCCAGCCTCCGGCCCAGCCCAGGCCGGCTGGCTCAGCGAGCCGCCAAGCCTCCTGCCCAGCCCAGGCCGGCTGGCTCTGTGAGCCTCCCGGCCCAGGCCGGCTGCTAGGCCGGCTGGCACAGCGAGCCCAACGACTCTGCCCAACGGCCACTTTTTAGAGGACCTATTTAAGGGGTTTCTTCCTCAATGATTATCTAAGAACTTGAGCACGTTTTTCCTCTCTCCTCCATTGTTGAAAGCTCATTTCTTTGATTACTCCCAATCCCTCCACCCAAACTCGTTGATCTTTGGAGGATTGAAGGAGGAGACCTAGATCTACATTTCCACCAATCCATTTCTCCTCTAAGTGAGTGGAACCCTTTCGATCTAATTCTTGAAGTTTCATTTGTTGTGTTCTTCGTTGTTGTTCCTCTCTTCTCCCCCCATAAGCATTAGTTGCTTGTGGTGGGATTCGAGAGTGAAGGATTTGAGCCTTGTGCTCTTGCCATTACTTCGTTGCATCGGTTTGTGCTCTCCACAAGGATTCGTGGAAGTTGAAAGCTTGTGAACTTGTTACTCTTGGGTCTTTGGACCCTAGACGCCCGTGTGGTGGTTGAGACCCATGGTGGTCACTTGTAGCCGTTCGGGAGCCCCCAATCCCTTTGTGGGTTGTGCCCGGATTGTTGTTGAAAGACTTCGGATTCCGCCTCGAAGGAATTTCGATAGTGGAAGGTGAATCAAACCTTTGTGGTGCGGTTCATCGGAGAAGAAGGTGAAACCTTTGTGGTTGTTGAACCATTGTGTTGGTTCACACCTCTCAACGAGACGTACTCCCCTAAAAAGGAGAAACTCGGGAATACATCCTTGTCTCCGCGTGTCTCGGTTATTTCTATACCCGAACTCTTTACTTATGCACTTTACATTGTGATAGCCTTCGTGCTTGAAGTATTCTATCTTGCTATCACCTTGTTGCTTGTCTTGCTTAGAATAAGTTGTTGGTGCACATAGGTGAGCCTAGTTTATTTAGGTTGTTCGCTTGTTAATTTAAACATCTAGTTTTATTCCGCAATTATCTAGCCTAAACCGGAAAAGTTTTAATCGCCTATTCACCCCCCTCTAGGCGACATCATTGTCCTTTCAAGTTAGGCTAAGGTTCGTTCGATGCTGGCTGTTGGGCGCCTGCGCCGTTGTTGCCTTGTTTCTTGTTGGGCTGAGCGGAGAAAAATGACCTACACATTTTGGTCGGGCCAGGCCTATTTTCTGGCTAAAACTAAAGCCCAGGCCCGACCCGACTGGCTGCTCGGGCTTCATTTCCAGGCCCAGGCCCTGTATTTTTGGGCCGGGCCGGGCTGGGCTGGAGATGGCCAGATATACCCTCATTACTGAACTAAGAGCAAATGGCTTCAACTTCGCTAGTTTTCTGCAATACTTGTCAGTTGTCAATTACAGGATCTAGGTCTGAAAGACTTAAAAATCATAGATCAAGCGGTGTTAGTAACTTGCGCTTCATTTGAGATTTCTTAGCCAAATGAAATCCTAAATCATGATAAAAACAAGATTGAAAAGAACATGAAAACGTTCGGAAACACTAGGACCAGCAGCATGAACACCTACAGAAAAAAAATCAAGAACCCCTTGTGCATATGATTTACTCTTCAGAAAAAATACAATTAAGAATAAATAGAGTGCATTGATACTTTCAGAGATAATATACGCAAAAACTGAAAAAATGTAGCAATGGAAACAAACACTTGCCAATCTGCACAATAACCAAACGAGGACCAACATGAATTTATTCTTAATAGAAGACACATATCTACTATTAGCATGGTAACAGAAAATCTAACATTGGCAGAAATATCCTATATCCTCAACTCCACATAAGACCCCATCACAACACTTGATTAACAACAAAGGCATGCAAGATGGTCCAATCTAAGAAAAAACCTCGCATGTACGGAATCAAATATCACACTAACTTGGACAATTTCAAGCTAGTCCAACGATAAAAAAATCATTCTATTTCTATGAAGCCAACATGCATGAATTCCAAAACCACGTAGCTATGTGTATACATAATTTCAGTATATCTTGGGCCTTTCCCATAAGGATGTTCTCACACGGGGTTTTAAACTGGACTGGCAGTTTCATCAATACAAAATGAACAAATACATTGTCTGTATGTCGAAGAGGTACAGGCTGGCCCCAAATATCGTCGAGACGCCCCAAGACATTGTTTGCTTGTCCCGTAGAAATGCCATTTCTTAGCTTGTTGATTGCTTTGGTGATGCATAGAGGGAGGATGGATGAGTGACATTAAGTGATATAGATAGCACCGCTTTCACCACCGTGCATCTCTTGACAAGTGTGATATGTTTTCCTAGCCAATCCGCTAGGTTTGCGACAAATTTATGAGCAAGGTGTTAGAAGTCGACCGTTCTATACCTATATGCAACGAAAGTAGTAGGCCTAAATATTTAATGTAGAATCTTGCCAACGCTAGGAAATTTCGCAAGATCGAAGGAATGTTGATGTCAAGACACCTAATAGGAACGACAAAGCTTTTTTGTGCATCTAGAATGGCCTTCATACCGTCAATGCCCCCTTAATTGGTATATGAAAATTGTAGCATCATTCACATAGAGTGAGTTTTGAAGGCTAGACCCCGACCCCCACACGGTATAGATCTCCATTTGCAGTTGCCAAATCAATAGTTGCTGCACAAAGATTCAACTTTTGTTGCAGGAAATAAGCATCAATAAATTTTATCTGGGAGGTGCATGACCATTATGGCAATGTTCATTTCTACCGCATACCAAACATACCATTTGAATTTTGAACCCCTCATGAACCTAGTCTTGTCTCTGTTGTCTACATCTATTGTTGGATTGTTCTTTTGGTTGAACACAATCAATGGTCCGCTGCTACCCTATTCGACGGTGACGAGGGGTACACTCATCAAATCCCATGGTTAAGGACCTAGGGTTGAGATTATGGCGAGAGAACGTGGTAGTACTGGTAGTTTCGTCGGCTGACAAGCAGAGGCAAAGATTTACCCAGGTTCAGGCCCATCGGGTGGAGGTAAAGACCCTACTTCCTGCTTGTCTGTTATTGATCGCGTGAGATTATGAGGTTACAAAGTGGCTCCGGCGAGATGTCGATCTCGCTAGAGCTTTGGTGGTTTTGAGTATGGCTTCCCCCTAGATCGGCACCCCTCCCAGCCTTTAAATAGGCTGGGTCTCGGGAGTTCGTAACCGACCTAGTTTACACGTAAGGAAAGTCTAAACCGACTATGCCTATGTCTAATCTTGGAGGGTACTCCATCTTCTTGGGCCTCTTGTCTTGGGCTTCGAGTAGGCTCTTCGCTATTGGGCCTTAGTCGTCACGTGCACCAGGTACCCTTACGGTAGGGTACCCGAGATGTATACCCTTGTCAGTAGCCCCCGAGTACTTGTCTGACTCGAAGAATCGGGCATGGACTCGTTCATAAGTGCACATCATATGCTTTGTATTCTATTATAATTGGAATTCCTGTATGAATAGCACATGTTGGCTATGTCGAGTATTTCATCGACTGTGGTTTTTGCTTATGAAGATCAAGGAATAATAGCTTAGTAGGCCCAGTACACTTGACGGATCGGGACTGGTTAACTACACATTCGGGTAAAACCTTACTAGCTTTTATTCAAACTCGAGTCCCTGGACTCGAATCTGGAACAAACTGGTCAGATTCGACTAGGCCGCTTGAGGACTTACTGAGTCGATCTGCAGTATAACTTTGAATTTTACCCAACGCGTCTGCTGACACGGAAAGATAAGGATTGACGTTGCTGGAACGGTCCTTAGCCCAACTCGAAAGTTCGGCGGGTCTTACCTTTGCACTATGCGTGCAGCATCGAGGTATTTGCGACGGACGCAACACGGGAATGTTTCGAGTATGATTTTGTATATGAACTGAGTCGATTCATTTGTCGACTGACCATTTGACATTATTCTATCGGGTGCGCGACAGCGCTCCCGATGGGAGTAGCCCCCGAGATTGTGCTTTATTGCTTGCAATGGAGGATAATCTGAAAATCTTCTTACTCTGCATATGTTAATCGAAGAAATTTTTGCCGTAATTCTATCGGGTGCGCGACAGCGCTCCCGATGGGAGTAGCCCCCGAGATTGTGCTTTATTACTTGTAATGGAGGATAATATCAAAATCATTGTCTTGACCATCTTTAGTCGAAGAAATTTTTGATACACTCCCGATGCGAGTAATATGCCTCAGCCGAAGGAACGGTCGAGTGACCAATTTTGCCTTATCATTGCTTTTTCATACCTGAACCAAACAGAGCAGTCGAGTGACCAATATGCGTTGAGCGGACTCGAATGTATTTCAGAGCAAACCGCTTGAGATGACGTCAGGGATGACGTTTTTTGGCGACTGCGCTGCCTGACACGCGTGGCGTGCGTTATGCTGCGATGGATGGGACGTGACACGTAGGTGGGCCCATTTGTGCAGAGCTGACCGAACGACGGTGCAGTTTGGACTTGATTTGACCACTCTGGCCCACTTTTTACGGAGAGGTGATTATGGCTCCTCTTTTTGCGTGCGTAGTGGGCAGAGTGGCCGGCGACGGTTGCCCTCCGCGTTTGCCACGTGTACGGTGAGATTGCGTGCGTAGCGCACAGTTAAGATCTGAATGGCTGTGATTGCCTTTGATTTGTGGTAAATAGGGGAACGGCGCTGGCATTGTTTTTTACTAGCCATTTGCTCTGCGCGCCGCCCCTGTCCCATCTTCTTCCTTGCGCCCCTGCTCCATTGCTCTTGTGCCCAAGCTCTTGCTGTTCTCCTTAGCCACCACCGCCATGGCGCCAAAGAGAAAAGCTTCTGCCTCCGACGCGCCCGCGACTGACGCGGCCGCTCTGAAGGGGAAGAAAACCACGACAAGCGCATCTGCGGCCGCCGTCGACCTCAAGAAAAGCGACGGCGACTGGATGAAGTCCACGATCAAAGCGGCTCATCTCGAGAAGTTCCACGAGGACGGACTGCTGCCGCCGGCGGACCAGCTTACCGTCCGCGCGCCATCGAAAGAGGTACTCCCCGAACCTCACGCAAATGAGCGCGTATGTTTTGCGGAGTTTTTGCCTAGGGGTCTATCTTTTCCCCTCCACGACTTCGTTCGTGGTTTGCTTTTCGCCTATGGGGTGCAGATCCATGATCTCACCCCGAATGGCATTATGCACATTGCCTGTTTCATGGTATTGTGCGAGTGCTTCCTGGGAGTTGCTCCCAGCTGGGCTCTTTGAAAGTCCATCTTCATGGTCCGGCCCAACAACTGAGGCAGCCGAACCTATCCAGTTGGAGGCCTGCAGATCCAAGTGCGCAGCGACACCCGATACTTTGCCCTGAAGCCAGTCGACTCGGCGCAAGGGTGGAGGAAAATGTGGTTTTATGTGCTAGTCGACCAGGAAGGGGTCCCAGGATTTTCGACTGCTGGTATAGCCGCTAGGACGAAGGCCTGGGACCATGAGCTTTCGACTGAAGAAATGGCGGAAGCGGCGCCTCTGCTGGAGACGATTGGAGGACTACTTAACAACGTCACTGGTGTGCATCTAATTGCCACCTTTGTGAAGATGCGGGTGTGGCCGCTCCGCGCGCGAGCTCACCCTATGTGGCAGTATGAAGGTCCTCTCGACTCCACTCGGATGAACAAGGAGGAGCTGTCTAGGAGCGAGCTGGTGTCATATGTGTGGTCCATCACCAGCACAAAATCCAGCGAGCCCTGCAACGTCGACTGCCATGTCGCTCCTTATGGGCCTGAAAAGCCTTTGCCATAGGTTAGTGAATCTATCGAATTTATGATCTCCTGCTTTTGTTATTATACTGTGCATCTTTGTGACTTTCGACTGCTGTATTTTGTATGCAGGGCCACTCGACCGCCTCAACCCTTCCTCCTCTTCCCGAAGATGGCCCAACTCATGAAACAGAGGTGACGGTAGAAGCAAAGGGAGGAGGCGAATCGCCTCTACCTTCGGCTACCACATCTCCCACGGAAGAGGTTGAAGAGGAAGGGGTTGAAGAAGCACAGGACAAGGAGCTTGCCACGACTGATGATGTGAGCGAGGCCCCTACTCGCAAGCGCCGTCGGGCGGCCCAAGTTGTGTCTTCCTCTATGAGTTCACCCGCAAAGGAGGAAGATTTGAGGGATGATGAAGACTCGATCTCCTCACATTCTGCCAAGGCTGCTCCCCTGGATGTGAGCCCATTGCGCTCAGCTCCTCCTCCCAAGTCAGGTGGGGAGCTGCTTTTTGGAGGCCCAAACTTTGAAGACCTCGACAGTGAGGAGGAAGAAGAGCACAGGTTTGCTCCTGAGCTTTTTGTACTAAAGTTTTCGCTTGTTGAGTTATTTTGCTTATGTTGTATGTCTTCGGTCACTCGTAGTGCCGAGACTGTGTGCCCTCCGACTCCTCCAGCCGAGAGAGCTTCGACTCCAGATCAGCCAGAAGCTTCTCCTGTTGCGACTGAGGTCGTGAAGACAGTAGCACGGCCACTACTATTGAGGCCGCCAAGATTGCGAGTGCGTCGACTCCAGAAATTGGGACTTCTGCTGCCAAGCCTGCACCTTGGGTTGAACACGTAAGTGTCGTTTGCTGTGCCTTCATCCTGGGACTATTTGTGTATAACATATGCTCGTTCCATGTGCATGCAGCCCTTCTACCTCAACCTGGTGGAAGCAGGCAAAGCTTTTGTCCAGGTTGAACAGGACAGGGACAATCTGCGCGCTGCCATGGAGCAACTCAGCCGTAAGTGTGTTTGACTTCTGAATTCGAAGTTCCTTTTGCTCTGTTTTTGCTTTGTCGATTGTGAATGACATCTGGCCATCTCACACAGGTGACAAGGCATATGCTGAATCCCGGGTGAAGGAACTGGAGGAAGCAATCGCCTCCCAGCGCGCTGAGTCGAAGAAGACTTTGGATGCCGCCAAGGACACAGCCGCCGTGCGCGAGAGAGGATTTGCTGAACGACTGGCTGGCCTTGCTCGGGACGTGGGAGGTTAGCAACTTTCCCTTTGCATGCTTCGTGTGCACCCTGTTGGGTATTATGTACTAATTTTTGCTCTTTCTGGTATTTGTTGCAGAGGCGATTGGTATGGCAACACCTACTGACATGGTCAGTGATAAGTTATCACTCGACCAGGTTATAGGTGAACTTGGTACTCAATTTGCCCAGGCGAAGGATGCCCTTGCCAAGTCTGCCAGCACCCTCAGCGCCGTACACAAGAACGTGCTCCCAACGACGGAGGTGCCGTCGACTGCTGACGGCTTCGCTGATGTGCTTGGTCCAGGAACTTCGACCATGGCGAACTTTGCTCGCGCCCTTGCGGTACGCGGCTCGGAGTCCACCCTCAAGCTGATACTAGGTCATGGGATAGAGGGTAACTTCGAGGCGGCGATGTCTGATAAAGTAGCATATAAAACTTGTCTAGTATTTGAAGTCTAGTATTGTGTTGTGTTTGTTTTTAGTACTGCCGATGATGAATACATTACCTTCAACTTGTCTAATATTTGAAGTCTAGTATTATGTTGTGTTTGTTATTAGTATTTGAAGTCTAATAGATTAATTTCAACCCTTTGTCAATGTGCTAATCCTCGTTATGGTTTTGTGTAGCTAGTGTATGAAGTAATAGTATATTTCGGCGACAATGCATAAAAATGGTGAGGCAATTGAAGGTAACATCACCTTCAAGTTCTGCCTCCAAATCGTTTCGATCGGAAGCACACGGATATAGGCGCTTAAGGTGTAAACTGTTTTCATCTTAAATTGTATTTATGTCATGTAGCATCATATTTGGCTCTTTTCTAACTAGACATCCATGTATTTTATATGCAGAAGCGCCATGCAGATCCAAACAAGTTTTAAAAGAGCTAAATACAAAGTGGGATCATATCCGTGAACCGTCGCTGTTGTGACGTTTCGCTGCACTGTTCAAAACACTTTTTTAATTAAGAGTGTCTTGGACAGTGTGGCCGAAATGTCACAGCGGTGACGTTATTATATTTCGGCGACACCGTCCAAGATGGAGCAAGCCTCGCTACGAAGAATTTGGCAAGATTAATTTGCTAAGGAGGCTTGCGAGCTCGGTGTGGTTTCTTGTTTTTAGTTTCTCCATCTATTTTGTGTATGTGTGTAGCAATTTGGTTGCAGATGTGATTTGGAGAAGCATGAAACCGCTACTCGAGTCTTTTGCTAGGTCGAATTCCGTTTTCGGCGCTTCGGAACTGAGGAAGAAGGTGGAGCTGGAGAAGAGTGGAGTGTCATAAAAGTTAAGTTTAGGGAGGCATGAGAATGATAGGATTAGCGAGGCATGTGTAACTCATCTTTTGATGCTATGTAATGATGACAATTCTTATATACGTTATGAATGGATTTGGTAGCAACTTTGTGCTTCTGCTGTGAGATTTTGAATGTAATTTGGCAACCGAATTGCTCCTGTAGGCTTCTGAAAGAACCTCAATGCAAACGAGTAAAATAGAATCTCCGTTACTGATGCACCGATACATCGGAAACGGAGATGGGTCCGCAACCGTAGCCAACTTATTCCTCATCGGTGACGGTTTTTTGCCTCCGTTACCGATGAAGGCCTTCACATCAGTGACAGGGTCGGGGACACGGACCCTTTCTCCATTGCCGAAGGGGTTTTTGGCCCGTTTCCGATGTGTCGTTCTGTACTAGTGTGCTATGCAACGTTGGAACATACCTGATATGCTGCGTTTGTACAGTTCACCGTTGATGACAGTGTATGCTTTAGATCGTCGAGTGACACGTCTTAACTCTGTTATGTCTTCAGGTACCTCGCCGCGGAGTATGTATGCGAGGAAAGGCTGAGTCCAAGTTGGCTCGATGAGGAGTACCTCGACTGGCGGGTCCTCTGTGCTAGGTGCTTTGCTCTTGGCTGCTGCAGCTGATGTAGGAGATGCTCGTTTTTTCTTGATGGACCTGTGCTCGATGCGCTCGAAGAAGACACCAGGTGGCACTGGTGCTTTGGTCGCTCCAATATTGGCTAGCTTATCTGCTTCTTCGTTGCTCTCACGCCCTATGTGCCGCAACTCGGAACCTTCGAAGCTGCCCTCCATGAGGTTGTACAGGTCACGGTAGGCGATCATGTTATCTGCGATTGCGTCGCAGGCCTTCATTGTTTGCTGCACCACAAGATTCGAGTCACCATAGATCATCAGTCGAGTGCACCCGAGGGCTTTGGCCATCCTCATGCCGTGGATCAGGGCCTCATACTCCGTTTCGTTGTTTGATGGGAACTCGAACCCCATTTGCAGGTGATATGAGGATGACACCTGCGCCTTTTGGTGATATGAGGATGTTTTTTCTTTCTTTGTTGAATTATTTATTTCTCTTTTGGTATGTTGGTTATCTAAAAGCATCTTCGTTTTTCTTCGAGCCGTCAAAGTACATAGTCCATGAGTTGGACACATCTGGCGCTCCTAGCAGCCGAGCTTCGATCCACTCGGTGTGGAAGTCAGGTAAGACTTGTGCGACGAGGATTGGAGGGCTTGTGAGGACTCGCTTGAGTTCCGTGAAGGCTGCTTCGGCTTCTTGTGTCCACTCGAATTTGTCTGCTTTCTTCATCAGTCGATAGAACGGGAGTGCTTTTTCACCCAGCTTGCTAATGAATCGACTGAGTGCTGCTACTCGACCCGCCAACTTTTGCACGTCATGGAGCTTTGAAGGCCTTTGCATCGTCAAGATGGCCTGTATTTTCTCTGGGTCTGACTCGATTCCTCGAGCTGAGACTAGATACCCGAGGAGTTGCCCGGCTGGCACGCCGAACGTGCACTTCTTCGGGTTGAGCTTGATGTGGAAGCGTTTGAGGTTTGCGAACGTCTCTCGCAAATCATCGAGTAGTGTGTTTTCCTTCCCTTGTTGTGATGACGATGTCGTCGACGTAGACTGGACGTTTCGCCCAATTTGCTTCTTGAGGCAGTCTTGCATCATGCGCTGGTAGGTTGCGCCTGCGTTCTTGAGCCCGAAAGGCATTGTGGTGTAGCAGTAGACCCCGAGTGGGGTTATGAACGCCGTTTTCTCTTCATCCTCTTCCTTCATCCTTATCTGGTGGTAACCCGAGTAAGCATCCAGGAAGGACAAGCGAGCGCACCCGGCGGTGGAGTCGACGATCTGGTCGATTCGAGGTAGTGGAAAGTGATCCTTTGGACAGCATTTATTGAGTGCTGTAAAATCTACACACATCCGAAGGATATCTGTGTGCTTCTTCTCTACGAGTACGGGGTTGGCCACCCATTGTGATTTCTTGATCTCTCTGATGAAACCTGCTGCGAGTAGCCTGTCGACTTCGGCTTCGACTGCGGTTCTTTTTGGGCCGGATATGCGGCGCATTGTTTGCTTGACTGGTTTAGCATCTGGAAAAATTGGAGAGAGTGCTCGGCGAATTCCCTGGGAATACCTGGCATGTCGGCTGGACACCATGCAAATATATCCCAGTTCTCACGGAGGAATTCGACGAGCGCGCTTTCCTATGCGATAGGCAGACTCGACGAGACATTGACTGTCTTGGTCGGGTCAGTCGGGTGCACCTGATGCGATCTTGTGTCATTGGTGGCATTGAATGCTCTGTCGACTGCCACCTTTTTGTGCTCTGGCATAAGTGTTCGATCGTTGGAGACCGCTAGATCAGCGAGTGTTGCTTCCATGCCAAACATCTCAGAGATTTTGCTAAACTCTCGGTCGCAAGAGTCAGACTTTTGGAAGTTCCCTTGACTGTGATTACTCCTTTTGGTCCAGGCATCTTTAGCTGGAGGTATGCAAGTGTGGCACCGCCATGAATCGAGCGAACGTCGGGCGTCCAAGTATAGCATGGTATTGTGACTTCCAGTCGACAACTTCGAACTCAATCGATTCTGTCCTGAAGTGGTTCTTGTCCCGAACGTTACGTCGAGTTGTATGGTGCCTTCTGGGCTTATTGCTTTGCCTGGGACGATACCGTGAAAGGTATTTGAAGACCTTGGCAGGTTTTCGACTGACCTGTTCATTTTGCGGAGCGTATCTGCGAAGATGATGTTTATGCCGCTGCCCATCCATGAATACCTTGGACATGGCGTAGCCTCCAATTTGCGCGTCGAGTACCAGAGCAGAGTGCCCTGGACGAACAACCGATGGAGGGTGGTCCTCTCTGCTGAAGCTTATTGCGTTTCAGAACCCTTCAAGAATTCAGTTACAGCGGGAGGTGACATGACCGCCATGTTTACTTGTCGAGTGCGAAGTTTTTGCTCCCTGTTGGAAGGGCGACCTTTCTGTATCATGTACATCTGCCCTTGGGGCGGAGGGTACTGTGGTTCGTCCACCCGAGGTAGGCTGTATGGCACCCGCGAGATTTCCGCCTGCGGCAGGCTGTGGTGGTGGAGGTGGTGCCATCAGAACAGGCACATTGTTTGGCTGAGGCACGGGTGCAGGTGCTTGTGTGGCTGCTGCCTTTCTGAGATTTACGTAATCAGTCGCCATTTGGTCGAACTCCCTGCAGTTTCTCATCGAGTGATTGGAGCGCAGTTTTCCGTCGTCCCCCTTGTACAGGTGGAATCTGCAATCAGCATCCATCTTTTCTTCGAATGATCGCTCGGATTGTGCTCCGGATCTGACTTGCGCCAGTCCTTCCTCTTGTAGCTATCACTGCGTTGGCCCGGTCTCGACTGTCCCGCGATCATCTCGACTGTCCCGCGATCATCTCGACTGTCTCGCCGATCTTCTGACCGTCGGTCGCTTCTGTCTTGGTCGTTGCGGGGTGTGGAGAACCCAGCCGCCATGAATTCGGGTCTGTCGTCGTAGTGACGTTTTGAACGCTTGCGCCTTCGGTCGTCTCTGTACGAGTCTCTGCGGCTTCGACTGCCGCTTTCATGATTGTCACGGGGTGAGGACCCGTGTGTGGTGCGCGCCATGTCTTCTCCGTCTGCCCACTCAGTCGCGGTCATCAAGAGGTTAGCCACAGAGGTTGGCTTTTTGCGACCAAGTGCTTCTTTGAGTCCCGCCTGGCGAGTCCCATTATGAAAGCATCCATGGCCATATCTTCTGAAATTACTCCGACTGAGTTGCGTATCTCAGTCCATCGTCTGATGTATGACCTCAACGTTTCGTCTGAACGTTGAACGCAGGCTCGCAGCTCCTCGAACGTTTTTGGGCGCTCACATAGAGGCTCGAAGTTTTTGATGAAATCAGTGCGGAAGTGATCCCACGAGTCGTATGTTGATGGAGGTAGGGCCTTGAGCCAGTCGCGGGCTGTGCCTTCGAGCATGAGTCGTATGTATTGCATGGCTGTGGTGTTTGTGCCTCGCTGGCACGCGACAGCCAGCCTGTAGTCTTCCAGCCACCCGAAGGTTCCTGTCGACCCGTGTACTTGGGCTGTTCAGATGTGAGTTTGAACCCTTTGGGCATCCGTGTCTCGCGGACGCGTCGAGTGAAGCACAGAGCTCCATGTGGCTCAGGCTCTCGATCAGAGTATGAGTCGCTACTGTAAGATCTGCGTGATCTGCTCCTGGACCTGCGCCTACGCGAGCCGCTTCTTTCCTTCGAGTGGTGGCGGCGACCACTGTGATTGTGCTCTTCACGACGCGTGTCAACTAGGGCACGGTCTCGACTCCCCCTGGAGTTTTGGAATTTGGCGTATGGCCTTCGCGCTAAGGCGAGTGATTTGATCTGTTGGCGATGTAGTTTTGCATTGGGGTCATCAGCTGGATTGATTGCCTCTAGGTATGCTGCAGCGGTAAAGAGAGCACCCGCAGCTGTTTTGGGTACTGGCACTCCCTCCTCGTCGTATGTCATGAAAGAGTTGCCTAAGTTGCGGGTGAGTGCCGCCCTCTCTCGGCGAGAGGTGTGACAACCTTGATCTGGGTCTTGTGTCTGCTCGCCCGGTGGAGCTCAGGGAGAGCTGTCTTCTTCGCGCACTCGACAAGCTAGCTTGCTTTTTGCGTTCTTCGAGTGTTGCTCTGACCTGCCGCAGTCGAAGTGATTCCTGCCAGTTGAAGTACTGGAAGGTCAACATCTCCTCTTGTGTTGCGTCTGCTGGCATCATTGTGCACTCCTTGATGACTTTATCTGCTTTTGCTGCCATCTCAGCAGTGATTGTGAGAGTTGTGACTCCGTCCGGCATAGTAACTGTGCACGGGAATTCTGTAGGCCTGCGGCTGGCCGCAGCATCTGATGATTCTGCGGCGATGGCGACGTAGACCTGCTGGGGTATCACCCGAGGGTATGTATATGTGTTTTCGAGTCCCACATGGACTCGACGTCGTCATCAAGGCTCATGTCGGAGTCGATATGCCCATCGAGTGGTCCGTCTGGACGGATCTCGCTGTCGATGCCTTCATCGCCTATGCTCATCTCGGCGTCGGCGAAGTTGTTATGAATCTCGAAGTCGAGGTTGTTGTTGTTGGTGCAGATCTCGGAGTCGACGTGGTTGTCGATATGAGTTTCAGTTCGTCGAAGTCGCTGAGGGAGATCCCGCAGTCGAAACTATCCTCGAGTGGGAGATCGAGCTCGGGATCGTTTGTGCGGTATGCTGATTCGGCCTCCTCGCCTGGAGTTCTTCAATGAGCTCGCATCTCTCGTGTGGACATGGTTGTTGCAGACGAGCAAGCTTGGAGGATCGACGATGGTATGGACGCAGTTGAGGGATCCGCAGTCGAAGGAGCCGCAACCGATGGAGCCTCGGGTGCGGAAGTCGCGAGTTGGCGTGGATCCGTCAAGTCCTGCACACCAAGCTTGTTGACGAAAAAATTGAACGAACCAACGGTTAAACCCAAACCTGACTCGAGATCGGAGAAGGCCTCCTGGAATTCTGGCGAGTGTGGCTCGAAATCCATCAGAGGATCCGATGTGCTTTTTGCGGGTGAAGCTGGCGTGTTGCCGTTTGTCGAGTGAGCCGGCGAGTTGCCGTGTGCCGCCTGAGTCGGCGAGTTCTGGTTTGTTGATGCAGCCGGCGAGTTGCCGTTTGTAGATCCGATCGGCGAGTCGCCGTTTTCCGATGGAACCGAAGAAACCGCGAGTCCAGCACTATTCTTTCCCACAGACGGCGCCAATTGACGAGGGGTACACTCATCAAATCCCATGGTTAAGGACCTAGGGTTGAGATTATGGGGAGAGAACGTGGTAGTACTGGTAGTTTCGTCGGCTGACAAGCAGAGGCAAAGATTTACCCAGGTTCAGGCCCCTCGGGTGGAGGTAAAGACCCTACTTCCTGCTTGTCTGTTATTGATCGCGTGAGATTATGAGGTTACAAGTGGCTCCGGCGAGATGTCGATCTCGCTAGAGCTTTGGTGGTTTGAGTATGGCTTCCTAGATCGGCACCCTCCCAGCCTTTAAATAGGCTGGGTCTCGGGAGTTCGTAACCGACCTAGTTTACACGTAAGGAAAGTCTAAACCGACTATGCCTATGTCTAATCTTGGAGGGTACTCCATCTTCTTGGGCCTCTTGTCTTGGACTTCGAGTAGGCTCTTCGCTATTGGGCCTTAGTCGTCACGTGCAGGTACCCTTACGGTAGGGTATCCGAGATGTATACCCTTGTCAGACGGCGTGTCAAGTAGCATGGTTAGTTTCCATGTTTGATTTACTAGTAGTGTTATTCTATGCAATTTCCACAAGCATGGTTAGTTTGCAGCCAAATGCATATCTGTTCCTCATCAACATTTCGCACAAACAATAACTTTCTTGGTGTAGCTCTATGCAAGTTTCACAACAATATGACACGACCCATCTGTCTCTCTTTTCCTCTCCTCTCTCGAACCTGCTCGTCTCCTCCCGTTGAGAGTCAGCCGCCGACGGCCGGGCCGATCTGATGTCCCTCCGCCGGAGTAGCTGGCCGGAGATGGACTAGGAGAGGCGCCGGATCTAGGGCTGTATATAGTAGTTTCTATGCTAGTTGTGTTTATGAGTTTCGGCCGCGTGCTGGTTTTCGGCTTCATGCCGGGAGGTGGGGAATGGATTCGTCGAGCTGGATCCAGACCTCGCTGGTGGTGGTTCTCCTTGTCGCGGTGCTTCGGAGGTCGGAGCCGAAGGTGATGGGGTGGAACTCAGCCAGGACCTCCGCCAATAAAGCTCGTTTCGCCTTCCTGCAGGTGTGGATCTTGCCTGCTCTGTTTTCCCCTCCGGCCGGCCGTGGAGGCGAGGGTGGTGGAGGAGAGCAGGAGGTTCTGCACTGGCGTCGGTGGGAGGTGATGTGTTGCTTTCTCAGGCCGGCCGAGGAGGCGAGGAGAGAAGGCATTGCGACACCTGCTACCCCGCGCCGGCTTGGAAGCTGGCCCATGGCACTGGCTACTGCGAGAAGCATCGCTCCTTTCTTCCTCTTCTGGACTGCCGTGGTGGCGAGGGGAGAAGGAGGTGGGAGTGGATGCTGACGGCGGGGCCTCGTCGCCAAAACTCCAAGAAGCTCGACCTGCGGCAGATTCCAAGCGACGGCTATGAGAGCCGCTGCTATCCATGGCCTAGGGGGCCGCTCCGCGCCTCGAGAGCTCGAGCTCTGAGGATTGTTCTCCTCCAGGCAGTTTTGCCGATTTGGAGGTCAATTGATCCAAGCACGGCAACCCATCCTGACGGCGGACCAAGTGGCGTAGTCCCCGGCGCCGCTGCCAGCGGCCGTGCTCTGCGATCCAGTCAACGACGCGGTGGAGAAGAAGGACCGGATTGCTCTCCAGTTTTTTCTGCTAGGGTCTTTCTTGTAAAATTAGAGGGCTTGTTTGCATTACTTGTATTTGTTAGGGTCCTCTTTGTAAGAATTCCCACCGAGTAACAGAGCTTCTGGGGCCTTCGGGCCTCATCCATGTTCAAAAAAAGTTTCACAACAATATAGGAAAAAAAATCTAGCACTTCAGCCTAGGTTGCACCAAATGTTTTTGACTTTTGTGGCAGGATCGCATTGGAACGGATCTCCAAACGGCGCGTACGAGCACTCCGAGCCCGCAGCCTCACATTCCGGAGGGAAACAGCGGGGCGTACGAAAAGCTGCGGCGGCAAACCAAAACCCAACCGATCCACGGCTCTCGTCATCCGACGGCCAGGATCGAGTCCCGCAACCCACCTCTCCCCGCCACGTCACCGATCCGCGCACTCAGCGCACTCCCTCCCATTGGCTCCCCGGTCCTATATAAGCCAATCCCCACCCACCGCTCCTACCTACCACACCCCCGCCGCACCGCCTCCGCTCTTACCCCTGCGCTCCGCTCCCTCCCTCCACCGAGCATCTTCTCCGAGCTCTGTAGCCATGGCCGGCAGAGGAAAGGCGATCGGCTCGGCCGCGGCCAAGAAGGCCGTCTCCAGGAGCTCCAAGGCCGGGCTCCAGTTCCCCGTCGGCAGGATCGCAAGGTTCCTCAAGGCCGGCAAGTACGCCGAGAGGGTCGGCGCCGGCGCGCCCGTCTACCTCGCCGCCGTGCTCGAGTACCTCGCTGCAGAGGTGCGTTCAATTCCGGCCTTCTATTGCTCGATTCTTTGGTATGGGGTGGTCAATTTGATCTGTTTGGGTCTATCTGGTCACTACATCAATTGCTTGGTCGGTGCCAAAATTGGGGAACAAATCTAGGGTTTTCGATCTGGAAACCACGGGTCTTCGTTCAGACTCAGTTTTCGTCTAGCTTGGATGATTTAGCCCGCTTCTTCCTTGCAGGTTCTCGAGTTGGCCGGGAACGCGGCGAGGGACAACAAGAAGACCCGCATCGTGCCGCGCCACATCCAGCTCGCCGTCCGCAACGACGAGGAGCTCTCCCGCCTGCTCGGCATGGTCACCATCGCTAGCGGTGGCGTCATGCCCAACATCCACAACCTGCTGCTACCCAAGAAGGCCGGAGGCAACAAGGCTGCGGCTGCCGATGACGATAGCTAGATCTGTGCTGTTCGTTCGGTGCTGGGCTGTATCACAGTGTGTAGTAGCGTGTTCTAGTGTTGCCTTAGGTGTCGCGTTCTGTTAGGATGATACCATTGGTTGGGTATCTGTGTCGAGTTATTATCGGTTCTAAGCTTGGATGAGCCTTTGTGTGGACAAGGATTACTTGCTCTGTAATTCGCTATGATGTTCTATAACTGTTGCATCTATGATATGACTTATTTATTGCACTATCTGTTTCTGGCTGTGTATTCATGGTCAGAGTTCTTGAAATTGTGTACTCAATTCATGGTAAATATACGAATTGGCCGTGGCATTATGCTATTCTCATCTGAGGGTGTGTCTGCCGGCTTGACCTGAGATGCTGCCGGCTATGGACGTGTTAATGATGAAAGTTTTATCACTGCATCTTGGGTAAGGCGCGTGTAGGTTTTGTGTGATCCAGATGCAAGAGAGTAGTATTTGGATTTGGAAGAATTTAGGTGTTGAGGAGTTTTTTTTTTGGTTTTCAGGTTAATTCAAAACTGTTTATGTTGGCTTGGCATTGGAGGCTGTTCGGCTATGGATGTGTTAATGGCGAATGTTTCATCACTGCATCTTGGGTAAAACGTGTAGGTCTTGTTTGATCCAAGGGAGTAGTTTTTAGATTTGGAAGGATAGAGGTTTTGGCGGGGAGTTAGTTTGGTTAATTCAAAACAGTGCTAGGGCGGGAAGCTGAAACAAAAACTTTGGATCTAGTACCCGCTCTGATTAAAGTACTCTGCACATGGTTGATTGCCTGGCCCATCATTCAACGGAACTGCCATGAAGTTCCCACCGGTGCAGAAATGGTACAGATCGAGAAAAAGAAGCTACGACAGCAGTACGAATTGGAAAAGCGAGCACTCAAACTTTCACCACAATTTACACACGAATGGGGTACATGATGTTTATGCTCTTTGCAAAAGTAAATGTGAAGTGCAAACAAAAGAATCCAGTGTGTGAGCTTGTGTGTGATGCATCTCTTTCTTTCTACATTTCTTCCTTTCATTCTGTGTTGGTACAATTGTACAACGAAAAAACAGCAGGCAGTATAAACAGTCAGCCAGCCTACTGTTTCTTCCTCGCTGTTACGCTTGCCTAACTAAGAGGTCAGTGTTCTCCCCCCTCCTTTTAATGGCCAATTCTGCCTTCACTTCGTCTTCCAAATGGACGCCTGTCTTGACTATGGGTATCTCCTTTGCTTGATATAGGAGCCAAGGTGCAACAATAACTTGTCAAGAACATTGGGTCTCGCGGCAGATGACTGGGTCTGTTAGGATAAGGTAAGTAGCTTTGTTTAGAGCTAACTTTCCTCATCAGAGCTAGAGCTAGAGCTTGAACTATCTGCTCTCCGGTCTTGAATAGCTGGAAAGAGATTACGCCGGGCATCTTGAAAAGACTTAGGTGGCTGGGAAGGCAGATTACCTCCTGGCTTTGTTTTCTTTGGAGCTGCAATTTTCGATGTTTCTTTCACCTCTTTGCATACCTTGTCTAGCATGGTGAGGAAATCTCGCACTACGACGAATAACCGAAGGCCCTCATCCTTTCCTGTACTCCCATGGAAAAAATCGACAGTGCCTTTCACCAAGGACCGTATTTTCTTCTCTTCCTCTAGCAAGCAAGTAACATCAGCTTGAGACTTCTCTATGAAACGCACAAGCTTGCGGTGAAACCCACTGTCTTCATCCAAACTTTTCATGCTTGTGTTCAAGAATTCGTTGGTTTTCACAAGCTTGTGGCCAAGACTTGCTACCGACATAGTCAACTGATCCGCATCGAGGATTGCTGCCTTCCTCACATTCTGAAGCTCATCCCCTAAACTCGACACAACCTGCAGACCTAGCTGTTTGTATTCGTCTTCAGTTTTTTCATCATTGTCATCAGTAAGATCATTGGTCTTCACACTGGATACACCGCTCGTCTGCTCTTTTGCAGCCCGTGCAGAACGGACACCTTCTGAACGGATTATCTCTTGAACAACAAAATGCAACAGCGTTGTCTTCCCATCAGTTCCTTTCACATCAGACAGCTTAAGGAGAGTGTCTAGTTTGAATGCTTGAGCTCCTCCACGGAACGTGCCAACATTCATCCGGTTCCCCGTTTTAAGGACAGCTTCTAGTAACTTCAAGAAAAGACGGCTGTTTCTAAGCTCCTCAGAAGCCACCTAATCAGGGTTTATTAAACCACGTGCAGAGTACTTTAAGTATATACCGACAAAAGCATAAAGTTACAGAAAGATTATGTAAAAGACTGATAAAAGTCATACAACAGAACCAAAGATAATGTAGAAGTCGAAAAATTATAGTGGCTATGTTAGTACCTCTAAGGTGGCAAAAGATTGCTTTACACTTGAAGCTTCCTCTGGTAAAATGGACATGAATAGTAATGCATCCAGACGCTGGTAGATATAAGGAATGTCAATGATTGCCTTTAAGAATTGCTCTGCAGGACCAAGCTGTGAGAGCTCCCCAGTATATAATCGAAGCCTGAGCTCCTCATCACTACTTGGAACCCATCTTATCAAGGTCTGTATCAAGTCGGATGGAAGTTCATTTCCTACAAATTATCAAGGGAAATGGATAAAGCAAAAGATGGCATCAGGAAATAGGATTGCATCAGTGTTCTTTTTCACACATGCTAAACCAATATAGTCATAAGCAAATGAACCCACGTTTGAGACGTCCATATGCTAAAATATGGATGCCAGACATGCGGGGTAATCTTCCTGGATGTATTATTAGTTCAAGAATTACAGTTGAAGTACAACATAGTATTCATGTCAGTTTAGCGAACTTGTGTACCATTTGCTTTGAAAAATAAGGAAACAACTGAAATTAGGCTATTTATTGCCCTTAGCCAGTCTTCGACTCCTGATTGTAAAGACACAATTGATACTATGTAGTATGTACAACTAGCATTGTACATCAGATAAATGTATTGCACGAAGAACTCGGATCTTACAGCGTTGTCTCTGCCTACCGGGCCCAGTGCCTCGGATCCCACGTGCGGTTCAACACTAACAAAATATGAAGGCGCACACGGAACCTAAATGCTGCCTCTTGACAGAAGGCTTCTCACGACTGACAGACTGGCTGTCCGTGGATGGCCTCACAACCTGATCTGCCACCATGCTTAGGCGCGCCGGAGATGGCAATCCACCTTTGTATGGACTGCCCCTACACCGAGGCCATTTGGAATCTGGTGCATTCTTGGAATGAAACCGGGAACCAAATACTTGCCTAGAGTTTTTCCTCCATATCGGATTTGTGGGACGAGCTAATCCTAGGGACGTCAACGGAGGCCTGAAGGCAAACCAGTGGGCGGCGGAAAATAATCCTATGAGACCGGGTCTATCCACCCACCAATTTAGACCAACTCCATAGTATGCCACGTGTGCACACAGATCTCAAAGCACGGAGGACTTCTTCTTCCCCAAATCATCTCAAAACTGTGTGTCACCGCGCATGGATGTATCTCAGAAATATTTCTACTGGTTCAGCTGCAGTGGCACGACAAACCCGGCGTGGAGCTGTGCCGGCGGGAACAATGCATGGTACAGCGATAGCGGCATGTCGCATGCGGCCGGGATAGCAGGGCATGCGTCGAAGAGCAACATTGGCGCTTTCTCATAGTGGATGCCATGATCTCTATTCTCCAACTGGAACAGTATTATGGCGCCTGACTAAATCATTGTTTGTCTTATTACCATCAGCCTAGCTACTATTCTGACCCTTACATCAACGACATTTTCTACCATGGCCATGGCCCCATGGTCTTGTTCGGTAAGACCTCGCATCTCCTACGGGGCTACGGAACTAGCAATTTTGTGGTGGAGCGGACTGGGACAACTAGCGAAGGAGGCGGCGTCACTATGGCAGGAGATACCGCAGGAATCTTGCGCCTCGTCGGCCATGAACCAGAGCTGGTTCCAGATGCAGTACAACGCGGGGACACAGAGATGATTTGGGGAAGAAGAGGTCCTCGTGCTTTAAGATCTGTGTGCACACGTGGCGCACTACGGAATTGGTCTAAATTGGTGGGTGAATAGACCCGGTCTCATAGGATTATTTTCCGTGGGCGGCTGCTATATTTGGAACACGTGGAAGGAAGGGAACTGTCGAATCTTCACGGTTCGGAGGCTTACATACGTTGAGGCTTCCATGTTAGCATGGGAGGACATCCTGCAGCGAGGCAGAGAGCTTTCGCCGTGTTCAACACTGATATCTCCACTATAAATATATACACTCTCTGTTCGTTTGGGGTTTTGGCATGTCCCCACTATAAATATATGCCCTCTCTATACTATGTTGGTTTTCCCCTTCTCTGTTCCATTTTTTTGGCATTGTGCATCCCGATGTCTCGACTAGGTCTTGACATCATGTTGTTAAAGAGGCCAGATGTACTTGATATCATCTTGGTATTAATATATTACCCTTTATCGAAAAAAAAATGAAAAAGCAGAGCTCCTGCCGGTTGCACTAAAAAAAAACCTACAACCTGATAACTGATAAGTATAAAAGATATCAGGAGTTCAGGACTCTAACAAAATAAAAAAATATAGCTCTTCCCAAGTGTACAATTAAACGAACTATATCTATAACTATAAGGCTATGGCAATAATCAAAAGCAGCATTCCATCCAGGAAGGGCCATGCACTTGAACAACACAGATGAGTGACAATAGACTTTACCTTCCTTAACTGCACAACATACTTCCTCAGCTGAAACACTCAATGCCTTCAATGATATGGCAAGGTTCTGTGCCTTTTTAGGATCAAGTATTCTCACAAGCTGGGTAGCCTCCTTTGATGCTACATCTTTTCTGGCATCACCGCCCTTCTTGTCAGCGTTATATCCAAAAAGGGTTTCAATAGCGTCCTCGTTAAACCTGTCAAGAAGTATCAGTTAGTTATAAACAATGTGATTTACAATAATAGATATACGACCGCAGTTATATCTACAAAGTACAAACTTACTGGAATGATCCGGCTTTAAGGTGATCCCACACCATTGATTGATTAGCATTTGCTGCTACTTTATCCCAAAAGAAGGGCTTAAGCTTTGTTTTAGCTTCACTAGAATTTTCATCAGCCTCTTGCTTATTTCCTGACTTCTTGATAGGTGGTGGACGCGTTTTGGAAGAACCAGGCATCGCTGGTGGTGGTGGGCGAGGTCCAGATGATTTTCCTGGTGGTGGGGGAGGTGCAGCTTTTGGAGCAGGAGGCGGTGAGGGTCCCGAGGTAGGAACCGGCGAAGACTTTGGAGCTGTTGGCGGTGAGGGTCCTGAGGTAGGAACCGGAGAAGCTTTTGGAGCTGGTGGCGGTGAGGTTCCTGAGTGAAGAGCTGGAGAAGCTTTTGGAGGCGGCGCAGGTGCTTGAGGAGCCTTTGGAGGTGGAGGTGCCGTAGCTGGCATCACTTGTTGATGTACTGGTGTTGATCCTTGAACAGAACCAACAAAATTAGCCATTGTTTTGGATGAACTGTTGAAGACTGCTGGATCAGTGTTTCCACTTTCCTGTGAGCCTAGCTTCGCATGACCATTTTGACCAATGTTTTGGTCTTCCTGTGAGTTTAACTTTACATGGCCATTTTGACCAGTGTGTGGGACTTCCTGTGAGCTTAGTTTCACATAGCCATTTTGATCAGTGTCAGTGCCTTCATGTGAACTTTGATTCACATATCCATTTTGACCAGACTCTGACTTCAGTGACAATGCTCCCAGCTTATTCACATCTATTTGATTTACATGGGAAGATGTACAAGAACTCGCTGCAAATAAAATCATAGAAGTCAGTGGTAGAAGAAAAAAATACTCTGTCCTGGAGAAAGAATTGGTGATTTGAGGTACATTACTCAGATTCAGGAGTGGCTTATCATTATATGCAGAACTCTGACTTTCACGGCACATGCAGCAGAAGACACCAAGAAGGGCTAGAAGTGCTACAATAACTAGGGAAAGACTAATTGTAGTGGTAGTTGACATGCCATCATCGTCCTTTTTTGCTACTGTTTTAGTTGCTGGTGCTGCCTTTTTAGTAGGAGTTGTTTGTGATGAAACACTGTCAGTTGGTTTCCCTGGGACAGGTTTTACAGCTTGATTTGCAGGAGAAGGTCCAAGAGTCAGCTCTCTTCTTATTGAGGCGATAAGTGTTTTGATATAACCATCGGGCAGGTTTTTTTCGACCTCAAAAGTCTGTTTGCTTAAGCAGATCAGCAAAGTTTGCTTGATTTCTGGTGTCAATGGACTGGCGCCTTGTTCAATGACAGAGGAGGTGTCCTTGTTGTCAGATATCCCATGGAGAATAACAAGTACATGGTTGTAGTTGAAGTACTTTTTAACATCCTGAAGACTTTTCTTGTCTAATCCACACTTGAGCCATGCGTGTTCCACCTAAAGATAATATAAATAGTAGTCACCCTTGTCAGTACAACCTCCGATCCATATTAATGGCCTCAACTTTATCTAGGTACGGATGTATCTAGTTAAGTGTTTAGACTAGATGCATCCGTATCTAGACAATGTTGAGACCATTAATATGGATCGGAGGGAGTACATGAAAATTAATCATAATGATATGCGATGATAAATGGGGCGTTATCGTTTCAGAATGATAATAATATGATGAATCACACCTTTAGAAAAAAAAGTATCATGAAGGCGAATTACCAGAGAATCAGCAGTTAGAAACTACTCCCTCTGTTTCGAATTATAAGATATTCTATCTTTTTCTGAATCACATGTATATAGACACATTTCAGTGTGTTCGTTCAATCATTTCAGACCATATGTAGTCCACATTGAAATATCCAAAACATCTTATAATTTGAAACATAGGGAGTACGAACTATTTATCCATCAAATTCCAGGCTGAAGGTTAGTCCTGCTGTGAAACATTACTAGTATATTGGAGTAAATATCATCACATTACTTACTTAGGAGAGTAATGGTCATCACTCTCAGTCTCCAATGTTTCATACCAGTAATAACAAAAAAAATCAAACACATGTTACTCACAAAGCAATAAAATAAATAAATATTGGTAGCATATAAAACGTGTTCAACCAGTGCAGTGATGTGTGTCTAACAGGAGGATACATTAATAATTAAAGACAGTTAAAATATCTGATTCAAATCTCTGCTTATGGAGTTTAAATATGTAGGGTCAGTATTTTGTAATGCGAATGGACAGCTTTGGCATCTGAAAACCCCTAGAAATTCAGCTATCTCATCTCTTCTAGTACCGATAATTTGGGGAGCACCACAAGACAATTATGCCATACCAATCGATCATGAGCTCATACCTATGCACCCTATGTATTCAGATAGTGAGGACACAGACCCAAACACCATATCAGAAGTACAACTGGGCAATAATTCTATCATTCTAACGGACCTTCAATTCCTCGACCTCTTTTTTCGCTTCACAAAAAGATTGATACTTAATTCCCACTTCTTGAGATGACCCGAACTAAACTACTTTGCTCTTGATTACAACTATGCAATGACACCATAATCATATACAGTAGGTGTTACTACCGAAGCAAGTGAAACACATGGAAAATTATACTCACCCAGTCGTCTACTTGCTTGATGAAGGCCGGTGTCAGCGCAGGTGGCGACATATTGCTTGCGCCAACGAGCAATCCTTGGCAGAGCGTTGGTGCGAAGAGCAGCACGGAGATGATGCACGGAGCGAGGAGCCATTCTCTCCTCATCTTTTCCCTTCTCCTTCCTACACCCACCCGACCATTGCAAGGCGCAACTCCTCGGAATTGGGCGGAAGATTCCACCCGACGGACAATAAATCCCCTCCTTCAAAGCAATTGCTCAACGAAATCCAGTGATTCAGCCCAAATGTTTTCACAAGAAAAATTCAGAAATGCGCCCTGTTGGAAGCTTTATTTCCGACAGGAATACGCCGCCCAAATTGGCGCAAAATCGCAGCAGTGACCTTCTGAAATAAGATACCTCGAGATGCTCCGAGAAACGCACCTATTAAGGCGAGAAAACTGAGAAACAATCACCAACGGTGGGGGATTTGGGGGGCTTCCACGGCAAAGAACCGAATGCACGGCCGCATTGCCCCCAAATCGAAGGAATCCGCAAACGCGGCCAAACTCGAGGCCTTTACCGCCGGCGCCCTAATCCGCCAAGAAATCGACCCCAATAACACGGGATAGATAACAAAAAATCACAGAAAGAACAGGTCTAGGAAGATGCACCAATACAAGGAACCACCAAATTCGCGGCTGGAGAAGCCACGAATTTGGGCGTGATCTGGAGCCACCGGGATGGCCAGCGAATCCTTTTAGAGCGCGCGCTTTATCTCTCTTCTCGTCTCCCCGCCGAAATGGGAGGACGATGAAGAAGCGGCAGGAGAGGCCGAGAGAGGCAGGGAACATGCGCGACGTGGTAAATCAAGGAATGATGGTGATGTACCCTTTTAACCCTATAGGAAAGGCAAAATACATTTCAAACACAAATTCTCGATACTCTTCTAACACAAATTTAAGAAGACAAAGCAATTATAAGGACAAACTTACAATTCAAACTTAATACTACCTCCGATCCTAAAAGAGTGTCGTAGCTAGTGCTGCTAATTTGCACGTATTCAGGCCATTCCGTCCGAACTTATACTTGGATCAGAGGGAGTAACAATTTTTAATTGCGGAGAAGAAAATGGGACAATAGACATTTATTGGAGTTCGGATATCCACCGACAATCCGACATCTTACTGTCCATCTGTGATAAATATCGTACACAACCTAGTAAACCGTATAGAAAGGTGGCAAGCTCCACAAAGAGGTCGCCAAGCCCGTGTAGAAAGCGGTGACCTTTAAAAGTAACAATGTCTTGGACTCTTACTCGAGTCAATCAACATATAGGTCTCAAACCAACACAACAAATTACTAGGAATTTTTTCTTGAAACCTTTTCATAATGGGTAAAAACTAGAATGAAACAATTTTTTTTCAATTATATTTTTATAAATTTGAGAAAAAATCACATACAATATGTTCATGATGTTTATTAAATTTATATGAGAAAACAAATGTTCATATAATGCAAATAAATTGTTCACATGAGGGAAAGAAAAATAAAATAAAGAAGAAGACATGAATAAAAAAGTAAAAGCAAAAAGTGTGGGGTGGGGAGAAATAAAAAGGAAAACATACGATAATGAAAACGAGAGAGAAACACTTTTAAAAAATTAACAGAAAAAAACGTGAATCAGTTACAAAAATTCAATATAACTCCCAAACTCATATGCTCCTGTTTGGGTACAAATTACGAAAAAAATATAAAAACACTCCAATCAATTCTGAAAAAAAAACAGGGACAAACATATTGAAAAGTTCTACATACGTGCAAAGTTTTGTGAAGAAATAATATTTTTGTGCCCTTTGCGAAAAAAGTGGCCAATATAGGATTTAAATATATCTTTTTAGAGCACTGATTTTGTTTTCTTTACACCGAGCACAAAAAAATGTCATTTCTTTATGAAATTTTGCACGTATGTGGATCACTTGGACATGTTTATCACTGTTTTTTTTTTCAGTTTTTTGAATTATTTCAAATTTTGTACTCAAACATGAGCATATGATCTCGGCTGCCAAAACTGCTCTCTGACTCTCAGTCAGTTAGCACTACAGACATAAGAATCGTCGGAGGCAAGTACGAACGTGACGAATCTCAGCTAATTTGGGCCGGCACATCAACCTCCAGCGCGTGGGCGTCGTCGGCGTAGCGGACGCAATAGGCGTTGTATAGGAAATTCCGCCCGTGCTCCATCGTGCCTCCCCTTTCTCTCGCCGCCGGCGCCGCCATGCCTTTCAGCTTCCCATGGCTCAAGGACCCAGCCTCCACAAACCCTAGCCCCAGCAAACCCAGCATCCCCAACCCGTTCCTCCCCATCCAGACCCACCTCACCTCCTTCCTCTCCTCCATCCCCTTCCCACGGCCCGTCCCACCGCCATGGGCTCGCATCCCACGCCCCTCCTCCTCGTCGGCGGCGGCGGCCCTGCCCGTTAACGAGATAGAGGACCGGCTCGCCGGGGTCCCCGTGTACGCTCTCGCCAACGCCTCCCAGGAGTTCGTGCTCGTGTCGAAGTCGCACGGGGGCGGCGGTGTCGGCGGAAGCGCGAGGCCGCCGCCGGCGCTCGGGATGCTCTGCTTCCGGAGGGAGGATGCCGACATGCTCCTGGCACAGATGGACGGCGATATGCGCGCTGGATCGACTGTGGTGCCTGTCGCGCTCAACAAGGTTAGCTGCACTCTTCAGCCAACCTGTTGCATTCGGCTCACTTAGGTTTTGCTGGATGGAATCCTCGTAAGTAGCTTTGACGCTGGGACCATCATGTATGCCGTTGTCTAGCGACTAGCATGCCAATTGAATTTGGAACAGTCATCGTGTCTCAGGGCAGTCATGGCTGCTGGGTGCAAAATTTGTACTCCGTCATTTGGTCAGGCATTACTTGTTTTCGTTAACTTAAAGCTGTCTGATACTCTGATCATTTGATATCATGCTCAAAGTCTTCAATAGGAAATATTTCCCGGAAATCGCTAGTCATGCATATCCTGAGGGCCTTGTGTGTGGCTTGATTAAATGCTTGAACGTGTTCTGCTGTCATAATTCATAATTCATTTTTTCTTTTAATTAGGAGTTAAGGGCCTGAATCAATTTGATCGCTTTTTTATAAATAGAGGCCACATTTCGAATGAACTCCTGTATTTGCAAGATTGATAAACAATTCTTATTAGATTTTCAGTGATGTTTATGCGCACACATCAAGTATGTTCTGGGTGATGCTATCATCTTAGCTTTGCTACACTAATTATTATAATAGACATCACAAATGCTGCTAAGGAAGTTATTCTTCCTTCTATTTTATAATTTGGAGATGTTACTAGTTTTCTCTCTCGATAAAACGCAAAGCTTGCGTTTGAATACATTGAAAAGATAGAAACACACACACAACATCAGGACAATGGTGTAAATTAATGAACATCCCAAGCTGCAGGCCGGCAAACTAAGACCTAAAGCACCAGCTGGGGACTAGTTACTGGAAAGCCCATTGAGGTGTCCTTAGTATCCATTTACCATTTGAAATTGTACGTTCCCGCTTCTGCACTACCTTCTGTGTATACATATTTTAGAGCATCTTATTTAAATGTGATTCATTTTTTTGTTTTCAGGTTATCCAACTGAAGTCGGATGGTGTGGCATTTAGATTTCTTCCTGATTCTTCCCAGGTGGCTAATGCAATTAAGGTAACACTCTTTTAGTAGATGGCAGTGCATGTGATTTTATGAGCAAATTTTATCCTTTTATCGACGTCTCTTGATCATATATTTCACTTATGTAATAATGCAAGATGTTGGTTGACCGAGGATGATATGCTTAGTTGGAGTTTTAGAAAATTGTAACCGATACTTCTGTATTTGTTAGGGCACCTGACATTGTTGTGATTATACATAAATCTGGCTTATACTTGGCTGTATAACCAGTTTTCTTGTTATAACTTTTCGTTTATGTATATACTCGTGTGGAAGCAAAACAATCATTTGCATTTCCATTAGTCATTGCACTTGACATTTCAGTACTCCAATTTAACAATTTGATTGAAAAGTTAAGTGCACCAAGATGCAATATAAACTCATCTTAACACGTCACATTTGCCCATATTGATCTGTTTTCTATAAGATATTCAGACCAATATTTACATTAGTTGTTTTGGGTTTTTATATTGAACTGAATATCAGTCTTGGAAGACCTTTTTTTGTTGGCTTCAAATATTTTATTTGTTGTGAGAGTAATCCTTGCTTAGGATATATCTAGTAGGTTCTAGTATGTTTTCTAGACTAAGACTTAGGCTGTAAGATAGAGTAGTAGCCCATCCTGGTTAGCAGCAGAAGGTTGTAGAAACCTAGCTGTACAAACTACAAAGTTGTAGAAGGTCTGTCACCAACCTTGTATCCTATATATATGGCACTATGCAATACAAGCAAGAGTAGCTTGTGCAGCATACAGCAAACACCTTCCCACATAGCTGAGTCTAACATTTGGTATCAGAGCCAAGTTAGGAGAGGATCAGCCAAGTTAGGAGAGGATCTTAAGAGATGTCAACTCCAGTTTAGCAGGGTATGGGTATTGCCCGCAGTCCGTCTCACCAGCCGCGACGCCGTCCCTTCACCACCACCGAGACGACCGCGCCACCGCGAGGATTGGCAGGCGTGAGGTCGTTGTCGAGCGTGTCATGAAGGAAGTCGGCGGCGGCAATTACTCGACGTTGACGCGGACGAACTACACTGCAGGCTCGGGGCATCTGGGATGCAATTGAGCTCGGTGTCGCCGACTTCCAGGAAGATCGAATGGCGCTGGAGTCATGGTTTTTAAGGCGGTAAGGCGTCCTAAGGCGGGCGCGGGGGGGGGGGGGGGGGGGGGGGGGCACCTCACCGCCTACGCGCTCAAGGCGTGAGGCGACGCCTTAAGCAATTTAGAGGCACAAGCAGCACAGCAGTACAGGCACAACACCACGGGCACCAAGCAGTAGCCTTCTAATACTGTATCAGAGGCACAAGCAGCACAGCAGTACAGGGCTACAACACCACGGGCACCACAAGGCACAGTAGTACCTCCTCTCTCACACACAGTAGTACAGAAGTAGCTCCTCTCTCTCTCACACCACGGGCACAACACTACAACAGTACAGCAGTAGCTCCTCTCTCTCTCACACCATGGGCACATCAGTAGCTCCTCTCTCTCACACCACGAGCACAGCAGTGTACATCAGTAGCTCCTCTCTCTCCTCACCGCCTAGGCGCTCAAGGCGTGAGGCGAGGCGACACCTTAAGCAATTTAGAGGCACAAGCAGCACAGCAGTACAGGCACAACACCACGGGCACCAAGCAGTAGCCTTCTACTACTGTATCAGAGGCACAAGCAGCACAGCAGTACAGGGCTACAACACCACGGGCACCACAAGGCACAGTAGTACCTCCTCTCTCACACATACAGTAGTACAGAAGTAGCTCCTCTCTCACACCACGGGCACAACAGTACAACAGTAGCTCCTCTCTCTCTCACACCATGGGCACATCAGTAGCTCCTCTCTCTCACACCACGAGCACATCAGTGTACATCAGTAGCTCCTCTCTCTCTCACACACACTATGGGCACAGCAGTACAACAGTAGCTCCTCTCTCTCTCACACACCACGGGCACAACAGTAGCTCCTCACCACGGGCACAGTAGCAGACAGTAGTACATCAGACATCAGCAGCAGGCGTCCAAAAGCGAGCAGAGCGACGCCTTACCCGCCTAAGCGACGACTTGGACGCCTCACATGGCGAATCTGGACGCCTTAGACAGGAGCCTAAGGCGACGATGACGCCTTGCTGTCTCTGGGCGCTCTGACGCCTAAGCGTCGCTTAGGATGACTTGGCGACGCCTTAAAAACCATGGCTGGAGGCCATCCTGCCAGCTGTTCCACAAGAAATGGTGGCTAGCCTGGCTGTCAAGCGAACAATGAAGGAGGCGTGGGAGGCGATCCGAGCCATGCGTGTTGGTTCAGACCGCGTGCGAAATGGCAAGGTGCAGCAGCTGAAGAAGGAATTTGAGATGATCTCGTTCCACGACGGGGAGTCCGTTGACGATTTCGCGTTGCGCCTCACCAACCTCGTCACAAGCCCCGCCACGCTTGGAGCGCCTATCGACGAAACTCAAGTCGTCGAGAAATTCTTGCGAGTTGTGCCGCCTAGGCTGGCGAAATAGCCCTTGCAATCGAGACCCTCCTTGACACTTCTGATATGT
The DNA here is from genome assembly GCA_947311845.1 of Poa pratensis. Lineage (NCBI taxonomy): Eukaryota > Viridiplantae > Streptophyta > Magnoliopsida > Poales > Poaceae > Poa > Poa pratensis. The sequence goes on from CAMZMU010000063.1 coordinate 106,293,065, forward strand.
CGTTGGAGGAGGTCACCGGTCGGCTGAAGGCAGCAGAGGACCGTCTCGAGTCGCCGGAGCCGCAACGTGAGCAGGGCAAGGTCCTACTCACCGAGGAGCAGTGGCAACAAAAGATGAAGGAGCGCCAAGGAGGCAGCTCCTCCAGGCCTACGCTGCGATGACGACAGCCTCCGCGTAGGAAGGGTGGAGAAGGCAACGAGGATGGTGCAGGGGCTAGGGACGGCCCGCGCGATGACCCATGCCGCAACGGTAGCCGTCGCGGCCATTGGGCCAAGGACGTCTGGCAGCCTAGGAGAAATGGGAGCAAGCCATACTTGGCCCAACTAGAGGAAGATGATGACGGGCCTGCTCTCCTCATGGCGCAGGTCTGCGAAGCTCCTGCCCAAGCCATGACAGTACAACAAAGCATCGCTCCGGCCCCAACCATAGAGGTGGTGGAGGACAGCACCACTACAACTCCAGAGCATCCCCCACTTCACATCGATGAGCCGAAGGGAGAAGCCTACCTCAGGATGAGCAGCGACGACTAGCGAATTCAGCGCTGGTACCTCGACACCTGCGCTCGAGATGTTGATGAAGAGCAAGGCTAGGATTGGGAAGCACAAGGCAGCGAATACTTCGATTGCAACTTTGACATAGAGTACATCATCAGGACGCCCAACCAGGTATCTAGTTCAGGAGAAGACGAATCTGGGTTGCCGATACATGGGGCTCAAGGTGCCTCAGCCAGCACACCACCATCGCCTCCATCTTCTCCAACAAGTGCTGCAAGCCCAACAACTGCAGAATTTGTCACGCCACCAGCAGATGATGATGATCGACTCGACGCTGCACATGGCGACACACCAGTCTGCTATCGCCTGGTCGAGAATCTAGTTGGAGGAGAAGAACCAGTGCCTGGGCTTGCACCACGCAACCTTGATTGTGAGCTACACTTGGCCAGCACGGGGGAGCCGTGCTCATTTGCAGAAGCTGAGCGCGACAAGGCATGGCAGGCAACCATGCGCGAGGAAATTGAAGCTGTGGAGGACATGGGAGCTCGTGGATTTGTCGCACGAGCATCAACCAATAGGCCTCAAATGGGTCTATAAGTTGAAAAAATGAAGCTGGTGAAGTAATCAAGCGCAAAGCACGGCTGGTCGCTCGCGGCTTCGTTCAACAAGCCGGCGTAGACTTTGATGAAGTCTTTGCTCCCGTGGCTCGCGTGGAATCGATCCGGCGGCTGCCCAGGAAGGGTGGCCCGTCCATCCACATGGACGTAAAATCAGCCTTTCTCAATGGAGAACTAAAGGAGGAAGTTTATGTGAAGCAACCACCCGGTTACATCATCAAAGGTGAAGACGGAAAGGTCCTGTGGCTGCGCAAGGCCCTCTATGGCCTGCGACAGGCGCCGCGAGCATGGAATGCGAAGCTTGACTGCACGCTCAAAGCAATAGGCTTCAAACAGAGCGAGCACGAGCATGCAATATACCGTTGCATCACTGGCGATGCAACCTTGCTCATTGGAGTATATGTGGATGATCTAATCATCACAGGTTCATCCAAGGGAGCAGTGGAGAGCTTCAAGGACGATATGAAGACAAAATTCGAGATGAGCGACCTTGGATTGTTGTCTTTCTATCTTGGAATCGAAGTCCAGCAACACGCCGAAGGCATCAGCCTATGTCAGGCACACTATGCCTCGCGCATCCTACAGCTAGGAGGAATGGAAGGTTGCAATTCTGCACACACTCCAATGGAGGAGCGGCTCAGGCTGAGCCGTGAAAGTACATCAAAAAGGTGGACGCTACAGAGTACCGGCGGATCGTTGGCAGCCTTCGCTATCTCGTCCACACAAGGCCAGACTTGGCCTTTGCTGTTGGGTTCATCAGTCGATTCATGGGACGACCCACAGAGGAGCACCTACGCTACGTCGCTGGCACGATCAACTACGGTCTTCACTATAGGCGGAAGACAAAGGAGGCACGACTGCTTGGTTATAGTGACAGTGACCTCGTTGCTGCGACATTGACAGCAGGAAGAGCACGAGTGGCACACTGTTCTTGCTTTGGAACTGCTTGGTGAGTTGGCAATCTCTCAAGCAAAGGGTGGTTGCTTCAGTCTTCCTGTGAGGCAGAATATGTAGCAGCCACAATTGCAGCAAATCAGGGAATTTGGCTGGCTCGACTTCTTGGTGAACTTCAAGGAAGAAAAGCTAAGACAGTTGAGCTAAAGGTGGACAACAAGTCTGCCATAGCATTAGCCAAAAATCCAGTCTTCCACGAGCGCAACAAACATATCGATATTCGGTACCACTTCATCAGAGATTGCTTGGAAGATGCATCCGATCAGCTCGCTGACATTTTGGCAAAATCTTTGGGGCGAGAGAAGTTTCGGAGCTACGTGCTCGAATTGGGATGGTCCAGCTCAAGTCAAGCTTGAAGAGCAAGGATCAGGGGGAGAATTGTGCGAGTAATCCTTGCTTAGGATATACTCCCAACGTTCCTGAATCCGGTGTATAGTTTTTTTGCATGGAAATTAGCGCACAGGCTGACAGAAAAGAAAAAACGTGTCTTTCCGTTCGAGTAGAGAGAAATTAGGGAAACCGGCATCCTCTCCCTCTCTCCCAATGGATAACTTCCTAAGCTATCCTAACAAATCCCACAATCTTCTCTCTGATTGATTCTCCCCGATATCCTCTCAAGGGCCTGTTTCCCGCGAGGCATAAGTGCGAGCTTTCTTTCCTCCCTTTCCCGCGCGCCATGCAGAGCAGCAAAAGCCTCGACGCTCGATGAAAAATTCATGGCTGGTCACGTTGCCTAAACGGGCGCATCACGTTGCAGCCGCTACACAGTAAAGTCCCAAACTTATGGAGTTGTCCACGGTCAAAGCCACACACATCGCATGGCTCCAAGACGCCGCTATCCGCCTCCTTGTCACCTTCAGCCTGGCCGTTCCCGGCACCTAACTGCTCGCCGGCGTCTTCCTTTTGTTCACCATGGGCTCGGAGAGGGGAACCAGACACTGGTTTCTTGTCCTTCTCCATGGGATCAGAGGTGTGCTTGAGAAAAAAGAAAAGATGGGGGTATGTGAGATTGAGAGATGGTTCTGCCGAGAGTAGAGAGAAAGAAAGAAGGGACTCGTTGCCTATTTATCTCAGCCTTGACCAATCGATACGTGCAGTTGCCGAGCAACAAAAAGATTCCTAAATCTAAGGTGCACATCCAGAGCTAGCGAAAGGAAAAAAAGAAAGAAGTATACAGACGGTTGTTTCTTTCTTCTCTTGACATGCTACATGCGGTTGTTGGCCTGATGGAAGTAGCTCTGGTTTGTCGAGGAAAAGTATTTCCGCACGAGACGGTTAGCTCGGATAATTAGCGATCCATAATTTTAGGGGTTTCCCTCTATTGTGCACGCGGGGAACGAGCAAAAAACAACGATACACCATATATTTTGAAACTGTTACCAAAAAACTATACACCTTGGATTAAGGAACGGAGGGAGTATCTAGTAGGTTCTAGTAGTACTATTCGAGACGAAACCTTAGGCTATAAGATAGAGTAGCCCATCCTGGTTAGCAGCAGAAGGTTGTAGCTGTACAAAGTTGTAGAAAGTCTGTAGTCATCATCCTTGTATCCTATATATATGGCACTATGCAATACAAGCAAGAGTAGCTTTAGCAGCATACAACAAACACCTTCCCACATAGCTCAGTCCTAGCTAAATCTAACATTTGCTCTAGCATATTATCCGATATATCAATTACAGCACTGGATAACGACATATTTGCCGGTTCAATATTCTGTACATATTGTATGATCCGTCTGCTTATCTGCGACCTTGAGTAATACTCCCTCCGTTCCTTAATCCAAGGCGTATACTTTTTTGGTAACAGTTTCAAAATATATAGTGTATCGCTGTTTTTGCTCGTTCCCCGCGTGTACAATAGAGGGAAACCCCTGAAATTATGGATCGCTAATTATCCTGAGCTAACCGTCTCGCGCGGAAATACATTTCCTCGACAAACCAGCGCTACTTCCACCAGGCCAACAACTGCACATAGCATGTCAAGAGAAGAAAGAAACAACCGTACATATACTTCTTTCCTTTTTCCTTTCGCTAGCTCTGGATGTGCACCTTAGATTTAGGAATCTTTTTGTTGTTCGGCAACTGCACGTATCCGATCGGTCAAGGCTGAGATAAATAGGCAACCGATAACGTCCCTTCTTTCTCTCTACTCGGCAGAACCATCTCTCTCAATCTCACATACGCCCATCTTTTCTTTTTTCTCAAGCACACTGTGATCCCATGGAGAAGGACAAGAAACCAGTGCCTGGTTCCCCTCTCCGAGCTCATGGTGAACAAAAGGAAGACGTCAGTGAGCAGTTAGGTGCCGGGAACGGCCAGGCTGAAGGTGACAAGGAGGCGGATAGCGGCGTCTTGGAGCCATGCGATGTGTGTGGCTTTGACCGTGGACAACTCCATAAGTTAGGGACTCTACTGTGTAACGGCTGCAACGTGATGCATCCGTTTATGCAACATGACCAGCCATGAATTTTTCATCGCGCTGAGGCTATTGCTGCTCTGCTTGGCGCGCGGAAAGGGAGAAAAGAAAGCGCGCGACTTATGCCTCGCGGGAAACATGCGGAGAATCAATCAGAGAGAAGATTGTGGGATTTGTTAGGATAGCTTAGGAAGTTATCTATCGGGAGAAAGAGAGAGAGGATGCCGGTTTCCCTAATTTTCTCTACTCGAACGGAAAAACACGTTTTTTCTTTTTTCTCAGCCCGTGCGCTAATTTCCATGCAAAAAAACTATACGCCTTGGATTCAGGAACGTAGGGAGTAATACGTGTTCTTTACTGGGTGGTCGAATTGGCCACCTTTCTACAAGAACAAAGCCTTTCAGCCTCAAGCAAGCAAGGTTTTTGAGTCGACGAGTCGACGGGTCGTTCAGGGGTAGCGACTCTTGACTAGTCGTGACTAGTCAAGACTCATGGTAGACTAGTCGACATGAGTCATTTAGCAATAGTTATTATAAAATTGCCATATTATATGTATAATTGTATATAACTATATACTTATTAATAGTCTATAATACAAACCTGGGCATTTCCATACAGTGTCCAAGGCCTTCCTCTTTTCCATGAACCAGCAACCTACAAAACATTAAAAGCAATCAGATTTGCATAAAAAGTAGGAAACAGAATGAAGTTCAACACTCACTCGAGCCCCATGATCAAATATCAAACACAGCAAGAATATGGTAGCAAATAAAGCAGTTCAACAATGAAATTAAGACACAACAGGTCCAACGTTAAGTTACATGCAACCATATCCAAATGCAAGTAAATAAGTTCAACACTTCAACACTACATGAATGGCAGATAGAAACAACACATCTTCAAGCAATCAAGCCTCAAGTTCCATGTCGTCAATCTGAAACCCGTCTCCATGACCATCTGGTGCAGCATCATCGTCTTCATCGTTGCTCTCCATGCCTTGATCATATTCTGCCGCAGATAATTCAGCCCTCAACTCTTCATCATGCACAACCAGCCTTGTTCTTGAGTGGTTCCGAGTGTAGGTGAGATAAGGGCGTAAGGGTCGTGCAATAGGCTCGCCAGGATCACCACGGGCTCTCCTAGGAAAGCTACGACCTGCTACAGAAGTCGATGCACCCATAGCTTCATCAACCTGAGACCATAGTAGTGGTGTATCACCGTCCATGACTTGAGCTTGATGTTCATGGACCAATTCAGCATTAATATCAACCCATTCATTATCCCATTGAAATTCTTCTAGGATAAGCGGAGTAGATTTGTTTGATTTAGAGCCTTGCTCACGCAGATTTTGAAACCTAGCTTCCATTTGTCGGTTATAGGAGACATATGATAACTTTTTCATTCTCTTGTTTGTTCACCTAATCGAGCCCTAAGCCCTCAAGCAGAAGCACTAGAGCAGATCAGAGCAAAAGGAAAAGAGAGGATACTAGTTACCTGTAGCAGTGGCCACCGTTGGAGGAGCAGATGAGCAGCAGCAGTAGCCGGCGGAGGGAGAAGCGGACCAGCGGAGAGAGAGGCAGGCCAGGGGACGAGCAGGTCAGGAGCTAGGCAGCGGTGCCATGGCCTTGCGGCGGCGCCGGCCGGCTGGATCTTGGGGCGACGGCGGCCAAGGAAGCGAGCAGGTCAGGAGCTAGGCAGCAGTGCCATGGCCTTGCGGCGGCGTCGGCCGGCTGGATCTTGGGGCGGCGGCGCCGGCCGGCTGAATCTTGGGGCGACGGCGGCCAAGGGAGCGAGCGCCAGCCGCAGAAGAAGTTTTGGCTTGGCGGAGGAATGCTGTCGATGTAGGTTTTCGGGGGAGCTAGGCAACTTGAAGCGGTCGTTCGACTCAAAAAGATCGACTAGTCGAGACTAGTCGACTGAGTCGTTCGACTCAACCGATGAGTCGAGTCGAGACTGTGAGTCGGACTTTGTATTACGACTCGTCGACTAGTCGCGACTAGTCGTTCGACTCAAAAGCAGAGCAAGCAAGTTAGGATAGGCTAGAGTTGAAACTTATAAGATCTCCAAACCCATGGTTATGGCACATGGATAGCTAACTTCCACGCTCCCTTAGCCACGTCCATGGCTAGTTCTTTGATGATATTCCAATCCTCATCTCCATAAGAGTCGCTGAGTTTTGAAGTTGGCTCGCCAAGTCTATCACAACCTTCTTCCTTTATCCAGGCTTGGGACCGGCTATGTTGAGACAACATAGACGGAGTTCAAATTGGTCACTTTTCTCAACTAACAAAATGACAGCGGATTTCAAGATGACATTGTGAAACTATGTGAGCGTGAAGGGATACTCTTTCGTTCATTCCATGACTGCTGCTTCACGCCTTTGTGCATGTAGTGCAAGACATGTGCATAGAATAATAGATGACTCATTAGATATTATAACAGTTTATCAGTTAGCGAGGACTGAGGAGGCATTGTAAAGTCGAGGTGTGTTCGTTTGGAATCTTCTAAGGAGCTTGAAGCACTTTGTTGTTCTAATTTTCCATTTCTAATACGAGACCTGATGCACAATTTTTTTATAAGACATTAGTGCGGATACACCCTTATATGTTGGTGAATTTCTGATGTGATGATATTTAACCCCTCACGCAATACTTACCAGCTTTGTATTTGTTTTTCCACAGTTGATGCAAGACGAAGGGCAATTTGTGAATGAGGGATTTCCAGGAGTTCCTGTTTTCCAGGTTTGAATATCCTCATCTTGCTGGTATAATTTTGATTCATGTACGTGGTAGAACTCGTGACTAGTATAGGTTGCTCTTTACCACTTCACATCTCAGAATTGAACTGAAAGACAGTTTATGGAAACATAAAAGTTACGGTTCATCTAATTCTGCTCAATTCTCATTCGAATGATGTCACCCATGTTTTAAAAGAAAATTCCAGTTGCAACCATAGTCCATAGTACAACTGAAAAATACTCAATTGCAACCATGGTGCAACCGGAAAAACTTCAGCTTAAAAGAAAAAAGAGTTGCAACCATAGTGCACTGAAAAAATATCAGTTGCAACCATGGTGCGACTGACTAGCATGGATCTCCGTGTAACATCCGACGGCTAAGGAGTTGATTGAGCTGTAAGCTAATTCTCATTCGAATGATAATTAGCAGAAACCGTAAAATTAACCAAACGAAAACGAAACCATCTAAAACTTTCAATATTTTCATCATAGAAGTCACGTAACAGTTCCCTGTAGAACCACTTTCTGCATTGATTTTGACACCCTCACTCAATCTAAATATTGTTGCGTTGTTGACCCTGCAAGCAAACATGGCCTCGTGGTAGCTACAATCATACAACATCTGAACTTGCCTGTAAATCCAGGAATTCCGAAAATATTTGCATCATTACTGTAGTTATTGGGCATTGCAAAAACCTAGCCTAGCCTGATGATGCAAAATATTTGCATCATCAAGAACTCGGATTTTGGGTTCGGTGCTATACCTTGGCATGAGGATGGGATGGGGGATGAGCGTGGGTAGTAGATTGTTGTTTCCGGTAATAGTCGCGAGCGTCGTTGCCTGCTATCCCAACCTCCATCCGTCTCTATCGTTCGCTTGTGCTCGGGAGTAATATGGAGAGGCAAAAGGGAACACTCAGATTGAGGGAGAGCTGACCGATGTCGAGGTAGAGCTCCAAGCCTCTCGTTTCCTCCCTGCTGGCACTGGTGTTTCTCTCTCTCCTAAGGCCAGCCAAACACGACCTGCTGCCTCCCTTCACCTGCCATGAGAATCGGCGACGCTGCCCCTGCAACGGCAGTGCACTCGGCATTGTTGAGAAAGCAAGGAGCTAGGCCCTAGGGTTTGACGAAGGAGGTGGGAAGATGATGAGGAGGAGGAAATGTGGATCGTGGGTGGGAGGCCTGAAGGGCGGCAACGGAACTGCGTCTTTAAAGTAGTAGAGATGATCATGGTTGGCGAGGCTGTCCCTAGACCTCATCGAGGTGTTTCCTTGATCCAAGTGGCTCAATGGTGCCTTGTCAGCAACCGCACCACAGGGGCAGGGACGACCAGGTGGTCTTCAGGCATCATCACACCAACAGTGTACATGGCGCTTACCACCTCCTCCGCCCTTGTGTAAAGAATTGCCTTCACCATTCTGTAAGAAATTGCTTCTGCCATTGTGTACATTGCCTTTTTGCCGCTTGTACCATCCTACTCACTACCTCATTTTCGATAATTTCGTACTAACTGGCACCATTTTGTCCTCCACCATCATCGCTATCATCAGCAAATTCCTGTGCCACCAAGTGGCCACCATCTTGACTATCATCCACCTTGCAGCTGTCCTCCTATTTTAGCTAACCAATCCACTACCCGGTTTTGTTGCATGTTACGATAAATAAGCTAATTAAAACTCAATACTGTCTTGCTTCATTTTGTGTGTGTAATAATTCCATCTTTATGACGATTGACCCACTCACCGACCTGCTTTTCAGTCAAGGAGCCTTGTTCTGATGAGTGATAACAAGAGATATCGTCCAGTTTTCTTCAGAAAGGTCAGGATTTTCATATGTTTCCCCAACTATGTTTCCCCAACCTTGATTATCATATTTTCTTACTGTGAATTTCTTATGCATGTCCAGGAGGACTTGGACAACTCACTGCACCGAGCATCTTTTGACCAGCAAAAGCCCAACCCGGTTGTCAGGATCGGTGAAACACAGGTGCTGCATTTATTCATTTGGTTAAAGTGACAAACTTTTACTTTCCATGTGCTGACTCACCCTCTTTTATAGGTTTCTTCTTTGGAAGATATCATCCAATCTATGAAGGTACACAGATCCATTTGTTAACCATACCCTTGTTCAGATGGAATCGCCATGTCAAATACTGTAGTTGGAGGCTTGGAGTGTAGTCTTAGACTAGAAAACAACATATGATGCATAATATGCAATTACCTATTGTGGTTCACGCTTGCAACCAACCTTATTTTCATGAAATTAGCATGAAAAACTTGTATTTTCATGTGAATTCTTTGCTAGACTAGTTTTGTTACACCCGTGGACCGTTTCTCTATGCATATCATTACTGGATCCATTTCCATCCATAATCTTGCATGTAGAAGCCATTTAACATTCTTTACCTCGCCTTCTGACTAGTTTCACTTTTGACATGCTTCATTTGGTTTCACATATGACCTTACCAAAATCAATGATATATTCTTGCAGGGTAGCTCCTCCTCAGAATGGGATGATGCTGTTTTTATTCCTCCAGGGTTCGACCTCGCTACTATCTCAAAGTCACCACATGCCAACAAGTAGATCTTCTGTGTATTTAGGGGGTGAAGTTTGCCAGCTTGTATTGTCTAGAAAATACTTAATCATGGTGACTTTAAAATAAATAGTATATATGTTCGTTCCCTTGACACATGACCTGATTATGTGTGACCCATTAGTAAGACTGTTAGGTATCCGTGGGCCACGGAACGGGATTTTTTTTCCGTTGCGGCAGTTTTTGTGCATGAACAAAACATAGTTCAAAGGAGCTAATATCTCGTGCATATGCCATGCTCTTGTCCTCCTCCCACACCGCTTGGCTCCCTTCTGCCCCCAGCCTCTGCAAGGTGCTCTGCCCTTCGTTTTCACTACCATTCTCTTCACGTGTCTCTGCTTTTTTTTTTTTTTGAGAATGTGTCTCTGCTTCTTTGTGTAATATTGTCCCACCTGGATCATTTTCCACAATTCTGATAACCCGGCGTTTTTCTCCAATTCTTTCTGATAACTTGGAAAGGTTTGCTGACTCAGAACATAAATCTTCACTCTCGGAAAAACCTCTGAAGGGAGAAAATAAATGTGGTAAAAGTAGTTGTGTGAGAAGCTGTGGTAGACTTTGCCATCACCTCGCTGGCCAGATGGATTCGAACCAATTATATCACCATCTGCCATTGAAGCACAGGATCGAAATATTTCAGAAGATGTAACACTATCATTTGGGAGGTACAGATCTGAACAATCATGTATTGGAAAAGTCAGCCATCAAAATGCATGTAGAAAACAAGACCTAAAAAATATCTGATTCGAACACCAGCCTGAAAGATATGGGCAAACCACGGAAAATCCTGCGCGGATCAGAGTCATGTGCGTCCGCGGGCGTGGATGATGCGATCCTGCTGATATATCTAATCGCATCGACCTGGCCGGGTTGGTCACAGGAGTACTCAATCAGACGTGATGCACAGACAACACCACACACACAGACGTAACCCATCATCAAACCCTCGCCGGTCTCGGTTTCTCCGGCTGCATGAGTGAGTGCATATGCGGCCGTATCACGATGCAGGCATGTGCTTGATCCATCATTCCATACAGCGATATCCACACGACGATAGATTGGAATTTTCTCCGGTTTTAATTAAAGATAGATTAATCTGAACGTTTTCCAGGCCGGGAGGTTTCGTATTTTCAGTATTATATGACACTAGCTGAATGTCTGAGCGGGATATCAAGAAAATTATATGTATACACTAATTATCCTAGCGTAAAAGTAATATTGACTTAAGAACTGAAAATTAATGCATCAACAATACGCTCTCGTGGTTACTACACCTTGCAGAAAATATTACGTTTCGTCTAAATTGGTTCCCCTTCCAAACAGGTGACAACGTCAAGGAACTCTAGATAGGTCGATGACTCATCTGGTTGTAACGAAAAACTTGAAAATTCGTCAGAAAAATATGTATTCTCTGCCAGTATTTGCAACTATCAAACACGCAACAGCGCAACAGGGTCCTCTCTGTTCTCTCATGCAGCAAACACAACCAAGCAAAATAAATCTCTCGACCCTGTGTGCTCTCTCATGCAGGTGTAGCAAGCACAAAAAAAAAATCCCAAAGCTTCGGTCAAATCTCTTTGCCCTCAAGGAGGTTTCGTAGTTCCAGTATGGTCTCACATATCTCAGAGCGAACCTAATACATACATTCAGTCCGAGTGAGAAAAAATATTGTAATTTTTGTTTTGGACAAGGAGGCAAGTCCTTATTACACATGATAGCCAGCTGTTAGATCCATTAATTTGGAGAAAACCGACCAACGATCGAGGTTAGAACTAACACAAAGGCCGACTGTCCGTCGTTGATCATGACAATCGCCAACATGATAGCCTGGTTGAGGTAACATCATCCCTGTCCCCATCCCTCTAACCATCGGCTCCTACTCTGCCATATACGGCCATGAACAGAGCAATATTCACGACGGATACACGAGGTTCACATCCCTCATGCCAAACAATCAACCGTAAGGCCAAACCACCGTTACGACTTCGACTACAAGCTTCATAGGAGAAATACACAGGATTAAACCAATCGAGCCTTCCACAACGACAACCTTAAACATGACAGAGTTGCCACCTAGATCTCACAACATACATCGAGACTTGAATCAAACACGCAACCCATACTTTAACCCTAATCCACTCGCCACTGTCATCGCCAAACAGTTTGTCACGTCAAACGGACCCATAACAATTGTCTCGCATCCATCCAAGCGAGACAAGCCTCCATCATCCCTTCTAGTCGAGTCAATGCCAAGACCATGCCTCCGGTCAACAACACGAAACATCACCAATGTACCATCCCATGAACCGAACAAGCCACAACCAGAGCCTTGACCATGAGGCATCTTTCAGGTACTTTGTTGTTTGTCCTAACACAAAGGCGAGACACGTTTTTCACCTAACCTACCATGACACACCCTAGTGCATCAACCGACTAGACCAAAACCTACATATCCACCATCAACCAGCAGCGTCGAACTAAACCTGTAGACATGTGGTCGGAATAGCATCACTGTTGCCAATTGTGCCTTGTAGATGCCACACGTAGGGTAACACCGGGACCCATCGACAAGCTAGATCCGGACACATATGGGTAGATCCGCTCCTGCCAACCATAACAGTGAACATTGTCTCCCTCTGACCAACTTGGCCCGCTCAACTGAGCAACAACAAGAAGACAGGGGGGGGGGGGGGGGGGGGGGGGGATCGACTATTGAGAATCACTGCTCCTGCCAAGCATAGCACTGCCACTATTGGGGACCACCACTCCGGCATCGTGGAGACCTCGACTTCGGGGACAATCGCAAATTAAATTAAACTTTGAAAGACGCCTATGCTAGCATAGATTAATATGTTCTTTTTCAAGTGAAGTAACACATCATGTTTGTAACAACCATCTCGACTTGCTTTGTGCTTTAATCGACGAGGCACCATCCAACTACATGCCAAGAGGATCACAGCGCAAACTAGTCTAGCCTGGGTGTGACACCACTTCAGAAAGACAAAGTTTATCTTTTGTTTCTCTTTTTCTCTCAGCATTATCTAGTTTGATCTTTTTTCTTTTCTTGAACTACGGTTGATTAGAGTTCTTTGTGGTAGCTGAGAGCCCGAGAGCATGCTATTGCAATGTCACAATGCATGTGATGTCATCGTTTTTCACTTTTTAACTTTGACTACTAATTTGATCAATAATACACGTGTCGTAGTTATAAAAACTATACCACTAAAAACTTTATTCGGAATTCAATGTTTTTAACTTTCATGGCATATAATTCGTATTTCGTTGATCAAACTAATGAATGATTACATTTCAAAAGCAAGTGAGTTACATCAACGGAGACAGATGGAATAAGGAATGGTGTAAAAAATTGCATGAACACACCTTTTTTTTGGTGTAACAAAAAGGAGCATGGACACACACACACCTACCGTTCCCATTCATGGCTGTTCCTTGCAGTTTAAGAACGCGCGTACGATGCAGCAAATTTGCCTCGTGCCTAGTATTTCTTCTAGAAGCCTCAAGCCTGCTCTTGCTTCGTTCATACCTTCTGGGACCCAATTCCAATTCTGGAGCAATCTTTTCTACTACTATCTGATCAGCGGTTTCAGAGGACACAGTGAATGATATCCTGTATACATGATTCCGATTGCAACTAGGCACTTCTAAATTCTCTTTTCAATTTTCCAGTTAAAAAATAAGCAGAAAAGAAAATCGAAAAGTAGGCTTTAGGCCAATCATCACATTTCTTAACGAAGGAAAAAGAGGCATCGCATTCTCCATCGAATCGAAATGGAAAACACCGAGGCAAAAGCTAGCTAGCGCATCACCTCACCTCACTCCCCTCCGTCGTCTTCCTCGTGGTGGGCCCCGCACCAACGCCACGTCACCATCTTATCTCCCTCTCTCATCGGATGGCTCAGCCACGAAGCCCGATTAGCCACACGATAACCAGCGGCCCTCGGATCACGATCGGACGGCTGGGGAAGTCGTTCAACGCTCCATCGACGTCAGGTCAAACGCGCGACCGCGTGTACGTGCTCCCGGCGTCACGCGTGCCGTGGCAGGCGCACGTGACGACGCGTCGGGCCTCCCGGCCGTCCGATCCTGATCTGACGGTGGCGGCGTCTCCGTCAGTAACGGCGTGAGGACGCGGGAGCGCTGACCGGAGAGGGAGGTGACCGTGACGGCGTCAGGCGGAGGCGGTATATAAAGCGTGGCGCATCTGGGTTTCTTTATTTTCTCTTTCTCATCTCAGATACAGTATTAATTATCAAGCACACGAAAAGAGGAGCGGGCGTAAGAGAGAAGGGATCAGGACACGAGAGCCTCGAGAGAGAGAGAGAAGAAAAGCAGCGAGGAGGTGAGACCTCTCTTCCTCTCGGTTGTTCCTCGTCGGATTCTGCGCCTGCTTGCTGCTGATTTTTTAGGTGTTTTTTGCTTGATTATTTTGGGTTGCTTCGGGTAGCTCGGAGGGTGAAAAGGCGGGATCCTGAGCGTGTTCCGCTGGGTGTTTGGGTAGTTTTTGGCCGGGCGGGCCTTGGGCGAGTGATGTCTAGTTGACGAATTGGTTGGGGATTTGTGTTGGCTCGAGCCAATTCCATGTGTTCTGTGCGTCAGCTCAGAGCATTTTGCTCTTGGCTTGGAAAGAGGACCTCCATTTTGGGGATTAAGGAGTTATCCTGTCTGTGGAGGGTACTGGGGTATTATGTTGCTAATTTTAATACTGCCTCGTTGCTGGATACGGCCTATTCGGTTCCTCTGACGGCACTAATCAGCGCGAGATGTACTCCTTTGATGCTATTGAGCTGGTTTCCTGGCCAAATTTAGTGATTCTCTTGTAGAAATGGAACCGTCGCTGCCTCTAGTTCGTGGTTAAACATGGAAGCAAGCACGCATACAGTAGATGGATGCGGTAGCTCCAAATAGTCAAATCTATTTTTCCCTGGGAGGAACCACAGGATCCATCTGTTTCCTTGATTAGGACATGCCTCAGGAAAAATCTTATGTTCCCCCTGATTAGTCAATTGACTTGCCTGTCCTGACGACAATTCGCTCGAGACCTCTCTTGCTAGGTAAAATTCACCCATAGATGAACGGATCCTTGAGAGTATAATTTTAGCATGCTCACTTCAACCAGCATCGAGGAACCCAGAATCTCACACCTCAGCTAACTGCACATGTTACACAAACCGGCTTATTGTTCGAGTGATGAAGGTGCTGTTGATTCCACACGGTCTGAGGGTCAAACTTCGTTTGCTAGTGGTGGAGGTTCCTTCTTAGGAATTCACAGGAAGTTCAACACACAAGACCAATAGTCAAACCAACAAGTTTGGTCAATCGTCTTCAACAATCGCCTGGAAGGGCCACTCTCGTCCTGTCGTTTGCACTACATGCCTTCTCTATCTAGATGATGGTACAGCCTGGAATTTATGGAGAGTAATCTTTGACATACTCATGATTGATGTTTATTTCTTTGCTTGACTTGCTCGAATGTGACTTCTGTGGTCGTCCTTTCACCTCTAGGAGAAGGATAGATTCATTACGATTTGTGGGGAGATGATGGGGACGTTTGAGAGAGAATGAGTTGGGTTTATGCAGAATTCTGTAGAGCTGCTTGTTATATCTGTATTATATGCATAGAGGAAGGGCATGCGAGAGTCCGAGAGATCATTTATGCTGATGTTGAGAATTCACCTTACACTGTTAATCGATTTTTTTGGTATTAAGGGACTCCAGCTTAATTTTTGTATCATTTTGCTACTTTAAACCTTTCACATTATGGTGGACTAGAAAAAATATTTTTGTTGAGAATGCCACCCAAATATACCATCTTGAAGTAAAATTTACTAGCACTCTAATATTTTATGGTCATAATTCACTATTGAAAGAACTTTATGATCATAACAAATTAGCACATCATGAAATGCACATGTGTGAATTGTGGAGTGTTAAATTATTTTTATTTATTCATGATGTCCTACATATCTCTACTATGCTCCTGAATCTGTCTAGCCTGAAAGTTCTTGGGATATAAAAATACGTTTATTTTCTACTGCTGGATTTTGCAACGTTCACCTGTTGCCTTTGTGTTTTCCTGATTTTCTCTGGTATATATGCTTAGAGTTGCACTGATAAAGTAAAATGTTCTAGTCTGATTGTTTATCGATGTCACCTACAATGGAATAAATATTTCATAGTTTCCTTTTTTTTTGTTATGTACAGGTCATGAACAACTAATCAACATTCATTTATTATGGATTTGCACCAGCTATTAAAGTACAGATTGACTGGTGCTAACGTCTTGTACCAAATTCCTACAGAGAACAACTTAGCAAACTCTTCCTGGCCAACTAGTCCACTGAAGTTAGAGTTCAGCAACTCTCCATACACCCCTCTTTCTACCCAGCTTGAGTGTGACAATTTGTCTGCTCTTAGCAACACTCCAGATAACCAGAGCTCTACTGAAACCATTTCAGCTCAACCGATCTCCCCACTTGAAGCAGACAGCTCATACATAAAGGCAGGTAGCCATCTCCGTGAGAACATCCAAGTGAGGCCTGATCCACTGTATGCAACATCAAGACATAATATGCAACAGACTTTACGTGATATTGAGAACGTTCTGATGGCACCTGATGGTGATGATGCAACAACAAGCACAAAGCATGATTTTGAGGAAACCAAGCCTGCTCAGCTCATGAGGCAGCGGTCGAGGACATGGAGCCATGAGTCACGACAGCCTTTGCCTGGAGTTGTCCGGCCACAGTTTGCTTCTGGTGGATACCCCACCGCAAGCTATGAATTTCGTCCAGAGAAACGGCAAAGGGAGTTAAGGGAGGATCCACAACTCATTGTGAAGCAATTATTAACCAGGTGTGCCGAAGCATTAAGTGAGGACAGGACAGAGGAGTTCCTTAAGCTTGTTCAGGATGCTCGTAGGACAGTTTCAATTAACGGGGAACCAATCCAGCGTCTAGGTGCATACCTACTCGAGGGTTTGGTTGCTAGACATGGAAACTCCGGTACAAACATCTACCGTGCTCTGAAATGCCGGGAGCCAGAGAGCACGGAGCTTCTCTCCTACATGAAGATTTTATACAATATCTGTCCTTACTTCAAGTTTGGATACATGGCAGCTAATGGGGCGATTGCTGAGGCATTGAGGAGTGAGGACAACATCCACATAATTGATTTTCAGATTGCTCAAGGGACTCAGTGGATCACACTGATACAAGCACTAGCTGCCAGGCCTGGGGGTCCACCTCATGTGCGGATCACTGGAATAGATGACCCAGTTTCAGAGTATGCCCGAGGTGAAGGTTTGGATATTGTTGGGAACATGCTGAAAAGCATGTCTAAAGAATTCAATATACCTCTGGAGTTCACACCTCTACCTGTCTATGCAACTCAAGTCACGAAAGAAATGCTTGAGATTAGACCAGGTGAAGCACTTGCTGTCAACTTCACCCTCCAGCTTCACCACACCCCAGATGAGAGCGTGGACGTCAACAATCCACGGGATGGGTTGCTCCGGATGGTGAAAGGGCTGTCCCCGAAGGTTACTACGTTGGTGGAGCAGGAATCGCACACCAACACTACACCTTTCTTGATGAGGTTTGTGGAGACCATGGATTACTACTCTGCAATGTTTGAGTCTATCGACGCCAACTTGCCTCGGGACAGCAAAGAGAGGATAAGTGTGGAGCAGCATTGCCTGGCCAAGGATATTGTCAACATCATCGCCTGCGAGGGGAAGGACAGGGTGGAGCGGCACGAGCTCCTTGGCAAGTGGAAATCAAGGCTGAGCATGGCTGGCTTCAAGCCTTACCCGCTGAGTTCATACGTGAACTCCGTGATAAAGAAGCTTCTCGCGTGCTACTCGGACAAGTACACGCTGGAGGAGAAGGATGGGGCGATGCTCCTGGGCTGGAAGAACAGGAAGTTGATATCTGCCTCTGCATGGCACTGACAACTATATGTTCATGTGAAGAAGAAAAAGAAAACACAGGTTATACACCGTTGAGTCTCTGGTCTGCTTTCCAAACTCTTTTCAATGTACCTGTACATGATGCTGTACCCCTCAGTGTTTTGCGTACATGTAGACCAGAAAATTGAACATTGACATTAGATTGTAGAAGTTGTACTATAATTACGGTTTTCCTTTCGCTTCCATGTATTCACCATTCTCTCGGTCCATGATATCTTGGATGTAATTTTCCAGGCATGCTCTTGTTGGTCAGCAAAAGTTTCCGTTCGTGGAGCATGCTATGAGGATGCAGAATATAACCCGTGCAACTGTTTCTTGTGTCGTTACCATTACATGAGCAATTTCCTGCAAGATTGTCCAGGAACATGTGTTGGGAGTCAGGACCAAAGTTTTCAGTTTCCGAAGGCGTTGCCCATTCTACTCTACGTGACTAGGAGGATATATAAAGCTGAAATCTGTTGCGGCTGTATTGAATCGTGCGGGCGACACGAGATTTCGGGCGGAAGCGGCACGAACGGACGTCAGAATGGCAAGCGAACAAAATAGAGTTTTAGCTGATTACCTCAAGTCCCACGGCATACAACCCTCCAAAGTCCAAACTCCCAAGCTAGGGAGGTTTTCTGGTCGGCATAAAGCGCAGATTGAGCCGGCGGCGGAGGCCTCCAAAAATGTCCAATGTAGGCGTTGGAGTGCTCGGCAGCATGGGCGGAGCGTCATGGAGGCGAAACTGGGCCACGACCCCCCCTTCCAAAGTACAAATTACTTTGTACCTAGTACTATTCACCACTTCTAGCCCGCCCATCGACAGATGCCAGCCCATCTTCTCTGCCCTTTGCGCCCCAGTTCGACCAGACGGAAGGAAGCAGACGGCGCGTCGCTGATTCCGCTTCCATTGCGACCACGATCCCTCGATTCCTCCTTCTTGACCGTCCCGCGCTGCTGCCATCCTCGTCAATCCTCTTTTTCTCGGCGTCACGATCGGCGATCCCTTGCCGTGCTGCTGCTCCGCCCCTGCCTCTGCCTGGCGCCTTCCTGGCTGCATGCACCGCTGCAAGCCACCCGCCAGCGCCCGTGTCATGCAGGCTGCAGCGCCCCTCCATTTTCAGATTATTTAATCCGGTTTGTTTTCGATGTCCATTGCAACACTGGATTGATTAATTGATGCAAAAAAATCTTCTCTAATATATATAGCTATTTTTTGCGTGACATGAACCAGTTATATCGGCTGTTTTGCGTGCACAAAAAATACATATCAATTTATTCTCTAGCTGTTTATATGGCCTCGCCGCTTTTTTCGTGCACTTTTTTTTTTCTATATGTAATTGGCCCCCTCTTGTGTTTGGTTCACGCTCCGCCACTGCTCGGCAGTCGGCACAAATCTGACGATACAAAAACTGCCCAATGCGATCAAATTGGCCCTTGGTGGTCCGAGACATCCAAGCATATGCTGTCTCGAGCCATCATCGGCGGTTGCTCAGTACTGAAGATGTCGGATTCGCTACCTGCATCCGGATCCAAATTCCCCGGGAGAAAGCACTCACCGTGGAGCAAGGTTAAGACGCCCATGCTCGCTGCTAGAAACGATGACTCTCTCAGCCAGGCCATCTCCGTGAAGAGGATGACCAAGATCTGTCTTCGACATTGTAGCTTGTTGTGCTTCAAAATGCTTGGATGTTCTGCAGAAGAAAACGATGAATGATGGCTCCTTAGTGTGCTTTCTTTACTCAATGTTTTCTCTTACATGTAAAATCTTTTGAACTGCTGAGATGTAATCTTAGTCATTCTGCTTTCGTTTTGATAAAGGAACAAGGGGAACCCTTGATCAAGTAAACAATTCAGTGGTGGATATAGATGGTCATAATATGCCCGTCGCTAGTAACAAAAACACGTGTCTCTAATCTCTAACAAGGTTATAGTTGCGGTCTGAAATATTGGCACCGACGGTTTATGTACTAGGCGCATCAGCGTTGACAGGTCACGCCACACATGTCATGCTACTGGTCTCCATAGGGAAGATCGAACGTGTAAAAGATTACTAACACGGTGAATGTCACCGTGGACCTCCACATCACTGAAAAATGGCATGTTCTGCCCCAACACCGGTAGCTAATAACATGCCCCAAGCCGGAAAGTCAGACAACATCAAGATTCAGTCACAGAATAAACACTGAAATTAGTGATTTTATAAAATCACTCACCAGTGAGATGCTATAGCATCCTATACAAAAATGTGCACTGCGATGACGTGGAAAACCCCTGCGAGGTTTTGAAATCACCTAGTGCCCTTACCCCACCCCCACCATAGTACACATGGGTGCACTGCCTAACGCTCTCAAAGCAGTACATGCACCACTTTGGCTGAGAGAGGCGGTGCACCGCCCTATCACAAGCTCTCCGCCATCGGCCATGGTATGGTGGCGATCCACCACAAAAGTGGTGGGCCTACAACACTAATGCTAGAACTGAATCAACAACCAATGAACGGGTTGATGAAGACTTCTCCAAATACTCCCCCATACTCCATTATGGGAGAGCCTCGCAAAGCTCCATCTTCATGTATCCATTGCAAGCATCAATGAAATGATATCTTCCGAGATGGATCATATTGAACTTGCACTTCATAATCTTCTAAATGTGTTGATCAATCTTGACTTCATTATTTGCACATTGACTTGATCAACCTTGCATCTTTCATTCTCTCTTCACAAAGATGATGTCTTGAAGGTGAACCTTGGTCATCATATAAGCTTATAGAGTCCAACACATGCACTTCAATCTTTTCCCATGGACAAGATCTTATATAAGGATATCTCAATGCAAACATTAGTCAATAAGGATTGTCATTAATTATCAAAACCACACATGAGGACACATGCACTTTCAGAAGCGCCCGCCTCCACCTGCCGCCTTCGACGGTCGGGTGCGGCCGCCACCGCCAGCGACGGCAGCGGCCGGGGAAGAGCCTAACGGTTTTTGTTCTGGCTAGGGTTGGGTCCTCCAGGGCCGCTCGCGCGAGAGCGACCCAGGAGGAAGAGTTGGGAGAGTTTTTCTACGTTTTTAGTGTCTAAAATTCTAAATACATATGCTCACTCCATGATAATTTTTCTTTCAATGTCCTAATTCTTGTTTCACAACCCACTAAAAATAATGAATTTGTATATAAATGGCACAAACAAAAGATTTTATCTACAGATTGGTTGTTATCATTCAACTTTGCCGTTGTATTCCAAAGGGTGATGCTCATGTCATATGTGGTGGCCCGCCTTGCCAATGAATAAGTGAATAAGTGGGCACACAGAGAATGAGAAAATCCGTTAAAAGATGTGATGGAAATCGTGTCCAATCTAAAACTAAAGTTTATTCTCATGGAGAATGTCGTTGATATTTTGAAATTTGTGAAAGAATATCTTGATAGATATGCATTAAGTCACGACTCTGAAATACAAATGAGAATCACACAGATTTGGAATAGTGTTAGCCCATAAAAGACAACTAGCATGGTGGTTCATGACTCGAGATCATAATAGTTGCTTATATGGGCTATCACAGTTGTGAACCTGTCGTGATTGGTAGCTCAGAGCGAGGGCTGAATGCATACTACTAAGACTAGCAAAATGCCCGTGCGTTGCAACGGGCGACTATTGTTAAATACGAATCATTGTGAACCAAATATGATCAAATATTTGAAAACTCTTCTAGTTTGGTTCTTGTTACCTGCCATGGTTATTAGGCTTCACCCACTCTGCTTTTTCCAGTCAAATTTGGCCTATCTGCTCGTATATCAAAAGAGTCTTCTAGTACCTGAATTTCTTATGCCAATTGACGCAAAGCCTGCCTTGAGTCTCAAATTGACACCAAAGTAGACAACCGGTGAGTCTGAGCAACCATATCTTCAGTTCAACTTGTACAGTCAAAGACTGAAAGCAAATGTTCTGCATTTGTACTGAACATGTTAATTGCAATAGAAATGACACATGTCAATGAGAGTTTTATTAATCTTTATCCAACAAAGGAATACATTGCACATTTGCAAGGATTATTTTTTCATATCTAAAGTATCAGCATGAGCGTACAAGACCTATATACACATGCACCGCACCACTACGCTAATCAGCTGACTCAGTGAGATCCCTTGTTGCTATCTGAATCTGCACTATTAGCTAAAAACCTCAGGTGCTATCAAGTAGCTCTATATCCTAGCTGAGCATGTCTCTAGCACTAAAATTGCAGCGACTACAGAGTTAGAATCCAAATTATCATGATATGTTGCAGCTTGAACCCCAAACTGCATAGAAAACAGACAACACCGCATCACAAGTTGACCCAACACGCAATACCATAAGAACATTTTGTTGAACATGAACTGAATACTGCTACACAAACAGGAAAGCATCAGTGCAGTGAAGCACACAAAGCTAACAAGCATCAGCAAAACACACACAAAGAGGTAGGAATCAGAACATCATCACACATAGCCGCACCAATCTCTCTGTCTAATCTCTCCTCTCAAGCTCAATCTCTCTCTGGCAGCAGCAGAACAGGATCACGGCAAACAGCGGTAGCAACAACGAGCGACAGTAAGCAGCAGTAGCACGAGCGCGACATCCCCTATGCGACTCTACCTCTTCCAGGCGACCCACCTCCGATCCCCAGAGCGCCTAGTGTACTCCCAGCCGCGGTCCTCTACGCCAGCGCCGGGGCCCGCATCATGTGGAAGTCGGAGGAGGGCGTCCTCGACAGGAACTGCGGCGCCGCCGCTGTCCAGGCAGAGATGCGGCGACGAAGCCCATCCGGTGGCGAGCCGGCACGGGACACTAGGTGACAGCATAGGCCATCGACGGAGGGCCGAACTCAGACGGAGGTGGTGGGGATCAGGTGACCTCCACCTCAGCACTCATGGCTGGAGGGAGCCGAGACCTTTCACGAGGATGGAGGGAGCCTCCCGGCATCGGGTTAGGAGCAGGAGACCTCGGCAGAGGCAGGGAGCCAGCCGGCATCGGAGCAGGAGCGGAAGACCTTGACCGGGTGTCGTCTCGGCTGCGGACTTGGTGGCGGCGTCGCAGGGGAACAAAGATGTACGGGCCTGATTTGGACTGCGGGTTGATTTCGAGATTCGTGAGGGGCTTAAACGCAAAACTACCACGACGTACCACCGCCACCGCCATGGTCGTTTACTCGTATTATATAGTAGAGATAACCTTTCACAAATTTAAGAATATCAACAACATTCTGCAAAAGGACAAACTTTTGTTTTAGACATGACACAATGTCCATCAAAGTGACAACATGGTGGCTTTTATCATTTTAACGGGTTTTTACGTTCTCCATGGCAACTGATTCCTTGGTACGTTGGGGGACCACATATGGCATCAATATCACTTTTGAGATACAAGGGCAGAAGTAAATAGCATGGACCAATCTCGTATGGGGCTAATAAGGAATATAAAAACACATTTTTCTAGTGGTGATTTTTTTGTTTATGCTCTTGTTGTAATTAATTACAGTGTACTACTACCTCCATTCCGAAATATAAGATGGTTTAACTTTTCTGATTTGAATGTATCTAGACGCGTTTTAGTGTGTTGATTCACTCATTTCAGTCCGTATGTAGTCCATATGTAAACATCTAAGGCCTCCTTTGATTTGTAGGATTTCCAAAGGAATTTTGTAGGATTTGGACCCTATGGATTTTTTCCTTCTGTATGTGTTTGATTCATAGGATTGTAACTTGCAGGAATTTTTCCCATAGGAACTTTGTAGTGTAGTTTTGGAGGAAAACAAACATGAGCTCAGACCTCATGGAAAAAATCCTATGTCTTGATCCTATGTCCATAGGATTTCATTGTACATGACAACTCAATCCTACACAATTCCTATTCTCTTGGTTTTCCTACCCTGTGAATCAAAGGAGGCCTAAAACATCTCATAGTTTGGAAAGGATGGAGTATGAACAATAATTAGGGCATGATAAATAAAAAGTATCATGAAAGTAACATATGAAAGTTAGTGATTAACTAGGTGGAAGCCCATACAAAAATAGTTTAAAAGAAACATCATATACTTCAGCAATAGAGGTACACACACTACAAAATGAACTGCAATACCTTGGAAATAATTAGAGTGAAGTACCTTGATATGTGCCTTTTTTTCTCCCGCTGACACAATAGCAATATTTAAAGAGTTCTTCTAGAAAGACTCATCCTACGATAGTCTCATGATCTTCCTCACTGTTAGGAATAAGCGACTTGTATTCCACGGGGGCCAAAGGCCACAATATATAGTACATGTACAGGTGTAAATATGCAGGGAGCCCCTTATCTAACAGGGAAACTACAATATATAAATATCTCTCTAACACCCCCCTCAAACTCATGGTGGATCCACAACACTGAGTTTGGAGAGGAAAAAGCTATGCTGTGCTCTAGTCTGGGCCTTCGTGAAAAAATCCGCCAACTGTAACTCTGAAGGCACATACTGGAGCGCAATAATCTGATCCTGCACACTAGCACGGATAAAAGAAGTATCAACACCAATATGCTTAGTAAGCTCGTGCTTCACTGGGTCACGTGCAATGCTAATAGCACCTGTACTGTCTGACAATAGAGTCGTGGGTGTCGTAACAGAGACACCAAAATCTGCAAGTAACCACCGTAACCAAGTCACCTCAGCAGTCAAAAGAGCCATAGCTCGCAACTCGGCTTCTGCACTCGAACGGGAAACTGCGGTCTGCTTCTTTGTCTTCCAGGCAATGAGAGAACCACCAAGAAAAACACAGTAAGCAGAAAGTGAGTGGCGATCCAAAGGATCACTAGCCCAAGTAGCATCGGACTAGGACTGAAGCTGTAACAAGCTGGAACGAGGAAAGAAGAGACAAAGAGAGATCGTTCCACGAAGATAGCGTAGAACACGAAGAAGGTGACTATAGTGAACCGAAGTGGGAGCAGAAACAAACTGACTCAGAATATGGACAGGATAAGAAATATCAGGGCGAGTAACAGCCAGATAGACGAGACTCCCGACAAGATGTCAATAACGAGTCGGATCAGAGAGAGGATCGCCATCAGACGCACGGAGAGAAATATTGAGCTCCATGGGAGTCTCAACAGTACGCTCATCAGTAAGAGCGGCACGAGAAAGAAGATCATGAATATACCGTTCTTGGGATATAAAGAAACCATCAGCGGTGGACGAAACCTCAATCCCAAGAAAGTAACGAAGCGGACCAAGATCCGACATAAGAAACTGCTCACTCAGACGTGCCTTGACAAAGGCAATATACTCTGGGTCGTCACCAGTGATGATCATGTCATCAACATAAAGAAGAAGAAGAGTGCGACCACGAGGAGAACAGTGAACAAACAACGCAGGATCATGAGCACTGGGAGAGAAACCATCAGCTGTGACCACAGAAGCAAATCGCTCAAACCATGCACGAGGGGCTTGCTTAAGGCCATAGAGAGAGCGACGAATACGGCAGACCATGCCATCTGTAACCGAATACCCAGGTGGTGGTTGCATATAAATCTCCTCACGCAACTCACCATTAAGAAAGACATTCTTAACATCAAGCTGAGACACAACACTAAGAGGAGAATCAAGAGGTCGAAGAGAGGATAGAGTAGAAGAATCAGAAGTCATATGAAAAGAAGCTCCAGAATCCAGAACCCACGAGGATGTACCTGACTGTGTAGAAGGTGGTGGTCGTGGAGTGCCAGAAGAATCAGTCACAGAGCCAGCAGTACCTGTCGAAGAAGAACCTGAAGCGGCGAGCATCCGCTTGAGCCGCATAATGTCATGGTCGGTGAAGCCGGCTGTAGAGGACCCTGACGAACTAGAGGAAGCACGAGTCCCAGGAGAAGCAGAAGCCTTCTGCTGACGCAGATCACGCTCCCTCGTGTAGCAACAAGACGCAGAGTGGCCATCCAGATCACAGTAGGTGCAGTGAGAGCGTGAACGAGTGCCACGACCCTAGCCACGACCCAGGCCCTGACCCTGAGGAGTGGGTAAAAGTGGCGGAGCAGTGAACCGCGAAGGAGTCGATGAAGCAGGCGACGAAGGAGGACCACGAGCAGCAAGCACAGACGGAACCTCAAGCAACCCAACGCCACGAAGACGAGTCTCCTCAGCACGAAGCTCAGACAACACCTCCGAGATAGGGACACGACCACGAGCAAGCAACTGAGCACGTCGGGGCTCGAACTCCTTACGGAGCCGAGACAAGAACTCATAGACGCGCTGAAACTCCAAGTCAGAACGCACAGTCTGACAACATGGGCAGGCACCACACACTGCAGTGCGAAGAGAGTCGAGCTGACGCCAGATAGCAGCACTCTGCGTGTAGAACTGATCAATGGTAGAGTCACCCGGCTGAAGATCATGCTCCTGACGAACCACAGACAGATATAGAGCATCCCCGGACGGCTGATGACGCTGACGAAGGTGAGCCCACATGTCAGCGACAGTACTGAGGCCCATAAACTCAGAGGAAAACTGCAGTAGAACACTGGCGGTGAGAACAGCCGCAGCGCGAGCATCATCATCAATCCACTGGGTGTAAGCAGTCAGATCCAACCGGTAGGTCTCAAGGGCGTCAGAATGCTCCTTGACCTGCCGGTCATACGCAGCAATGGCGACATCATCCGCACTCTTAGCTGCATCCTTTGCAGCCTGAGTAGCATCGGCAGCAAGGACTGGTGGCGTCGGCGGAATAGGAGCAGTAGGAGCAATGGGGCACGGTGGACACGAGACCTCGCCGGAAAGCACACCCCAGAGACGAAGACCATGCATATGAATGCGCATAAAGGCAGCGAAATCAGGATAATTCGTGCCATCAAATATCACCGAGCAGCGAGGAATCGCGACATAGCCCGACGATGCAGACATTTTTTTTTTACTTTTTTTTTACACAGAAACGCTCGGTCAACGCTCGATGGGATCGAGCAGAACAGCCACGAACGAGAAACAACTTCCAGCCGCAGCGGAGACGGGCGACGCAGCAGGGACAGGAGCAGCCGGAGACGGGCGACCAGCGACGGCCGGAGACGGGCGACCGGCGGCGGCGGCCGGAGATCGGCGAGCGGCGGCGGCCGGAGACGGTGAACGGCGGCGGCCCGAAACTTCACCAACTCGACCCGTCCAGCGTCCGGAGAGAGAGTAGCGGCAGCGGCCTGAGGAGACGAACGGCGGCGGCCCGAGGAGACGAATGGCGGCAGCCGGAGAGAGGACGACGGCGGCGGCCAGATGGAGACGAAGCTGCGGACCTTAACCCGCTCTGGAGACGAACGGATACGGGCGGACGACAAGAAGAGCTCGGGAGAGGAAAAAATCGCACGAGTCGCGCGTGCAGAAACCCTAACCCGCTCTGATACCATGTTAGGAATAAGCGACTTGTATTCCACGGGGGTCAAAGGCCACAATATATAGTACATGTACAGGTGTAAATATGCAGGGAGCCCCCTATCTAACAGGGAAACTACAATATATAAATATCTCTCTAACACTCACCATCCTCTAAATAAGGGGCTAGTGGAGTACTAAATTATTGCTATAAAAATAGCCCATTACTCATTAACTCAAGGAACGCAAGTAACTCCTCACATTTCTCTTTCTGAAGCTACATTCAGAGATCAAAGGTCAACTTATATGGGTTGTATGGAACATAGGGAGTTCAAGATGCACAAGAGACACCAGTTGTACTTCATGCTTTTGCATGCAAAGTTGTTCATGTGTACAACCCATGATACAAAGTCAAACAAAAATATTATTAGCCCATAACCACAAAGATTTTAAAAATATGGACTTGGTGTTTCGAGAGAACACAAAGTTATTCGTCAACAAATTATAGTGCACGTTTCAAGTTTCAAGTCGCCTAATTGCCGCACCCAAGCACAACGTGGTAGACAGACAACCGCTTCTAGAATAAAAGATGAGGAGTGAGGTACCAGCCTCCAAATCAGTAGAATGGATATCTACATCAAATGCAAATCACATATTGAATTATAATCATAATAATACAATAGTTCATACAAATTACCAGACATGTTGATATCTCACGTGTTACTTGTACTCGTGTCTATTTTTTTTGTACTTACGTGAAATCATGTCCTAATCCGACTAACTTAAACAAAACAATTATAAAGTAATAGTTTTTAGGTGGAAAGTAATAGTTAGACCCAAAGAAAAATACGCAAATCCTTGTTCTCCATGGATTTTTCATGGACCAATGAATAAATAGATTGCATAGTTGCATCGCCTCGTATAAACTACTAGTAGAACTGAATTTACAGGCTTGGAGCCGCAGTCAGTTGGTTGCATCTCAGCAAAACCAGATTACGCAACAATATATGGGACGTCATAGTTCAACTCAATGCCAGACACCATAGTCGATCGATCAAGAGAGATATCAGCGGCCCGCCAACGTTACCTTATCCTGGTCTTGGTGGGCGTAGGGAACTTGTAGTCCTGCTATTCTTCAGGCTCGTCGGCGCACACGCCATCTTCCTCCGGCTTGGTGTTCTTGTCCTTGGCGGCTTGTTGTTCTTCTTCCCCATGCGCCGCCGCCTTCTGCATGTTTCGATTGATTGATTGTTTTGGTTGGTAGATTGGGAAGAGATGGGCGGCTGGTAGTTAACTGGTTTTATACATCGATATAATGGGGGCGGAAAGGAAAGCATCCTGATCTAATCTTTCGAATAAAGGATAGCATCCCGATCTCACGGCCGCAATTTTCTGAAGAAGCGGTTTGCGCACGGAGGACATGGGAGGTTTTCTGCAAGTTCTTTCGGCCCACATGCAGTGAGTGGGACAGGATCAGTTTTTGCATTACTAGGGCACTTGGAATTTACGGCCGGATAGTTCGTGATTTTACTGTTCCCAGATGATTTTTCCCGGTTAGGTTGGCCCTACTTTCGTTTTTATTTGAAAGCTGCAAACTGGTTGGATGTTTTTCCATTTTTGATAGGGAGGTTGATAACAGGCTGTCTGTTTGTAATTTTCTTTCTTTAGATAGACTAGTTGAATGTCCGTGCGTTGCTAAGCATTTAAAAAAAAAATCAACGCAATTGTAAATATAATGCATGTCTAAACATTCATGTGTATGAAAAGATAGCTCTAAAAACCATTAAGATTACAATGTATAATTTTTTACATTGTTCGAATATGAAATTTGGCCAAATCTTTCTGTGCTTGAAGGCAGTGGTAAGTCACTAATTCTTTCTCTCGGTATCTCATTTGACCTGTAGAAAATAAATGAAAGACTGTATATAAATATTTCATAATTTAAAAAATATGAAGTATGAGTACTTAAAGTATGTTGTGAAATAACTGACCTATTTAGTAAGGACCTCTTTAAAGACGATGTTGGTCGTGTAAGTACCATCAGTATGTAGGGTTTTCTTCTTTTTATCCTTTGTAGGTGGAACGGCGAGGATCTTAATGTTTTTTCTGGCTGTAGATCTAGAAAGCGCAACGTACAATTACCCATGAGAGAACACCGGCTCGGGCCAGTAGATACCGACATTAGGAATAGTCTGCCCCTGTGCCTTGTTGACCGTCATGGCAAAGCTGAGCCGAATAGGAAATTGTTTTCTCTTAAACTGGAAAGGGAACATCTCATCATCTGAGGGGCAAAGGGGATCCTCGGCAAGAAAGTCCTCTTCCCAGCATGTAGCCCCAGCACGATTTCTGCATCGATGACGTTCCTCTGAAATCCTCGGACTACTAGCCGCGTTCCTTTGCAAAGTCCGTTTGCCAGGTCAATGTTTCTGAGCAATATAATCGGGTAGTTAATCTTGAGCTTCAACTCATGCGGTGGCAACCCAGGTGTTAGAGAGTTAAGGAACTCGGGCGGATAGTAGTTGTATGGGTCGTCCACCGCAGAGTCAAAGCTATGGTAGACCATCTCATCCCCCTGAAACTGATCGATCATCTTCATATTAATAGAATCGACACAATCATTTCGGGTAGTCAAGATAGCTCTGGAGGTGATGTAGTTTGGGTCTGCCATGTTTACACCGAGACTTGGAAAAACATAGTTTATGAGTGCAAAGATCATTGTCCTTTTTAGTATACTTCACGCATATCTCATCTGGTAGGTGGACGTCACCATCACCATTTGTCTCCTCCGTGCCACCGCCGATGCGCAACAGATACTCCGCAAACCAGGGGTCGCTACCGCCGATGCATGCTTTGTAAATTATTCAGATGTTTTGGTAGGAATGTAAACGGTGGCTGACAAAAATAAGGTCTCAGCACAAAAATATAGACCGATATCAGTAGAATCCAGAATTATTTTCGAGAGATCTACAAGGGATTTTTGTCTGTTATTTTTTCATCCTTTAGCAGGAATGTAAGTTCACGCCTTTTACATTATTCATGTTTCTTAGGGTACATGAAGATAGGAGAACAAATAGTTTAAAAATAAGGTATCAACAAAACATACAGATCGATAGCAGTACAGTCCATTATTATTTTCGCCTTCATCTACAAGTGATTTTGTCCTGATATTTTTACAGGATTTAGTAGACATGTAAGGTCACACCTTGTAAAATATTAAGATTTTTTTGGTGTAGGGAAATATCAGATAAAAATTTGTGCAACAATAATGTTTGGGCACAAAATACAGACTGATGGGTAAGCAGGCAACTTTTGGTCTGCCGTGCAGTTTTCATAGCTATAAAAAGGAAAAGCCTATATATCATCCGGGTGATCTATACTCTCGCGTCCTCCCCATCGTGTGTCTGACGCGTGTCACGTAGACCCCACCCACGATGTGTCTCCCTCGTTGCTCGTCATCCCTATCCTCTGGCGGCGTTCGTCTACAAAGGAAAAAAATCAGTCCGACCGCTCCCCACAATCCCCTCCCTTTTCCGCGCCATGAGCCACACCGGATCCGGCGGCCACCAAATCCTGCCGCCCTCCACTCCGGTGCCACCGGCAACCTCCTTCCCCCCTGCTGCCGGCCGACTCACCATGCGCCGCCCTAGTGGAGACCTCTCTCGGCCCACCTCCGTCCCTGTCTGCACGCCCCACCCAAGCCACGATGTGCCGCCTCACGGGGACACCTTCCTCGCCCGCTGCTTCATCTGGCTGCAATCCATCACGCTTGGGTGCTGCAAATGGGGCCGTGCTGGAAGCCACAGTCGGCAGGGCAGCCAGCCATGGCCGGAGGGTTGCTAGGGCCTCGCGGTGGTGGTGTGAGCGGCCGCCGATGCTACCGACGGAAAAAGGAGTTGCTACCAATGGCTGTCAGCGGTGCTACCGGCGGCAGGCGCCGATGCTACCGACGGCAAAAGGAGTTGCTACCAATGGCTGTCATCGGTGCTACCGGCGGCAGGTACCGATGCTACCAGCGGCTTCCGACGGTGCTACCAGCGCGCCCGCCGGAGTTGCTACGCACGGAGAGCGGCGGTGCTACACGCGCCCGCCGGCGACACGAGACCGCCGACGTTGCTACCTACGGCCGGCGGCGTTGCTCCCTACGGCGAGCGGTGGTGCTACACGCGCCCGCCGGCGTTGCTACCTACGGCAAGCGGCGGTGCTACACGCGCCCCCCAGCGTTGCTACCTACGGTGAGCGGCGGTGCTACACGCGCCCACCGGCGTTGCTACCCCGCGCCCGCCGGTGTTGCTACCTACGGCGAGCGGCGGTGCTACACGCCCGCCGGCGTTGCTACCTATGGCGAGCGGCGGTGCTACATACGGCAACCAGCGTTGCTACAAGCGACGCTGCGACATGCGTCTTCTCCGGCGACGGGCGTGGCTCTGGACGGAGAGGTGCCGGCGGCCCGGCGCACAGCGTTCGTGCATGGATGGTTCAAGGGGTCATGCTGAGAAGGCCCCGCTGCTGCTTGTCGGCGGCGGTCGGAGACGAAGGAGTTTCCTCACTGGCGGCGGTCGAAGCACGAAGGAGTTTCCTCGCTGGCGGTCGTCGTCGTACGGCGGCTGGGAGCATCGAGTCGCAGGAGTCGCTGTGTTCCGTATGGGAAGATGATTTTTGTGCGGTCAGCAGAAGGTGCACGTGTGCGCGTTTAGACCGGCTGGTCCTGTGTTAATCACACGCTCCTGCGCGACTTGATCAAACGGCTAGCGACACGGGTGATCTTTCGGAAAGATCACCCGGGTGACGCTCAGCACGATCCACCTATAAAAACCATCAAGATTACAATCCGTGTAGTAGTACAAAAATTCTTGCAAAAGGCCAAACACATAGTTTATTGACATCATTATATAAGATAGTAGTACATAGTTATTCGCAAAAAAAAGATAGTAGTACATAGTTTATTGACATCATTATCATGCACGATCGCTAGGCACCGATATCTGGCCACGAGATATTGTTGTTGACGAAGCTTATTTTCTTCTCGCTCACTAATTATTCTTTCACGTATATCTGCAAGTTTACATTGTGTTTTAATATGCATATACTAATCAGTATTTGCCAGTGATAGATATTAAATGCAAATCACTCAGCACATGAAGCATACTCCAAAGCCCCGAGAGGAATAGCTCACCGACGGGCTATGGTGTAGACGACGTCGATCCAAGGCGTGGATAGTGTATCCGGCTCCCTCTGATCTATATCACCTCTATCTGGTTTATACAACGATGGAGGTTGCAATGAATGACGCAATCACGCGATCCCGACGGCGGCGTCGTTTGTCTCCGGTGAAGCTGCATCGTTTCTGATAGTTCCTGTGCACCAGGTAATAGATTAACTTCAAAACAACAGATAAGGAGAAAAGATTTAGGGTAGAAGGGCGATGGGGATCACCTCTGGTGACGATGACTTAATCACCTCTGGCGACGATGACTTGATCACATCCTGTGCACCAAGCAACTATGCATAGTGTACGGGTTGGTGCACTGCACGCCGGACCTGACCCAGCAACGATGCCGAAGCGTCCCTGGTCGATCCTAGGCGGGGAGGAAGATTGTGGCGGCCGGCTAGGCGGGGAGTGGGCAGACGACGGAGGTACGCCTCCCTTTAATCACACTAATCCTGCTAAAAAACATTCCTGCGTGGAGCCTGTGTGAGTACGTGATTAGAGGAGGTGCAGTTAAGTCGATCCTGTCATAATCAGGCAGTGTTTGGGTGTCCGTCACTTTCCTGCGTAGAGCTTGTGGGGGGACGTGATTAAAGGAGGTGCAATTAAGCCGATCGTGTCATAATCGGGCAGTATTTGGGCCGTCCGATTTCGTCCGTCCATGCTTGAGACAGGACAGTTCATTCTTTTGTAGTAGAAGAAGATAGGAGGAGTATAGGACGCGTTTGGTTTGAGGGAAACATATAATCAAGAGGAATCGCAATCGAAGGATTACAACGGGTGATATTTACGGATTTTTTTTTGAGTTGTGGGAAAGCTAGACATTTGGTCAAGAGCAAGAAACTTTGATTTTTGTATTGGCTAGTGGCCGATGGCTAAAAAAACTGATCGAGGTCACACAAAACTTGAAACATAAAAATGCACATTAATAATTTTTATGATCCTAACCATAGTCACTTAATACAATGGAAATAGCAATATATTTAAATAGAAGTAAAACCTATGGTGGTAGTGAAACTTTAATGCAGTCTAGATGTCCCAAGCAAAACGACAAAGCTCTAACCTCATTTTGAAAATATTTCTTAATTTTACTAAGATAAAGACTTTTAAATATTCCTCGTTCGATGTAACACACCGTTAAATCATTAAGCCAACCATCAAACATCTTATTACACAACTTGGTCTTGATTATCTTCATACCAACCGGCACAAAGTAACTTGTAAAATCTGCAATTCAAATACAAAAGTTAATCAAATAAGCCACATGTGTTCTACCCATATGTAAACTTCAGGAAAAAATGTACCTCCCCACTTTGCTGGCTCCTTCCCTTTTCTACCTATATTTATCTAAAATTCTAGATCAAATCCAACTGGACAGTTGATGAGACCTCATGTGGTTCAGTTGCAATATCACAATAATTAATAACTAAATATGCAATATCACATTTTTTTGAAAAAAAAAAGTATTGCTTGGTGAAAGAGCTTGGTGTTTGCATACCCCACATTGATACAAGTGAGTATCGATTTCTGGTGGATTTGGACTTTATGGACAACAAGAAGCCCAATGTAGCACAACTTTAGGGCGCGCCGAAGGGTGCGCTCCTCGGTGGTAAGACCCGTATTCTCCTCGACCAAGTCGAGGCGACCAATAATCTCCTCGGCGGCCCCATGTGTCCAATAGATGTGCGATGCCATCTCTCGAGGGCTTTGACCGTATAATTGAGATTATTGTGATGATCGCCTAGGACCATGTAGCAAACACAGGTTCATGGAACCTAGGGATATTATTATGGTCCTTCAATTTCTCGAGGATGGACTTTGGTTCTAAATTGCTCTTGGATTTGTTTTGTTTGTGGAGCATAACTTATTCTCAACATTTCCCACATCATCACCATAATCATTATCAAATGAATCTAGTGGCACACTATCAGTGTTGACCATTGTCTCTTCCATCATTCTCACATAGGAAGTACAAACATAATGCAAATTTAAACTACAAAGTGCAAAAAAACTAAGCATCTAAACTAATTTGAGGAGTAAAGGGAAATTCAAACCACTCCCACGATTCGTTGAGTACGTTTTGGGCGTGGCTGTCGGTCAGGGTCGAGGCGGCGGTCCGAGACGCCAGAGAGGGTACCATTATTCAAAGTGGATGTGGAGGAGAAGCATGACCACATGAGCCGCTTGCCATGGGAGGTCGGACGACGACACATCAACAAAGGGATTAGTGCTGGCTGTGGGGTAAGGGCAGGAAACTGAGGCGCTGAAAAGTAACAAGACGATCGTAGGAGTACTGCATATATGCGAGATAAAGAAGTCGGTTTTTGGTTTGCCGTAAAAAAATATGGTTCGGTGTGTTTTAGGGGATCTAATCGGGGTTTAATTATACTGCGTAATCCAGAAATGACAGTTTTTTACGAGAACTTTTTACCGGATTCGCTAATGTTTCTCTTAGAGCATCCACAACGGCGACGCCAGCGAGCCGGTGCTAGGATTGTAATCCTGGTCGATTGACGGTTGATGTGGCTAATCCTGGGCGCACAATGCAAGAATGGTCACCCGACGCTAATTTGTTTGTTAGTTTACGGCGTGGAAATGGCGTACCTAGCCTAACGACCTCGTGCATATAAGGGCCGAAACAAGCGCTGACCATTGAGAGGATGAGCGCTTAGCAGAAAATCCAATATTTTTATATTATTTTTCTCACATAAACGCCTAACAAAGCCTCTAGCGTTGTGGATGCTCTTAGAGCATCTCCACCGGGGGGCCGCCAAATATGTGTCCGGCACCCCCCAGTTGGGCCCTCTTTGGAGTGCAAGCATGTGTCCACCACATTGGGGGTGCAGCCCACAACGGCTCTGTGGGGACCCCGGACTAGCTGTCCGAAATACCGATTATGCTTAACACAATGATCCCATGATCAGTCTGTCGTTGCACATAATCCGAACTGAATACCAGAGTTTACATCCATTACAATACCGAATTATTCAGCGGAAGCTACGGCGTAGAAGACAAGCACATCCTAACATCAACCCGACGGCGTAGAAGACAAGCACATCTCGAGGAGCACTATGCCGAAGAGGAGTATGGCGACTACTATGCGAACTAGGGATCTCCATAAGTCAAGCTACGGCGTAGAAGACATTACAATACCGAATTAAAGTCTTACACATACGGTCATTTAGACCAAGTCTTACATAGGTGCCGAAGAGGAGCATGGCGACTACTATGCGAACTAGAGATCTCCATAAGACAAGCTACGGCGTAGAAGACTTATGGAGATCCCTAGTTCGCATAGTAGTCGCCATACTCCTCTTCGGCATAGTGCTCCTCGAGATCTGGCTAAGACAATAGTCAGGGACGAAACCAATATGAGTACAATTGGAATTGTACTCGCAAACTACCCCAACATGAACGAGCACTAGCTTTACTTTTATTTAATAAGACTTTTCATTTATTGAAAACATCTCAATATATTTATTGAAAAAGGTAAGAATAATTTTAGAACTTCTCTCCAACAATTCACCATTTTAGTTATTTCCCCAAAACTCCTCCTTTTTCCGACCATAGCCCTTCATGGTCAATTTGCCTCCAACAACCGCATACCGATCCTTTGGTATAGTTGTATAAAACATTCTCCGCTTCTTTTTCTTTTTAAAACTCAAAACTTTGCCAAAAAAACTTGAACATAGGTCAAAGTAGGGCCTTCCAACTGTCCATGACCGAGGACTCGGCTATTCGAATAGTTTTACACTCTGCAGAGGTAGCACGCTTGATGGGGGGATGATAACCGGTAGGCCCATGAAGAGGGAAGCATGACCCGCCAGGCAGGAGGCCCGGCCAGGCCAGCTGACCATCAGCATGGGCCGGGTTATGTTGCTGGGCCAGAGGCTTTGGCGGTAACCCGGCTCAGAGAGGGAAGTTTCTAGAAGACCAGAGGCGGTTTGGGACTTGGAGGACACGAAGGCTAGAAGAGCTAGAGTAGGACTCCGAGTCTGGGTAGAGCACGGGTTTGTATTGTAAAGCGCCAGGAGACCCGTTCGTCTATATAAACCGGTCCCTGAGCCCTAGTTGAGGGAGAACTTTACGATCCAAGCTTAGGCGAGAGAACCATCGAGAGAAACACCACAACCTTGTAACCTAGATCGAGATCCGGCTCTGTTGTCGTAGCCGGGTTATCGAGATCGAGATCAATAACAAGATAGCAGGAAGTAGGTCTTTATCTCCAATGGAGAGGCCGAACCTGGGTAAACCCTTTGTCCCTGCAATGCTAAACAATCTCCCAGACGCCAGTGTCGCCTTGCCCATCAACTCAAGCTACCCCAAAGTAGCATCTGCCGTGTTATCTACCCCACGACAGTTGGCGCCGTCTGTGGGAAGCGCGTCCAAAGGTGTCACCATCATGGGAGAAGCAAGGCAAGGAGTAGAGAACTATGTTTTCGGCGAGATCACCCTCGATTCACAAGGAGAGCCCATCGTTGATGATTCTGGCTGGGGGCCGGAATCAGATCTACTTGAAACAGGTGATGTTATTCCAATTGGCAAGTTTAACGTTTTTGTTGGTATGATTGCAACTAGATCTGCTAGTGATGGAGACTATGAATCTGTGTCAGGAGCTGCCACAATTGTTCAATCTGATGGAGAAGAATCAGTTGGTACGGCTGAAGATGAGTTGCCCTTGGGCATGCACGAGGAAAGATCGGGAAATCCGGCTCCAATCCGGGTGATGCGGTGGACTATGCAGATTCAGAATCGATCCTGCCCTTGTTCGAAGGCCGGTTCGGATATGGAGTAGAAGAAGAGGACGAAGAGGAGCAAGAGTCCGTCCCAAGCCCGGTTAGGAGGGTGGCGGTTTACACCGCTCCTTCGATCAACGCGGGGGCATCACCGTCCACGGTCGTGCCTCCAGCTTTTACTCCGGGTCAACAGCAGCAACAATTGCCACCGGTGTTGGAGCTTTCGGGTCAAAGGGTTGATGGAGACCCGGCTTCGGTGTCGTGGGTTTGTCACGTCAGGTGTCATAGATGACTTCGTAGGTGTGGGATTACGCGAGTCAAGCATCTCCGAGCTTGGGATCGCAGGAACAAAGATCAACACAGATTTACCCAGGTTCGGCCCCCTCAATGTGAGGTAAAAGACCTACTTCCTGCCTACCCTAGATTGGTATTGATATGATAATCGAGGTGTTACAATGGAGGCGATCCGATCTGGTACTCGCCGTATGAGCTAGGGTTTAGGGCTTGATAGCTTGACCCGCTCTAAGTCCTGCGAGTCCTCTTTATATACACAGAGGCTCGCTAGGTTACAAAAGGAAACTTCCCCATAAGGAATACATCCACAGAGGCCTACTCGGAGACTACTTGGTCTTCACGTCCTCCGGGATATGTCTTCTAGATCTTTCCCCTTATGGCGGTTCAATATTGGGCTTGCTCCCAAGTGGGCCTTTGTCCGTGCGAGTAAGTCGCACTGGGCCGCGGGTTAATCCAGAAAGTATTCCCCCGACATTAGCCCCCAAGCGTGGCCTGAACTTCATAGTATTTCTTGATCTTGAATGTTTAGGCCGCGCTTTTCCTTGTTTCGCGACTTATAATTGTGCAGTTTGGCCTTGACTCGCACCTGGAAGATCATCTGACTTCGTGAGCTTCTTTGTTAGAGTATCCTGATAGCTTCAGAACTTGATGACGATCCATCTTCAAATTTTTGATGATAATATGATGTAGCCCCCAAGGATTGAGAGGATGTATGTGGTAATCATCTCAATTCTTCTCAGAGAACTCTGAAGGTCATCACCTGTAACTTGATATCATGAATAAAACAATTGTTAAGATACAAGTAATTGTAATTGGTGTTGCCGTACTATAAGCAGTACATCGACCTCTAGTTAGGCCATCTGAATCCTTAAGTGGGCACTCGCGCGACTCAGTATTTCCTAGGAACATGTGTGTTCAGGGTCGAGAGCGGCCATGATAGGCAATCAAGCTCGATTGACGCCACACCCCAGTACTTTGGCCACATAATGCGAGTAGCAATCCAACTTAAGGTAAATTTGATAATTGCCAATAAATGGCTGTTTCAGGGTAACAAAGACCCCAAGAAACATAATGATATTGCCATGATAGGCTAAGCTATGATAAGCTTTGATTATGATGACACATAAGGTCGCGCCTAGGTGGCAACCGAGTGTTATACATAGGGTTGGATCGCGCGTAGGTGGCGATCCATGGTGATACATGGGGTCGGTCGCGCCTAGGTGGCGACCAGAGATGATACAAAGTTTACGGCCGCGCCTAGGTGGCAGCCGGTTTCTGATACAAGGGTCGATCGCGCCTGGGTGGCGATCAGATGTTGCATAGGTCGCGCCTAGGTGGCGACCAAAGTTGAAGTTCTAGCCCTGAGTGGCTGTGATGATACTCAGCTATAAAGCTGGAAAGGATGATGCTTGGCTCTGATTAGCCTTTTCTTATGTATAGTACGGTCGCAGGTGTGCGACGTTCCAAGGGCGAGGTGCCTCGAGACGATCCTCGAAATCATGGCGTTCGCTGCTTTCTTCCCTTACATCCAGCAGGTAGTACGACCCATTGTTTAGCTTCTTGCTGATGATGTAGGGTCCTTCCCATGGAGAGGACAGCTTATGCATTCCCTTGTGATCTTGTTTAAGTCGCAGTACTAGGTCGCCTTCTTGAAAGGTGCGGGTTTTGATGCGTCTGGCATGATAGCGTCGCAAGTCTTGTTGATATACTGCTGACCTTGATGCTGCCAAGTCTCTAACCTCTTCTAATGTGTCCACCGAGTCTTGCCGAGCTATCTCATTATCTGTCTCGATGTAAGCCGCAACTCTTGGTGAATCATGTATGATATCGCTGGGCATGACTGCTTCTGCTCCATAGACCATGAAATATGGTGTAAATCCTGTGGATCTGTTAGGGGTTGTTCTTAAGCTCCACAGTACTGCTGGCAGTTCTTCCACCCAACATCCTGGAGATGCTTCGACCTTTTCAATAAGGCGCGGCTTAATTCCATGGAGAATTTCCTGGTTAGCTCGCTCAGCTTGTCCATTGCTCTGCGGGTGTGCTACTGACGTGAGGTCCAATCTTATCCCATTGTCTGCGCAAAATATCTGTGTAGCCCCTTCAGAGGTGTTGCTCCCATTGTCTGTAATGATACTATGGGGGTACCGAAGCGGAATATGACCTTCTTCAAGAACTTGACTGCTGTTTCAGCCTCGCAATCTCCCACAGGTTCTGCTTCTATCCACTTTGTGAATTTGTCCACCATGACTAAGAGGTGAGTTTTTCCGTTTGAAGACCGTCTGAAGGCCCTACCATGTCAAAACCCCATACGGCAAAAGGCCATGTGATGGGTATTGTGCGAAGTGCTTGGCTGGCATATGATCTTGCCTAGCGTATCTTTGACATCCATCGCACACTCTGACAATTTGCTCTGCATCTGCTAATGCTGTTAACCAGAAGAATCCATGTCGGAACGCCTTTGCCACCAAAGATCTTGACGAAGCATGATGGCCACAATCGCCTGAATGAATTTCGTGCAAGATTTTTCGTCCCTCTTCTGGTGAGACACATCTTTGGAATGCTCCTGACACGCTGCGCTTGTATAATTCGTTGTTGATGATTGTATAGGCCTTTGATCGTCGTATGATTTTGCGCGCCTCAATTTCATCGTCCGGCAGCACTCCGCGACTTAAATATGCCATGTATGGCTCTGTCCATCCTGGCTGTTCATGCAGGGCTGCGACTAAAGTTGAATCATCCTCTGGCTCTGCAATGTCAATCTCTGCTGGAGGTTTGACTGATGGATTGTGCAGTTCATCCAGGAAAACATTGGGTGGGACTGACTGTCTGTTGGATCCAAGCCGAGACAGGGCATCTGCAGCTTCGTTTTGTCTCCGATCAATATGTTCAACTTGGTATCCAGTGAAATGTCCAGCAATTCTGTCCACCTCTCTTCTATATGCAGCCATGTTCGCATCCTTGCTGTCCCACGTTCCGGAGACCTGCTGTGCCACCAAGTCTGAATCGCCAAAACAGCGTATGCGACTGATGTTCATCTCCTTTGCTATACGTAGACCATGAAGCAGTGCCTCGTACTCCGCCACGTTATTTGTGCAGTTGAAGTGTATCTGTAACACATACCGCAGCTTGTCTCCCTTGGGAGATGTTAGAACAACTCCAGCCCCCGAGCCTTGCAACTGTCTTGACCCATCAAAATGCATGGTCCAGTATTTGGTTTCTGCCATGCTAGGAGCGACTTGGATTTCTGTCCAATCGTTAATAAAATCTGCAAGGGCTTGCGACTTAATTGATGTGCGCGGCTCGTAGCTGATGTGATGTGGTCCCAACTCGATCGCCCACTTAGCGACTCTTCCAGTAGCTTCTCGATTACGAATGATATCTGCCAATGGTGCTGAACTAACCACAGTTATTGGATGCTCTTGGAAGTAGTGCTTCAGCTTGCGACTCGCCATGAACACTCCAAACACCAACTTCTGCCACTGTGGGTAACGCTGTTTGGAAGCTGTGAGGACTTCGCTCACGTAGTATACTGGTCTCTGGACAGGGTATTCCTTTCCGTTTCTTGTCTCTCCACAACCATGACAGCGCTCACAGCGGGAATTTGCCGCTATGTATAGTAGCATTGGCTCTTTATCTTTGGAGCCGCCAGAACTGGAGCATTTGTCAATTGATGTTTCAAGGCTGTCAGAGCTTCGTCGGCCTCTGCGTCCCAAACGAAGGTGTCTGATTTTTTCAACAGTCTGTACAAAGGTAGTGCTTTCTCTCCCAATCTTGATATAAAGCGACTCAAAGCTGCTACGCAACCAGTAAGTCGCTGCACATCTTTTATCTTTTCTGGCTTTTGGAGATCCATCACGGCCTTTATCTTGTCAGGATTGGCCTCAATGCCTCTTTCTGATACTATGAATCCCAATAGCTTTCCTGCTGGTACTCCAAAGACGCACTTTGTGGGGTTGAGCTTCATGTTGTATTTTCTGAGATTTGTGAATGTCTCTGCCAGATCACCAATAAGATCCTGGCTAACTTGCGACTTAACCACAATATCATCCACGTAGGCGTGAACGTTGCGACCTATTTGCTCATGTAGGCAATTCTGAATGCATCTTTGGTAAGTCGCACCTGCGTTCTTCAACCCAAAGGGCATGCTGACATAACAAAAAGCTCCGAAGGGTGTGATGAAGGACGTCTTTTCTTGGTCCTCCCTCTTCATCTTGATTTGATGGTAGCCTGAATAGGCGTCCAAAAAGCATAACAGCTCGCACCCAGCAGTTGAATCAATTACTTGGTCGATTCGCGGCAAAGCAAATGGATCCTTTGGACAAGCTTTGTTAAGACTGGTGTAATCAACGCACATTCGCCACGTACCGTTCTTTTTCATAACCAATACTGGGTTTGCCACCCATTCCGGATGGTATACCTCGTGATGAATCCTGCAGCCAGCAAGCGAGCTATTTCCTCTCCTATTGCCTTTCTCCTGTCATCATGGAAACGCCGTAGTGGCTGCTTCACTGGTTTAGCCGCAGGGTTCACTTTGAGGCTATGTTCTGCTAATTCTCTTGGTACCCCTGGCATATCTGACGGCTTCCATGCGAAGATGTCCTTATTTTCCTGGAGAAAAGCGACGAGGGCCTTCTCCTGCTCTTCTTCCATGTGTGCTCCAATGCTGGTTTGCTTGGATGAGTCGCCAGGAACAAGATTTATCTGCTTAGTGTCCTGGGCCGCTTTGAATTTCATTGGTGGCTCGGCAGATGGCGTGGTAACCACACTCATGTCGTTTGGGT
Source organism: Poa pratensis (assembly GCA_947311845.1). Taxonomy (NCBI): domain Eukaryota; kingdom Viridiplantae; phylum Streptophyta; class Magnoliopsida; order Poales; family Poaceae; genus Poa; species Poa pratensis. The sequence goes on from CAMZMU010000063.1 coordinate 106,335,218, forward strand.
CCACCTGCGACTTATAACCTTTTAGCTCTTCCGCGGCACAGGCGGATTCTGCGAAGGCCGCATCTCCTTTTCACATTCTATCGCTTTTTCTCTATCTCCGTACACTGTGATGACCCCTTTTGGTCCTGGTATCTTCAACTGTAGGTACACGTAGCAAAGGCCGTTCTTCCAAACAAGGCGTGATATGGGCTTTGGAATTTTACCACTTCGAAGCTTAGGAATTCGCTTCTAAAGTTCTCTTCTGTTCCAAAAGTTACCCCTAGGGTTATTTTCCCCACTGGCCGTGCGGACCTTCCTGGGACAATGCCGTGAAATACTGTTGACGTGGGCTGCAGGCTGGAATCCTTGAGTCCTAGACGCTGGAACGTATCGTAGTACAAGATATTAATGCTGCTTCCTCCATCCATAAGCACTTTGGTCAGCTTGTATCCTGCAACGTACGGTGCCACAACCAGTGCCAACTTGCCAGGTTCCCGTACTTGTGGCGGGTGATCGTCGCGACTCCAGGTTACGCGTATTCTGACCACCTTAACCAATTGGGTGTTGCTGGTATCACGGCGTTCACCTGCTGACTTCTGCGGCTCAATTTCTCTTCCTTTTGGAGGTATCGATAACTATTGTGTGATACTGCCCCGTCTGCCTGGGGTTACTCGCGCCGTGCTGCCCAATATTTGTGTTATGAGCCGCACTAGGGTTTCCTTCATGGGAATTCCCCCCGTTGTGTTGGCTCTCTTCTTTCCACTTTTGTAATAGTGGCATTGCGCCTTGGTATGGTCCGCTGGCCGTCCATCACCTGTCGCATGAAGGTCGCATGGCCGGTTGAAAACTTCTTGCATATTGATTGGACGGGAGCCGTATCCTCGACCCCTTCCACGCTGGCCTCTGAATCCTCCACGCGCATTGGCGACGAGCCCTGAGTGACCATCTTCTTTTGCGTTTGTTTTGATTCGCGTTGTTGTGGCTCGTTTGCTGCTGCTGGGGCTTGTTGGAGTTTTTCTTTCCTTTGCAGCAACCTCCTCTTCTTCTCCGTCTGACGCGTCTCTGGTTTTATCTGAGCTGGCATATTTGTTAGCCGCAGCCATCACCTCGCTGAGGCTCTTGACTTTATCCTTCATGCGACCCAGCTTATGAATCAGCGGCTCAAACTTGCAGTTTTTCTCCATCACCAGGACGGCTGAGCTTGGTGGTATATTATCTGAGGAGTGTATTATTTCTGCCACCCTTTTCATCCAATGGCGACTTGACTCGCCTTCCTTCTGGACACAACGCTCTAGATCTTCTATATTGCAGAGTCGTTTGCAAGTTCCTTGGAAGTTCTTAACGAAGGCATCCTTCAGTTCCTCCCAAGTATTTATAGAGTTGGGAGGCAAATTTTGCAGCCATATGTGCGCTGCACCTTCTAGCATCATGTTTAGGTAGCGTGCACATATTTCTCTGAGGCGTTTAATGCTCATCCCATCTCGTAATTGTTCAGCCAGTGGTTGGATCCATGCTGGCGTTGTAGTTTGCCACCTTGCGTGGCCCTTTGAAATCTTCAGGAAAAGGTTCCGATCTGATCCTTTCAGTGAAACACGCCGGTCCCTTGAGTCGCGAGGACAGGGCTGTGGGCGCGCCTGCGGGGTTATCTGCGGGCCGCGTTTGCATCACTGGCATATTCGCCTGCGCTTCTGCGACTTGCTCCTGCTGCCTCTGTGCGACTCCTGATACGTTCTCTGGTGGCCTGCTTTGGACGCTTCTTTCTGCTGCAATCCTGTGATTGGCTGGTACGAGGGGCAGCTGTGCTTCGGCTTCCGCCCTATTGGCTTGTTGCAGGACTGCCGTACTTAGCATCTGAATCGCGCGCCGCGCCTCAGCATTGACCGGGTCATCGCCTGTTGGTACCATCTGAGTCAAGATATTAGCCGCAGCATACATATTATCGACAGGGTTCTGGTAATGGCCCTGCGGGGTGTGAAACCTCCTTGGTTGTTGCTGGGTCTCTTGATTTGTTGGTACCCTTCCTTCCGCAGTCGTCTGGATTCCCGTCCCGCGGCTGGAGTGAGCGGGATTTCCACTGTTGGTTGAGTCGCGCGCAGCTGTGTTTGCGGGTCAACCTGTCGTTGAGTCGCAGCCAGCGCGGCTACTCTCTGCCGCTCCTGTTGGATTCCTTGGTTTATCTGATCGAGCCTGCGGCGCTCTTCTTCCATCCTTCGAACCTCATACAGGAGCTCGGCCCTGGCGGCCTCAATTTCTGTTGCACGGAGGGCGGCGTTCGTGGCTGACACGGGACAAGAAGTGGGTTGCTTGGGGGTGCCGATGCCTCGGTTTCTCCAGCAGTTCCTGATGCGCCTGCTCCTCCGGCCATGTAAACCGCGACTTGCGCCATCTCTTGATCTGGTGAATGATTTCTGGTGGGTAACCCCAGCAACTTTCTTCAAAGGCAGGTATGATGGACCCAAACTCTTGCGAGTCCATGCTTTCCACGGATTCTTCCCCATCATCGGCGACTTCTTCTACTGAATCGCCTTCTTGGACCGATCTAACGGACCTGCCACCGATGAAGCCGACGAAGACGTTGATGGATCCGAACGGGATGACGTGGCCGGTCTCCAAATAATCTGCTTCCGGCCCCCAGCTTGAATCGTCGATGAGGGGTGTGCCATTGACCGTGATGATACGGCCAACAACAAGATCTTCAGCTCCCTTCATGGATCCTGCGCGGAACGTGACGCTCTTGACCGCAGGCCCCACGGTGGGCGCCAACTGTCGTGGGTTTGTCACGTCAGGTGTCATAGATGACTTCGTAGGTGTGGGATTACGCGAGTCAAGCATCTCCGAGCTTGGGATCGCAGGAACAAAGATCAACACAGATTTACCCAGGTTCGGCCCCCTCAATGTGAGGTAAAAGACCTACTTCCTGCCTACCCTAGATTGGTATTGATATGATAATCGAGGTGTTACAATGGAGGCGATCCGATCTGGTACTCGCCGTATGAGCTAGGGTTTAGGGCTTGATAGCTTGACCCGCTCTAAGTCCTGCGAGTCCTCTTTATATACACAGAGGCTCGCTAGGTTACAAAAGGAAACTTCCCCATAAGGAATACGTCCACAGAGGCCTACTCGGAGACTACTTGGTCTTCACGTCCTCCGGGATATGTCTTCTAGATCTTTCCCCTTATGGCGGTTCAATATTGGGCTTGCTCCCAAGTGGGCCTTTGTCCGTGCGAGTAAGTCGCACTGGGCCGCGGGTTAATCCAGAAAGTATTCCCCCGACATTCGGTATCAGAGGAAAGTGAAAACACGGCGCGTTACAGGAATAGCTTTGGTTTTCTCAATAACCGAGCTCAGGGTGAGGAAAGAAACAATGCAACTGGGGCCCAGGCCATGTTTAACAATGGCCTGGTCCTAGATCCAACAACACTTACGAGGATTATTACTCCAGAAAACGCGGCAGCCAGAGCTATAGAATTGGATACAGCACGTCGGGCTTTGGAGCAGGTGCGCAGAGACACAATGGCAGAGAAAGAAGATATGGAGGTTAGGCGAAAGCAATTAGAGGATGAGGAAAATCGTCTCAATGAGATGACCAGGGCGCACCGGAGGAGGCACCAGAGCCGGCTGGCTCCTGGAGAAAACGCCATAAATCCAGCAGTATTGTTTAGAACCCCAGAAGATCAACCAGTTGGTGTAACCCAGGTGGCTCCAGTTGTTAGAGCAAATGTAGAACCAGACAGAGGAACAGGAGCAGCTGGAGTTGCAGTTGCAGCGGTGCCGGGTCTTCTCGCTGGGGGAGCCAGGGAAATCCGGGTCTGCCGCCCAGGACACCAAGGTTTCATACGCCGGCGGGTCACTATTCCAATCCAGCAGATAACGTATATGCCGCAACTTTAGCACTTGATCGTATTCCATTAGGAGACTCGCCAGCAGAGGTTGAAGCTCGGCGTGCCATTGACATGTTACGCACTGTGGTTGCTCAGCAAGTTCAGTATTCAAAAGAGAAAAGCGCGCTTCACTCCACAACATATCGTAGCAAGAGTCGCCACGGGGGAAACCCGCCAGTGGCCGGGTTTGCCGTGGCACAGCAGCAAAACCCGCCCCAGCAGAACCAGAACTAGAATAATCAGCAGTATCAACCCGCCCCTGCAATTTCTGTGGCTCAGCAGATAGTCAATAGATCGCGAGCAGGAAGAAGTGCAGCTAATGCAAACCCGGCAGTACCTGCAGCTGGAGCACCACAAGGAGGACCGGGTCCCGTTCCAGCAGCATCGGCAAGCTCGCCGGGTAACAACAACCTTTTAGCAAGTTCTTCCACTTTGGCGGGTCCCAAGTGTCTTTCAGATGTCATTAGAGCAGAGCCTTTCCCTGAGAAGTTTAAGGAGCCAAGCAAGATTGCCAATTATGAGCCGAGCACAGACCCGACGAGTTGGTTGAGCAGCTATGAGATGGCGATGTGTATACGCAATGCCACAGAGAACGTTTGTGCAAAGTATATGTATTTGATGATGAGTGATGGTGCAGCAAAGTTGTGGTTCAAGAATCTGCCAGAGAAATCTATCAATTCTTGGGATGAGCTGAAAACAATTTTCATCAAGCACTTTCAGGGCACGTGCAAGCGGTTATTTTCAATTGAAGATCTTGATCGTTGCGTACAGAGGAAGGGCGAGTCAGCTCGTCACTGGATGGGCCGGGTCACGGAGATCCTGCACTCTTCATCAGGTATCGAGCCCAAGGATGCAATTTCATCGATGGAGAAAACTTGCAAGTACGCTCCCTTGGTCCTGTCGTGGGGTAGATAACACGGCAGATGCTACACGAGGTAACTTGAGTTGTAGGGCAAGGCGGCTCTGGTGTACAGGAGTTGGTCTAACTCTACGAGGGAGGATATTTTTTACCCAGGTTCAGGTCCCCTCGGTGGAGGATCCCTACGTCCTGCTATAAATCACTATATGATAACAGATTACATGGTGCGCCAATGGCGATCGCCGGGTTTAGATGACTTCGGCGTGGGGCTCTCTCTTGAGCTCTCTATTTTGTCTATCTCTTTCGGTCTGATACTTGTCTCTCTTTTCTCTCGGATCTGTCTAACTAGGACCTAGGAACCGGCTTATAAAGACATCCGGGTCTCCTAGTCGCTTACAAGGTAAGTCCGGGTTCTACCCGTACTCAGAGTCCTACTCTATCTCTTCTAGCTCTTCGTGTCCTCCAAGTCTTGGACTCCGTGATGCATACCGCCTCCGGGTCTTCTCGAACCTTCCTTGTGTAGACCGGGTTACCGACGAGCTCACCGGCCCATCAGTATAACCCGGCCCATGATGATGATTGCTGGCCTCGCCCGGCCTCCTGGCTGGCGGGTCATGCTTTCGTTTGTATGGGCCTACCGGGTTATAATCCCCCCATCAGTAGCCCCCAGGTTAACTTGGACGTCAGGTTTGGCGTGCTTTTTCTTTAACTTCAAACTTTATCTCTCAAGGGGAGCCGCCATCCTTGATGTCTGGGTTAACCTCCTGAAAATAAGAAATACTCACAAAAAATATAAAATCCGGGTTACATTGCTTTCTCTTTAGCTAGGCCGGCTCTTCTTGGCGGTCCATATCATAACCCGGCCATTGTCTACCGGGTTCATACGCCTCCGGTTTTCTGTTCAACACTTGGCCTTTAAACATTCAGGCTGACCTCTTTCTTTTGTGAGTCCTTTGACTCGTTTTTTGATAGAGCCTACTCATTCGGAGGCTGTGCTGAAGGATGCTCCAGATTTCCACAACCCGGACTTGATGAAGCCTACTCACATGGAGGCTAACTTTCAAGACCCAGCTTTTGAAGACCCGGCGAAATACTTCCAGTTTTACTGGTTCTCAAGAATATGAATTTTGATTTTTCTCGTGTTGTATATAAACTGTAGCCCCCCCAAGCTCCGAGTTTATCACCTCACGATAACTTGGTGCTTGTGGTAGATAAATGAACACTTTGACTCATGTATCCCCCAAGTGCCGGGTTGTGTGCCTGCAGCAACCTGGGACTTTCTGCATCCTGTACCTCTGAGAGAAATTTTGAACTTCAAATACTGTAGCCCCCAAGTGCCGGGTTGTGTGCCTGCAACAACCTGGGACTTTGATAATTTGCTTTGGATAAACTTTTAACTAGTGTAGCCCCCAAGTGCCGGGTTTGCTGTCCACAGCCATCTGGGACTCCACTCAAAACATCTCTGATAAAAACTCAATAGTGTAGCCCCAAGCGTCGAGGTGTATGCCTGCAACAGCTCGAAGCTTGTTCTTCAATATTTGTATCATCTTTAGAATATTTCAACTCTTATAGCCCCCAAGCGTCAGTTCTTTCGCCTGCAACGGCTCATGATTATTTTTTCCTTCAAATCAAGTGACATCCAGATCAAGCGCAGCAATGTTGAAACGCTCATGTGAAATTTATCCGTGATGGCATTGCTGAATGTCGCAAAACCGGCCCGTAGAACAAGAGCCAGCCATGCTGTCCGATCTCCCTTTATTTGCACTGAGACATACTCAATTGAGCAATCAGCCGGCTTGTATTTTTCTCTCTTTTTTGATTTCGCGTGACATGCATACATGCATGCTCACGTGACCAGGCAACAACAGTGCTTCTCTTCGACCTTGAGCTTAGCTTCAAACGAACTTACATGCATCGATACTGGCGATCACTATTTTTTAGCTAGCTTCTTGTTCCTCCATCGCAGCTTTCAACTGACTCACACGAATCACTTAGCACCCTGCTTTTTTTTTATTGTTTCCTCTTGACTCGATTAATTCACTTGATGATTGCTAAACCGCTGCTCTTTCACTTCTTTTGACTTTTGATTAATTTGCACGAGACTAAGGTACCTCGTATTTTCTTCTCTTGCTGCAGACCAGATCACGTTGCTCTGTTCCCTGCTGTGTGACCCAAATTATAGAAGCCGGCGATGATGATTATAATGGTGGCTGCTTTCGCCAATGAACTGAACTGATTGCAACTTCCACTCTCTTTTTACTTTGCTGCATGCTATGTGCATAGAAAAGCTAGACCAGTTTCTCCTTTATAACCAACTGCTCACGTGGAACTCATCCATCGTTGTAGCAAGCTAGATAATTTTGGCCTTTGCTGGAGTGATGCCTTGATACCCACGTGAATTGCTAGTGGCACTCTATATAATATATACTTTTTGAATCGCTGAGCTGCATATATCAAACTTGACGAGCCGGCTTCAGCTGCCGGGTTATAGATTTATCCTGCAAAAAACAATTTCCTTATGCAAAAAATAACATTATTCAACATGACAGGCTTATAATAAATTAGCAACTGATGAATATTTATGCTGATGGTGTACGTGCACCCTGAGGGTTTGCTTTTTTAATGAACGTGATATGTCGTTCTGCAAATCCCTTTGGTTTAGATGACCCTTTTGGTTTCTATAAACTGTAAGCCGGCTTTCGCATGGATCTTCACTGTTGCGACCTCTCTGTTAAAGACAGGGTCAGTCAAGTCCCAGTGGGCCTCATGACTGATTGAATTTACAGGCACGCAATCAGGCCATATAATTGCGTTTCACATCGAGCTTAAGTTTAGATAACCAAGAATATAGTGGCTCTGAATTTGGCCGGGTCATGGGATTGCAGCTGTACCAATAACTGATAATCAGCCCCCATGACCAAAGTGGCTTATATGCCGGGTCTTGAGTTTGTAACTGCGCTATTCGAGCGATCAGCCCCCAAGACCCAATATGCACAATGTTGCGAAGCACTCCTGGGCACGCTAACCGAAGTTGCGAAACACTCCTGGGCACGCTAACAATCTGCAAATAATTAAAGTCGGGAGATGTTTCATTGATTTTCCATGTCTTCAACCTAACAATTGATAACTGAAAAATAACTGAAGCCGGGAGATGTTTCATGGTAAGATCCATGTCTTCAACCCAACCATTGATAACTGAAAAATAACTGAAGCCGGGAGATGTTTCATGGTAAGATCCATGTCTTCAACCCAACAATCGATATCTCAAAATAATGATATGAAAAAGTTTAGATAATCATATAACTTAACTTGCTTGGATGTTCTTGACGTTGATACCCCATAATCCGAAGATCGGCGATTAAGCCGAAATGTGCCGATGGCGCTTTAATGGCAACCTTATTATTCAAAAATCTGTTGCAAGCAATAAATAACTTGACTTTGATAAATCCATTTGCAAGTGATAGATAACTCGACTTTTTTAAGAAATCCATCGCGAGCGATAAATAGCTCGACTTTTAAGAAATTCATTGCGAGCGATAAATAACTCGACTTTGATAAATCCATTTGCGAGGGATAGATAACTCGATTTTGATAAATCCATTTGCGAGCGATAGATAGCTCAACCTTAAGAAGTGACCTGCAATCCTTTGGATGATTTTTGTAATTTCCCTACAAACAGTGTATTGAACTCTAAGGTTTGACTCAAAGGAACCAGATTTAATTGACTGAATAAACACAATATAAAATTTAAATATAAATGCAACTTAGCTTGTTTTGTCCTGTGTTGAAGACGCGGCGTTACGAAAGGAGCCGGGTCATCCCCGCCTGAAACCGGCTCGCAGCCGGGTCTCCCTGCTCGATGCTCTTACACTGCTGCATCTTCCCTTTTCATTATTACGCGAGCTGCTCTTTTTTATGCATGATCGCAAGCCAGCCAAATCCAACTCGTCTACTTTTTACAAAATGTGAGCAGATGCTCGGGAGTAGCACTCGAGGGCACTCTCCGCGTCGCTGTAATTTTTTCTTTGAACTTGATCTATTGCAATAGTATATCTTGGCGCTGATTTTCTTTACGCTGGCAAAACCAGCTCTTAACTCAAATCATCCAGGAAGCGAATCTCCGTTCGATCGTAACCCGGCCAACGGCGTATTCCTTTCCTTCTTTCTGCTTTTCTTTCGTATCTTTGGAGACCATGTGGCACATGAACTGATTAATCCACGAGAGGGCTAATAATTGTCCTCGGTTTGATTTCTTGTAGGCACGTATCTAAATTTGAAGTAGTACTATTTTTCTCTCTCTTTTTTCTTCTTAGCACCTGTTTCAGTGATCCATATGCTAGTCCATGTAGTAAATTGGAGCTTTTGATTTTCCTTGTACCAGCGATGCACCGATGCCAATTTGCCGTCCGACCCGGCCTACCAAGCGAACAGCGGCTCTCTTTTTTTTCCTTCCATGTGAGGTGAATCAACTTGCTTTTTTCCATCCTTTTTCTTTCCTTTAGGAACCTTGGGAACCATACTACACACAGATTGGTTGATCATCGTGGACCACTCGGTTTGCATACTTTTTCCTTCTGCGTACATGACCTTCCTTTTGCCTTAACTTGTTTTCTGTCCAGCTTGCATTGCGTTTATTCCACGTGACAGCCGTACTGCTGCCTGAGTCTTTGACTGGTTCCAATTCAACAACGTTGTCACACCGACCCTCAATCGCATAGGCTGAACACACGCGATGTCGGAGATTCCATCGATTGAACATCCACCACTAGCTAAGCACATGCTGGCTGCCGCCGGCTCTCAACTCTTTCTTGGATTTCTTGTTCCGATCAGACCGCTAAATCCTTTCCGCCGTAATCAACAAATTTTCTAACCAGCCGTCGCGCGAAAAGCTGCAGAATAACTTCAACCCGGTATGCAATGCAGTTTCCGAATCTGCAGGCTTCTATACTATCTTCCGTGGCCGGCTCTTTCTAAGGCCGGCTTTTCTATTTCTTCTAGTGGATCTTGCTTCCGGGTTTCTCCCGCAACCATGGACGATGCTTGATGATCTTGCCGACGGTGATTTTCTCCATCCCTGCAGCGCTTCTCCCTTGATGAGGACACACTTGGACGCAAGCCCCACGGTGGGCGCCAACTGTCGTAGGGTAGATAACACGGCAGATGTTACACGAGGTAACTTGAGTTGTAGGGCAAGGCGGCTCTGGTGTACAGGAGTTGGTCTAGCTCTACGAGGGAGGATATTTTTTACCCAGGTTCAGGTCCCCTCGGTGGAGGATCCCTACGTCCTGCTATAAATCACTATATGATAACAGATTACATGGTGCGCCAATGGCGATCGCCGGGTTTAGATGACTCCGGCGTGGGGCTCTCTCTTGAGCTCTCTCTATTTTGTCTATCTCTTTCGGTCTGATACTTGTCTCTCTTTTCTCTCGGATCTGTCTAACTAGGACCTAGGAACCGGCTTATAAAGACATCCGGGTCTCCTAGTCGCTTACAAGGTAAGTCCGGGTTCTACCCGTACTCAGAGTCCTACTCTATCTCTTCTAGCTCTTCGTGTCCTCCAAGTCTTGGACTCCGTGATGCATACCGCCTCCGGGTCTTCTCGAACCTTCCTTGTGTAGACCGGGTTACCGACGAGCTCACCGGCCCATCAGTATAACCCGGCCCATGATGATGATGGCTGGCCTCGCCCGGCCTCCTGCCTGGCGGGTCATGCTTTCATTTGTATGGGCCTACCGGGTTATAATCCCCCCATCAGGTCCAGAAGCTGGGCCGCATGAAGGAAGGACACCGGGTTAAGCCCGTTACTATGGCACAGTTGATGGATGCGTGCAACAGACACGCAGCCACGGACAAAACCCAGGATGATAGTGAGGAAGAAAAAGGGAAAGGTGCTGCGAACAATGGAGGAAAGAACAATGGCCCGGGAAACAATAACAACAGCAATCAGAACCAGCACAAGCGTGGGCATCAGGAAGGAAACTCAGAGCTAGTTGCAAATGCAAATGCCGGGTTTCAGAGGCAAAGGATGGACGGGAATTATCAGGAAAACAGAGGTTATCAGGAAAACAGAGGTTATCAGGGAAATAATGGGAGTTACGGTGGTGGAAATAGTTATCAAGGAACACGCCCAATGAGCACTGAAGAGGCCTTCAGGATGCCGTGTCCTCGTCATAGCAAGAACGGCAGACCCGCCAATCATTCATTGGCCCAGTGTGTAGATTTGAACAGGTGGAAAAACAATGAGATTCAGAGAGCTCTGCAAGGGCAAACAGGAGTGGAGGACCCGGCCCGAGTGCTAACCCGGCTGCGGGGCCTCTAACTGGAGCAAACGCGGTACCAACTGGAAATACAGGACCCGGCCAAAATACAGGTAATCAGGGTGGATTCTCGAACCAGCCGAGGCAACTTGGCCAATATCATATATATACCAGTGGCACGACCAAGAGAGAAAGAAAGATAGTCAAAAGGGCAGTTAATTCAGTGGCTGTAGGGGTACCAAGGTATTTGAGATGGTCAGAGCATACTATTACTTGGAGCAGAGCAGATCACCCGGATGTGGTGGAGCACCCGGGTCTGCTTGCGTTAGTTGTGGCTCCTCAAGTTCATGGCTTTGAGTTAAAGAAGGTTTTGATGGACGGTGGCAGTAGCATTAATATCTTGTACTGGGAAACATTTATGCGTATGGGTCTGAAGGAGTCACAGTTGCAGAAAACGTCAACAATATTTCATGGTATAGTTCCTGGGAAGTCTGCTACACCAGAGGGAAAAATTTTTAGAGGTTGCTTTTGGCGAGTCTATCCATAACTTCAGTCAGAGTGGCTCACCTTTGAGGTGGTGAAATTTCCAAGTCCTTATCATGCGTTGTTTGGAAGGCCGGCTTTGCCAAGTTCATGGCAAGGCCGTGTTATGTATACTTGCAGTTGAAGATGCCGGGTCCCAAGGGGATCATCACTTCATGGTAACAGAGAAATTGCAGCAGAATGTGACGAGGGAGATGCAGCCCTGGCAGAGCGAACTTGTGCTAGAGAGGAGTTGAAAGCTTACAGGTCTAATCTTGACCCGCAGGACAACAAGGCGCTCAAAAAACCAACAACAGAAGATGACAGGGCAAAGTTTAAAGCAGCAAAGGATACTAAGATGGTGGATTTTGTGCCTGGGGATTCCTCCAAGCAGTTCGCCATAGGGACCAGCCTAACTGATAAATAGGAAAGCGCGCTCATCGAGTTCATCCGTGAGAATCGGGATGTTTTTGCGTGGACACCTAGTGACATGCCAGGCATTCCGACTGAACTCGCTGAGCACCGTTTACATGTTGATCCAAAGGCAAGGCCGGTGAAACAAGGTTTGAGAAAAATGAACGCAGAGAGAAGAAAAGCTATAGGAGAGGAGATAGCCCGGTTATTGGAAGCCGGCTTTATCATGGAGGTTTTCCACCCAGAGTGGTTGGCTAACCCGGTTTTGGTTCTGAAGAAAAATAATGAGTGGAGGATGTGTATTGATTTTACAAGTCTCAACAAGCATTGTCCAAAAGACCCGTTGCACTGCCGCGCATCGACCAAATTGTTGACGCAGTGCAGGCAGCGAGCTCTTGTGTTTTCTGGACGCATATTCAGGTTATCATCAGATCAAGCTTAACAGGCAGGATTGGGAAAAGACATCGTTCATCACCCCTTTGGTGCTTTTTGTTACAAGACCATGACTTTTGGGTTGAAGAACGCAGGGCAACTTATCAGAGGTGCATTCAAAATTGTTTTCATGATCAGATTGGGCGCAATGTGCATGCTTATGTGGATGATGTGGTGATCAAGTCAGAAAAAGCCGGGTCATTTATCAGTGACCTTACAGAAACATTCAAAAATTTGAGGAAGTACAAGATGAAGCTCAATCCTACAAAGTGCGTGTTTGGAGTTCCAGCAGGAAAATTGCTCGGTTTCATTGTGTCAGAGCGTGGAATTGAGGCAAACCCGGAAAAAATCAGAGCCATCCAGAGTTTGAAAAAACCTGAGGAATTGGCAGATGTTCAGAAGTTGACAGGATGTGTGGCTGCGCTAAGCCGGTTTATATCCCGGCTCGGAGAAAAAGCAATACCTTTGTACAAGTTACTCAAGAAAACAGACAATTTTGTGTGGAATCAGGAAGCAGACGAGGCATTTGAAGCTCTGAAGAAACAATTATCAAAGCGCCAGTTCTGGCGGCCCCGGGTCCCAAGGAACCCATGCTGTTATACGTCGCTGCCGGGCCTCAGCTGTGAGTGCTGTGGTGGTGGTCGAGCGTAAGGAGGAAGGCAAGGAAAACCCGGTTCAGAGGCCGGTCTATTATGTTAGTGAGGTGTTATCAGAAGCAAAGCAGCGCTATCCGCATTGGCAGAAGCTAGTATTTGGTGTTTTCATGGCAAGTAGAAAGTTGAAACCATATTTTCAGGAGCATCCAATCACAGTGGTGAGTTCAATACCCTTAGCAGATATTATCAGGAATTCAGAAGCTACAGGAAGAATTGCCAAGTGGGCAATAGAGATGGGGCCTTACCACATTGACTATGTGCCTCGTACAGCTATCAAATCGCAGGCATTGGCGGATTTTCTTAATGATTGGACACAGTTGAGTGCACCACCTCTTGCGCCGGGTCTCAAGCCTTGGGTTATGCACTTTGACGGGTCTAAGCAAGCACAAGGTTCAGGAGCTGGAGTTGTGTTAACTTCTCCCAAGGGTGATAAGCTGAGCTATGTTTTGCAAATTCACTTTGATTGCTCTAACAATGTGGCAGAATATGAGGCCTTGTTACATGGTTTGCGTATGGCAAAGGAGATGAGCATCAAGCATATTAATTGTTATGGGGATTCAGATCTTGTGGCACAGCAAGTTTCAGGAACATGGGATAGAAAAGATGCGACAATGGCGGCTTACAGGAGAGAGGTGGACAGGGTAGCCGGGTTTTTCTCAGGCTATCAGGTGGATCATATTGACCGCAGGAAAAATGATGCTGCAGATGCTTTGTCAAGACTCGGCTCACGCAGAGAGCCGGTTCCACCTAACGTTTTCTTGGACGAGCTATGGACTCCATCAGTCAAGCCTCAGGGCGTAGAGGAACTGGCGGGTCAGGAAGACCCGGATTCGCAATTGGTAGCAGCAACTCATGAAATTCCAGAGTGGACAGAACCTTATTTGGCGTATCTTTTGCGTGGAGAGCTGCCAGAGCAGGAAGTTATATCCCGGCAAATTGTGCGCCGGGCTAAGGCCTACGTAGTTATTGATGGCGAGTTATATAAGAGAAGTGTTTCTGGAGTATTTCAGAGATGTGTGTCTGGAAAGGAAGGCCGGCAAATTTTGAAAGAGATTCATGAGGGAGATTGTGGTCATCATGCTTCAACAAGGTCTTTAGTAGCAAAAGCTTTCAGACACGGCTTCTTCTGGCTCACAGCTCAGGCAGATGCAGAGCGCTTGGTGAGTAGATGTGATGGTTGCCAAAGATATGCAAGGCAAATTCATGTGCCGGCTCAGGAGTTGCGAACAATACCCTTGACTTGGCCCTTTGCAGTTTGGGGGCTTGATATGGTGGGTCCTTTTAGCATGTCTCCTTGCAAGAAAACCCACCTCTTGGTTGCCATTGATAAGTTTACAAAGTGGGTTGAGGTGATGCCTGTTACTAATTGTGAAGCAGCTACAGCAGTCAAGTTTTTGAAGCAGATCATACACAGGTTTGGGTATCCTCATAGTATCATCACAGATAATGGTACTAACATGTCCCTTGGTGAGATGGCAAAGTTTTGTGGAAATCAGGGTATACGTTTAGATGTTGCTTCAGTTGCTCATCCACAGGCCAATGGACAAGTAGAACGAGCAAATCAGGAGTTGCTTCGAGGTTTGAAACCACGTCTCCGGGTCCCGTGTCTCAGAGCCGCTGGAGCGTGGGTTGAGGAGTTGCCATCAGTAGTTTGGGGAATCAACACAACACCAAACAGATCCACAAAGATGACCCCTTTCTTTATGGTGTATGGGGCAGAGGCAGTTTTGCCAAGTGATATAATTCATGACTCGCCTCGCGTGGCGGCTTATGTTGAAACAGAAAATGAGCAGACCCGGCAGGATTCTGTGGACCTGCTTGAGGAGAGCAGAGAACAAGCACTGGAGAGATCAGCAGTTAAAACTCGCACTTTCCAGGAGGGAGATTTAGTGCTGCGATGGGTGCAATCCAGAGAAGGGATGCACAAGTTATCTCCCCCTTGGGAAGGGCCCTTCATCATAAGCAAGAAATTGAACAATGGTTCATATTATTTAGTGGATGCAAGAGAAAAGTCCGAGTCTGTGAATGACACATCGCACTCTACCTTTTCATTGGAAGAGCGTGAGAGGCCATGGAACATTGCGCAGCTGCGCCCATATATACTTAGCATGAGAAAGAGATATGAGATGTAAAACACGATGTAACAGGCAGCAGGTTTCAGACGCGCTCTTTTCCTTACCAGGGTACCTAAGGGGACTGGAAGGTTTTTAATGAGGCGGCTTGCTGACCTAACCTTTTCTATCAATAAAGTGAAGGTTGAACAGAAATTTGTGTTCTTTCGTTTCTTTTTTATGTTTGATAGTAGTGTTGCATAGTTCTATGTTAAGTTTGGTCTTGGGGGCTTGTCCTTGGGGCTTGTCCCAAGACCCGGCTCGATGTTCTGTGACCCGGCTGTGCAGTTTTCTACAGTATCCATAACTTTGGATTCAGAGTATGAAGGTGAAGTTTACATTTTAGTTGTTTATGTTTTTGTCATAGAACAAGTGCATAGTTATCTTTGAGGACGCCCAGAGAGCGTGTCCCACCAGTATGAGGATCAATGGGGTAATGTTGCATAGTTAAGCCATTACTTTATAAACATTGATCCAGGTCTTGGGGGCTCTTACTTCAATAGTTTGCAGCTGCAATCCCAAGACCCGGCTTTATGCCACTAGTTTATTCTTGGTTATCTTGCTGTTGAGCTGATGTGACTCGCAATTTTATGGCCTGATTGCTCACCTGGAAATTCAATCAACCATGAAGCCCATTGGGACTTGGTTCGACCCTGTTTTTCTCAGAGAAGTAGCGACAGGGTATCCATGCGAAAGCCGGCTCACAGTTAAAGAAATCAAAAGGGTCATCAAAACCACAGAAGAGGCATATTTCAAGCAAAAGTTTGAGAGTAGCATAAAAAGTTTCATCAGGTGCATAGGCGCACCATCACAGGCATAGTGCAAAAGTGCAAAAGTTATTACAATAAGCGCCCAAAGGGCCGAATAAGATTGTTTTCTTGCAGAGATAACAGCATCTGCGTAAGTTTTCAAGCTTTGGCTTCAGGAGCCGGGTCACGGGAGGAGAGCCGGTTGGTTGTTCTTCGACGGTCTTTGCCGGGTCTCTTCTTCGGCGGCCGCCGGGTTAGCCTCTGGCTCCTTGGTCTCGTCGGTTTCTTTGGCCTTGGTCTTGCGCCGGGTGATTTTTCGAAGTGGCTGGAAGAAGTTTTCATCATCTTCTTCAGCTATCGCCCGTGACGGAGGAGGAATAACTGGCGTAGAGGAGCTGGGAGCAGTGGAGGTACCAGGAGCATTTTTGCCGGGTCAATGGAATCCTTATAGCTTTGGAGGAGATCGACGCGTTGTGGCTCGTCATCCATGATCTCTTCATCATTTTCAGTATATCCAAGCTGCAAAGTGGTGAGCTTCATCTTGCTGGCAATTACAGTGGCAACGTGCCGGGTTTGCTTCACAACCCGGGCGTAGCACTTCTTATCGAACTCCTTGCCATCAGTGTCAAACTGAGGAAAGCCCTTCTTCAGTGGAGCCGGGTTTAGCTGGGGATGGTAGGCCTTTGCCAAGGCAAGACCTCGCATCACCCCGGCCCTGCAAGCTGATCTCTTGAGCAGATGGATCCATTGCGGCATTGTTGACAGATGCCCAAGGACTTCAGTGTACTTGCTTGGCGGGTTCTCCCAGAGCCTAGCGGCTTTGATGACCTCGCAGCTGCCAAAGTACAGCTGACGTGTCAGCGTGTACATGCATTTGATTTCTCTGCAGCGGTTTTGCGGAGGTTCCCATCACGAGGGCCTGTGTAAGGAAAAGCGTAACAGTGAGATTTCAAAAACCGGGTCTGCTTGATCAGTTTAGGTTGAAATTCAAGGAGTAGTGCTTACCCACTAAAGATTCAACCATAGAGGTGATCATTCTTTTTAGCCGGGTCAGCTCGTTGTTGGTTTCATCCAGCTGCTTCTGCAGGGTCTCCTGTTGCTCCTGGAAGTTCTCCTCGTTCTCCTGCATGTCCTTCTTCAGATCGAGTTTTCTTGCGTCAGAGCAGTAATTTTTTCTTCCAAGGCCTGGAGTTGAGCTGAGTGATCAGCCCGGGTCTCAGATTCAGTTTTGGCAGCGTCATGAGCCGGGTGATTCAGCCTGGGCCTTGGCATGGTCTTCCTGTTAAGATGCAAAAAGTTATGTTAGTCCCAGGTCGCCGCAGGCGTGCAACCCGGCACTTGGGGGCTACATGCGCAAAAAGTCTAAAATTTTCTAACTGTAAGTCCCAGGTAGCTGTGGACAGCTAACCCGGCACTTGGGGGCTACTCAGTTTGAAGTTCAATTGTTCAACGTAATAAAGAAGTCCCAGGTTGCTGCAGGCACACAACCCGGCACTTGGGGGCTACAGTGTTCAAAGTTTTGATGTGAAAATGGGCAAGTTTTAAATGATGGAAGTTTTTTAGTCCCAGGTTGCTGTAAACAGACAACCCGGCACTTGGGGGCTACAGGTTTGAAGTTTTTACCTAAGGAATGCATATTGTAAGCACCAAGCTCATCACAAGTGATGAACTTAGAGCTTGGGGGCTACTTAGGGTATAGTTATGCAAGAAAATATCAGGCAAGAAGTAAAAAGGGTACCTGATATCGTTTTTGAATTAGGGCGACCAGTTCTGTCTCCAGGGTCTTGTGTTGAGCAAGGCGAGAAAAATATTCGTCGCAAAGTGCTGGAACGGACATGGCGTCCAGAGCCGGTGAATTTGAGGAGGAAGCCGGGTTCTTGTCCTTGGCAGGAGTTGCCGGGTCAGCATCTGGGGCTGGCACCTTGGCAAGAGTCTCAGGGCATTTTGTACTGGAACGTGCCGGGTCCCAGTAACCTGCACTTCATCTTCTTTAGTCCCAGAGCCTAACCCGGGCGAGTGAGCAGCTGGGGAGGATTCTGGCACCGGGTCAACATATTTTTTGGAGAAGCCGCGGGGGTTGCTTGCTCCCTTGGCTCGTCTTTGTCCTCCGGTTCTTCAATATGTGCCTCCATAGGAGAAGGCTCTGTGGTTGCTGGAGGAGGAGACGCCGCGGGAGGAGATTCCGGGTCTTCATCCATAAAAGCTCTGGCACTGGAACAAGATAGTGTCTTAGTTAAACAAGAATGGGACAGTAAAGTATAGAGGTATGGAAAAGATGTGTGAAGTATTTCTAACCCGGCGTTGATCTGGAAATCCTCGGGTGTGCTAACACCATCCGAGGAAGAATCTGACAAACGAGATGGTTTAGGAACCCGGATCTTGCCAGCTAAAGGGAACTGTTTGCTGGGCGTCTTCTGGATGGATTTGGCCCAGCTTGATAAAGAGCGTTGAGGGATACCTGGGCTCAGGGAAGCTTGGCTTGTAGAAGACCGGGTTCGGCGTCTCTTGTTCGCCTCAGCCTCCTTCTCAGCCTCCTTTTCCTGTGATTTGCTTAAGTTTGAGATGAGTTCATCATGAAATTGAGAAAAGAGAATGTGGTACCTTGGCAATGGTGGCCCGGGTCCTCTTCTGAGTAGGAGCTGCAGTAGCTTGGGGACCCGGCGCTACGTCAGAAGCCGGGTCAGTGGGGCCTGGAATAAAATTTGCCGGGTTATCAGTAGAGGTGTCCTTGTTGGGGACTTCGTTGTTAATCAACTGGAGGAAGAGCCGGCCTACGGAGTCTAGCTCACCTTCTTCTTCTTCTTCGTCGTCTTCACTTTCTGTGTCCTCCCCATCAGGAGAGGATGTAGGGGTAAAATCCACGCTCCACCACTTGGAGTCCTGAGAAAAAGCAGTCACAGTAAATAACAGTCTATGGATGAGTTTACCGGGTTAAAGTAAGCAAAGTTGATTGAGTGTTGGCTTTACCGTGGGGGGTTTGTTCTTGGCACTAAATGGGGCGAGCCCGTTCAGTGCAATGGCATCTTTCTTTTCGCCAAGCAATCTCTTGGCATTCTTCACGAGCTGATCATCAGTAGCGTCATCTCAGAGTAACGCATGTTGTCTGTGGTTTCACCAGTGTACTGGCAAATTAGCCGGGTCCTGATGCTGAGTGGCTGGATGAACCAACCGATCCAGCACTTGACCAGATCTGTGCCCTTGACCATGGGCGAGTAAAGCTCTGGCCCGGCGAAAGTGGGCTCGAGCTTGACCCGCTCGGCGTCATCGGCATAACTATTCATTTTGGCGTCATATGTTAAGCCCGAGTTCCGGAAAGCCGGGTAACGGGCATCGTCAGATTCTGGTGAAGTGTCTTGCAGTAAAAATATGTGTTTTGCCACCCCTTGGGATGGCTGGCTAGAAGAAGAGCCGGGAAATCGCATTCCCTTCGGCGCTGGATTGCAACTCCCCCATATGGGAGTACTTGGTCCTTGCGAGGGGTTGCAGTAGAAGAACTCGAGGAACAGCTCGAGGCTTGGAGCCATTTGCAAATAATCTTCACAGAACACCACAAGTTGCTGATGTTCAGCATGGAGTTGGGCGCGATGTCTTGAGGCCTAAGGCCGTAGTACTTCAAGACCCGGCGAAAAAACAGGGAACCCGGGGGGCGAAGGCCGCGCTGAACGTGGTCGAGGAAAACCACCACTTCACCTTCCTTGGGGCTGGGGCGGATTTCTTCTCCAGCAGCACGCCATTGAATCTCATCCTTGGAGGGAGCTCGCCGCAGTTCACGTATTCTTGAAGCATCAAGTTCGTCACCGTGGACTTGGTCCAGTTGACCTGAGTAGCAGCGGGGGCGGCGGAGCCAGATGCACCGGCGTGGGTGCTGTGAGGCTTCTTTGCGAGCTTCTTCGCCGCACGGGGAGCTCCGGCCTTCGCTTTGTCCTTCACCATGGCTGAGGAGCTTCGAAGTTCTCTGAGCACAGCAATGGAGATGAAACCCTAGTTCTAGATGTAGATGTGTAGAGGGAAATGTGAAGCAAATCTGGACGAGATTCGAGTTGGAATCAAGTGCGGAGCACGGATGTGTGGGATAAACGTACCTGTGGATCTTTTGCAGGAGATTGGGAGGCTCGATTTGAGATTGGATCCGCGGCTGCTACAGTGCGTGCGCGAGGAAGAAGATGAGTTGAATGGGGAAAGTGACTGCGGTGTCTCTTGGTCTCCTATTTATAGGCACAGTAAAAACCCTAGGGGTGTTGTGGTAAAAAGTGAAGAGATAAGGATCTTTGACTAAAAGTCAACGACAAACGGAATGAGATAATTACGGAGTATTAAATGATAAGATCGTGATTAAGATGGATAAGGATGGATTTCAGTTGGGCGATAATTTTCACTGTTCGAAAGTGAAACCCGGGCGCGTGAACCCGGCAAGAGATAACCGGGTTACGGCGTGAACCGCCAAAGAGACTGGCCAAGCAAAGGAGAAAAGAGATGTTCTAATATTAAATTTGTTATGTGTTATTTTATGTTTCAGGTGATTAACCCGGCTGGCCAGGATATCAGTTCTGCTCAAAGAAGCAATATTCAAGAATAAGAAGCAGAGCATGCCAACCTGGCAACCAGGTTAATCTGGGGCTACTGATGGGGGGATGATAACCCGGTAGGCCCATGAAGAGGGAAGCATGACCCGCCAGGCAGGAGGCCCGGCCAGGCCAGCTAACCATCAGCATGGGCCGGGTTATGTTGCTGGGCCAGAGGCTTTGGCGGTAACCCGGTTCAGAAGGGAAGTTTCTAGAAGACCAGAGGCGGTTCGGGACTTGGAGGACACGAAGGCTAGAAGAGCTAGAGTAGGACTCCGAGTCTGGGTAGAGCCCGGGTTCGTATTGTAAAGTGCCAGGAGACCCGGTCGTCTATATAAACCGGTCCCTGAGCCCTAGTTGAGGGAGAACTTTACGATCCAAGCTTAGGCGAGAGAACCATCGAGAGAAACACCACAACCTTGTAACCTAGATCGAGATCCGGCTCTGTTGTCGTAGCCGGGTTATCGAGATCGAGATCAATAACAAGATAGCAGGAAGTAGGTCTTTATCTCCAATGGAGAGGCCGAACCTGGGTAAACCCTTTGTCCCTGCAATGCTAAACAATCTCCCAGACGCCAGTGTCGCCTTGCCCATCAACTCAAGCTACCCAAAGTAGCATCTGCCGTGTTATCTACCCCACGACAACGCTTTTCCCACATCCATCCGGTAACTCATCGTATCAGCCATGTTCCGCCATACAAGGTGTATGCGAGTTGAATTACCGGCCATAGCCTGTCCTTTGCTCATGCTAGTATCGGACCCTGCCCATATGACACTTTCCATCGACACTTAGTCCAGCCCTTCGGAACCTAAGTGTGAGGACTCATAGTGTTGCCCGACGGTGTATAGGGGACGACCTTCTATCCTCCACCAATGTGCGAGGACCCGGGTCAGGGGGTAGGTCACCGAACCATCCCCTCATGGAACGGAGTCATCTCCGTTGTTGAGGCATCCCATACTAATATGAGCAAATTATATGACTATGCCCGTTCCCATATGGAGGTAAATGTGGTCGCACAGGGTATCGGCTGGTCGACATAAGTACTAAGACACAATGTGCTTTTTAACAAAACCACCATTCTCCATTTCTCCACTTCAACACCGACATCTCGGCATTCCATATCCATACAAGTATTTTCAGATGAGTTTTGAGTAAACAATATTTTTCCCATCCTATAGTTTGAAAAAGAATTTCCATCTAGTATCTCCATATAGGGTGTCAAAATAATATACTTGTATTTTGAAAAAAAAAGGTTTTCAAAATCATAGCTTTAGTGGCAAACACCACATAAATCACTTATGCTCTTTATAAGTAAAACATGTGAACCAAAATAGATGTATATAGATGCAAGCTCAGAGAAGTAGCTTGCCTTGCTCAGCAAAGTTCTCGGGGTCTTGCTCCTGTTGTTCGAAGTACTCCCCCTCCTCGCAAGTCCCGGCAACGATCTCGTCTAAACGTCAAACAAGCAATACATACTATCACTACACTTCTCAACAAACATCACAACATTACAAATCTTAAACCCTACAAATAGCTACTGCACACACACAAGGCAAAGCAATTTGAGTTCAATTTAATTGAATTAACCATTATTTAATCATGAATTAAATATGGCAGAAACTAGTTGTACATGTTTAAATGCATAACTCAAGTTCTGTTGGTCACAAAAATACAAACTAAAATTCTACAGACAGCTACTGACATTTAGAAGACAACACAATTGGATTTGGATTAATTGGAGTTACCAAATTTCCTACATATTTTTTTTTATTACAGAAGCTTATTAATCAAGTTTTAGTTACTGTCTCAGTTCTGTTGATCATAAAATTAAGTACTTTTAGGGGTAACTAGCACTGATTAAATGTGATCTAAAAAAATTGGTCCTAACTCATTTGGATTAAACATTAAACTTCTATAATTGTTACAGTGCAGAAGGGTTTGATAACTTTAATCTAATGCTAAACAAATACCATTGCTTAATTAATTCTACCAAAATTGGGGAAGCTAAGTGATCACAGTACTAAGCTAACGAAATTGAATTGGAATTATTTGGGTTATTAGAACATCAGAAACAAACAAGTTTATGTTTTAAACCTTCTGTGGCATTTTTAATACTACACTTTAATTATTAATCTAAACAGGATGAAACCACTTGGGTTGGTTAAACAATTTCATAAGCTATCCATAGAATTTTGATTCGATTTATTTGTACATATAAATCTCGATATATTGAATTTCAAAGTTGGATCTAGTACTGTTTTTTCTAGGAAATTTAAATTAGAAAATTTCTCTGTTCTGGATAATGTTGAGAATCCTGACGGTGGGGTCCACTCGTCAGTGACTCAATAGAGAAAAGTCTCCCGCGCTGGTTTTGTTTAAAACACTGACAGTGGGCCCGCCTGTCAGCGTCGCATCTAACTAAACTAGCTCGCAACCGTTGGATTAGAAATCCACGGTGCACGTTCCAAAACATCGGCGACGACCACAACTTGGCGGCGCCGCCGTGCCAGAGACGGCGAGGGTGGATGGGGAAGCACCTGGGGTGGCTAGCGACAGTGGAGACGGTGGCATTCGGTGACGGAGAGCTTGGGGAGGTTCGTGGGGTGAGTTGCGCTTGTCGAAGACGAGCCGAGCGTCGACGACGAGCTTCTCTGCTTCCACGGACGCGTCTCGACTCCGGCGAACTCCTGTCGATGATCCTGTGCACAATACAGAGGGGAGACGAGGGCGGGTGAGTGTGGTGGTGACCAACGTGTAGGGAACCAGAGAGAGAAGAGGGAGAGAGCAGCAGCACGGCATGGCCGTGATCGTCTTCAACCTTCGGCTCCGGCAGCACTTGGCCGTGCTCGACCAAGGCAGCGAGGGCTGCGACTGCGTGCTTGCCCTCCTGGCGGTGAACGAGCGAGTGGAGAGTGAGGGAGTGACAGAAGTGTGGCGTGGAGAAAACGAGAGGGCTCGGTGGGGTTTATAAGGAGGAAGTTCGGTCCATGGTGGTCGCGGTGCGGGAGGGTTACAGAAAGTGGGAGAGCTCGCCATTGGCGGGCGAGGCTATGCGGGCACGTCGACAGATGGCGTGAGAAGGCAGTGGAGCAAGAATGACCGCGTGGGGATGAGCACAGCAAGCTCGGAGTGGTGACGTCCGTGGGCGCGCGGACGGCGTTCGACGGAATGCCAGCGTCATTGCTGACCTCGCTGGGCGATGCCACTATGTTGGGGGCCGCGGGGAAGCTGGGGAGTGGCTGGGCGGTGCCATGCGGCGAGGGGTGCAGTGGAGGCTCGAGGTCGTCAGCGATGACCTCGCTCGGCCATGGGCACGGCGCGCACGGGCACGATCAAAGGCGCACGTGTGCTGGGCTTCTAAGGCGCTCTTATCTAGTCTAGCAGGAACGGAGGGGTGAGGGAGATGGAGTGGCGCGGTGCTGGGCCATCACGGCGTCCTCCTTCGTCCTCCTCCACAGTGGCGGCCATGGGCGGCATGGGCGCGAGCTCCTGCCCATGGCGGCGACTCCAATCGGTCAAATTGCACGTTTCCAGCGTGCTCTGGCTAGTGGGGTGGTGAGTGGGGTGAGAGGGAGCAGGTGGGGTGAGAGGGAGCAGGTGGGGTGAGAGGTTTGCTGAGATTTGCTTGAATTAGAACGAATTTGATTCGGATTTGGGAGGAGTTCATCTGTGCCCACAAGGTGTTCGATGAAATGTCTGAACCAAAATCAATTTCAAATTTCTGCAAATTATTTTCATAATTTGCTTCATAGACATTTATCAAGATTTGTGGACCTGCTTTGGTATTTATTTTGCAAGTGTAACATAGTACATTTTATGATCTAAGGAAGATAAAGAAAGAAGATAGAATTTTAATTTGGATTTTTGGGAAATATCTTTGGAGAGGGAAAAGTTGTAGGAATAAATTGAGAGTGATTCCATTATCACTCCTCTGAATTTTTGTATGAAAGAATTTTGATTTCTCACTTGGAGAAATTTTTATGCCACTAGTCACATTGTGTTATTGCTTTAACTTTTATTTTTGTTTTCAAAGTTTTTAATTAGAATAAACAAGCAACACACTTAGCAAGGAGCAATCAACACACATCAAACAACAAAAGTTTTTGTTGGTTCCAAATTTTTGACTAGTACAACTTATTATAAATTTGGGATGTTACAGGCTCTCCCAAACTGGTGGAGGAGGAGGCGACACAGCTGGTGGAGGCGCAGTCTTGATGTGGCGCACGTCTGGTGGAGGCGCCGCCGGAGGAGGAGGCTGCCATATGCGTGGAGCTCGCCAGTGTGGGCATGAGGCGTGGTGAGTCCCGCTCGATCGTGGCCACCGAGTTGGCGAGCGTCGCCAAAAGCCCGGGGTTGTCGCCGTCGTGCTCGTCGCTTCATCTAGAAGAGCGGCCATGACCATCTAATTCTCTTCGTCGTCGGCTTCAAGGCGGTAGTCTCCCCCATCATTTGAAAAAACATGAACTCGTCGTTGCTATCCATAGCCTGTTGGAAAATAAAGCAATGAAACTAGGCCACAAATCGACAATCAATCAAATGATCCTATTGGCGAACGATCAAACACCTTGCGTGTGGGCGGCAGGGAGGAAGAGGCGGAGCCGGTTGAATGAGCTGCGCTGGCGCAAAACGAGGGGGAGAGTGGTGTGTCCGGGCAATATCCGGCAGGCGGGTCTCGTGGGATGCCGGAGAGAAATCGGCTCGACCCGGACAATTTGGGAGCCGCTGTGGCCGATTTTTTGCATCCGGACTCGGTTGGGCCTATAGCTGGCCAAACGGCCGCATGGCACGGCCCGTCGCAGGCCTGACAAGGCACGACCCATAAGAGCCACGGCCCGAATACAACACGGTACTATTCGTGCCGGGCCGGACCGGCCCACGGGCCAGGATTTCATCTAGGGCACGGCCCACCAGCATTAATATGGGCATACGACCAACGGTAAAAATAGCTATAAAAAAATAGGAGAAAATAGCTATAAAATCTATAAAAAAAATAACTAATCGTGCCGTGCCAGCCCCACGGGCTCCAAATCGAGGAGCGGCACGGGCACTAACATGCCTGTGCCGGGCCGCGGCCCATTTAGGTCAGGCCATGCTGTGTCTGTGCCGGGTCAACCCGCAAAGCCTATTTTCCACATATCGCGGGAGCTATTCGCTCCCGCGCACCCCCTTTCGCCAATGGGCTTGGCCCATTTTCTGTGTCTTCCGGATTTTTCTTCTTTGTCGAACATTGTTGCTTCTTTTCCTTCTTTATTATTCTTATCCGATCGCTCGCCATGCCTACTGCACATCGTCGCTACTGATTCTCTCACAGACTTTTCCAACGAGTTCGATCCAGTATTAAAAACAAAGAGTAGTCCGTAGTCTATTTTTTAGGTTTTCAAAAACTAATATGGTTTAATCGACTTTTGCAAAAAAAATCGTAAAAACTAATCTCCTTTTTCTTTTATGCTTTCTTCGTTTCTTTTTGCTTATTTTTCTGCATGTTTTTATATTCTCATTTTCCTTTTTGTTTCTATTTTCTTTTTTATTTTCATCATTTTCAAATTTTTGGTAATACAATTATGTTGGATTTCAAGATTTTTTTACAAATATGTTGAATATGTTTATTAAGGCATGAACATTGGACCCATTGATCAACTCTTTTGGTTATCTGAATTTAGTTCCTTTTTTATCACTACTATTTTTTTGTTTCATCGGCTTTTTTTATTCACTATTATTTTTGGTTCACCAGCATTTTTGGTTCACTATTATTTTTGATTCCACGGCATTTTTCGTTCACTATTATTTTTTATTCATCCAAATTTTCTGTTTTTCCATTGTTTACCTTGATTCGGTTCACCGTAGTTTACAAATCTGTTCAAACCTAAATTCCGTTCACAGGTTTTCCAAATCCGTTCAAACATATATTTTGTTCATCGGAATTTTCCAAATCCGTTTTAACCTAGATTTCGTTCACCGGGTATTTCAAACCGTTCAAACCTAGATTCAGTTTACCGGGTTTTCCAAATCCGTTCAAACCATGATTCTGTTCACTGGGTTTCCAAATCCGTTCAAACCTAGATTCTAATCATCGGGTTTTCCAAATCCGTTCAAGACTAGATTTTGTTCAACGGTTTTTCAAATCGGTTAAACCTAGATTATGTTCACTGGGATTCCCAAGTCCGTTCAAACTTTGATTTCGTTCATTGGATTTTAGTTCACCGAGTTTCTGTCCACTTTTTGAAATCGTTAAAAAAACAATTCTGTTCACCGACTTTTTTTGTTCACTTGTTAAAATTGTTCAAGAGTAGTTTATGTTCATGAACTTTTTTATCACTTTTAAAATCGTTCAGGAATAGTTTATGTTCACTGACAATTTCTGTTCCACTTTTTAAATCGTTAAAAAATACTTTAGATTCACTATTTAAAAATATTTCAAAAAATAGTTTCCGTTCACCGAACTTTTTGGTTCACCTTTTTAAAATCGTACAAAACTAGTTTATGTTCAACGAAATTTTCTGTTCACGTTTTAAATCGTTCAAAAATACTTTCCGTTCACCGACGTTTTCCTGTTCACTTTTTAAAATCGTTCAATAATAATTTATTTTCAGCGAAATTTTCTGTTCATTTTTCAAAATCGTTCAAATATACTTTCTAGTCAATATTTAAAAATATTTCAAAAAAGAGTTTCTGTTCACCGACCTTTTCTGTTCACATTTCAAAACCGTTCAAAAATATTTTTTGTTGAACGACATTTTTTGTTCACTTTTTAAAATCGTTCAAAAATACTTTATATTCACTATTTAAAAATATTTCTAAAACACTTGTCATTCACTAACATTTTCTGTTCACATTTTAAAATCATTTAAATTTCTGTTCACTTTTTAAAAAAAGTTGAAAAATAGTTTCAATTCACATAACTATTTAAAATCGTTCAAAAATAGGTTGTGTTCACCGACGCATTTATGTTCACTTTTAAAATTGTTCACGAATAGTTTCTGTTCAACGACCCTTTTCCGTTCAATATTTTTAAAATCATTCAAAAATAGTTTCCGTTCACCAAACTTTTTCTGTTCACTTTAAAACTGTTCAAAAATAGTTTCTGTTCAGCGACATTTTCTGTTAAATTTTTAAAATCGTTCAAAATAGTTTATTTTTAATTATTTATTTATTTTCGAAAATAGATTCCATTCACAAGCCTTTCCTTTTCACTTTTTAAAAACTGTTCAAAAATAATTTCCGTTCACCGACATTTTGTGTAGAATTTTAGAATCTTTCCAAAATAGTTTCTGATCAATTTTTAAAATCGTTCAAAAATAGTTTCCGTTCAAATACCTATTTGGTTTACTTTTGAAAAACCGATCAAAGTAATTTCCGTCCACAGACTTTTTCTGTTCACTTTTCAAAATTGTTCAAAAATAGGTTTCGTTCACCGACCTTTTCTGTTCACTTTTAAAACTGTTTCTGTTCACCACCATTTTCTGTTGACTTTTTAAAATCATTCAAAAATAGTTTCCGTTCACCGCCATTTTATGTTCACTTTTTAAAACCGTTAAACTGAGGTCAATATTCTAATTGAAAAAAGTGCAATTTAAAATATATGTTCTTATTTTTGAAAATCCTTTGTAAATGGTTCAGATTTGAAAAATGGCATATTTGAAAATGGTTCAGATTTTGCAAATTGTTCATTTTTTAAAATGGTTCATATTTCAAAATTGTTCATATTTGAAAAAAATTCATTTTTCAAAAGTGATTCATATTTAAAAATTGTTCATATTTTAAAAAATATTTATTTTTTAGTTCAGATTTTAATATTTTCATATTTTAGAATGTTCATTTTTGAAAACAGTTCAATTTTTGAAAATATTTTAAATATTCTGATTTAAAAAAATGTTCAGATTTTTAACTTAGAACCATCTATGCGACAACACCATGAAGAGCCGCGTGCTGGACAACGGCATGGCGGTAGCGGCGCGGGACGGCGACGGTGCAGCGATGATGGGGAAGTTAACCGCGGCGAGTGGCGGAGACACATTTTGGAGAAGACGCATACAACGAGGAGTGTAAACACGTTCAAACCTCAAACCTACAGTACAAGATTATCTCGTATATGACCGTCAAAACAAAAAACTTTCAACATGAAAGTTGTGTGAAACATTGTGATTAAACCACCTCGTCAAAGGATATTTCAAACGGTCAACCGAGTGCGATGAATTTGATAAAATTCGACTAAAAAAGTTCCGAACATCGATCCAAAATTGAGAAGTTACAATGGAGGAAACTCAAAACTAAGTGTAGGAATGGAACATACTCGTGGACAGGCATAATTTTCGTTTACGCATTATTTTATTTTAAAGTGCATGGCACTATAACGTTTTTGTGGACACTAAAACGTGCACGACACTAAATTCTGTTGCAAGGAAGCAGCCAAACAGGAAACAGTCGTCACGAGTTTCGGCGCGGAATGGAGATCCCAGCGGCCGGAAGTGGGCCGAGCCCACTTGCGTCACCGGGGTGCGCGGAGGGTTGCTTCCTCCGCGTACTGCGTCAACAAGGCGCTCCCGGGCCAACGAGTGCTTCGGGCTGGCCCGTTTGGCCCGCTATAGTCTTGGGCCTTCGGGTTGGGTACCGCGCGTGGCAAGAGGGGAGGGCAGTGACTGCAGAGCGCAAAACACTTTGCTCCCTCTCCCTGGGATCGGGGATTTGGGGGTTTTCCATGGAGGGGGAAGGAGCCCGCCATTCCAGGCTAGGTCCTGGCGGCGGAGGAGCTGACCTCATCAGCGCCCTCCCGGAAGATCTGCTCCTCCAGGTGCTCCGCCGCCTTGACTGCGCCCGCGCCGCCGCGCGCACCAGCCTACTGTCTCGCCCTTGGCGCCGCCTCTGGACCCGCCTCCCGGATCTCATCTTCCACGATATCTCGGTCCGTTCGATCCTAGCCGCGCTCAGCTCGCTCCATCAGGGCGCCGTCGACCCCGGGGTGTCCCTGCTCGACATCACGTTCACCTCGCTCGAAGCCGCGACAAAGGTGTCCCTCCCCAGGCCTGAGCTTCGGGAGAAGTTGGCCGCCGGCGTCCCGTCGCTGCTACATGCCGCTGCGAGGCTCTCGCCGGTGGAGTTCCGCTTGGCCCTCGCGAACTGCCTGGAGCGCGCCGACGCGGACCTCCCTGGCTTCCACCGCACCACCTCGATCCAGCTCTACGCGCACAACCTCCGCCTCGTGCTGCCACGGTCCAGCGGAGCGTTCCCCAAGCTCCAGAAACTAACCCTCTGGGGCTGCTGCGTCGACGTCACCGCATTGGTCTTTTGCTGCCCGTGCCTGCGCGTGCTCCGGTGAATGAAGCTTCCCTCGACGCCGACATCAACATCCAGTCCGAGTCGTTGCAGAAGCTGTCTGTGCGGACCAAAAGGCACAGGTGCATGACGGACTGTATCAACGTGGAGGCTCCCATGCTTAAGCAATTGGCGGTGTCCATCAGCACCGGCACCGACCTCAGCGTTTCCATCGTGGCTCCAATTCTGGAGAAGCTCTCCTGGGAGTGCTCGTATGTCAACAAGATCGTCGGGCCTGATTTTTGGGGCTCTTGAAAGTGCGCTTATACCCTGCAGAGAGTCTCGGACAGCGGGTGGTCACATGTTTGCAGCTCTCTAACGTTTATGTTCTGTCCCTGCAAATGACTTCTGTATGTCTCATCTCTTGATCAATTGGCTTAATTTGCTGACTAAATTTAACTTATGCATCATATGCTATCATTTTTGTGGCAGGGTTGGTTGGCAGCACAGCTCAACTTGGTGCAGCAGATAGAGAAACATCTGGTTACTGACTTCTCTATTTTGGATCTAACAATAGGATATGATAATGCCAGGGGATCCTCGGTGCATGTTTTTGGACCGTTTGTGTTGCACCTGCTTGAGATGCATCAGATTCGTACTGCTACACGACGGCTTCAGATCCACTTTCTGAGATCAAAGGTAAATATTTTGCTCTTCTTATATATCTCAAATTATATATTTATGGTACTTGTTTGAACCAAAAAAAAAAGCTAGGTGCATTCTTGAGATAAGGTTTCAATTATGAGCCATAGGTTAATACATTGTAGTAATCCACATTTGTTCTAGGTGAAAAGAAGATGCCCATTAAATTGTAGCTGTGATGAGCCCAAGAACAGGAGAAGCAAAAATATCTCCTTGATCAATCTTGAAGAAGTGGAAATCGAAGGCTTCGATGGGGAGGATCATGAGTTTGATTTCCTGAAAGTGATATTCAGCTGCGCACCAATGCTTAAAAGAATGGCTGTAAGGACGTCGAATGAGGTCAGGACAAGTAACGACCAGCGCACCAAAATACAAGACGTCTTCAAGGCGTATCCTTTCGTTGAATGCAAGTTAATGTGACATTGATCTTAGTTCTGGTAAGCACTGCATATTTAGTATGCTTCTAGATGCAACGGTATATTTTATCTTTCGACAGTTTCCTCGAAACCTAAACTCAGGCTTTAACACTGTTTGCCTCGAAGCCTAAACTCATGATTTAATACTGTTCGCCGTGTCCCTATGTTATGCCCTAGCACCTTTATAGTTTTGTTCTGTCGTCATCTTTCATGCTTTGCAAATTTCTAGGGTGCTTGCAACTTGCAGTGTGTCATCGACATGCCATCTAGGTGGACAGTTTAGTTCTCTTTTGCTCTCTTCGTTGGCTGAACAAATGACCATTGTGAATTTGTCATTCTCCATATGTTTTGGCTATGTGTTTACCATCTTTATGCTGGTCCCTTTGATGGGCCGCAGAGTGAACTAAACCCTCATATTAACTACAACTCATCCGTACATTTTTAGGTGATACACTGTGCCCAAATAATTGGCCGAATATGCTGTACTCCCTCCATTCCGTTTTAATTGTCACGGATAGAGAACTGATGAAGTATACAAATTCATACTACTAATGGCGACAATTAATTGGGAACAGAGGGAGTATTAGTGTTTTTTTGGGGGGGGGGGGGGGGGGGGGGGGGGGGGATTCTACTGCTGGATTTGTGTGCATACATACTTACAATGCACTCTTCGGTTGTGCACCAATTATATTTAGTAGGCAATAATAGAAATTTCTAGTTTAACGATGTCTTATTTGATTTTTATGGGCCTTCGGGTTAAGTAGAACCACTAATTCCAAAACACAAGACAAAGAAGGGTAGATGAAAAGAAACAGGCAGCTCTTCAAAAGTTATAGAATTTCTAAAAATTCCAACGGAATGCTGTGATTCGCAGCAACAAAAATGTAGTTATAGGTTCCGTTGATCAAGTA
This sequence comes from Poa pratensis, assembly GCA_947311845.1. Classification (NCBI taxonomy): domain Eukaryota; kingdom Viridiplantae; phylum Streptophyta; class Magnoliopsida; order Poales; family Poaceae; genus Poa; species Poa pratensis. The sequence continues at coordinate 106,366,922 of CAMZMU010000063.1, forward strand.
CTTTGCTGTTTTCTTTAGCTGTTTGTGTATGTAGGTTTTATTTCTGCGTGACACCATTCTCTATACATACAAAAGATTTTATATTTCCATACCTAGCTACTGACCCAAACTGGTTTTCACTTGCCTCATTTGCATGCAGGGACAATGCGCCAGCCAAATCTGTGTGTCTTAGACACGATTCTCATCCCTATATGGTGCTCCTCGACAAGATGTTCCTCTCCCGCACCACCTCCACTATCCTGTTTAAAAATTTGACTGGTGGCTTCATAGGATAAACTGGGCCACTGAGATTTTTCTTTGCCGGTGTGGTGGATCTAGGGGTGGTGTACTCTTAGTCGTACTTAATTCTTGAATAGTAGCTATGATATATGGAATTGTTTCATTTTGACTGATTGCCATGCAATTACCCAGTTCATTGTGTACTCAACCTGTGTCAATGAAAATGATGTCCCGCTAAGCCTCAGTTAGCTGATGCTTTTCCTGACCAAAAGTTAGATAGAGCATCACAGAAGAATGTTCACTTTATCATCTCTTTATATCTATCTATGTGTACTTTTTATAAAGCAAAACCCCACTAACTTGTATTAATTATTTTCTATCTCAACATGCAAGCTATCCACATCATTCATTCTCTTAACCAATCAATTGTCCATGTCATCTACACTAATATTTACTTATTAATCACACATCATCTATTCCTTAAGCCACATCATCCACTATTTGAGCCATTATTTATCCATGTAATCAAACATTTATTAATGATTTTCTATCCATCCATGAAACTATTTGCATTATAAATTATTTTATCCATACAATACCTCATCAATTTTAGTTGTTAAATATACAAAAGATTCTACATTGATTAAATCTAGATTCTCGATTATGGTGCCCAATTGATTCGTGAATATTCCCGAGAAATTTTCCCGTTGCACGTGGCATATGTCCTTTCGTTTATATTACATTTTTATAAAAAGTTACAGCTGCAAAGCGCGGGTTATCTTTCTAGTTTTATTAAACACAAGAATAGGCTAGCAAATAGGAACAAAGACTCCCAGGACTAGAGCAAGCCTAAGGGCAACTCCAACGCGCCAACCCATTTGGACCAAAACGGACACATTTTTTGGGCCGTTTTTGTCCGTTTGGTCGGCGGTCGGACAACAAATGACCGCCCCTGTCCGCGCGGTGGTGAGGCAACCCAACGTGCCTGACCCATTTCGCTTTTTTTTACTTAATTAATATTCATAGCAGGCCTAAAGGCCGTTCTGGTTACATAATAGAGGGGGTGGGCCACAAACGACCTTTTTACAATATATAAAAAATACCAGCTAGGGGTGCGAGGGCTCACCGTCGGTGGCCTACTCGTCGTCGTCCCTGTCGGGGATGACGACGTACGGCGGCGCGACCCACAGATGGACTGGAGGCACACGCGCTAGCGGCGTTGGAGGCTGCTCTTGCTCTGCTGCGGCCGTGGCGGCGGCGACGGCGCCACCAAGCTCCCACCAGTCCAGCACCAGGACTGGCCGAGGAGGCCGTCGGGGAGGGAAGGAGCAGGAGCCTGCTCCATCTCTTCATCCTCCTGCTCCTGCTGGAAGTGCTGCCACCATGGCTGGTTCTCCTGCAGCACGCGCTCCCAGCGCCTAATCTCGTCCTTGACGAGGGAGCGCCTGGAGGCCTCGTAGGCGGCCTGCATCTCCGAGTCGTCGTCGTCGAGGACGTCCTCCTTGAACCACAGGCCCTCCTCCTGGCCGGGCGGCGGGGAGGGGTAGCGCTCGGCCACCGTCGGTGGTGCGGAGGCCGGAGCGAATAGCGCGCGGCGGCGGTCGTTGTGCTCGTCGGCGAACCACTCGTCCCAGTTGGACGAGTGAGGCGCAAACGCTAGGTTGTCCAGGAGCTCCGGCGGTAGGAGAGCGCGGCGACGAGCTATTTCCCGCGTCCTGGCCCGGCCACTCCTCGGGATCGGCGACACCGAAATCCGCTAGGGATTCAGGTGCCAGTCGTCCGGCAGTTGGACGTCGGGCCAGAAGACGGGGGTGGAATTGTTCCAATGCCACCAGCACTCCTTTACGGGCACGTAGCGCCGCCGCCGCCGCTTCAGGGCCCCCTGACCACCATCACGCCCTGTGGCACCGTGCCGAAAGCAGTCGGAGGTGGCAGAGGAATGGTGCAGCGAGGAGGAGGAGGTGGAGTAGCGCGCAGTGGAGGAGGAAACTCGCGGTGCGGTACAGATCGACGCTAGCCAGATGAGATGCCGGCTTCGTGCTCACTCTTCGGCTTCTTCCACCACCGCGACATTGCTCTGGCTAGGGTTTGGACTGGTGGGGACGGAGGGGGGACTGGAGATCTAGTGGGGACTGGGTGTGGAAGTCGGTCGCTATCCACACGACCGAGTTAAAAAGGACCCGGGCGTGGAAGACGACGAGGCGATGGGTCGCTGGCAGGTGGGCCAGCTTTGACCACGCGTTGGCTGGGGGCGGTCACGCGCGGACGCGCGGCCTCTCCGTCTCCTGTCCGTCTCTACCCAAAGCTGGCTTAAATTTGGGCCGAAATTGGGTCACCGCGTACACAAAACGGTCACAAAAGGGGACACTAGCTCAATTGCGTCCGCACGTTGGGCCGTGTTTTTGTCCGCGCCGGCCCATACGATCAAAAACGGACCAAATGCGTCGGCGCGTTGGAGTTGCCCTAAGCAATGAAACCTAGTGTGTACAAAACCAAGAGTATGTTAGACTGAAGATGGCTTGAGGAAGCCTAAGGTGAGGAAGCAACAACATCTGCAGAGGTTGAACCGCTGATGAGGAGAGAATGAAACCAGATCCGCATGAAGACCTCGAGGCATCTACAATCTCTATCACTGGCAGGAATCCCTGTCCCATGCTGAGGAAAGATGTCATGTTTGGCTGTCCACCCAACCCAAAGAGGACACTGACGTGGGGTGGCCACATCAAATCCTACGGTCGAGTACCCCAGGTTGATTGAGAGGGAGAAAGGTTGGAGTGCTGGTAGTTACCACGGCTGACAAGCAAGGCGTTTTACCCTGGTTCAGGCTCCCGGAGGATAATACCATACTTCCAGCTTATCTGTTATTGATAGTTGGGAGGTGTTACAATGACGATCCCGGCGAGATGTCGATCTCGCTAGGGTTTTGGTGGTGAAGTATGAGCGTGTCGTCTCTTTAGATCGGCGGCCCTCCCAGCCTTTATATTGAGGCTGGGTCTCGGGAGTTCGCAACCGACTAGGTTTACAGGTAAGGCAAGTCTTTGCCGACCTATACTACACCTTCCTTGGGGCGCAATATGTCTTCTTTGGGCTCCCTTCATGGGCCTTGCATATTGTCTTCTAGTAGGCCCTCCATCGGGCCCTACTCCTCACGTGCACCAGGTACCTTCATGGTGGGGCACCCGAAAGGTAGGCCCACGTCAGTAGCCCCCGAGTGCTTGGTCGAGTCAAAGAATCGGGTAAGGACTCTTCTCCGGGTGCACGTCATTCTTCACCTGTTGCAAGGCATTTTATTTTGAGTCGGTTGTGCATCGACTGTTGGATATGTTTATGTTTTGCTATCTTGCCGACAGTTTCTAGGGATGGCGACATGGCTGGCCTGGCGCACTCGACGGATCGGGACCAGTTAGATGCTCTTGGGCAAGAACCTAGCCAGCCTACATCAAGCCCAAGTCCCCAGACTCGAACCTGGAAAGAGCTGATAAGTTTCGACTCATGCCGCGGAGGTCTTACAGAGGATTTTATGATGAATTGGGTACCCAATGCATCCGTCGGGATTTTCTACATGCCCGCTGGCACAGAAATTACAGGGTGAATGCAGCGGGTGCGAGCCCTAGCCCACTCGAATGATCGGCGGGTCTTATCTTTGCACATTGGGTGCAGCATCCGAGGGTCATATGCGGCGGACGCATCTCGGGAATCGAATGTTTTGCGACTACTGTCATTGTAGATTTGTGTAAGAACCTGATTGGCCTTTGGGACTTGATGGTCCCATCGTCTTGTGATACCGGGGGCGCGACAGCGCTCCCGATGGGAGTAGCCCCCGAGATTGAGCTGAATTGCTTGCAATTGAGGTTAATCTCATATAACAACCCGTCGAAAGAGATTTGTAATGCGCTCCCGATGGGAGTAAATGATTTGGGACTCAACAGATCAAGGAGTCCCGATTCAGCCTTGTGGCTTACTGCAAAAAGGTGTGAGTTCATGGACTCGACAAAGTAATGGAGTCCCTTTTCAGCCATGTGGCTTACTTATTGACATGCTCGGGTGTAATGTGCACCAGAGTCGAAAGAAGCTAGGGTCCGTCGAGGGGACCCAATAGCCTGTTGGCTTTGCCTTGTTGTTTGCACCGAGAGTCTGGCTCGAAAGATTCTTCAGCTCTTTAATGCTGACGTCATGCATGACGATTTTTGTTTGCTCGGTTCCGCTGATGGGACGCGTCAGCGTGGGCCCATTGTCAGTGTTGACGTTGGAGGATGATGGTTCAGTTCCGATTTGACCACACGGCGCGTAGTTTTTAGGACATGATGATGGTCTCCTCGTTTTTCGTGCGTAGTGGACGGCGTGGCCTGCGACGGTTGCCCTCCGTGGCCACCACGTGTAGGGTTGGATATAGGCCGTTGCGGCCGATGTCGTTTGGACGGTTAAGATTTGGCGGCGCTGCGGTATATTTATTTCACCGCGAGGGGAAAAATTGATTTCATCCCTTTATCGTCGTTCTCTGCCCTTGCTTCATCTTCCTCCTTGCGCTTGCTTTCCATTGCCACCGTGCCCCAAGCTCTTCCACGCGCCCTCTGCGAGATGCAAGCCATGAAGAAGGCGGGCGCGAAGAAAGGCGCGGCGACGGCGAGCACTGCTGCCGCCGGTGCGGCGGGGACGAAGACCAAGAGGGGAGGTGCAGCGGCGAGCGCTGCCACCATTGTTGACGCCGCAGGCGTTGACACATTGAAAAAATTCCCGGCGACTGGGTCAAGTCGTCCGTCAAGGCTCAGCACCTTGACGAGCTCCGGGAGGACGGATTGCTGCCGCCGGCCGATCAGCTGGCCGTGCGCGCGCCTGGGCGCACTCGCTGTCGAGTGCTGACAAGGTTGAAGTGGCTCCGCTGCTGGGCGCGGTCGCCGAGTTGCTGAAGGCGATGGGCAAGGAGGTGGGTGGCATCCACCTTATTGCCACAATGATGAGAAGGCGCGTGCAGCCGTTACGCCTGCGGGACCACCCTATGTGGGAGTACCAAGGCGAGGACGACTCGTCTCGCCTGACGAAGGAAACGCGGTCAAGGAGGGAAGTCGAAACCTCTGTGCGGTCTGTGACTAGTCTCAGAGCTGCCGACCCCTGCAACGTCGACTGCCCAGTGAAGCCATACGGGATCGATAACCCACAACCTGAGGTATGTAGTTTACTCTGTTTCCTTTCGACTTCTCTGTTTTGTTGCTGCCTTAGTACTTCATGTGTTAGCTCTCGTTGAATTTCTCTGTGCTTGACTTGCAGGATCATCCGGCTCTCACTTATCTGCCACCGTTGCCCGAAAATTGGTCCACCTTCGAGGTGGAATTTCCTGAAGTGGAGCCGGTTGATGATGACGACTCTATTCCCTCGGCGACCACCTCACCTGATGAAGTGGTGGAGGAAACAGAGCAAGACGAGGAGGATGAGCAACCGCTCAAGCACCAGCGCCGGGACAAGGCGAAAGCTGTTGTTGAGGAGTCGCCATCCGAAAGGGTGGAGCTTCGCGACGATGGTGACTCGGGCTCGTCGTCGCCCAGCCTGAAGGAAGCTGTGGTGGTTGAGCCACTGAACATGGCGCCTCCTGTTGGCGGCGCAACGAGTTCGGCGTATTGTTCGACATCGACGATCTTGGTAGTGAGGAGGAGGAAATGAGGTGAGCACCTTTCTTCAATCTGAACGTCTGTCCCTGTTTGTTTTTGATGTGTTGATTTTATTCTTGCGTGCGCAGTGCCGGCCATGGCACGAGTATGCCTCATTCTCCTGTCCGGGAGCAGGCGTCGATGTCGGGTGGCATGGAGGCAGGGCTAAATCCTCCCGAAGCTGCTACCCTGGCGACTGCGGCGGCCACTGCAGAGGTGGTAAAAACTTCGACCCCTGCCGCTTCGGAAGTACCTGCTCCATCTCCTTCGAGTGCTGCGTCGCTCTTCGATCATGTAAGTGTTTATCTGTCCATCTGATGTATCGGGTGCGCGACAGCGCTCCCGATGGGAGTAGCCCCCGAGGCTATGTGCAACTAGAATAGTTGGGCATAGGCTCAAAAGTCACAGATTTTATTTGTTGTGCAGCCCTACTGCCGCAACCTCCTGGAGTCGGGTGCGGCTTACGTCCGAATGGAAGAGGAGAGGGATCGGCTGCGTGCTGCACTGGAGCAATCGAAACGTGAGTACCTCCCTTTTTTTTGGTGTGGACTTGCTCTCCGTTTATCGCAACCACTCGACGCGTTCTTTCTTCATGCAGGCGATCAGGAGTCTTCTGCGAAGCGGGTGCGCGAGCTCGAGAAGGAGCTTAGATCTCAGCATGATGACACTGAGCGGAAGCTGAAGGAGGCCAAGGACCGCGAGAGTGCCATCCTTGAGGGCGAAAAGGCACAGGTGGCACGCTTGCTGGCGCTGGCCCACGTCGTTGGAGGTAATGTCCCCTTCTGAATTTCTTGTTGAGAGCTTGTTTTCCCAATTCAATCGAATTGGTACTTATGTTTGTTTGCCTGTTGCAGGTGCTTTTGGTGCTGCTCCGTCCACGGAGTCGACGGACGAGGATGTCCCGCTGGAGCGCGTTGTCAGCACCTTCGATGCCATGTGCGCTTATGCCAAGGATGCGTTAGCCAAATCAACTGGTGCGCTCGCTGCGGTGCACAAGAATATCTTTCCGCGGTGTACACCACCCGCCAACGTTGATGGTCTGGTTGGAGTTCTCGGACCACAGTCTTCCACCCTGGCGAACTTTACTCGCGCCCAAACGGTATGCGGCTTCGCGCTAACCTTCAAGCTGTTGCTGGGTCACGGCGTTGCGGGTGATTTCAAGAAGGTAGTAGCGGACTTCCCTCGGAAGTCTGATGGGAGGACCGCATCCCTAAGCTCGGTGAAAGACGAGGCGGCGCGACTGGCGGAGGACATGGTGTCCATGGTGGAGCGCCGCAGTGCCGAAGTTGCCGCCCACGCTGTTAGGGCTAGGTCGGAGTCGGTGTCATACGGTGTAGCGCCGACTCCCTTTTGTTGTTTTTGCTTGTAATGAACCTTAAAGCACTTGGTACATTTGATTTCCGCTTCGCAGTCGATTTCTGTTTATTTGCTCTGTCGGAACCCAGCCCCCGAGTGTGCTGTCTCTGTATTGTTGGAGGACTTATGTTGATCGACCTTTGCCATTGGACAGGCTGAGTCTTCCGGTGGATCCGAGACTTCTCCTTCCGCGAGTACGCGGCCCCGAACTGTTGTCCGAAGCAGAAATGATAAGGCCATCATGTCTTGGATGAAGCGAAGAATCGCGAATCTGGAGCGGGAGCTGAAGGATGTACGAGGTGAACTTGACGCAGAGAGGGCGAGGCCCGCCCCCTCGTCTGAGTGAGAGGACTATCTAATTGGGGAATTGGATTTGATTAACCGGCAGCTTGAATGTGAGAACACTCGACAAAATCTTCGACTGCCAGTTGTTGCTGCATTAAATGCTGCTAACTTTGCTTACTTGTCTTCGTTGTGCAGGTGTAAATCCTGACAAAAAAGCTGAGGAGACTCGCGTAGAGGAGAGACTGGACGGGGCCGTTGTAGGCACAACTTCCGGCTCTCAATACTTCTGGTCTGACAGGCTAAAGGTGCGAGTGCTTGCCACCTTGCTGGATCGCGCTTGGCGTGCTGTCCTGCTATTGGAGTCTTGTCGAAGTACTTTTGCCAAAGTGCACTGAGCGATGTTCCCACATAACGAGCAGCCGCGAGGCATACCCGCTCTGTTAACGAGGTTCCGTGATGGCAAGGCAATCCAGAAGATGATGCGTGCTGAATTTGTGGGTGGGGCAAATATTGCCTTTGCGTATTTGCGACTCCACTGGTCGAACTTTAACTTTGAAGGTGCCACCGAAGGCCTGCCTGAGCGGAGTCACTATACTAGCACCCTTGGCTGGGCGCGCAAGGTTATCTGCTAGGTGCAGAAGCAGACGGAGGAGCTTGTAGGTCCGTTGGACGTGGGTCCCAAGGATGAGCCTGTAGATGAGTAGGCAAAAGTTTGTATGCTCGCTGAGCTGAGTTGTAAATGGACAGTGTAAATCCATGGGGGGCAACCCCCGGTTGTGTGTATGTAATCTGCTTGTTTGAAGATTATAACTTGTGCTGGAAGCTTGGACGCAGCCCCGAGCGTTCGGGTCTGGTCTCCGTGCCTTTAATAGAGTGACCTGTGCGGCGCGGCCCCGAGTGTTCGAGTGCAGCCAAGGCCTTGTTTGTTTGAACCTGTGCGACGCAGCCCCCGAGTGTTCGAGTGCGGCCAAGGCCTTATTTGTTTGAACCTGTGCGGCGCAGCCTCCGAGTGTTCGAGTGCGGCCAAGGCCTTATTTGTTTGAACCTGTGCGGCACAGCCCCCGAGTGTTCGAGTGCGGCCAAGGTCTTGTTTGTTTGAACCTGTGCGGCACAGCCCGAGTGTTCGAGTGCGGCCAAGGTCTTATTTGTTTGAACCTGTGCGGCGCAGCCCCCGAGTGTTCGAGTGCGGCCAAGGTCTTGTTTGTTTGAACCGGTGCGGCGCAGCCCCGAGTGTTCGAGTGCGGCCAAGGCTTTACTTGCTTTTTAGACTGTAAAAAGTAAAGGGAGAATGCTTTTGTATCTCAACCATTGTATATTAAGCTAGCAAGCCGCCTCATTAAAAACCTTCCAGTCCCCTTAGGTACCCTGGTAAGGAAAATAGTGCGTCTGAAATTTGCTGCTTGTAGTAGTGTAGGCACAATTACATGTATGTGTATGCTATGCGTAGAAGCGGCGCAGGTGCGCGACGTTCCACGGGTTGTGGGAGATCTCCCCTGTCTTCGCGTGCTTCAGTCGATAGGCGCCGCCGTCGATGGCTTCCGTGACGATGAAGGGTCCCTCCCATGGGGAGGCGAGCTTGTGCACCTTCTTCTGCTTGACCCGCAGCACCAAGTCACCAAGGACGAAAGATCTCTCGCGCAGTCGACGGCCATGGTAGTTACGGAGACTCTGCTGATAAACGGCCGTGCGGGAGTGTGATAACCCGAATTTTTCTAGTTATTGTTTAATTTGGGTAAAATTATATTTAGCTCTTTTTATTTTGTTTTGCTAAGCTATAATATTTTTGATTGAGTGCATGTAACTTTAGCTAATTGATCGAGCTGGTTAGTACGTGCATGTGCTGGTAGCACTGAATCATGCATACATACGTGAGATAATTAAATGGAGAGAGGAGCAGCTCAGGCATGCACTGTAGCTATGCTGTTTGCGTACCGCCTGGTTAGCTTAGCTAAATGTGAGATCAGCCTTGCATCAGCTTGTACTGCTAGTCTAGATAAGATTGTCCTGCTTGTACTGCGCACTAGATATTTTGCATGCACGGCGGCGAAGCTTAGCTGAGAAGGATCGATCAGGGATACGTGTTAAGCTCTGGTTACAGGAGGTAACACGTGTCGCTAGCGGATAAATGCCTACCCATGCAGGTAGCAGCAGGGAGGAAATATCTAGCCCTGACTTATCCATCGCATTCTTATCCTTTGGGCTAGTATAAATAAGAGGACCAGGTGCTGCCATCGGAGCACATCGGGCAGAATTTAGGCAGACAAATAGAATCATCAGAAGAGGTCGGTGGTCGTGCACTGGTGTGCTGCTCGTTTGCGGAGCCACTAAAGTACAGGCTAATATTGACGTAGTGGCCGATACTGCCGTAGTTTTGATCAGGCAAGTAGCTACTCTACTAATCTCTTGATTTCTCCGAGTAGTATTTCTACTGCTCCGAGCGTATATCTTCTGGTTGTTATTCCGTTGTGGTGCTTGTGCCGTTGCTTGCACCAGATCCATGCTGATAACTTAATTGAATCTTGATATTGTTTAAGAGATGCTTTTGATGCCATCTCTTTCTTGCTTACGGTACCATAATATGGATGGTATCATTTCTGTAATACTTTTGATAGCCAGGATTATGCCATTGGGATATGCGATGGTGATAAGTGAGAAATCATCATGAGATAGAAGGGATCACGCGGAGGCGTGACAATTGATGTCTTGGCTTCATATATCCCTAACTTCTTTGTTATCCACATATCCAATTGTCCTGGTATTGGTGTCACGACTGCAACCATATTGTACCGGTCGCAGTTCAGGTATGGGACTGTCTGAGTTCTCCAATGAGAACGACACTTGGTCCGAACAGGGTATCGGCGATGGATTCCTTGGGAACGGCCCATACTAGTAAGTCAAGTCGTCGTGTCTCGGCGGGCTAAAGGACTCTGCTCGTTCTGGAACCAGCGTGGTTCTGGTCGAGGCTGTCGATGTCGGAGTACCCCTCTTAAGAGTGTAAATGTGTGAATATTCACCCCTGTGAGTCCCGGGTAGGGAAGCCTTGCTGGTCACATGTGATTACCAATACAAATCCGTTTCTTTGCTAAATCACTTATTCCTCTAAATTCAGTTCTGCTGATATTTTATTTATCGCTTCCATTGATATCTTGTTAAATTCCTTTTAATACAGTAAGGCTGTTATTACTGTATTTTGTTCTCTGATATTTTGTTGCCTAGTATTGTATCTGCTTGCTGAGTATGATTTATCGTACTCACCCTTGCTTCACTTTGTTTTTGGATGATCAGAGTGCGCAGCAGAAGACGTCGTCGTTCGAGGAGTAGGCTGGACCAGTGGGTGGGATACGAGTAGAGAATTTCTTGTAAATGTATAAATCCTGTAAATAAATATTGAGCTGTTGAGATCCACTGTGCTGGTTTATGCCTGCTTTTCTAGCCGTTCGCGTGTATAGTCTTTCGGGTCTATGGACGTGCGGCGGCTGTCATTCGTCCGGGCCAGGTCTCGGGGCGTGACAGGGAGAGTGCGATATCGCATGCCTCGTCCAGCGCGTCGATGCCATCCTCGAGTGCTTCTTCTGCGTCTGACTCATCGTTGGCGACCACGCGAGGTGCGTCGAATCGCAGGTCGTATGGCAGGACTGCCTTGGCACCATAGACCATGAAGAATGGAGTGTACTGTGTTGATCTGTTGGGCGTGGTTCTCAGACTCCAGAGGACAGAGGGTAGTTCTTCTACCCAGGCACCCGCGGCGCTCTTGAGTGGCACGAGTAGACGTTTCTTGAGGCCGCTGCAGACTAGGCCATTTGCTTTCTCGACTTGTCCGTTGCACTGAGGGTGTGCGACTGAGGCGTAGTTGAGTTTGATGCCTTGCTCCGTGCAGAAGTCCTTAAACTCGTCGGCTGTGAAGTTTGTGTCGTTGTCCATGATGATGCTATGGGGTATCCCAAATCTGAAGATAATGGACCTGATGAAGTTGACGGCAGATGTAGCATTCGAGCTTGTTATGGGTACAGGTTCGATCCACTTCGTGAACTTGTCGACTGACACCAAAAGATGCGTGTGTCCACCGCGAGATGATTTCTTCAGTGGTCCCACCATGTCGAGTCCCCACTGGGCAAAGGGCCAGGCGAGCGGTATTGTTTTCAGCTCCGATGCGGGTGCGTGCAGCTTGGTGGCGAACTTCTGGCACCCGTAGCATTTTCTGACTATCTCTTCGGCTTCCCGCATTGCCGTGGGCCAGTAAAACCCTGCTCGAAAGGCTTTGGCAACCAGGGCTCGACTGCTGGCGTGATGTCCGCAAGTTCCTACATGGATGTCATAGAGTATTGCTCTGCCGTCTTCTGGGTCGATGCAGCGCTGCAGGACTCCAGATATGCTGCGCTTGTATAACTCTCCGTTGATGATCGTGAAGGCCTTCGAGCGGCGAGTGATGCGCCGAGCTTCTGTTGTGTCTTCAGGCAGCTCCTGCCGTAGCATGTATGCGAGGAAAGGGTTCGTCCACGTTGGCTCGACGAGGAAAACTTCTACGTGTGGTTCCCCTTCCTCGGGTACCACTGGGTCCTTTGCCGGTTGATCCTTGGTTGTTGCTGTTGTAGAGGGTGCATTTGGCTGCTTGAGGTTGATGGACCGCTGTTTGATGCACTCGACGAAGACTCCGGGTGGAACTTTTGCCTTGGTCGAGCCGAGGTTGGCTAGCATGTCTGCTTCTTCGTTACTCTCGCGGCCTATGTGCCGCAGCTCACAGCCGTCGAAGCTGCCCTCCATGATGTTGTAAAGGTCCCGATATGCAATCATGTTTTCTGCCGTGGCTTCGCACTCCTTCATTGTTTGCTGTACGACGAGGTTCGAGTCCCCGTAGATCATGAGGCGAGTGGCTCCACAGTTCTTGGCCATCCGCATGCCGTGTAGTAGAGCTTCATACTCAGCTTCATTGTTGGAGGGCTTGGGGAAGTCCATCTGTAGTACGTAGCGAAGTTTGTCGCCTTTTGGTGATGTCAGGATGATGCCTGCGCCCGCACCCTCAAATTTCTTGGATCCGTCAAAGTACATAGTCCATGCGTTGGACAGGTCGGGTAAGTTGGGCAGCTGGGCTTCGATCCACTCAGTTGTGAAGTCCGAAAGTACTTGTGCCTTGATTGCGTTGGGATGCGTATACTTCAGGTCCCACAGGCCTAACTCGATGGCCCACTTGGCGACTCTTCCCGTTGCGTCCGGGTTGGTGAGGATGCCGGATAGGCCCGAGACACTCACCACTGTAATCGGGTGCTCGGCGAAGTAATGAATCACCTTACGTGAACTCATGAAGACGCCGTAGGCTAGCTTCTGATAATGCGGGTACCGCTGCTTTGATATGGATAACACCTCGCTGAGATAGTATATGGGCCGTTGCACTCGATGGGCATGGCCTGCTTCTTAGCGTTCGACGATGAGGACGGTACTGACCACCCTGTTGGTGGCTGCCACATAATGTATAGAGGTTCCTTTTCGTGCGGTGCGACGAGCACAGGTGGAGTCGCCAAGACCCTCTTGAGGTCCGCAAATGCTGCTTGGGCTTCTGGCGTCCACTCGAATTTGTCTGATTTCTTCATTAGTTGGTAGAAAGGGAGTGCCTTTTCACCCAACTTACTAATGAACCGGCTAAGTGCTGCGACTCGGCCGGCTAGGCGCTGGACCTCCCGAAGCTTGGTGAGGATTGCTTCTATGTTTTCGGGGTTTGCCTTGATGCCTCTGGCAGATACGAGGTACCCGAGTAGTTGCTCAGCTGGTACGCCGAAGACGCACTTAGTTGGGTTGAGCTTGATCTTGTACACGTTGAGCGCGGCGAATGTCTCGCGTAGGTCGTCGAGGAGCGTGTCCTCTTGCTTGGTCTTGATGACTATGTCGTTGACATAAACTTGGACGTTGCGTCCTATTTGGTCCTTGAGGCAGGACTGCATCATGCGCTGGTAGATGGCTCCAGCGTTCTTGAGCCCGAAGGGCATAGTTTTGTAGCAGTATACACCATGGGGTGTGATGAATGCTGTCTTCTCCTCATCCTCCTATCGCATCCTTATCTGGTTGTAGCCTGAGTAGGCATCCAGGAAGGACAGTCGCGCGCAACCAGCCGTGGAGTCGATGATTTGAGGGAGGTGAAGTCGACGCACATGCGGAGAATTTTTATCTTCTTCTTCTCGACGAGGACTGGGTTGGCGACCCAGTCGGACTTCTTGATTTCTCGGATGAACTGGGCGTGAAGTAATCTGTCGACTTCTTGCCCTATGGCGGTGCGCTTCGGCTCAGAGAAGCGGCGCATGGTTTGCTTGACAGGTTTGGCATCTGGATAAATTTGAAGGCCGTGCTCGGCGAATTGCCTGGGTATACCTGGCATGTCGGCTGGACCAGGCGAAGATTTCCAATTCTCATGGAGGAACTCGACGAACGCGCTTTCCTATGCGGGAGACAGGCTTGATGACACGAGCACTGTCTTGGAAGCATCAGTCGGATGGACTTGGTGTTCCCTTGTGTCATCGGTCGTACTGAAGGAGGCGTCGGGTGCTGGCTTCTTGCTTGCAGGGAAGAGGGTTTTGTCATTGCCGAGTGAAAGTTCCTCGAGTTGCTGCTGCATGCCGAAGGACTCGGAGATCCTGCTGAATTCACGGTCGCAGTTGTCCGAATGTTGTAAGTCGCCACGCACAGTTATGACTCCCTTCGGTCCTGGCATCTTGATCATGAGATAGGCATAATGTGGAACTGCCATGAAGCGGGCGAACATCGGGCGCCCAAGTATAGCGTGGTACTACGATTTCCAGTCCATTACTTCGAAGTCAATCATCTCCTTTCGGAAGTGATCTGGTGTGCCGAAGATAACTTTGAGTGTGATTACTCCTTCAGGGTAGCCTGCTTTCCCTGGTACGATGCCGTGGAAGGTGTTGTCTGACCTTGCTAAGTTCTCCAGGGACCTGCCCATCTTTTGGAGTGTGTCGGCGAAGATGATGTTAATGCCGCTGCCATCGTCCATGAAGACTTTGGTCATGTGGAATTGCTCGATCTGTGCTTCGAGTACCAGCGTGGCGTGGCCTGGGCGCGGTACCTGTGGAGGGTGGTCCTCCCAAGAGAAGGTGATGCTGGTTTCCGAGCCCTTGAGGTACTCAGGTACGGCCGGTGGCATTGCGACGGCCTAGTAGACTTGGCGAATGACCAGTTTCTGGCACCGGTTTGATGGGCGCCTCTTCTGTATCATATTCATCTGCCCTCAAGCTTGAGGGTGCTGTTCCCCTGGCGCAGGAGGTGCTTCCTGTCTCTGCTGGTACTAGACTGCTCCTGCTATGTGCGCGGGGTGAGGTGCTGCTGCAGGTGGTCCTGGGAGAGCCAACTGTGGTGCTGGGACTGGAGTCAAGATTTTGGCGAATGCGCCGTTGATGCGGAGCATCTTCCGACAGTCTTTCAATAGGTGAGTTGAGACTAGCTTGCCGGTTTCTTCGCTCCTGAATAAATGGAACTTGCACGGTTCTTCGAGCTCCTGCTTGGGTGTAAGGTCCGGTCGCGAGGTATCGCGGGGCTTGCGTCGCCACTCGCGTCTCTGGTTCCCATCGGACTTGTACTCTTCCCGGCCTCGACTGCTCTGGCGATTGTTGTCACGGCTCCTGTCTTCTCGGGTGTCGGTAAATCCAGCCGCCACTAACTCGGCTGGCTCGCCTTCGTCGAAGCGGGCCTTGCGCTTGTGGCGACGATCGCTGCCACGGTTGTTTCTGCGGCCCCAGTTGCTTGGTTCTCCTTCCTCATCCGGGAACTCATTGCGTACAGAATCTTTGCCATCCGCCCACTCATTAGCGATCTTCATGAGCTCGACTACGGATTGTGGCCGGAGGCGACCGAAGGCCTCCCGAAGGTCGTGTCGAGTGACACCACGAATGAATGCGTCGATTGCTCTGTCCTCGGAGACGAATCTGACGGAATTGCGCATGAGTGTCCAGCGCTGGATGTAGGATCGTAGTGACTCGTCCTTCCGTTGCTTGCAGGCTTGTAGTTCCGCGAACGTCGCAGGCCTTGAGTATGTGCTGAGTAAATTCTTGACGAAAGCATCTTCGAACTGGTCCCAAGAATTGAACGAGTTCTGGGGCAGGTTCTGGAGCCAGGTGCGTGCTGATCCTACGAGCATCAGCTGGACATACTGCATGGCTGTTGTCGTGGTACCTCCTTGACAGTTGTCTGCGATGATGTAATCATTGAGCCAGAGTTTGGGATCCTGCGTGCCGTCGAACTTGACTGACTCGGACGTGAACTTGAAGCCTCGCGGTATTCTTGTGGCGTGGATGCGGTAGTGGAAACAGGCAAGACCGCAAGGTTCATTGTCGCCGTCCGAGTAAAGTTCCTCAGTCGGGGTACTGACGGGTCGATTGGAGCGATTGCGGTCGACTGTTCGCTGTGTGATGACATTGCGCAAGTCTTCCCCCTCTTGCAGGTGACGAACGGGTCGATCTCTGCGCGTTGCTCGTTCGCGGTCGCGCCTGTCGCGATCTCCGCGTGGTTGGGTCATTGTTGCTGGTGTGGCTCCTGAAATCAGCGCCTCCTCTGCTAAGCGGAGCGCCTGGATTTGTTGTCGATGTAAAGCTGCACGAGGGTCGCCCTCCGGAGGCTGTGTTGCCCGCAGGTACGTGGACAGCGACATGAGAGCACCCGAGGCTGTTCTGGGGATGGGTATCCCGTCTGCGTCTTCTGTCATAAACGATGAATCGAGGTTGCGAGTGGTCGCAGCCCTCTCAGCATCTGTCATCAGGTTAATACGCGGTCTGGAGCGCCTGTTGTCTTGCGTAACGGTTGGTCCTGAGGAGGAGAAGGAGTAAGCTGCTCGTCGAGCACTCGACGCGTCAGCGAGTTCTTTCCGTCTGGCGAGATCAGCTTTCTCGCGCAACAGCTTCTCGTTTTCCTTCCATACAAGGTATTGGTAAGCCATCATCTCTTCTCGGGTCGCCTCCACTGGGGGGAAGGTACATTCTTGGACGTGTTTCATGGCCTGGACCCCCATCTCTTGAGTGA
Organism: Poa pratensis; assembly: GCA_947311845.1. Lineage (NCBI taxonomy): Eukaryota > Viridiplantae > Streptophyta > Magnoliopsida > Poales > Poaceae > Poa > Poa pratensis. The sequence continues at coordinate 106,383,436 of CAMZMU010000063.1, forward strand.
TCGTCAGGGTTGTTACTTTGTCCGGCATGGTGACTTCCATTGGGAACGTAGGTTCCTCGCGGTGGGGGCCGGTTCCGGGTGTCCTGTTATTTGTTGCGTCCACAATGAAGACTTGGACGGGATAAGATTGCGCAGTCGAGTACGCGTTGCTGCTGCTGCTCTCACCGCCGGAACTGTCCTCGGAGCCGAAGATGGAGGCGACGTGGAAGATGACGCAGTCAATGCAGAACTCGTCAGGCGAAGCAGCAGTCGATGGTGTCGCGGGTGCCGGAGTCGAGGGAGACACGGGTGTAGTCGAGGCAGATGCGATCTCCGCGATCGAGGAGGGCGCGAGTCTCGTGGCCGGAGCAGATGCGATCTCCGTAGTCGATGAAGGCGTGAGTCCCGTGATCGGAGCAGATGCGATCTTCGCGGTCGGAGGCGAAAACGGTGTAGTTGATGCAGGCGCGATCTCCGTAGTCGACGAAGGTGCCGGTGATGTAGTCGAAGTAGGCGTGATCTCCGTAGTCGACGAAGATGCGGGTGATGCAGTCGAAGCAGGTGCGATCTCCGTAATCGACGAAGATGCGGGTGTGCGATCGAAAAGTCGAATCGTCCCCCACTTGTTCACATGGAATTTCATGCTACCGAAAGTAAGGCACATACCTCCGTAGAGATCAGCGTACACCAATCGGTGGGCCGGCGGGTGGGGGACGAATTCGAAGGAGCCGAAGCAGATCGGCGCCGCGATTGTCGGTGTGTCGATGGTCATTGCAGATGGAGCCGGTGCAACCATGATTCCAGCACTCTTCTTTCCCACAGACGGCGCCAATTGACGTGGTGTGGCCACGGCAAATCCCAGGGTCGAGTTCCCCAGGTTGATTGAGAGGGAGAAAGGTTGGAAAGCTGGTAGTTACCACGGCTGACAAGCAAGGCGTTTTACCCTGGTTCAGGCTTCCGGAGGATAATACCCTACTTTCAGCTTGTCTGTTATTGATAGTTGGGAGGTGTTACAATGGCGATCCTTGCGAGATGTCGATCTCGCTAGGGTTTTGGTGATGAAGTATGAGCGTGTCGTCTCTTTAGATCGGCGGCCCTCCCAGCCTTTATATTGAGGCTGGGTCTCGGGAGTTCGCAACCGACTAGGTTTACAGGTAAGACAAGTCTTTGCCGACCTATACTACACCTTCCTTGGGGCGCAATATGTCTTCTTTCGGCTCCCTTCGTGGGCCTTGTACATTGTCTTCTATTAGGCCGTCCATCGGGCCCTAGTCCTCACGTGCACCAGGTACCTTCATGGTGGGGCACCCGAAAGGTAGGCCCACGTCAGACACAGACGAACAGACGAACCAAAGTTTTTGCCTCATTTAAAAAAAATAAGGGGACGTCGTCCATGGCCGTCGCTAGCACCGGATGACACAAGGCTAGGTTTTCACCCTGGCATGAACTCTCACCTCCAGAACTAGGTACGGCAGGTCATGAGACTCCTACCACACCACCGTCACACACGTCGCACCCCAACCACCATGCCGCCCTGACGACCATGGCTGGCGTTCAGCATCCGAACCATGAGCATGCGCACACAACTTCGCGACTCCCTGCCATCCAGGGCCGCTGCCCTGACATCAATGGGACCAACCTCATTTGGCGATGGACCGCATGCACACAGCCGGCCAAGCCAGCAGTCGTACCGCTGAAGGTCCATCAAGGATACCTAGGAGCCCATAAAAAATCTCAAGTAAGTGTATGACTACACATATGCTCACTCCATGATAATTTTTATTTCTACATGTCCTAATTCTTGTTTCATAACCCAATTGGCACATACACAAGATTTTATCACCGGCTCTAAGTAGACACTTCCTTTTCACCTAATTTCTTAGCTTCACACTAGACTTGTTGTCGTTTAACTTTGCCGTTATTTTCCAAAGGGTGATGCTCATGTCATATGTGGTGGCCAGCCTTGCCAATAAATAAGTGGGCACACGGAGGATGCGAAAAACCGTTAAAAGATGGGAATAGTCAGCAATTATCACTTTCATGGACATCATGTCCTATTTAAAACCAAAATTTGTCCTCATGGAGAATGCAGTCGATATTCTTAAATTTGTGAAAGGATATCTCCTAGACATGCATTAAACAGCGGCTGTGGGATACTAATCATGACCGGGATCAAAGTAATATATCTCCTGCTCTTCTAAACATACACTTTGAGTGGCATGAGTTTTCGAGCTTCTTTGCCACTCGCCAATGCATACGTACTCGTCGTGACCAACCTAGTAGCATAAAGGTGTGGAGCATGATATAGTATACCATCCAAAATGGCAGGAGCTGAGCTCTCGAAGAGGAAGGAGTTTGATTTTGAGGTCCATAGTGATTTGGCATATGGTTTGAGCGCTTGATGTGGATAAGATCGTATGGTGTTTACATCTCCCAACCCCCCCACACACACACAAAAGAGTCGTACTCAACGCTAACTCGTCATCATCATGTGGAGGGGGTGGGTGGAAATTGAATGACATCTCATCAATTTTCTTCACCCTTGATGTAACATACAAATCTCATAAGAAAGATGAAACAACACTTAAAGAGTAGCCAACTCTTTAAGTAGAAGAAATTCACCTTTAAGTTTTTTTGAGGCACTAGTTGACATGTACGTGCAACGCACGTCTCTACACATGTTCAATAAGAAAAATATTCTATATAATGTTAACAATATTTTGAGGAATGTTTTTTATAGATAAACCAACAAACAATTAAAAATAGATATGATACAAACCCATGCAATATTTGTGAGCGCTATGTTCCAATAGTCATCATGTTGTTTGTTACAGAGGGAAAAAACTCAAACACCAGCAACAAGACCGGTAAGAGATATGAAAATATCCATAAAATATTTAACTGAGACACATATTTATAAGATATTAATAAACTACCCAACAACATTAAGTTTGACCTAAAAATACAAAAACGCCCGAATCATATTGCTGATCAAAATATTTAGCAAACATGTCTGGGCGTTGCAACGGCGAGAGAGAAATTATGCGTCGCAGAGACGCACAATCGCCTCCTCAAGTTTTTTTTCCTTATTCCACATGTAAACATTCCAAGCATATAAATAAACAGTTACATAATACCTCAAAAGAAATAAGTTTCTACTTTGTTTAATTGAAATTTTATTCGATAAAAAGTATAATTAATTTACATGGAAGAACTCAGAAGTCATACATTTTTGTTCAACTATCTCTGCAGCAGCATGGGCCATGAAACCTTCAAATAGAAACATGGTTCTACCGGATGCGCATGCATGCACATTGCCCCCCGGTCATCCATCCATCTATCCTAGAGAAGCTGCACTCGGACATCACCGCAGCCCCGTCACGACCTGACCTGCGGGTGCCACTTGATCAGTATGAGCACATTGACAGAGATATCAGTCTCTGCGCGACGTACCTGGAGGTCCGTAGCAACTTGACTGCTCTAGACGGCTCATTGCTGAGATGCGGGTCATCCCTGTGCGCAAGAGAGATGAAGACGGAGAGATTGTAGGCCTTGTCGAGCTCCCTTATGCGTCTGCTGCTCGCCGCCTTGGCGACCCAGGCGTTCACAGCGGGAACGTGCCAGGCAGGCCTCATCGAGCTCCCATGTCGCGTCGTCCCCTATAGGCAAGCATGGCCTCGTTCCCCTGCCGTTGCGGCCGCTCGCACACAACGATGCTGTCAGCGAGAGGAGACGTACGGATATTTTGTCAAGAGCTATCTGTCCTCGGAAGAACTTGGCGTTCGACGGACTGGGGTGGAGCGGGGCGGATCCTGAAAGGGATGGATCGGGGAGGGGTAGACGGAGGTCGCCCGCGACCAGGGACGTAGCGACGCCTAGCGAGCCGGGGAGAAACGGATCATGGCGGAGCTCTCCGACGACCAGGGATGTGCTAAGGCATGGCGGAACACGCCGGCGAGCTGAGCCCACGGTCGAGGTGGGGTGCACCGGTGAACATGCTAGGGCGGGGCGGAGCACGCCGGCGAGTAGAGTCCACGGCCGGGGTTGGCGGGGATCAAATCGACGAAGCTGTTGTCGGCGTTTTTGGGGAACGGGAGAAGAAACAACAGTCGGATAAGGTGCTGAAGTGTTTCTTTTAGCGGTGGCAATCCGTGTAATTTACAGGAAAACGAAAAGGTGTGTTGAGTTGTCAAACATTGGAGCGATCTGGATCATTGATCAGATATTGAACGACACAAATTTAATGTATCCCGAACATGTTTGCTCTTTTAATAGTAAGTATAGATAAATTCACCTTTAAGTGTGGGTGTGAAACCACTCATTTAGCTGGCCTGAAGCCTGGCCCGGCCCGAGATATGGCGGCGTACCCACCCGAGCCGTGCTCTCCCTCCACCGCGCGTTAGTGCCGCATAGACGGTGCGCCGCCTGCGTGGTTCTGGTCATGGGCCGGCCCATTTCTCTGCGCAAGCAAAATTTCCGCTCCGTGGTCGCGCGCGAGAGCAAAAACTATTTGTCTACTAGGACTCGAACCACCAACCTCGTAGCACATCATCGACTGCGCTAGCCAACTAGTACATGCGATGATTGTGTCAACCTAGTTCACTAAAGTTTTAATAGCATTGACTTTTTGACTGATTTTAAATATATCTTTCCTGTTATATTTTTAATAAACCGGAAATTGAGAACCATTTTAAGTTTGTAATTGTTTTTTAAATGGAACCATTGTTAAATTTGGAACCATTTCAAAAAGAAATCATTTTTAAATTTGGAACCATATTAAAATTTGGTACCCTTTTAAAAAATGAACAATTTTTAAATTTGGAACAATTTTTAAAAATTGGAACCATTTTTAAAATGGAACCATTTCCAAATTTGGAATCATTTTCAAAATGGAACCATTTTCAAATTTGAAAACATTTTAATTCGGAACCTTTTTTAAATTGGAACCAATTTAAATTCGGAACCATTTTCAAAAATTGAACCGTATAAAAATGAATCATTTTCAAAATGACAATTTTCAGATTTGGAACAATTTTCATATTTGGAACCATTTTAAATTTGGAAACATTTTTAAATATGGAACATTTTCAAAAATGGAACCAATTTCCAAATTTGGAACCATTTTTAAATTTGGAACCTTTTAAATTCGGAACCATTTTCAAAATGAACAATTTTCCTATTGGGAACCATTTTAAAATTCAGAACCATTTTAAAATTTGGAACCATTTCTAAAAACGTAACCGATTTTCAAATTTGGAATCATTTTAAATTCGGAACCATTTTTAATTTGGAACCATTTTCAAAATCGGAGTCATCTTTTCCGGTTCGAAACCATTTTCAAAAATCGGAATAATTTTTCTGTTCGGAACCATTTTTAAAAAGAACCATTTTTTCGGTTCGGAACCATTTTAAAAAATCAGAACCATTTTTTCGGTTCGGAACCATTTAAAAAAGGAACCATTTTTTCGGTTCGGAACCATTTTCAAAAAGGAACCATTTTTGAAAAACGGAACCATTTTTTCGGTTCAGAACAATTTTAAAAAAGGAACCATGTTTAAAAATCGGAACCATTTTTTTTCATTCGGAACCATTTTTTTGGTTCGGAACCGTTTTAAAAAAGGAAGCATTTTTTCAGTTCAGAACCATTTTTTCGGTTCAGAATCATTTTAAAAAAGGAACCATTTTTTCGGTTCAGAATCATTTTCAAAAAAGAACCATTTAAAAAAAATCAGAACCATGGTTGGGAACCATTTAAAAAACGGAACCATTTTCGAAAAATCGGAACCATTTTCAAAAAATCGAAACCTTTTTTTTGATTCGGAACCATATTCTAAAACCAGAACCACTTTATTTTTTTTCGGTTAAGAACCACTTTCAAAAAGAAAACATTTTCGAAAAACCAGAACCATTTTCTAAATAATTTTTTTGCAAAAAATGATCCATTTTTAAAGTATGCGAAAATTAAAACATAAAAAGGAAAAAAGTGAAACAGTAAAACGGTAAACAAAAAAAACCGAAAAAGAAAATAAAAAACATAACGGGAAAAGATAAAAAAGAAAAGAAAAAAACGGAAAATAAAAAAGAAACAGAAACATTTGGAAACTGGAAACATATAAAAGTAGGAATCTAAAGACTACATCCTTGGGCAGGCCAGCCCGCTCCTCAGAGCTCAGACAACCTCGGCCGTCGAAACTCATCCCAGATGCGATCCTGGCCGTCCGTGCGCTAGACTTCCCCCATCGGCGAGTCGATTCCTACACGCCTGGAGCTACTCCGTGTCGCTGCGGGTGGCCCCAGATTTTTGGGACCCGCGTGTCAGCCTGTGGGGTGGTTCGTGCCCGTGTGCGCTGCGAATGGCGGTGGCAGGGGTCGTTATTCCGACGGCGCCGCTCTGGGCAAAATGGTCATTTCGCCATGGGGGTATATAACTCGCTCACCGCAGTGGAAAACCCTAGCCACCAATCCCCTCGCGCGTGCGCTCCTCCAATCCCCTCGCTCTCCTCCCTAGCCGCCTCTCACCCAATCCCCTCGCGCCTCTCCATGGTCGCCGCCGCCGCCTCGCGGAGCCACCACGTCCTCCCCGCGTTCCTGCAAGCCACCACCGCCGTCTGGCTCTCTGCAGCCGCCGTGGCCTCGAGCCGCGCCGAGGAGGAGGAGGTGGCGCGGGTGGCGGCGGGCGGGGAGGGAGAGACGCAGGTGACGGAGGTGGTGGTGGTGGCGATGGAGAGGGAGGGGGAGGTGGTGAGGCCTCCGTGGTGGCAGACGCCATCTCCGCCCGTCGCCCGGAGGCCATATGCTTCTCTCCTCCTCGCATCTGAGCTCTAGACAATCATTTCTCGATCTAGGGTTTCCAACAGCAGTCCTGCCATTTGCGCCGCCGCCACCAGCGGTCCTTACCGTCCCCGATGGTTGCCGCCTCGAGGATGAAGACGAGGAGTACCCGTGCTGCCTTGACCTCCGGTGATCTACAGGTTCTCATCTTTTTCTCTCTTCCCTCTCTCTATCTCCTCAAGATGGACTTGATGTTCGGCCGGCTGACAGCGAGCTATTTTTTGGCGCCATGGCTGGAGCAGGTTGAGCTCCAACGACGGGGCCTACTAATCCGGTGGTTGAGGTTGAGTACAGCAACGCCTTGTGTTCCATTCCCTCACCTCTTCCCATCCCCAGGCCAGTTGGTAAGTCCCCAATCCTCACAAAACTCTCTCTTGTGCTTCCCCTTTCTGTTATGTGCTGCCATTTCTTTTGGATTGGATTCGTGTTCATGATCTGGAAGGGCCCCTCGCAGGAGCAACGCCATGAGGCCATCGTCTCTTTGCTTCAGGAGTACGATCTTGGTGTCTTGCTTAGGGGAGCAGCTCACAGAGGAAGTACGAGGGATGGTTGGAGCTCTGTTTCTTGGTTGCCAAAATATTACAGTAGACTAATTCTTAGTTCTGATGTGTCCTCATTTCGTGTATTCAAACAGATTAAATGAAGACGTGTACAGCTTAATCTTGATCCAATATAGGAGATGCTTCCACATGCCTCTGGCCTGGTTACGTTTGGCGAGATTTAAAATTTATGTTGCCTGGTGTTTACACATAGAAACATAATTACTCTTTGTTAGTTACTCTAAGATGGTATGTTGAAAGTCTGCTGATTTGTTTTGCTTCATGTACTGTATCAGCTCCTCCATTTGGAGATATCAAATTTTTCTGTGGCTCCTCACTATAATTCAGGTTGGTTAATACTGCCTGTTACTATCCTTACTTTCTCCATATCTTTTTAGGAGAAGAAATAGAGAGAATAACCAGTCATTTGGTGGTTCTTTCATTTCATCTAGGTGTTGGATTTAGGATTCTTTCAATCTCCAAATGATATAGGAGGCATGCAATCAAGTTCCGTCTTTTACATCTTTTGATATATGTTATGATTTAGGGATGTATTCTTTTCTGTTGTAGTACCAACTGTGGAGTATTCATTTGCACTTGGAACTTATGTTTTCTTATTTCAGAGTTTAATCATGATTACGTATGAAGCAGCATAGTTGATGGTGATCCCTAGAGCTCTAATATGTAGTTTCCGTCATTACTATGTTGCTTCTATTTGTTAAAACTGTTGTTCAATGCATCTGCCTCCGCTCCTTGCATGGTATTACAAAAAAGTGTTTTATATGCTGTGGCGCTTGCTTCAATTATTTATAAAAGTGCAGTTCAGTGCATGTGGATAGTAGGGCACCATTAATAGATTAGAAAGCTGACAAGAAAGAAGTCCAATTTCATTATGATTAGAATTGTGGTTCAAATAAAATTTGTGATTCCATACATATTGTGGGTTCATTATTGTGATTAGATCTGCTTTTCAGTGCCTATAAATAGTTATTTTACCACACCTTGAAGTTAGCAAGGTGATACAGAAGTGCTCCTTTTATTATGGATAGGAATGCAGAGCAAATGAATGTTTTATACATCATTGTCAATTGGTTAATCTTTATTCAGAACCATCTTTTCTCCCTCCGCCAGAACTGCTATGTTTGGATTGTCAATTAGGCGTGAAGGAGAAGCCCAGCCCCAATTTCCAGGACTACAGGATCTGTTTGACGAAAGGTATTTTTTCCTATGTTTGAATATTGCGTAGTTGTTGTCATGTATATTGATGAGAGGATCCATGGTGCACGATGAATGTATTTACTATTAAATGTAGATAATGGTACTATGATACTATAAAATAAAATTCTGAAAATATTAGAGCTGAAACTTGGTCACAGACTCACAGTAGAATAAGTATTCAGTAATAAAATTGAGCATTCACTTGATATTCTGAATCTGGAGCTTTATCACCCCGCCAACGATCTGTTTACATTGTTTTCGCTATATCACCCAGTCAATTTCTATTTCCCTCTGTATATTTTCCAGAGTCATTTCAAAAAGGGAAAATGTAGCATTGAGAAGTCTTTTGATATTCTTATATGATTGTCCAGGAGGTTACGTTTGCATAAGTTTTTTGCTTTACAGAATACATAAATGTCCTGGGTGGTGGCGAAAATGAAACGTAAAAATGCAGTAGGCCTTGATGTTTGAATTGTAGGGATAACTATTATAACTTGCAATTAAGAATTTTATACCATGCTTGTGCGATGCGGCCTGGTACATTCTTTTCTTAAATGCATGTTATTTATTTTGTCATCTTTTGGAAAAACTAATCTGAGAATTGCTACTTGAACTGCATTTGGTGTTTTTTTGGCTTTTAACCTTCATATTATATATACAGCATGCATGACCTGTCATTTCACATTTTCTATAATGGGATATGAGGAACTAACCTTCTACACATTAGGTTGACCTGCAGTTTAACTGCTTTTTTGCTGCTGAAGTTAATTTTTTTAATTCTGAATTTTGTGAGTGAGAAGCAGCAAGAACGTTTTTGGCTATGGAGCCTAAATCTTCCTGTTAGTTTCATGCACATCATTACACTTTTGCATCCATTGGCGTCACACATGGGTAGAGGTGAAGAAGTTGGTGGTATATTCTCTCAATTCTAGCTGAAGCCGGTAGAAAACTGATGATTAGCGAAAATATGTTCATTTAGTGGTCACATATGAGGACATTTCTTAAGGTGTTATTACCTCTGTTCCACAACGTAAGATGTTGTAGTAGGCTTACATTGTTTACTAAAACTGCTTATATTTTTGGAACGGAGGTAGTATAATTTATCATCTTCTGTTTCACCTTTTATTATATATTTTTCTCTCCAGAGCCACCTTCCATGCATACCAGAGTTGAAGGGTACAACATCATGGCCCGAGTCTTGCACAGGCGCCTGCTTCTCCTCCGCAACTACCCTCCGCTTATTGTGTGGCTTCTCGGTGTGAATAATGCAGATCATGGCCCTCCGCTTATTGTGTGGTTTGGATTTGTAGGTTGAAGGTGATGGCCGTGATGATTTTTTCTTGCTTTATATTGATTTGCTCTTTGAGGGCTTCAAGTATTTAGTCTGCTAACTATTTTCCTTGGCTGAATGCAACGAGATTAGTACTATGGGCTGCTAATTATTTTCCAGCATGTAAACAGAATATTTGTCCCTCTAATTGTTTCTGTTTTCATGATTATAGGTATTGCAGCAAAGTTCAGATCTTGTGCCCAGAGTTGATGGGATTGGATCTAGGAGATGAAGAGCCCAGTAAGGAGTGATCGAGTCAAATGTTGAATCTGCGATTTGATGAATGTCGAGGTGATTATACGACTAGCTCTTCATATGTTCAATAAAATAATACTTTTGCAGAAATACCAAATTGTTGTTCTCAATGTTTTATTTATTATAAGAAATGGTACATGCTCTTAATATATAAGAAATCATCTTATATGTACCCATAGATGCCTACATGACTTCTATTTATTTCCGATAAATATGAATTCTATTCTAATATGCTGGGGTCATTGAGCTGATCACACATAATTTTTAATCTGTCACCCAGTTGTAATGAGATGAATTTATATATCCTTAAATACAAGGAAAGTAGTCACTTTTCTGTGTTTCTTATCCTCATTCATGGAATTACATATTGCAGTTTACTGGCAATTCCCAGTGGCATGCCCTTTTCTTTGCCTGGATGAAATAAGATAGGTCGTTACAGTTCTTCGATTATCTTGGTTTAGTTTTTTACTGCACGGGAATAACAAAGTTAATATTGTTGCTCACGTTCGTGTTTGTCGTTACCAAACCAAATGGTTGCAGTAAACAAGGGATTTGGTAATGGTTGCACTTCGACCGGCGGTTTTGTGGCTGGCACTTTGACCAGCGGTGTGGCGGCTGGCACTTCGACTGGCGGGCTTCGTCTTTGGCGACCGTGCAGCGGCTTGCACCTCTGGAATGTGTGCAAGCAGGTTGGGGTCTATCACTTCTTGCTTCTTTGTCGTCTGAGAGGTGGAGCTAGATACTGGATGGCAGAGCTTATATTTGCTGCTTTGTCGTCCATGTATCTGAATGAACGTACACACCATTGCTAATTTATTTGGTTTCTATTTCTGTTTAGCAGGATGTCATTTTCGTGGTCTTCTTTCCAGCCTTCCAGAGCGCTTCTGTGAGACTAAATTGTCACTTGTCAGGTATATATTTGTATTCCCTGTCCATGTATATGTATGTGTTATTGTGTATCGATAAGAAAAGGCATATACATGAGTGTTGGATTAAACGATATCAGGTAGAGTTGTATTCCCTGTCCATGTATATGTATGTGTTATATTTGTATTCCCTGTCCATGTATATGTATGTCCAGTTCAAAAAGCTGCTAAGTTATCCTGTGTTGTATCGGTGGTTAATATGTAGTGACGAGAACTATGATCAAGTAGGTATGTTCCCGTGATTCGGCTATCCATATTTATGGCAGTCTGTCATAGTTCGAAAATTGAAGCTCTTTTAATCGTCTGAGGATTCGTTAAACTATATATGTATACTTCATCGTTTGCATCTCCATGTTGCTTAAGGATTTCATTATACCTACTCATTTCACATACGATTTCAGATACGATCAAACTCATTCGAGTAAAATTATCCTTTAAATGATCTGTTTGAATGGTGGTAACCACGGGCAAGTAATTCAAAGAAGAAACAAACGCCGCGCGGCGCCGCGCCGTTCGAATCTAGTAATGATACATTGACGTAACGATGAGCCTAGCGCGCTGGTTGTGTTCAACCTACACGCACGCGGCATGTATTATCATTTTTCTCTGTTGAGAAGTGTTAATGGGCCGGCCCATTAACGCGTCGCGGGAGGAACCCGCCGCTCGAGCTAGGGGCGCCAACGGGCGGCGTATAGGAATTGCCTCTCCCTCCTCCGTATCCCGATTCCCGACCCACTCTTCCCTACTCTGGCTGCTCCCCGACCCCGCACCTCGCCTCCACGTACGCCGCCCCGCTTTTCCGGCAGCCCGAGCTCCACCGTCCACCCTTTCGTGGACCGCTGCTCCTCCCCGAGGTCACGCTCGTCTCGGACGCCGTCAGCCGCTGCCCAGAGGTCGCCGCGTCGTGCTCCGACAGCCGGCCACCGCCAGGTCGTCGGCCCAAGATTCGACCTCCTGCCGCCACCAGGTGAAGGTCATGGCGGGTACGTTCGCACTACGCCTCGGGTCGCGCCTCGCGGCGCTGCCTCCGGCGAGTGCGACGAGCGGAGGAGGAGGTGGCCGCCCTGCCAGCACACGAGCGCTGTAAGTGGAAAAAACTCGGTTTTCTCTACTAGCTTTCTTCGTCGGTCTCGTGGCTCTTTGCTGGGGGTGGCCTTCGGGAGACAGGGGTAATGGGCGGCTCGTCGTCTCGAGCTGCGGACTGCGGATGTATTTCAACATACACGGCCGTAGCTGCAGGTTTCGTGGTTAGATCGGATTGGATTGTTCGCCCCTTCCGCGTCCGTGCATCTCGCAGTTATCACTCGCAGGCAGTGGTCTGGTCTAGAAAGTGAACGATTAGAAGGACGTCATCATGTAATCCAGGAATTATGTTTCTAAGTTTTGCACTAAAGAAGCTCCCTGATTTGTTTGTCACGATTTGGTGATGCAGCTCGAGGTCCAACATAGTTTAAGCTATGTTCAACTATAGGAGAATAGGGCGAGTTTGGATGAACACGAAGAGAAATGAGACCACACAAAATTATCTTTCATTCATTGCATACACGGAAATGAATAGATGGTCAATTGACGCGTGGAAACAAAAGCACAACAGAAAACAAAGTAATCTAAATAACAACTCAAGAGGGCAAAAAAAGAAGGATCGGGGAGGGTTGTTTTGTTGTTGTGCCTGTTTGTTGTGGCACGTTGTGGTCTTGTTTGTGGACATATTTAGTTATTGAAGTAATGACAAGCAGAGTCTCTGGTCTGGTTCTATCCATCTTCATGGTATCATAGCAGACGATTTTCATATTCACCTAAACTAGCAAGCTCTGTTTAAGAGCGGAACAAGCTTAGATGAAGATGAAGATCGGATGGTGTGATACCATGTACAGTAGAAGAATACAAAGAGACCACATCTTGTCATTTACTCCCTCCGTTCCACAATATAAGCCGTTTTAGCTAGCTCTTTTATCTAGCTAAAACAGCTTATATTATGGAACAGACTGACATCAAATAAGTAGAGTGAGTAGAAGAGCACTTGGCGTGCGGTAACAGAAGTAGCACAATGATGAAACAAACTAATCTAACTAATTGCTCGACAGGGGACGGACAAGAGAGAGCAATATTCTACCGTTGTGCTTCAGTTCTGCATTTTAAGTGCATCTATTGTGTCTTGCTCTGTTTATTAAATGCATGCAAAGATGAGTGTGCTGGCCTTGTGCTGTCAGCCTATATGTTTTCAGTGTGGACCATCTTTCTGTTCAGTCATACTAGCAACTCTGTCCATCTAGGAGAATAGAGCGAGTTTAGATTGTTCGCCCCTTCCGTATCCGTGCATCTCCCAGTTATCACTCGCAGGCAGTGGTCTGTTCTAGAAAGTGAACGATTAGAAGGATGTCATCTTGTAATCGAGGAATTCTGTTTCTAAGTTTTGCACTAAAGAAGCACCCTGATTTTTTTGTCACGATTTGGTGATGCAGCTCGAGGTAAAGCTGTGTTCAACTATAGGAGAATAGGGCGACTTTGGATGAACATGAAGGTCAATGTCTTTGATGCCATGCAGGAGAATAAAATGAGACCACGCAAAATTATCTTTTCATTCATTGCATACATAGAAATAAATAGATGATCAATTGACGTGTGGCAACAAAAGCACAACGGAAAACAAAGTAATCTAAAGAACAACTCAATTGGGCAAAAAAGAAGGATCAGTGAGGGTTGTTTTGTTGTTGTGCCTGTTGTGGCACGTTGTGGTCTTGTTGTGGACATATTTGGTTATTCAATTAATGTTAAGCCGAATCTCTGGTTTGGTTCTATCCGTCTACATGGTATCATACTATCATAGCAGACGATTTTCGTACTAATCTAGCAAGCTCTGTTTAAGAGCAGAACAAGCTTAGATGAAGATGAAGATCGGATGCTCTGATACCATGTAGAAGAATACAAAGAGACCACATCTTTTAATCTAACTAATTACTCAACAGGGGACGGACAAGAGAGAGCAATATTCTACTGTTGTGCTTCAGTTCTGCATTTAAGTGCATGTATCTTTCTGGCTCTGTTTAGTGAATGAATGAAAAGATGAGTGTGCTGGCCTTGTTCTGTCAGCCTACATGGTTTCAGAGTGGACCATCTTTCTGTCCAGTCAAACTAGCAAACTCTGTCCATCTAGGAGAATAGAGCGAGTTTAGATGAACATTAGGATCAGCCGCTCTGGTACCATATAAGAGAATATAACGAGACCGCACACACTTATTGTCATTCATAAAATATAGTAAGATAAAGAGTAGATCGAGAGCAGACAATATGATTTTGTTATTCAACGAATGACAGGATGAGTGTGTCTGGTCTCATTTGATTCACAGATATGGTATCAAAGAGCGCAATTTTTCTATTCACTTGATCTAGCAAGCTATGTTCAGCTATAGGAGAATAGAGCAAGTTCAGAGGGACATGAATACAGAGCAGACGACTCTGATACCATATAGGAATAATGCAATGAGACCATACATACTTAATTTTTTTCATCCATTGAATAAATAGAGATGAATTTAAGAGCACATGATGTGCGTATACAGAAAAAGCTAAAATAATCTAGGCTAAAATAATACTTCCAGAGGGAAGTTTTTTTTCTCGAATACACATTTTACAGCTTGTCATTTCGCGCTTGAAGAAGAAAACATCTCATCTAAAAGAAGATTTTGAATTCTGTTCATTGTCTGGAATTATGTAGGTCTTTCAGATTCCAATAACTGCCACTGAGATTATGATGGCATGCTCTTCATTATTTAGCAGCAAGTTAAATTGCATTTATTATGGTCTTACGGTGTAGCCACAATTAAATTGCATTTATTATGGTCATAGGGTGTCAAAGAAGCCAAACAAGGACCACCATTTGTGGATTAGGAAGGATTCAGCTGGGTCAGGAAAGAAAGCTCTTTGTCTTGTTAATACTGTAAGATAATAACACCACTCAGTCATGATGTTTTCACTTCGCCTCGTTGAATGTGCGAAATCAGTTTAACAAAATGGTGTCTTTGGTATTTTATTTTCTCTTAGTGCCTCTCTAATTTGTAAGCATTTTTTATTAGCACTTGTATTGTTTGGCTTAAAACTGATATGTTCTCAAACCAGTCTCTGGAACCATCTCTCTTAGGTTTCCAAGCTACCGAATGAAAAAGAAGCTGTTTATGGTGCATTGGATAGGTGGACTGCTTTTGAGCCTGAATTTCCTATTATAGCAGCAGCAAAAGCTTTGGAAATGTTGAAAAAGCGAAGAAAATGGCTACAAATTATCCAGGTAACTTATGTGAACTAAACCTAATTAGTTGTTAGTCTGTCAAGATCACAGCAAATTCCTCTTTAGAGTTATGTTCAGCAAGCTCATTTTCTCACATACCTGTCAATTGTTAATGGTTTCGCAGGTAACCAAGTGGTTGATGAGTAAAGGTCAGGTGATGACATGGACAACATACGATACACTGTTGTTGTCTCTTTTTATGGATGGAAGACTAGATGAGGTTGAGTCAGTTTGGAATACTATCATACAAACTTATACACGCTCAGTGCCCAAGAAGTTGTTCTCTCGGATGATCCAGATTTACAACACACGCCATCTTCCAGGCAAAGTTTTGGAGGTTAAATTTTGACTTCTTTCTTACTTATCTTGAAGATTTAGGCAACCTTGACCTTTTAACACATTTGCTGCAGTCTTAATTTTCGTTACAAGAATCATTTCCTGTAGTCTTTATGAGTGATTCATTTCAGGCTTCTTAACTTTCCCATGTTCCTGCTGTTTATGTTGACTGTTAGGTGAATAATTAATGATATTAATTGCGGGGCAATCTGTGCTGTAAGGATCAACTGAATTTGGGTGGTGTCTTGCTGGTTGGTCAAGGTTGGATGTTAGTCTAATGTTTTCTCCTTGTCGATTCAGATATATGCTGATATGGAGGAATTAGGGGTGCGTCCGGACGAGGATACAACGAGAAGGATCGGACGAGCATTTGCGAGCTCCGGCCAGGAAGATAAGCAAAAGCCTGTCCTAGAGAAATACTTGAAAAAGTGGAAGTACATCCATTTCAACGGCGAGCGCGTTCGGGTGCGGAGGGCAGGACCATTGGCCTAGTAACCGTTGTGTTAATAGTGAGGAATAGGTTGGCCTGCAATCTTCCTCCCATGTTCCATGTGAGCACGCCAGATGGAAGGAAGTGCGGAAATTGTAGTGCTCTCTAGACAAATGATAATACAGCTAACATGCTAATGATCTAGGTATCCAAACATGTTTAAGTTGTGATGTTTCATACAGGTCGGGTAGTCTAAAATACCGTAGGAACAAACTTCTTATGAACCAAGTTTGTTAACCTGCTACGACTTGTGCCCTTACAGTTGGGTCCCGCTCCTGATAAATTGTGTACTTAGAGCTGCCAGGTTACCCTTTTTTTTAAGTGCACCATGTGGGTATTCTACAAGGTGGCTGTATTTTTGTCTTATTTGAAATGCATCATGTGGTATCCTCCCTTTTGTGCTTATCTTTCTTGTGTGGGTGATATAAATCCTGTTTGTTCTGATGCCTGCTCAGCCAGACAAGCAGTTGGATATACCATCGTTGCTGTCTTTTGTGCCCGTGTTTCGTACTAGCTGCGTTCTGCTACTGCTTGTGCCTGAGAGCCACACAAGATCGTGTGTCCCTTTGCTGATATTTTTCATCTGACAGGTACTCATCATGTCTTAACTGTGTGCTTCGAGAATGTACTAGGGAGTTCTTTCTAATTAAACAGATGTTGTCAGCCTCTGCTCTGTTGCGGAGACCACACATGAGTTCGCACCAGCCACCAGATAATTCCTGGAAAAACGCAGACCGCTTCGAATTTTGCATGTTAGTTTTCGAAATAAAGACTTGCAACTCAAATGAAAGGGACAATGTGACTCGATCGCTCACTCTCAGTCTCAAGGCGACAAT
Source organism: Poa pratensis (assembly GCA_947311845.1). Lineage (NCBI taxonomy): Eukaryota > Viridiplantae > Streptophyta > Magnoliopsida > Poales > Poaceae > Poa > Poa pratensis. The sequence continues at coordinate 106,400,458 of CAMZMU010000063.1, forward strand.
CCTGAAATCTCCGGAACTATACACACCAGTGGACGCGGGCCGCCCGCCGTGCGCGGCGCTGATTCGCTGCTTCATCCGGCTGGCTCCAACACCACAGGTTAGCCGCTCCAACTAGGAGCACAAATGGATGGAATCATGGAATTCTAGAAACTTCGTGCCCTAGCTAGTACGACTAGGAGGTTGTAAAGAAAGCCGGAGCTACATATACTTTCAAATTGAACGATTTTCACACCCAAGAATCAGGAGATTCCAATTTATGGAAAAATTTCATATACAAGTCTTTTGTATCAAAGGAACGGCGCACCCAAAGTTTCAATGTATTGTGTTTCTACACCTCAACTTCGTGTAAAAAAACATCGATTCCAATCTCTTTTTCATACTCATTGCCATTTTTTATTTGTTCTATAAAAATCACAACTATTATGTAGTTTTATAGAAGGTAGGCTCAAGATGAGCCCGGCTTTAAATTAATGAAGCCACACACAGCAGAGTCACAAGGTTCAATACAACACAGGGCGAGTGCCCACGAAATACCAGCACAGACAAGCAGCCCACAAACTGCTACAAGCTCGCTACAACTAGTGCTAAGAATAACAACGGTCTAGACAACTAGAAAGCGGATAAACTGAAGATATAGCAGGAGGGAGATCACTCCGGATCCTCCCGAACTGACGAGTAGAGTGAGCGAATCCTGCCAATCGTCACTTGGATCATCTCCCGGTCTTGGCTCCTAGCCACTGGCTTCCACAACTGCAGGTACATAGAGAGTTTGTATAATCCATCAGCCGGGTGTGCCGGGAAGGTCCCCTCAATGCAGAACTTGTTTCTGGTGTTCCACATGGACCAACACAAGGCAGCACAACAAATCCAAAGCGCCCTCCTATCCTGCCCCGAATGGGCGTCGATGAGCCTATAAAGGTCTGCAAAGCACGAGGGGTTCCAAGAGCACTGGAGGAGCTCTCTAGCTGCGCTCCACATGAACTTGGGGAGGGGCAAGTGAAAAAGATGTGGTTCGTGTCCTCGAACTCCCCACATAGGGCGCAAAGGCCTGAGGAGGGGCCCCATCTCCTAGCAATGTTGTCATTAGATGGAGCCGCTTCCTAATAAGCTGCCACAGGAACACTCTGACTTTGAGGGGGACCCCAATCCTCCATATCTCCCCAAAGTGTTTTGTGGGAGTGCCCTGGCAGAGTTTTTGGTAAAGGGATTTAACCGAGAACCTCCCCGAGGGTTCCAAAGTCCACCTAATACGGTCCGGGTCATGGGAGAGTTGGACCGCTGCGATCTCGCGCATAAGGTTGGTCCATTCGACCCACTCCAGGCCCCCCATCTCGCGGCGAAGGGGGATGCGCCACCCACCGGGGTCGAACGCTCTGGCAATAGCAACCTCAGGCTCTGAGGTGATTGCAAAGAGGGCAGGGAACCTGACACTGAGAGGGGCCGATCCAACCCACAAATCCAGCCATAGTCTGGTGGAAGCCCCGTCGCCCACTAAATGCTTGGCCCCCAAGCTGAACACCGGCTTAATCTTTTGGATGGCCATCCAGAACTGCGACCCCTGCCCGACCCAGAAATCCTTGGATCTAAGGTACTTACCTCGGAGGATGTCAGCCCACAGGCCCTCCTAACCGGAGAAAAGTCTCCAAATCCACTTGGCCATCAAGCATGTGTTCATGAGTTTGGTGTCAATGATGCCTAAGCCCCCCAAGGCTTTCGGCTTGCATACAACTGACCACCGGACCCAATGGTATTTCCGTTTTTTTCCGTTTGCTTCCCAGAAGAATCTGGAGCGGTATTTGTTCATAGTTCCATGGACCCTGTCCCCCAACAGGCAGGACCCCATGGTGTGGAGAGGGGTAATGGATAAGCAAGCGTTAACCAGCGTAAGCCTAGCCGCCGAGGACATAAACTTGCCCATCCACGGGTCCGCCCTCTTGGCCACTTTCATCGTCAGGGGACCCCAATTCCCTACCGTCAACACCTTATTACTGATGGGAAGGCCCAAGTATGTGAAAGGGAAGGAACCACGCTTATAGTTAAGCATGTTGGCAATCCTCAGCTGTTCTTCCTCATGGGTCCCCAAAACCATGACCTCACTCTTGTGGAAGTTTATCTTTAACCCTGACATGCTCTCAAGCACAGGAGAATAAACTTGAGGTTGGCAATCGTCAAATCATTTGCGTATTGCAGGTGAGAGACCCCCCCACCCCCGGTATAATATGCGGTAAGAGCCCGCCGATGTGCCCCGCCTGTAGAAGTAATACGGTGTTGGATGCCATCTTCTTTACACGTTATTATCTACCACTACCAGTGTACACACCGGCATGGTTCGTGGTATATTTTCAGCGACATGGACACCACAAGCTATTAACGGTGTTGTGTACACGATTGGAGCAGCTTTTTATCGTATGGCGGTGTATATTCGGATGACTTATACTCCCCCTTATCAAAATATAAGACTCTCTAGCTAGCTAGTACACACATGTATCTAGACATGTTTCACTCTTGCACTAAAACATGTATAGATACATGTGTGTACTACCTAGCTAGAGAGTCTTATATTTTGATACGGATGGAGTATTAATTAGTCTTGCACGACTATGTATTTTACCCTTTTTAATTGTACATTTTCTGTGGCGATTGTATGTATCCTAAATATGCAGATGTCTGGTGCAAACTCTTTATGATTGTACGGCCTTGATGTACATGGCCCACCCTGACCACCCTTTGTACCGCCACCCTGGAATTTTGAGTTGGCCATATACCATGGCTGCAAAAAGAAAAATAGCCCAACTTCTTATCCAATTGTGGCATGTACAATAGAGACAGCCGTGATTTTCTCAGTTCGTCGTTTGGTCGTTCCTCGTTATACTTGGCTATGGGCTGGGCTTCAGGCCGGGCCTAACAAAGCCCGTGGTAAAAAACATAGGCCCAAACCCGCCCAGGCCCATCCTTCGGGCCTATATTTTAGGCCCAGGCCCTCCCGTTGGCTGTAAAATTCCATCGGGCCTCAGGCCCACCCGTGGGCAAGCCCATGCCCATCCAAGCCCTGTACTTTCGGGCAAGGCCGGGCGGGTTGGTTGGGCCAGGCCGGAGATGGCCAGATATATTCCTCGTACACTCATCAAGTCCCGCTCGTGTTGACACCGGCTCGCCATCATGCCACCGCCTCTCTGGGCAAAAATCTCCGCCACAATCGCCTTGCTACCTCCCAGCAGTCCAGCAACAGGCGCTGACACACCACTCCAATACTATGTTCCTGTCAGCCAATTAGGTACAACTCCAACCTCTAATTCTCCAAATTTACAACTGGTTTGTTAGATCAATCGTGTGATGTCTGGTTAATGGTGGACAAATTCACAAATGCAGAATTAAATCTGGGATTTTTTTTGTAGAATTATGGAAGAAATAAAGATGACTAGACACATTGTTTCTCTTTTTTAAATAATTTAGAAAAATTCAGAATTGGTTGTGAATTTTAATATATTCATATGACCGTAGTAAAATTCTACTCCCTCCGACCCGAATTACCGGTCGCGATGTTTTTTTTTTGCGAAAACCCCCTGCTCTTTTTCACCTGAAATCACACACCCTCCCCCAACCTCTCCCCCGTCTCGTGCACGCTCTGCGCCGGACTCGCCGCCTGCTCCGTCCCTCCGCCCCTCCCGCGCCGCCTGCTCCGCCCCTCCCGCGCCGCTTACCTTCCTCCTCGTCTCCCCGCCTTCTTTCATGAACCAGAACCCAAGGACGAGGGAGATCGAAGACGAAATCGATCCTTTTTCCCTCAAGATCCTAACTTTGCCAACCACGCCCGGCGGCGGCGGAGCGGCCGCAGCACCTGACGCGTCACCAGCAGCAGCAGCAGTCGTCGACGTGGAGCCTGATGACGTGAAACACACGTTCGTTGGGAGACCCCAAGAGGAAGGTATGATGTAGTCAGCAGCAAGTTTTCCCTCAGAAAGAAACCAAGGTTATCGAACCAGTAGGAGCAGCAACTCTTCAGAAGGTTGTCAACGGCGCCAGAAAAATAGCTGTCGCAGGGAGTCTGGACTGTTGACGAGGAATCTGCACACAACACAATCAAGCTACTTTGCCCCAACGAAACAGTGAGGTTGTCAATCTCACTGGCTTGCTGAAAACAAAGGATTAAACGTATGGTATGGAAAATGAGTATTAAATTGCAGAGAATGAAAAAGGAACAGTTTGCAGTTTGTGGTTGTTTAATCAGTGTAAAAGAATGGACCGGGGTCCACAGTTCACTAGTGGTGTCTCTCCATAAAAGATAACTAACATGTTGGGTGAACAAATTACAGCTGGGCAATTGACGAATAGTGAGCGCGTGACAATGCATATACATGACATGTTGACTACTATGATATTTAATTGGGCATTACGACATAATACATAGACCGTTATCCAACAGCATCTATGACTAATAATCCACCGCCGGGTTGTCATCCGAGTCCCCCGTTGGTATTAAGTTGCAAGCAACGGATAATTGCATTAAGTAAAGTGCGTAATGTAAACAAACACATATGCCCGTGGACATAGCATCGTTAGGTTATCCCTAGTGGCAACAGCACATCCACAACCTTAGAACTTTCTGTCACTGTCCCAGGTTAAACGGAGACATGAACCCACTATCTAGCATAAATACTCTCTCTTGGAGTTACAAGCATCTACTTGGCCAAAGCATCTACGAGTAACGGAAAGCATGCAAGATCTTAAATAACATATGAGATAGATTGATAATCAACTTGACATAATATTCAATATTCATCGGATCCCAGCAAACACAACATGTAGCATTACAATAATATGATCTTGATCATGTAGGGCAGCTCACAAGATCTAAACATGATGGCACAAAGTGGAGAGACAACCATCTAGCTACTGCTATGGACCCGTAGTCCAAGGATGAACTACTCACGCATCACTCCGGAGGCAGGCATGGCGATGTAGAAGCCTCCGGTGACGATTCCCCTCTCCGGCAGGGTGCCGGGAAGAGGTTCTGAACCCTCCCGAGCTAGGGTTGACGACGGCGGCGTCTCTGGATCTTTTCGTGGATATTTGCTCAGCTACTTAGGGTTTTCGCGTCGGGGGTAATAAGTAGGCGACAGGGCGGCGGCTGCGGACCCCCGAGGGGCCCACACCACCCTAGGGCGCGGCAAAGGGGGGCCCGCGCCCTAGGTGCGTGTGGCCTCCTGGTGGCCCTCCTCTGCTGCTCCTTCGCTCCGTCAGGCGTGTTCTGGAAAAATAGGCACCCCCGTGTAGTTTCGTCCAATTCCGAGAATATTTTCAGACTAGCTTTTCTGGAATACAAAAACAGCAGAAAACAGGAACTGGCACTTCGGCATCTTGTTAATAGGTTAGTCCCAAAAAATGTATAAAAGTGATATAAAGTAGATGCAAAACATGTAGCAATTGGTATAAAACAGGCATGGAACATCAAAAATTATAGATACGTTTGAGATGTATCAGAGCCCGGGGTACCTCAACGGGTGGCTGTCGCAGCGCACGCCCGTGCTCGGCCTCCGCCTCTGGGTGCTCATGGGCATCGCCGTTGGCGCCGCCATCGTGCTCGTGCTCCATCGCGCCATCGTGACGAGGTTAGGACGCGCCCTTGTCATCTTCTTGCGCTCTCACGTTTCTTGGGGCCTTGATCTGTTGGGTACCCTGTTACTAATTCAGGAAATTCGCCGCCTCCTTGGGGAACAGCGTGACGAGGTTAGGACGCGCCCTTGTCATCTTCTTGCGCTCTCACGTTTCTTGGGGCCTTGATCTGTTGGGTACCCTGTTACTAATTCAGGAAATTCGCCGCCTCCTTGGGGAACAGGGGACAGCCTGACCGTCAGGCCACCGCAGCTGTGCCAGCACCACTCGGATTTGTTCCCAAGAACGAGCCTGTCACCAATGACACTGATGACGAGATTGAGTCGGCGGACGACACTGATGACGAGATTGAGTCGGTGGGCGACACTGATATGGTATATGCTCTGTGATGGTTAATTAACACTGTTTGACAGAAGGGAATGGCTCCACCTTACTGCTGCATTTGGTACTGTAGGATGGGGACGAGGTCAAGGATGCTTTGAAGGATGAATCCCTCATGGACATCGACGGTCCCGACTTGGGGAATCCGCTTGCTGCAACTGAGTATGTTGAAGAGATGTACAAGTACTACAGGGAAAATGAGGTGATCTACTGTCCCGTAGCGCCTTATAATCTGTCTCACCATTTTGTGGAAAATAATGCGGGATTGTCTATGAAATGTTAAGATACCATAGTTACAATATGGTTGAATGAATAGGATATGATTTTGGGAGGAGAAAAAATGACGTGTGTATGCATAGAATTCTGTCACAATCAGGGGCATCACCATATAACACCTCAACTTCTGTCACAACTCATGAATATCACATAGTCCTTGAGACATCAATGTCAGCTAAATCTGAGGCAAACATGATTGCTCTCGTGTTGCAAAGTACTTATAATTTACAACATAATATACTCCACAATATATGCTGCAAATTTATAACTCTCCGGCAGATCTTTATGGTGCCTCTGCACAGCATGTTCTTGTTCTTCTTCTTCTGGAATGTGGTCTGGCTCCGCAGCATGTTCTTGGTCTTCTTCTTCTGGAATGTGGTCTGCCTGAGCAGCTTGTTCTTCTTCTTCTGGAGTATGTGGACTGAAGTTGAGATCCAGCTCTTGTGGAGGAGTTAAGTTGATATCAAAGAGGACCATCTTGTCCTATGGTGGACTGGGCAACCTGCAGAAAAGCAATTGAGGAGTATTTAGTTTCTCTGAAATTGATAGCTCACAGCTACATCACAACTAGTGTGTCACATTTTTTGATTGTAACATGAGGTAGACAATTTGGCATGTTAATGTGAGTTGCATTTTCACATGTGACCAGTTATTTTTTTACCAGCCATATGTCTCTGGTTTTATGTAGGCCATAGAGAAGATTAAATCGGCGATTTATTTTCAACTGAATGTTCCAATCTTTAAGTACCTTTCTACGTTAACTGGCAGTTATCCTTAGAGGTGCCCTTACTGAAAGAGGACCAAAGGTATGTTGTCCGTTGAAGACTCATGATCATATGCTACAGCTGCATTAATTGCTCATGATCTGACAGAGTTTTGTGGTTCTTCTTTCATTTTTTGAAGACATCAAAGGACAAAAAGCAGAAAGAAAGAAACAAACCAACAAACAAACAAACAGCTGGATGTACTATTTCTCATAGTATTGCTAAGTAAATGTGTTAGAACTATAAATGCAATTCAAACTTATTCATGCTGTTTAGTTTGTCTTTACATCTGACTCCATAATTGACATGCTCAAATTCTGCTTATATTTAGGCATGCTCAATCAAAAAATTCTGAGGTTCTCCAGTAGTTGCAGCAAATGCAAAGGCTTGTCAGCTTGAATTTGGGAGTTACTGCCTATGTGTTAATCTTAAATTTCAGTTTATCATGACTAGGTTACTAACACTAACTTCAATGTCAGGAACACTAACACTAACTTCAGTTTCTGAAACACTAACTTCAATGTCAGGAACACTAACACTAACTTTGGGAAAAGTTTAAATGATAGAGATTTTGCAATGGTTCCATTGGCATGAACAACACATGTTCAAGGTCGACCCCAACTTCTCCATTACTCATCCTTCTCATTTACTTTCCCAAATTTCATATAGAGTGAAAATCTTAAACTAATTGTTAGAAATCAGTAGGTAAAGTTATTTTGCAGGTTCTCAAGATATAAAGGTGTGCCCAAACCGAATAGGAAGTTAAAGCATAAGGAACACACCACAGAATATCAAACCATCAACTTTTAAGTCTAACTCTTTTCCTATGCATTGGCATTTTATATATGAATAAATAGCAGCAATTTTGTGATAACCAATGCATGTAGTGATCAGTAGCTTGCATTTTAAATAACATAGAAACATAAAGAGGATTCTTATCTCTTCCTCTCTCATAATAGTTGCAAGCATTAAAGTTAAACATACCCACATAGTTTTGAATAGAATCACCACATAAAGACTTATCATCTAATGAGCATAATGGATCATCAAACTCAATTAAATCACTTTCATCCTCAACGGCTTCCCCAAGCTTAAACTTTTCCAGAGCATTAGCAATAAAGGTGTTCAAAGAGTTAGTACCACAAACATGAGTGTTATGCAAATAAAATTTAATTTTCTCCTCAAACACTTCATGTCCTAACTCAAGATAGATATTATACAACTCTAATTTTTTTGGTTCTTTTCCATTTTCTAATTTTTTTGTGTTTTAGATTTATATGTTAGTATGCAATGCAAACAAGAATAAAAGTTTAGCACAACGCTCCCCGGTAACGGCGCCAGAAAAGTACTTGATAATCCCCAAGAGCAAGGAATCACTGTAGCACAATTCGATAAGTATTGAGTGTCGAACCCACGAGGAGCTGAAGGTAAACTATCTATTCTCTAAAGCCCTATAACCCTCTTATATGGCCGTTTATGCAAAGCAATAAAAATGAAAAGAACTAATTAATGAAAGCAAGTGATGTGAATGGGTTTATCTAGTAACAAGTTTCTCAAGCAAGTTTCAGACACAGTTTCTTAGAGCAAGTTTCTCTCAGCAGTTTTCTCAAGCAAGTTTCTCAAGTAGCAAATATCTCAAGGGAGCAAATGCTCTAGCAATTGTTATTTCATTCGTGTGGTTGTCACAATTAGTGAAGCACATGTTTCAGTCTTAGTTGTTTCTTTTAGGTGGGAGCCATAAATAGGTGTAGCCAAGTAAATGAGCAAAATACACAACTCTTATGATGGATCTCATGGCCAAATAAATGTGCAGCACAAGAATTATTAAGACATAATTGTCCCACCATAGCCTTAAGTTCTAGAGTCCCCCAAATATCTCCCCCATAAAGTAACTTCAAGTCTCAGACACCGGTTTCTCTCTACTCCGACATGTCCTACTCAATCCATTACACTACGGTGATCACCTTACATGCATTCCCCAACATATGCGTGCACTCATACATTGTACATCAAGACAATCATAAAAGATAACAACACTTGTATGCAACCAATCAACGAACTATTTCACAATTGCCATGAACAAATCACTTCTCAAACATAGATGGAGAGACACAATAGATCAAGGGAAAAGTATATTGCATCATACATCATGTTTGCCAAGAGTTTACAGTGGGGAGATGGAGATGATCTTGCTGTAGATGTTGATGATGAACACGCCGGAGGGGGGTGGAGCCCTCCGGAGGTGATTCCGGCGGCGTTTCCCCCCTCCGATCTTCTCCGGCGGCAGCCTTCTGACTCTCTGTTTCGTGGTTTTCTGTTTCTCCGCCGCCTCCTTTCGCGAAACGTCATGGGACCTTTTTTATAGGCGTTTTTAGGTCAAGACGAAGGCGGTGGAGAAAGATCGACGGCTGCGGAGCCACGAGGGCCAAACGGGGTAGTCCCACGCGGCACTGTACCTGGCCGCGTGGGCCACCCCCTTTTGCCTTGCGGGCTCCGTTTGCTTGATTCCTTCGCTCCTACGTCTTCTTCCTTCCAAAATAATGACCTCTGTATTTTTCCAGATTTTATGACGACGTTTGGGTCCCTGAAACATTAAAATAAGAAAACGGGGTTTTCTGCCTGTGCAGGGTTAATTCCATAAAAATAGGAAATAAATGAATATTCCCAAAAATCATTATAAAACATTGATATAACCCTTATATGATGCAAATATGATTGGAATATAAGCAATTAAAGTGCAAAGTTCATGTATGCATTTTACATGCATCAACATCCCCAAGCTTAATCCATGCTCGTCCTCGAGTATGAAGATGATAAAACTAACATGGACTTTGCAATTTAATACTTAACAATGAATATCAAAGATGATTATTATTGCTACATATAGTCAAATGATTCATTCTTCAAAGGAGTAGCAATATGCAAATAGTTTATGAAGTGATATCAAGTATTCAAGACAAGGATGTTCATTGATAGTTCACAAAGTGTAACATAGTAGCAAGTAATATGGAACACATGTATGCATAATGATAAGTAGAACATCCTACAATGGTCATAGAGTGTAGATGAAATCTGAATATGATAGGTGTACACTTTGGAAAGATGTATATGTGAGTAGAGGTAAAGCATGCATAAGTTTCATCCAACTTCCAAACTCTTCTACTTAAGTTAATGATTGCAATAAGGTATTCATTGGTGTCAAGCTCTCATTGCCCCTATCATAGCATCTTGAATGATTAAGGTTAAAGTGAAAGCAAATATGAGTAGTGTGATAAAGAATGGGTTGAATGTCTCATGCCCCTTGAATACAAGTACTTACACCATGTGTTACTCAACTTGGGAAACAAAGCAAGTTCAATTAAATATCATTGTAAGCATAATAGTATCATCAAGAGCGTCAACTGGGGTACCTCTTGTCCCAAGATATGGAACAAGCCCATATCAAAATGACAAGACAAACAAACAAAATGAACAATCTCAACACCCTTTTTATTTACCATTTGGAATAGTTTTTTATTGCAAGGTGTATCACAGAAGGTTCACCATAGTATGTAAGTAAATTTCCACCATGAATGATGCATGGCTTAGATTAGCGGCCCAGGCGTCTCTCTAACCATTTACACAAACTCATTTAAACTCACTTATTTCCACATTTATTTCAACATGATAAGCATCCATAGACAAAAGCACATGATATCAACTAAATGAGATGAAGAGCGTGTTGAAAGCTTGCCATGTGACAGCACATATGGGCTAACTTCCAACCCAAAACATTCATCAAGCCACAAACATCATAATCTTAATCACAATGGGTCAAGTTTTATTATGCAAATAAAAGAACATTGTGCATCAAGTTCGTGAGAGCTATATAACCAATTCCATTGCAATCAATAACATAAACATTTTCATTCAGAGGTAAGATAACACAAACAACATGTTAAACATACTCGGAATAGCATAAAGCCAATAGGTAGATATGGTGGACTCACTGGAATAACTTTGGTTGAAGGTGTTGGAAACAAGTTTTTGCTTGTTGGAGTTTTTGGGCTAGCAAAAGGGAGAAAGTTGACCATCTAGATGCATGCATGAGTGTCCATAGAACTAACTAATCCATGTTAAACCAAGTAAAATAACAATCAGCACCAAAACATGAATAAGTGATAGCTCTACAAAAAGAATTTGCAAACTATTACTCATAAACAAGCTCATGAATCATGCAACTATATGTATCATTAAAAATCAATCAAACATCCCTTTTCCCAATCTTATAAAAGCATCCAACATATTTCAACCCATATTTCCAGTAGCTCTCTCATATATATGATAGTGTGGTGGTCTCTCAAGACTCAAACAAAAACAAAAACGACGCTCCAAGTTTATGCGATAAAGTGTTTCGATCGAAAAACAGAAGTTGGACGTGTGCAAACCGAGAGTGTGTAGGTCCAGCGGGGTTGTCTTCACATCCCCAAGCTTATGGTCTTCACCATCCTTGGATAGCTCTTGGTGCATCTCCTCCAATCCCTGTGAAAAAACTTCAAAACACCGTTTCTCCCATCTCTTTTCTGTGGGGTGCATTAATAGTGATAAACAAATAGGTTCCTTGCTGCATATAATCCTTGAACAAAAATTCATATGAATGTCCAGAGAGTGTATAATGTTGTATGCCTACTCATAAACTCAATTGGATCAAAAAGATTCAACTTAAAAGCTCAAAGCATGCATCAAACAAAATGGGACAGAATCTGTCCAGAAAAACAGCAGCAGCAAAACGTATTTTTCTACCCTACCAAACTTTCTCGAAAAATTCCGAAAAAATTCATGCATACAGAGGATGAAAAGTTGCAACTACAGTTCAAATATGAGCTCATTCGGAGTTACAGAATAATAATTAAAAATCATACCGTGCACAGATTCGTGCAGGAATAAAATCTCCGAACTCAAATAGCAACTTTTCAAGACCAACATGGGTAAAACTTGGCACTTTATTAAAAACTCCTGAACTAAACTAGACACAAGATCTCTTGTTACAGCAAGAGGACACAAAGAAAAATCACACACAAATAACCGGGTTGCCTCCCGCAAAGCGCTTTCTTTATAGCCATATAGCTAGGCTTACTTACTTGGTATCAAGATGGTTGAAGTGAGGTGGCTTGGCATCCCCAAGCTTAAATTCTTGTACTTATTTGATATATGTAGGGTGAGCCTAGGGGTACATCCCCAAGCTTGAGTTTTTGTCCCTCTTGATCTTGTTCATCACCCTCAATTCTTCCACCTTAAAATTCTCTTTACACAACACTCGTCACAAACTTGATTAGAGGGGTTAGTGCCTTCATAAATTAAATCCACATAGGCACAGCAAAGACATATCATGAATTGATTTTAAACATTAGCTACTGTTACTATGGTTATGTAATGCTCCTTGATCAAAAGAACCGCACAAAACACAAGTAATGAGAGTAATCTATACCTAATAATAAAATCATTAAGGTTTCTTGTGGTACGTCATTGTAACTACCCCTAAAGTTGAACAAAATTACCCACCACTGCCACCCATAAGTTACATACCGTTTCATTTTTTCTTTTCCTCCTCGTGTGCTTGGTCAGCACCGATCCCTGTACGAGTCTTTTTCGACACGAACTCTCCAGCACGCTCCCTGCTCCCATGGATGTCCGCGCTCTGCTTCGACACGAACCCGATCGCGCTCTCATTTGTCCGATAGGGACTCATTTTGCCCGTTCCGCTTGCCGAAGTCCTGTATAAAAACGACTAAGTCCCTCGACCAATACTGAAACGAACGCGGCGGCAAAGCTTCAGGGTATGAGAGGATGCGAAAATCGGGGAAGATGAGATCTCGACGAGTTGGTCTTATATAGGCCGACGGGAGAGCTGGGATAGAGCACGGCGGCCGAAATTGGTGGAATCGGCGGACGGCAAGGATGATTTAGAAGGATGAATTTGGTGCACACGGTGCACAGAGGGCAAAACAGATTGGTTTGTTTGATCCTTCTTGCCTTGGCGAACAACTTCATATCGATCAATCTTCGAGCGGGAGTCAACCGAAAACCGCAGGAGCGATGTTGGATCGGTGTCGCTGTGCTGCGCTCGACAAGGAGCAGCTTCGGGGAAGAAGAAAGGAGAGATAAGAGCTGGATGGGCGTGGCTGCTGGCTGGTTGGGCTGCACTCCAGGAAAGTAGAGGGCGTCGAGTCTGCCACTTTTGGGCCAAACAGGTAACGCTTGGTCTTGTTTCCTTTTCTTTTCATATTGTTTTGTACCAAATCAACATATAATCATGTATCTGGATAATTTGGAGGTTCAAAACTCAACATATATATAGCGGAAATCATAGGGGGTTCCTGGTTCATGGTAACAACATAATAAAATATCCCCAACACCCTTTTGGTATATTTTTTTTATAAAGGATTTATTTTTAAAAGGATTTTAATTCCAAAATAAGTAACTTTGCATCCAAATTTTTGAATGATTTTTTAGTAGATCCCAATATATTGGAAGACTTGGAATGCAAGTTCGATTAATTTCATTGTACCTTTTATCAAAGGTTGTGTCAAGTGAATAGGCGTCGTAGATATTGGAGGAAGCAAATGATCAAACGGGCAATGCGCATCCACATCCCGAATCCTCATCAACAATTTATCCGTTTTCCTATGCTTTCTCTACTCCCGACAAGAGGGAGGTGAAGGCCTCGCGGAGTGGGGGTGATGGTGCAATGGCGGCACGAGATTGTGGTGGTGCTACCTCACAGCTCACGTAATCACGTGTACCGGGTGGCTTGGCAAAAGCAGCCTGCGGAGAAGGCGGTGATGTCACGCATAATAATGGCGCGGTTTTTCTCTCCCGTTGCAACGCACGGGCACGTTTGCTAGTGCAGAATAAAGACAGGATATGTCAAAAACTGGACAGCGAATTACTATTATCACTCTTTTTATTTGGTTTTAGCTTTGGGAAAAGTTTAAATGATAGAGATTTTGCAATGGTTCCATTGGCATGAACAACACATGTTCAAGGTCGACCCCAACTTCTCCATTACTCATCCTTCTCATTTACTTTCCCAAATTTCATATAGAGTGAAAATCTTAAACTAATTGTTAGAAATCAGTAGGTAAAGTTATTTTGCAGGTTCTCAAGATATAAAGGTGTGCCCAAACCGAATAGGAAGTTAAAGCATAAGGAACACACCACAGAATATCAAACCATCAACTTTTAAGTCTAACTCTTTTCCTATGCATTGGCATTTTATATATGAATAAATAGCAGCAATTTTGTGATAACCAATGCATGTAGTGATCAGTAGCTTGCATTTTAAATAACATAGAAACATAAAAAGGATTCTTATCTCTTCCTCTCTCATAATAGTTGCAAGCATTAAAGTTAAACATACCCACATAGTTTTGAATAGAATCACCACATAAAGACTTATCATCTAATGAGCATAATGGATCATCAAACTCAATTAAATCACTTTCATCCTCAACGGCTTCCCCAAGCTTAAACTTTTCCAGAGCATTAGCAATAAAGGTGTTCAAAGAGTTAGTACCACAAACATGAGTGTTATGCAAATAAAATTTAATTTTCTCCTCAAACACTTCATGTCCTAACTCAAGATAGATATTATACAACTCTAATTTTTTTTGGTTCTTTTCCATTTTCTAATTTTTTTGTGTTTTAGATTTATATGTTAGTATGCAATGCAAACAAGAATAAAAGTTTAGCACAATGCTCCCCGGCAACGGCGCCGGAAAAGTACTTGATAATCCCCAAGAGCAAGGAATCACTGTAGCACAATTCGATAAGTATTGAGTGTCGAACCCACGAGGAGCTGAAGGTAAACTATCTATTCTCTAAAGCCCTATAACCCTCTTATATGGCCGTTTATGCAAAGCAATAAAAATGAAAAGAACTAATTAATGAAAGCAAGTGATGTGAATGGGTTTATCTAGTAACAAGTTTCTCAAGCAAGTTTCAGACACACGTTTCTTAGAGCAAGTTTCTCTCAGCAGTTTTCCAAGCAAGTTTCTCAAGCAGCAAGTATCAAATATCTCAAGTAGCAAATATCTCAAGTGAGCAAATGCTCTAGCAATTGTTATTTCATTCGTGTGGTTGTCACAATTAGTGAAGCACATGTTTCAGTCTTAGTTGTTTCTTTTAGGTGGGAGCCATAAATAGGTGTAGCCAAGTAAATGAGCAAAATACACAACTCTTATGATGGATCTCATGGCCAAATAAATGTGCAGCACAAGAATTATTAAGACATAATTGTCCCACCATAGCCTTAAGTTCTAGAGTCCCCCAAATATCTCCCCCATAAAGTAACTTCAAGTCTCAGACACCGGTTTCTCTCTACTCCGACATGTCCTACTCAATCCATTACACTACAGTGATCACCTTACATGCATTCCCCAACATATGCGTGCACTCATACATTGTACATCAAGAAATCATAAAAGATAACAACACTTGTATGCAACCAATCAACGAACTATTTCACAATTGCCATGAACAAATCACTTCTCAAACATAGATGGAGAGACACAATAGATCAAGGTAAAAATATATTGCATCATACATCATGTTTGCCAAGAGTTTACAGTGGGGAGATGGAGATGATCTTGCTGTAGATGTTGATGATGAACACGCCGGAGGGGGGTGGAGCCCTCCGGAGGTGATTCCGGCGGCTTTTCCCCCCTCCGATCTTCTCCGGCGGCAGCCTTCTGACTCTCTGTTTCGTGGTTTTCTGTTTCTCCACCGCCTCCTTTCGCAAAACGTCATGGGACCTTTTTTATAGGCGTTTTTAGGTCAAGACGAAGGCGGTGGAGAAAGGATCGACGGCTGCGGAGCCATGAGGGCCAAACGGGGTAGTCCCACGCGAGCACTGTACCTGGCCACGTGGGCCACCCCCTTTTTGCCTTGCGGGCTCCGTTTGCTTGATTCCTTCGCTCCTACGTCTTCTTCCTTCCAAAATAATGACCTCTGTATTTTTCCAGAATTTTATGACGACGTTTGGCTCCCTGAAACATTAAAATAAGAAAACGGGGTTTTCTGCCTGTGCAGGGTTAATTCCATAAAAATAGGAAATAAATGAATATTCCCAAAAATCATTATAAAACATTGATATAACCCTTATATGATGCAAATATGATTGGAATATAAGCAATTAAAGTGCAAAGTTCATGTATGCATTTTACATGCATCACCTGCGCTCCGCCGTGGCTGCCAGCTGCTGGCTCGGCTCACCGGTAATTCGTGCCGTGGTGGCCAGTGGCGGGTTGGCGGCGCTTGGTCGCTTGAGAACCACCTGCAGGTCCTCCTCGACGAGGTACTCGGTGCTGGAGTTGGGGAGGCTCGGCAGCGGGTAGGCGCGGACCACGGCGCCGGCTTCCTCTGGTGGCGCTGCGGCGACGGCTGTGGAGGAGGACGAGATGGAGCGGCGGCTGCTGACGCTGCCGAGCTCGATGCGCAGGAGGCGTCGCGCGGCGTTGTGAAGGGGAAGCGGCCGGCGGCGGGAGCCCTCCGAGGGAGCCTCCCAACTGCGGGCGGAGCCGCCGCGGACTCGCTCTCTCCGGCGAGCTGCGGACGGCAGCGGTCGTCGCGAGGAAGAAGGACTTGATTTCAAAACATTTCGAACTGGCGGGGGGTTTTTGTAAAAAAAAAATTAAAACACGGTCCGCCCAGTAATTCGGGTCGGAGGGAGTACATTAATAGACTCATATTTTTTTTAAATGAACGCAGACCACCGTTGTTTGAAATTCTAGATCCGCCACTGTCGTGCACTACATGTCACGACACGACGAGTTTAACAAGAAAGTAAGGATAACTGATTGCCAACAATAATATAGGGAGAGATGTAATCTGGTATCCCGATTTTCTTACATTTTTCTAAGTTCGGCTTTCACTTATTCGGCATGTCCTTCCACTTAAACTGATCCGATGCGATCCTAATTCTACTACATATAAAAGCTGGTGGGATCGCAGCCTCCTCCAGCCCTCCACGTCGCCCCCAAACCGCGTCCGTCCGATCGACGCGACCGACGGCTGGGATCATCCCACGTCGCCCCAATTCCCGGGAGGTTACTGTAGCTCCGAATTTTAGCCAATCAAAACGCGACATGTCATCCGGTCACTCACCGGTCGCCCGGCGCCCAGCCGGTCGCCCACCCGGTCGCCGCACG
Source organism: Poa pratensis (assembly GCA_947311845.1). Classification (NCBI taxonomy): domain Eukaryota; kingdom Viridiplantae; phylum Streptophyta; class Magnoliopsida; order Poales; family Poaceae; genus Poa; species Poa pratensis. The sequence continues at coordinate 106,417,679 of CAMZMU010000063.1, forward strand.
TTTTTCTAAAAAAAAACCCCACTTTCTGATATTTCCATACAATCAACGCTTCACGCCCGCGGGATGATCTAAACGTAATTAGTAGCAAATCCAGGGGCCTATCCATAAAACCATCAGCGACCACGATCTCCTCCTCCTCGCGACGCCGGATCCGCCGGCGGCGCCGCCGCCACCACGCGCCCCCCCCGCACGCATCGGCACACACGGCGGGGTACGCCGTCGTGGCCGCCACCTCCTCGCTGACGCACGCGCTCCGGGACGCCGCCGCCGCGCCGGAATCGCCGCCGCCGCGTGGGCTTCCGCCGCGTTCCGCGCGCCTCCGGCGGCGCTCCAACGACCATACAGGGGCGGCGCCGCCACCACCGCGTTCCCCGCGACGAGGCACTTCGTCTGCGCCCAGGCGCGCGTCCTGGAACGCGCCGGAGCGCCGCCGGCGAGCTCGACGCCGCCGCGGGCGGAGCGGCCAGATCCACCCCCCACGACGTCAGCACGACGTCACAGGGGGCCCACCTGTCAGTTTTTTTTTTTTTTGAGAAAGATTTTAAAATAATTCCAAATAATGCAAACAACTAATTTTAAATATGCCCACAAATTTTTAAAAAGATGGTGCAACCTATCCGCGCGATTTTTAAACAACTCTATATAAACATGTCCACAAAAAAAAAGGACAACTATGTCGACGCGGTCACATAAAAATATATATGCACACCCAAAATTCAAATTTCAAACTTGCATCTGCCTCCCAAATTTGCGTGTTTTGTGAACGTCAAAAATAATTCAAAAGTGTTACACTATTCAAAAAAATGTACGACTCCCGACTTTGAGCAGTTTAGTAAAAATAGTCCAAGCTATCCATTTGATTTTGAAACAATTCTAAAAAATGCAAATCAAGTTCAAAACATGTTCTCGGGAAAAAATGACAAATATGTCAACGGGATTACAGAAAAATAAATATGCACGAGCAAAATTCAAATTTCAAATATCCACATGCCTTACAAATTTGTATTCCCATATACGTCAAATAGAATTCAAACGCGTCAAACTATTCAAAAACTTGGCGATTTCCGAATTTGAACATTTCTCAAAACTTTTAATTCACAACAATTTTACGGTTGAACGATTCAAAATTTAATCCCACGGGCACGGCGGATGCCGCGATTAGTCCCTAGTCCAACTCTAGCTAGGAGAGAGCTTGGACCTCTTGCCCGTTCCCCTTCTACAGTAAAATCGGGCGATTTGTGAGCGACTCCGCGCGCATCAGCTCCAAGCCGGCGTTTCGCCGGATTCCCCGCCCTCCGGCGGCCGCTTCGGCGGCGGGAGGACGGGGGATCCCCGGATCCGTGCTATGTAGATTAGGTGTGCGTGTGGGTGGGGTGGCTGGCGGCGCTGGAGTGGAAGCGGCGGCGTTGGCGTGCCTTTTGGTGGCGGCGGGCTTCCTCTCTGCGGGCGCGACTCCGGTGGAGCTCCGCCGCAGATCTGCTGCGCCGACCTCGTCTGCGGCTCCTCGGAGTACTCGGGAGGTCATCCCCTTCGCCGGATTCCGAAGGTTGGCGGATCCGGCGGCTGACGACTTGAAGAGTGTGGTGTTGTTGACCAAGATGGCGGCGTCGACCAGCGTGAAGAGTGGAGGTGCTTCGGCACCGAGGAGTGTTCGACTTCCTGCTCGTGATGGGGAGCCTCCCAGTCCAAGGCCATGGAGGTTTCGCGGCAGGTTTCGCCGGCGCGGCGTTCTTCTCGGTGAAGACGAAGCCACTGTTCAGAGGGACCTTGTTGTTATTTCTTTGTTTTCTAGGCAGTTTCTTGGTTGATGTACTGTACTTTTCCTCACAAAAAAAAAGTCCCTAGTCCAACTCAACACCACGTGCTTCTGATTTTCTGGCCACGAGCGCGGGTCAAGAACACGCCTAGGACCCCAAATATGTAGGAAACGCAGCCCAGGGCCCACCGCTCAGCGACCGAAGTGGATAGAAAAGACCGGACTGGAATCTGAGCTGCTCCGTAGTGGCGTGCATAGACTCACTGACATGGAGGGCCCACCACGCCCTGCCACCGGCCCCTCCTCGTTATTTATCAGCCCTCAGGTGTCCTCGCCCCACCCCTGCGCATCCACACTGCACACGGCCGGCCGCAAAAGCTTTCGCGCCGCCGCACGCTCCGCGAGACATGGCCGGCGTGGGGGACGACGCCGGGATGGACGAGGTCCAGAGGCGCCTCATGTTCGATGACGAGTGAGCGCCCGCTCCCTACTCTCTCTCTCTCTCCGCCCCTCTCTCCCTGCTACTATCGTTATTTGAATTAGATTCTTTCGTCAGAGCTATGGTGAGATGCGCGCATCTGGAAGTTTCCTGCGGGCTTCACGTCCTGTGGTGTTAAGCTCTTGGTCTGATTTGCTTGGTCGCTCCGCCGGATCTCGTTGTGATCAGAGCCGGTCAAGCGTGGGGGGATTTGAATTTGAATGTTGGGTCGCCTACTCGAGTTCGTGTGATGCCTTGCATCTGCGGTTCAGTATGGGCTCGCGTGTCGGGGGAAGTATCGATCTCGTCCTATATATACACTCTGGGGTGTGCCGGGCCAGGAAATCCGGGCATGCCATTGCCGTGCGACGAGGGCACTGTGGTGTACTATGCGTGTTTGCCTAGGAAGTACAGTAGCAACGCACCTGGAAGAAACAGCTAGTTTACTACTCCCTCCGTTCCAAATTAAGTGACGCTGGAACGGAGTACCAAGCAGGCAGGACTGCCTTGTTGTCGATACTCGATATGTATCTTGTTGTTTTGAACGAAGCGGGCAACCAGTTCTTTGCAAAAAAAAAAAGTTAGATTCTGAATGTGCAACAAAAACAAATCTGACGTGGTGGTTAAAAAGCTCAATTGCCATGAAACAGTACAAAAGAAGAGCAACTAGTAGTACGAATTTTGATTGGAAGGCGCAAACTACTGAGTAGGTGAGTGGATAAAAGATAAATTTCAGTGTCAGATACTGGGCAAAGGAGCCAACCGGTCCCAATTTCACGAAATCGATAAACAACATTCAGATCATTAGTAAATCGCAGTTGGATCAGGGATAAACGCTTTAGATCCCCAAATGCTTCAGAAAACTTTTGACAGGTTCTATACAAGTTTATACGTAGAGCCTTTCCGTTTGCTCCTTCATGTAACAAAAGATCAAAACTGGCAACTCCAATTTTCCTTCAATCAACCATTGCTGTAAGGGTAGATCTCCTTGTAGATGGTGCAAATGCCTGAGTGGTATTTCAGGGGGAAAATATATGAAGGACTAAATTTACTGCTTCAAGTTTTTTTGCATTTTAAGCATTTGGAGAAAGTTAGCACAAGGCTTGCAGTATGTTATTAGTTATGCAACATTTATGCTGGTGCTTCAGAAGATTAAAAGTTCCACAGGCACATCTAAAAATGTGACTTTTCCTTCCATGTTTTTCTTATGTTATCTTCGTGTAGACTGAGCTGTATTATGTTATTATTATACAAATGTATATATACTGTATTCAGTAAACTGTAATGGCACCTTATGTTTTAGCAGCCACTTTATCGTATTTTCTTTCAAAACGGAAGGAACATAATTAATTTGTTCAGATTTGCAATCTTGTCAACAACTTAGAATGTTTGACTAGACTAGTTCCATGTAAGATATGCCTCAAGTCTAGTTGTTCCATCAGTCCATTGGTTTGGTGTACATATGTTACCCTAAAGAATTTGACTCGCTTAACCGTAAATATGACTTCCTTATTAATTTACTCTGTTTGCTTAAGGAATTTACTAACGTTTTTCTATAATGTGCACAGATGCATTTTGGTAGATGAACAGGACAATGTTGTCGGCCATGAATCAAAATATACATGTAAGTTCAAGTCTGTTATCATTTGGATATCTTGTTAAGTTCTCTTTTGTCGATGTTGCTTTAGATCAATCGCTGGCACAATATGACCCGCATTTTACCTGCCATGTAGGCCATCTGATGGAAAAGATCGAATCTTTGAACCTGCTCCACAGGGCTTTCAGTGTATTCCTTTTCAATTCAAAGCATGAGCTGCTACTTCAGGTTTGGAGAAGTTACTTATTTTGCACTTACTGTTTTCCCTTGTTGTATCCCACTCGGCAAAGATTGCAGAGTTCTAGTGATTGTGTCCTATCCAATTCTACCTCTATTAACAGAAAAATCCAGCTGAACGTTAGGTTCCTTGGAAACCATAGAAATAACAAACATGTTTTGCTGTCCAATGTGCATGATGCCATAAAGGCACCACATTTTGAAACATGTGAATGTCATATACTGTTGTTAGCTCTGAAGCTGCATTGGAATCTACGGCATACTCCCTCTGATCGAAAATGGTTGACACATATTTGTCTAAAATATGTCTAGATATACATCTGTATTTAGACAAATCTGTGTCGGTCATTTTCAATCGGAGGGAGTAATAGACTTGCTACCTGCTGAAATAGAAATACTGAGTGGTACTCCCTCCGTTTTTTAATATAAGAAGTTTTAGCTATCCAACATGTTGACTAGGTGCACACCCAAATAAGTGTGCATACACACTAAAACATGTCTACATACATGTTGACACATGTGAATATGGACAAAAGCTAAAACTTCTTATATTTATGAACGGAGGGAGTATCAGTTAAGTGCCTGGTTCCTGATTTAAGAGCATGCTAAACTACCATGGTCCACATTCAGTGCCTTGGGTAGGAACTTCTGAGCTAACAGAGCTGTTAACTCTACTTTGTACTTTGCAGAAGTAAGAAAAAATATCATTATCTGTAAAGTTTTTTTTGCGGGAGGGTTATTTGTAATGTTTGAAAGAAAACAAAACATCCGGTGAACAAGAACATGTCTGAAGTACATAATTTATAGTGCCAGCTGGACTTGTCTGATTTTCAGAATATCCAATAAACATCATGCTTCACGCTTAATAGCGTGAACAGATTGAGACGTGTACCCCATAGCTGTCTAGCCTACTCTCGTTGCTTGTAGCTGCACGATAACAACAATTGCCTTTGCCTAGCTGAAATTCCTAGGGCCTTTCAAGCATTTCGGACTGTAAAATATGGGTCAAATATTCTTATAATCCTCATTACCTCATTTTCGTTGCTATTTGATACTTGGTTCAGTAAACTTTGTGAACAGTAACAATCTTTTGACCAAACTTCCTTTCTGTCATGTATTTCTTCATTATCGCATTGTTTTTCAAGAAAATCTGCTAAGTAGATTTATACTCTTGCAGCAAAGATCTGCAACAAAGGTTACGTTTCCTTTAGTATGGACCAACACCTGCTGCAGCCATCCTCTCTACCGTGAATCTGAGCTTATTCAGGAAAACTTCCTTGGTATGTGTCATATTACTAGGAGAGTCAATGTTCTTCCACGCCTTACTCGGTTTCACTTACATTTAGCAACTTCTCATTCTCCAGGTGTCAGAAATGCTGCTCAGAGGAAGCTCCTCGATGAGCTGGGCATCCCAGCGGAAGATGTACCAGTTGACCAATTTACCCTCTTGGTCGGATGCTTTACAAGGCCCCATCTGATGGGAAATGGGGCGAACACGAGCGTAAGTTGTCGTGGCAGCCTCACACATCACTTATCTTGATCGGCTTAATATCATCGTGGGTGTAGATACATCTCACCGCAAAAATGCAAGCCGTGAGAGAGACACCACCCAATGGCCAATGCTAACATCTGTTTTTTCCCATCCTCAGTGGACTACCTGCTGTTCATTGTCCGCGAGGTGAAGGTGCTCCCGAACCCAGACGAAGTGGCCGACGTGAGGTACGTGAGCCGTGAGCAGCTGCAGGAGCTCATCCGCCAGGCGGATGCCGGCGAGGGCGGCGTGAAGCTGTCCCCGTGGTTCCGGCTAGTCGTGGACAACTTCCTCATGGGCTGGTGGGAGCACCTTGAGAAAGGCACACTCAAGGAGGCCGTGGACATGAAGACCATCCACAAGCTCAAGTAAGGAAGAGTGCAGAACCCCTGCCATGGCTGCTCCAGCGTTCTCTCACCAAATTTTCTTGCACCTTGAATCGGTAAAGAATTTATCTATAGCTAGTAAGCTAGATATATTTATTCAAGCGGTGCTTAAACATCGGAGTCTCGATAATAAGAGGAAAGTTGTTACATGGCTGACGATGGCCCCTTTGTATTGGCTAACTACATATTTACATGTATGATGATGATGGCGACGACGGCGATGATAGAATCAATTATTAACTTTGATATTTGCAATAAGCTGGTTGTGGCGTGAGGGTCTCGATCGCGCCTTGTGAGTTGAGACGCGACTAGTTCAAAGTATTTGGCGTGTTACAAAGGGAGATGCTTGTGCACCCTAAGCATTTTGATTGCGCCATTGACCGTTGATAACAAATTAACACTTTGATTTAAATATCATGTAAAGTTAGTGGAAATCCACTTTGGCTACTGGGTGCATATGCTCCTGTTATTGTTTTCAAAATTAAAAATATATTAAAACACTTCGAAAAAATCTGAAAAAATTTGGGCACGCACATATGCAAGTTTTTAACATTCTTGCAAAATTTCGGAAGAAAATCACACTTTCTGTGGTCTATCCAAAAAAAGACAAAATCCGTGGCTGAAATGAGATTTAAAAATACATTTTTCAAAGTACAGATTTTGTCTTTTTTGCATGGACCACCGAAAGTGTTATTTCCTTCTGAAATTTTGCATGAATGTCGAAAACTTATATATGTTTGTGCCCAATTTTTTTCAGATTTTTGGGAAGTGTTTTCATATTGTTTTAATTTTGAAAAACATATCAGAAGCATATGCACCTGGGAGCCAAAATGCCTCTCTCGAAATCCATATCTTGAAAACATATCGGCTCAAAAAACAATACAAAATGTCAAAAAATTCAAAATAAAAATTTCGGATATACTTCATGACATTTTATGTTAGCACAAAAAGTTTCGTGAAGAAAAGACATTTTTTGTGACATATGCAAAAAAGACAAATCCGGGCGCTCCAAAATGTCTTTGCACGAGACATTTTTTTTGTCTTTTTTGCACATGTCACAAAAAATGTCTTTTCTCCGAGAATTTTTTTGTGCTAACACAAAATGTTCTGATGTATATCTGAATTTATTTTTGTAATTTTTTTACATTTTGAAAGGTTTTTAAAACTGTTTAACACAACGGGTGCATCTGCACCTGTGACCCGAAACGCCGTGTTAGAACATACATAATTATACTTATATAATTGTCTATAGTTGTCCAAATGTCCGGAGTGTCCGTCACCTCATATCCAACCCATATGTGGGGGCCGAAATGGGTCTGCAAAGAAGGATCCAACAGGTTGGATGCACGCCAAATCACTCCAAATCAGGCTGAAACCTCGCCGGCTACCTCCTCGTCCCATTTTCCTCGTCTGCACCGCCCTGTCGCCACTTCAGGCACGATCGTGGCTTCGTACGCCGTGCCCCGGTACATTTATACCAACGTGTGTTTGACAAAATGTCAGAGTTGTTTTTGGAGCTTTTTTAAATTGTTTTTAGCTCTATTTATGGGCATGGATTCGTTGGATGATGAGTCTGATTACGGGGTTTTAGATGAGCTCATATATAATGATTTTATCGATGATGAGGATGATTGTGAGCAACGGCGAGTCCAAGAATTAATTGGAGGGTGGGCTGAAAGTTAACAAAGCATAAACTAAACGCTGCTTCTGAAGTTTTTTTTTGCACCAGTGCTGGTCTATTGCCGAACGCCGACGATTGCCGATGCTGCGATGCGCCCAGGCGGCCGCTCCTCTCTCCAGTGCACAGCGACAAACCGGCAGGCCGGCGTGCTCCTCCAGCCCCCGCCGAAACTTCCCAGCCGATTGCCGCTAGCCGCTAGGGTTTGGCGGCTGGGCGCGTGCGCCATTCGCGCGTCGCCTACTGGTGGTGCGGCGCTCCGCCAGATGCCCGGTCGCCGGATGCCTAGTCTCCTTCGTGGCGCCGATGGCTGAGGCTCCCCAGTCACCGTTCGGCCGGTGCCCGCGTGGCCGCATCCGCTTGGTGCCCTGACTCGCTGCTGTGCTCTGCTTGCTTCAGTTAGGCTGCGAGCCTGTGACTCGCGAGGACTGGGCGTCTGGGCGATTGCTTCATGTCGAAGAGCTGCGCTGCCTATGCGTGCGATGCGAGTCCTATGGCCTGGAACTCAGCGAATGGGCCTAGGAATTGAGCCTGCCACAAGATTAGGAGTAGTAAAAAAATATTTGACTTTTTGGAGAGCAGGCTTGAGCCCGTTTAAGCCTGTCTATTGGACCCGCCTTTGATTGTGAGATCGACGACGATGATGCGGGCATAATGGTGATGATGAGCATGCTTAAATAAATGGAGAAGGAGTAGCATGTTCTCAATTTTAAGGGTTCGTAGTTGTGGCACGTGATAGGATCAAGGGTGCACGAGATCGCTACAACTATTACTTTAAGTCCAATCCATTCTTCCACGAGGGTTTTTTCGTTGTCGCATAGTGGAAGAAGTGACGAAATTTGATAGCTACGGCACGTGATAGGATCAAGGGTGCACCAGATCTCTACAACTATTACTTTAACTCCAATTTGTTCTTCCACGAGGGTTTTTTCGTTGTCGCATAGTGCAAGAAGTGACGAAATTTGATAGCTACTTCGCATTGAGAAAAGATGGTTGCATCTTTCCTTCTCTCCAATACAGAAACGAACGACAGTTTTGCGAATGCTTGCCTATGGTAAATTTGTGTATCCATGGATATCCATCTATACATGGGTATCTTGTATCCATGGAGCCAACAGAAAACAACCAAAGTAAATTTGTTTATCTCATAGAGCTATCAAGATGTAAGGGGAATTGTTTGGGCTTTGGGGACTATCAACATAAAACTAGACATGTCCTAGAGCGTCGACCCAAATGGAAAACACTTTTGCCTCCCGAAATTCAGTGCTCCTATATTTAAATTTTTCTTCAAAAATCACATTTATAAGTTAAAAAACATCTATAAAAATCATGCATATTGTCAATGATGTATTCCACAAACGTGCAAAATATAGATTTGAAATACTTTATATTATGTGCTACACAAAAATGATAAATGTTATATATTTTGATATTTGAAAGTGTGTATATTTAGATCACACATTTTTCACATTTTTCATTTTTGTGTTGATTAGAATATAAAATATTTCAAATCGATATTTTAGACATTTGTGGAATATATCATTAAAAACATACATAATTTTTTCAGATTTAAAAAAAAATGATTTTTGATTATTTATTTTTAGCCCGGAAGCAAGAAATCTCTACGCCAAAGTGCAAACATCCCAACTCAGCTCAACCCAAGACACCAACAATTCCAAATCCTGGACCCCTTTCCCCTTTCCTCTCGCTACAGTGAACCGGAGAGGAGAAAAGGAAGTCGTCCGCGTTCCGTGTCTCGCCGACGGTCAGATCGGTGGCTCCTTCCCTCTCCGGCCGCCGTCTTGGTGGTGGGAGGGTGGAGGGGTCCCCGATCTGTGCCCTAGGCCTGTAGATAGTAGGGTTTGGTCTCCCGGCGGTGCTGGAAGGGTGGTGACGGCGTCGTGGTCGGAGAATAATGGTGCGGGAGCTCCTATCCCACCTCGGCTGCATCTTTTGTGGTGGAGTCGACGAGCTGCCGGAGGTAGGTCCTCGCGGATCCTTCGATCTGGCGAGTTTTGGTGCTCTTGGCGCGGTCATCGTGGCGGAGAAGATGGGCGCCGCCACCGGAGAGCTTTTGGTCCCTCGATCCCTTCTTCGTCAGAGCGTGTGTGCTCCTGGCCGTGCTCTGGGGGTGTGGGGGTTGCTGCGGTGGAGTGTTGCTGCTTGGTGCCGGCAGCTTCCTCCGTCTGTACAGGAGCTTGATTTTGTCTTGGTTCTCGGTGATCTCCGCCGGCTTTTCGTGCGGCGGTCTGGCTTCTCCGGCCGACCATGGTGGTGAGGGGAGAAGTGCCTCTGATGCCGTGCTCTGCTTCTTCAGCGCCTTGCTTCGTCTTCCTCTGGCCGGCCGTGGTGGCGAGGGGTGGAGGGCTGGTCAGGGCGTGCTCCGTCGGCTGTTCACGAGATTTTCAAGGCTCTGGAGGTTTGCGCTCGGGCTCCTTGGCGCTGCCGTTTCCTCGGCTGGGTTGGTGGAGGTTGGGTGGTGTCGTCGTCTCGCGGCGTCGACAAGCTGGTGCTGGCTCGGGGATGATTCCCCGCTGATGCTCGTTCATAGGAGACAATTCCGGTCTTCGGGCCGGATGGATACTGCGGTCTTCAACGCAGCTTTGCTGCTAGGGAGCTTCGTCCAGCTTTGGGTATGCGGCGGCTTCGTCTTCTTCCGCTCCAGGATCGCTCCGGTGGTGTTGGTGCTGGACGACGGCGAGCAGTTCGGTGGCAGGCTCCAGGGAAGTTTCTAGCGTGTGCGTGTGTGCTCTTGTGTTTTCTTTTTCTTGTTTGATCACGCAGCCTCTTGTATCAAAAAAAAAAAAAAAAAAAGCTCAACCCAAGACAACAAACCGCTTCCCTCCCACCGAAGCGCTACACAAAGGAACGCCTGGAAAGCTGTAGGCAGCAGACCCCGATCAAAGGCGCCTCTTTTCGGACGGAGAGACGCATCAGCCGTCCATCTCCGGCGCCGGCGGGCTCGACTTCGGCCGCAGTCATGTCGAAGAAGAAGGCGGTGACGACGATGACGCTCAAGGACTTCCACGGCGGCTCCATCCCCTCCGAGCTTCCTCTCCCCTCCGCCCCTGGCGTGTAAGTTCCCCAAACCCTAACCCCGCTGCCCCCTTCTCACCCGCTTCAACTGACGAGCTGCTCACGTTCTCGCAGCTCTGCTCGACCGCAAGACCGCCCCACGGCCGCCCCGTCCGCCTCCTCGGCTGCATCCGCGCGCCCCCGCACTCCCGCTGCTTCCTCCGCCGCCACGGCGGCTGCCGCGATCCCTTCCTTCCTCTCCAATCCCTCCCGCATCGGCCGCCACTTCGACGAGGACGAGCGCACGCCCTTCGAGCCTGCCACGCCTCGGCGCCCCGCGCCGTCGCCCCCGGCGTTCCCCTCTGCGCCGGCTGTGGGACCCGTTAGATCTGGACCGGGGAACGCCTGGGGTACGAAGAGGGAGGTCGCTCCGGCCCCGGCGCCGGCTGCTCCCGCCGCCAGCGCCGGTCAGATCTGGTCGGCCACGCGCATCGCGCAGGCGAGCGCCGTGGAGAAAGTAATCTCCGGCAGGTGGCTGTCGAAGCCCTCCTCCCCGACCGCGCCTGTGTCGACACCTGTGCTGGAGACTCGGGTGACCCTGCCCGAGATGGAGAGGCCAAGGTCCGTTGGAGTGAGAGAGTTTGATGGTGTCATGGAAAGGCCAGGGTTGGTTGGAGTGAGAGGGCTGGACAGTGCCATGGATAGGCCAAGGTTGGTGGTTGTCAGAGAGCTGGACGGTGCCATGGAGAGGCCAAGGTCAGTTGGAGTCAGAGGCCTGGACATTGCCATGGAGAAGGGCGTGGATCCGGTGAGGCCTGCATCACATGAAGGCAGGGTTGGGGAAGTCAAAACCGGAGAGGTTCCAGCGAGGCCCAAGCTGAAACTGCTTCCTCGTTCTAAGCCAGTCGAGCCCCCTGCACCATCTCCTACCTATGTTGAAGAGAAGCAGGTTCTACCTCAGTTCCTTCCTAGTTTTGTGTTGATCTTACTTTTCTGAAGTATAACCATCTTGCCTTCCATGGTGCCACCATTCTGCCTAGCTTGACTGGGCACCCTGGTGCCTGCCTAGTGCCTACGTATTTTAAGGGCGTAGTTGATTGCAAATTGAAATATCATGCCTTGCTCCAATAACATTGTAGCAATGATCACTATTGGTTATTCAAGCGGAGTTTGCAAACCATACAGGAGATATCTTCATGTGAAGCTATATGTGATTGCGTTACAAAGCCTTGTTTTTTGTTAAGATTTTGTTATTTCATATCAGTAGGTTTTCTGTGACATGGTGGAATGTTAATCTTTTCCTTGGTGGTGTGTTTGCGTAGGTCCATCCGGTCCCTGTGATTGCAAGCGTCATGCAGGTTGAGGTTGTTCATGATGTGCACCAGAGTGTGATTTCTGCTAAAACAGGAGTGGCAGGGGCAGATACAGTTGCAACAGTGGAGCGACCACGGCTAAATCTGAAACCTCGCTCTAATGCAGTGGGTCAGTCTGGTGAAAGCGCTGTGAAGGAAAGGTATGCAGTGTTTAGCATTTTTTCTGTAGGTGTCATTGTTGTTGCTGTAGATATTCTTAATATGTTGATTGTTTGTTGCTTGCTGTAAATTGGCGTATATCTATGACATGTCCTGTCATTGTTGTATGCACAATACACTTTACCCTGTCGAAGCACATACTTATATTCCATCTTGTACCAACATTATATTTAGGTATTCTTGTTAATCAATTTATTATTAGTGTCAAATAGGGCTATCTAGATGGAAAATTGGTCTGATCTGTGGTGTGTGCAGTTATGAATAGGTACTACGTCGTTTTGGATTTTTTCTGTTTGGCAAACTGAATTAACGCCCAGTGTGTATTGCACATTTTTCCCTTGTACAATTGGCATGTAGACTTTTCTTGATTTTCAGGGCGAGTTCATATCACTAGCTGGTACCAGTTACCTTGATGTCAATATTTTTCTGTTTGGAAACCAATCCCCTCTAGTTCCTTATTACATCCTGTATGTGAAATCAGTGCTCTCGAAACATTTTAATATCAAGAGAATGAGTTTATTTAGATTTTTAAATTTACTATAAGTTATAAGGGTTAAATAGGTCTTCCTTTGATAGTAGGAGCTGAAAGGATAGCGGATAAGAAGGATATTGGATAAGAAATATATATATATTTGATGTATGCCATGAGTGTCTTGATTTTGAATAGTAGAATGGCATTTTGGTGTGTTTTCTGTAATTTTAGTCTCTTCTGAAAAAAAAACTTGGAGGCATTGCTTTGGCACTGTATAATGGAGCTGAATTTGTTAGCAAGTTGATATGCAAGCAATCTACATTCAGCTTGTTTGATAAAAAAAATCTTCAAGGTCTAGCCAGTTCACTGCTAGAGCTGTATTTGACTATTTGTCAACAGTACAGTTATTATTATTGACTTATTTTGTTGTTTAATGCATTAGGCCATCCCTCTTCGGTGGTGCTCGTCCCAGGGAACAAGTATGTGCTTTTCTTTCATGCTCCTCATGTGGTTTTTTTGTGATATGTTATATGTTTATTTCAATGAAAAGATTCTGTTGAACGGGGTGTTCTTTTATAAACTCAGGTTCTCAGAGAACGTGGAGTAGATGCTTTGGCAAGTGATCTTGAGAAGACCTCTCCAGTTGGCAGGTACCTAACATATAGCCATTAAATAACCTTTTGCAGCTAAGGCATGTTGATTATTGTTGGTTCATCTTGAACGCCTGATCTGGATTCTTCCTACTCTCTTGCTATGATAGATATTGTGTAATTTTGATCTTCTTTCTCTGGAGCTACCAAGTCGTTCTGTTACCGTAACATAGTTGGTCAGTGTGCTGCCACTGCCAGACAATCATATTTGTCGGGTTGCAGTGTATTGAGGTGGGAAATTGCATGTGGACCATAGTATATGTTTGCAGCATAGGCATAGAGCAGCGACGCTGAAACAACTAGCTGCACCGAGAGCAAAGAAGTGTCATTGGTGTGCTGGTAGTCTACAGTTCCAGCAAAACCCTTCGTATGCTGTTGAAGACACTTCCTTTGATGCTGTTTTTTATCAAGCCAGGAGGTGCAACTTGCCTAGGCCTGCATGCTGGTTTTTGCCTAGGCCTGCATGCTGGTTTTTGCCTAGGCCTGCATGCTGGTTTTGTTTCCTTCTCATTCATGCATTTAAAGCTAGAGATCAGATTTGGTTGTGTTCATATATGCTGTAATAAATCACGAGGTCTGTTTTCAAAATGTCAAGGAAGGTTGTTGTGAGGAAATTTGTAGTTTTCACCTGGTTTATATGTTGATTTTCTTTTTTCAGTTTGCAACTTTGCACTGTTGTATGATTTCTTGTTATGTGTTTTTTTTCAAAGGAGTAATGATATTTTTTCTAGGAAGCGGTTTTCTTTTAGTCTAAGATGAATTGAGATGGGTGTTTAGTTGAACATGTGCTGTTAATAATCACTGTGTTATTTTGTAGGTCTAAAAATGAATTTGCAAAGGTTGAACAGAAGGTTGAAGCTATGCCCATTAACCCTTCAGGCGAAAAGGCTGAGAGTTTTCCATCTGGTCACAGAGGCCCAAGGAACGCTGATAGGAAAGATTACAGGCGGGATACAGACAGAACTGATGCATATAGGCCTACACGACGTGAGGACAACAGGAAGGTTGCTCGAGATGTGGAGAAGGTGCCTGAACAACCACGCCCGGAGCCCGAAACCTGGCGTAAACCAGTGGAGCCACCAAAACCTGATGTTACTGCACCTCGGTTTGGGAAGGCAGCGACCGCTTTGGAGCTTGCCCAGGCTTTCTCCAAGTCCATGTCTGATACCGTGCCACAGTCTCGCTTGACCAGTGTTCCTAGTCCAAGGGTTCCCCCGAGCCCAGGGACTAGGGATCAGGTTGGCTTTTCAAGGCTCACTGACAACGGGGCATTGCACTCTGGGTCTTCACAGCGAAGGATTAACGGTTACTGATACAGTGGCGAACATACACAATGATCCCATGATGACATGGTTCAAATGCCATGGCCTTGCTGAAGCACACTGATTTATAGCCATGTTCAGCTGTTCCAGGATGGGGAAGTCAAATTGTCGTCTTCGATTGTGGCACACGAGGGGTGCTAGTTCATTTTAGCAAAACAGAAGTTCCTCTCTTAACTTGGTGGCCTATTTCCTCCCTTGGCCTATGATTTGAGCCGGGGAATAATTGCTACCCTTGTATTGCTAGTTGGCCGTACAAGTATTGCTAGTTGGCCGTACCTTGTATGATTCTGGCGTGCTTGTTTTGAGATGTTGCCAGATTAGAATGCATCTGTGCACACCCATCCGCAAATGAAATCACTGTGTTATTTTTCAGATCATTTCATCAGCACAAGTTAATTATGCGCAAAGGACATATATACCCATTGAATCAAATTGTACAATCTCTTTCATAATTTGTTTTCTCCTTCTTGTTTACTTTGTGATTTCTGCTTATCAAAAGGATGCGTCAATTGTGGCAGTCCAGAAGTGTTGTAATAATTCTCCATCTGATACGCAATCAATTTCTTAACCCAGTTGGAAATGTCAGCACTTATGGCGATCATCAAATCGATGGAGAAACTTATGAAAAAACAACAGATCAGAAAGGCGCAACGCAAGTTGGGTCGAAGCTGAAACAATACATATATGTACATCAGTAGCAACCACGAGGAATCGCAGAAGCATCATCTTTGAAAGCTCAGATTTGAGCAGAGCGGGGTCATCGTAAAACCACACATTACAAGGCCCTTCAGCCACAGCACCACAGCTAGCTCGTCCGAGCTCAGAACAGGAACGCAGTCGGTGCGAACGCTGGCAACACCGTAGGTCCCCCGAAGCGCCTGCAGGTAAGAGATCACCTGGGTCAGTTTTTATTTTTTGCTAGAATCTGAAATATTTAATAGGTTACTGGAAGCAGTTTTTTAAGAGCGATACTGAAAGCAGATTGAGGGCATGCTTGAAATGCACACACATGAAACAGCTCAATTTCCTCGGAAACAGGTAAAATTGGAAACCCAAGTTAACATACACATCCGCAGAAGGTGTGATGTCTGAACATGTTTTGCCTGATGCCCTCGTGATTAGCGTCCCATATTTTCCTTTTTCAGTTTACCAAAGATTTTGACGGGCAAGTGGAAACCAGGACAAGTAGCTGTAGCAGCAGACATCAGGGTCACAGGCTCACTTGACCGGGCAGTGCAGCTTGTGTTTTGACTAACGATAAAGCAAAGAGAACGTCTCTTTCCGACGCAAGAACTAACAATGAGGATGGTGAGCTTGTCTACAGATCGAGATTCCATCGGCAGGACGCACTTCCCGGTGGTCCATGCAGTTCAGGGATTCATAGATTTTTTTGGTGGTCCACTGAAAGTAATATTCATGGACCAAAGAACAATTTATGTCGAATTCAGAGATAAATTGCTAGTACTAACTTGTAATTCTCGACTCTCTTTGTGGAAAGTGAATGGATAATCTGAAAACGGCCAACAAATTTCTGATATTGCTTTAACGTTTTGCGTTTATTTCACTAAACTTCATCCCAATTCCCAAACACTGATGTATGATTAGTATTCCATGACACGATCTAGCTACATGTTGCCATGTGGATTTGCGTGCTCGTGCTGCACAACCAGAAGATCAGCTAGCATGGCTTAATTCTGCATTCACTAGATAATCATAAGCTAAAATCAACTGCATATGTAAGTAAGCTGCCAGTTGACGAAAGGTAGCATTGACCCGACAAAATCGCACAACTCGCTCCTGTGAACCCATTAACTAGCTCGAGTCAACTTTCTACGGGTTCCAACTAAAAATTACTCGGTAGGTACCAAGCAGCTGACGAACCAACCACTTGGTTCAACCCTATCTGTCCCTCTTCTTCCAATCTGGATCAAGATCACGCTTCATATGAGCTATCGCCACAGAAGCTTAGAAAATTACTCCGTGGCTCGCGCAGGGAGTATATATTATCTGTTAGAAGTAGCCGTGGCCCACGCAGGGTTCTCATTTTAATATATTTCACCAAAGTTTCAGAAATTTTGGTCATTTCAGTAAAAAAAATTATCATTTCAATTTGTTTGGTCGTTTCAGTAGAACATTTGAATTTCGAGAAAAATAATTTAAGCAATGTTTGAATTCGAGCGAAGGTCAAAGGTAATTCAAATTACAGTGATTGGCTTTCTATCAAATTCATGGCGAAGTTTGGTTCTTTGGCTGAATTGAAAACACAAAGAGCTGAAAATTTCGGAACCCGCCCACCATCGACACCATCGTACGGGCAGCGGCGTTCCAGGCTCGCCGGAGGAGCCTGGCCGCGCACGTACGCACGCTAGCACAAGGTCAACGTACACATGTCGTGATCGTCCGTCGGACGATCGCTCCCTCTCCCTTACCTCGCTGGATCCCAACGCCAAATCCCACACATAGGCACGCCGCACGCGGCACGGAACTGAACTCACCGGAAGTCGTCGTAGTCAGTCCGGGACGCGCCGGTTACTAACTGAGATGGCGACCAGCGTGGGCTTCCACGACTCAATATGGCAACGGCGATACTAACCACCGGTTACTGCCTAACCATAACCATCCCCATCCAATAAATTTTTCTCCATCCCCATCCCCATTAACTGCCACGGGGACAACTATTCTCCCATCTCCATCCCCATCGGGTTATCGGATAACCAGCGGCTAACCATACCCAAGAATCTTTGGTGTAGCCAACAACATTGTCTATGAAAATTTCGACAGAACCTCCCCAGCAAATCGAGTAAAATAAATGACAGCAATACAAATAGAGCAAAAAGGGCACACATCCACAATATATGATGATCTAGGTTCAAATGGGCACACAGCCACACATAATATAGCATAATCAGCAAATATAAATAATCAAAAACATCACTACCTATATAATCAGCAAGCTCAAGTGCTCAACTCTATCAAATACACTATACATGCATACAATATCCACTTAAACAACACAATTCGCACAGATGCAGCGTCACAAAATATCAAAAGCTCAAAATTTTCCTCACCGGTTTGGACTCGGGTAGCAAGGCAGGCCTTGCTGCCGGTACCGCTAGAGCTGGCCGTTGGAGAAGCCATTTTCCGGCGTGGAGGACGTTGGGCACCTGGCCGACGACCGGGGGTGCTCACGCTCTCTGGATGGCGTAGCCGGTTGACGATGGAGGAGGCGGTGCGCTGAACTCCGGGGCTGACGGGGATTTCAGCGGCCGGTCCTGGGTCGACGGCGAGCTCCGTAGCGAAGAGGACGAGCTCGCTGGAGGTCGTCGTTGTTGATGCGGGCATGCGGGGACGGCGGGGCAGGCAGGGCGGACGGAGAGAGACGTCGGGGCGGGCTTGGCGGCTGGAGAGGGACGGCGGGGCGGCCGTAGAGAGAGAGGAAGCAGCTAGGCGGGGCGGCCAGAGAGAGAGAGAGAGAGAGAGGAAGCAGCTAGGGGCGCCGGCGCGAGGCGGCCAGGCGAGTCCGCGAGAGAAGCAGCTAGGATTTAGGGTTGGGCTTGGGCGTGCGGCGGCTGGGGAACTGGGGAGTGGGGAGTGGGAGGGGAAAATGTTAGGGGATTTAGAGTTTTCTGGGGTATGTATACATGTCTCTCACTGTCTAGCGGGTACCGGGTATGTCGGGTATGGATAGTGCTGTTCCATACCCGGCACCGCAATAACCGCTGGGTATTGTTTTAACATTGATAAGATCCCCACGGGGAGTAATATGCAACCAAAACCATCCCCTAATAGGTGAATTAACCACCTCGCCTTGGCCTTGGTCGCCGCGGGCTTCCCCTTCGCCTCGGCCTTCGCGGCGGCGTCCTCGGAGATGGCGACCAGCGTGGGCTTCCACGACGCTGATCCCATAGACGGCCTCCGGCGCCGCTTCTCCGCGGCGGACGTGGGCGCCGCCGCGTTCTCCGGTGCCACGGGAACCGGCTCCGGTGTCATCGCCGCCGATGATGTCCGGCGCGCGTGCCTCACGAACGCGAACAGCTTCATCGATCTCTGCTCTCTGCTCTAGGGATAACAGGACCTGAGCTAATCTTGCACCAGCTGCCACCAGGGAGGTTTCAGGTCTTCAAGGAGGCTCCGGCCGGTGATGCTTATTATATCCTCGTGGCCGGCTTGCACCACTTGCTAGTTGCTAACATAAAAGACCAAACTTACCTTAATCCTCAAGATTTGTTTTTATTTAAATATAATTAATCAATTTTTTTCTCATATATGAAAATAATACAAGCACTAGATACAAGGACATTATATAACTTATTATGAGCAAGGACATTTTAGTCTTTTTAGTAGCAACAATTGCATTGATTTTTTTATTGGAATAAAAATATTGAGATTAAAGAAACACTAGTTGCTAGTTTGTTTATATCAAGTGCGGTCCACAAGCACACCATAGCTGCATTTTGCAAAAGAAAATCTAGTTTTGGGCTTTGGGTGTGTCGCAACAGTGGAACATGGGTTTCCCTAGTGCGGCCAAAGCGGGCCCACCACCTGCGGGCCCACCAAGAAGATGGACAAGACAAGGAGTCAAGCCTGGCAGGTGGGCCAGCCCACCTACCCCACGGGAACCCACCAAGCTCGACATCGACAACCTGCGGCTAAGGACTAGGTGGCCTTCCGGGGTCACCGCAACCCGGAGAACAAGGCAGAGCACCCGAGAGCCCGAGTGCCCGGCAGGAGGCCTGGCTCGCTCTTGGGTTCCCCTCTTTACAGCGTAGAAGATAAGCACGCCAACACATGCCAGAAGCTGGTAGAAGACTTGGGCGCCAAGACGAAGGACGCGCCTCCAGTGACGTCTCCATGGGCGTGGTCGGTCGGGCTGTCAGGCCCTGTCCACCCTGCTTTCCCCAAAGGCGGACGCCCTCACCTAACCGCGGAAGAAGACTTGGACCAGAGGAAGCCACGTCGCCTCCTAAAGACCACCGGGGGGTTTTCCCGCCTAAACCCCCCACGCTCCTCACGTGACCATGTGGTATCCCCTTAGCCTATAAAAGGAGGACCAAGGCAACGAGGAGAGGGGAGGAAGGATTGGACACCAGCAAGACTAGCCTAGGGCTGAGAGGGTAGAGAGAGGTGATCTCCTCAGGGCAGGATATGCTCTTCGTCTACCTCTAGCCGTCCACCTGCCGGGTACATACCCGAGACCACCTTGTAAAACACTCCATGATGAACACCTCAATCCAGACATGCAGGAGTAGGACTTTTAGCCTCCGGGCGGCTGAACCTGGGTAAAACTCTCTGCGTCTCTGTGTTGATTGCTTGAACACCCCACCAAAGAACTTGAAGTGCATCACCCGGGTGAGGTGATTCTCAGCCTCCTTCGCGCCCCGTGCCGAACCTAAAAAAGGGTATCCTTTACTCTTGGTGTCCGTCGATCGAGACACGATAGGGTGGTACTATGTTGTTCTGTGGTAGAGCATCATGCGCGTAAAATAGACTACTTCTACCGAAAAAATGCTATTTATTTTGTACTTTTAAGTTTTAAAGCAGTAAATAGGTTGTTTGGCTTACTACTGGTACTATTTAATTTGAAAGCAAAACCATTCCTACTTAGTTAATTACCCACCAAAGCCTTAATATATAATGTGGTTGCTTACTTACTTACTTTGCATATACTAGATTGTTTTTTCGAGAATACATATACTAGATTCATAATTTTACGTAGCTAGGAAAGGAGTTTCGAGAGATAATCTAACTAAAGATTGTACATAAGGAGTCAGAGATTGCTCTCACGGGCTTTTAAAATTCTGATACGGAACAGAAAATCGATCATTGTGTTTGCAAAATAAGACTTTTCACTTCAGATAGCGGTGTATATCCCTGTAAAAAACAAAGTTAAAAATGTATTAACATATGCATACCAGTAGAAAAGGTTCTCTGGGTTTCTGTTACATATATAGTATCTCCAAAGTCTTACTAAAGTTAAAAATGATCGCTCACACTCATCATTTTTTTTGACTAAAACTACTTGTATATTAGACGGAATACCATATAAGGACGCATACAAGTAGAATACAGGACAAATACGGACGCAGACACAGCTGCAACCACCTTACAGAAAGGACCTCAAAGAAAACTAAAAACGCACATAGATCCTCATGGTCCTTCATCCTCCTCACGACCACAGAGCTCCAAATCTTCAAGACGAAGCCACCAACGGAGACAAATCCTTCGCTTCCAAGGTCGCACCACGGCACAGGAGAAGCTTCTCGCTACATGCGTTGAAGAGCCGCAACACAGACTAGCTCGCCGGAGCCAGAGAAGATGACGATGAAGGAACATCGACCGGGGACGCACCCCAAGCTTCCCATGCGCCGGACCTGGGCCCAGCGGCGCCTCACCTCGACAGAGGTGGCCAGATCCCTCTCCATCAACTCCCACCACCCAACAGCCGCAACCACGCACCAGCTCAACCTGCCACACCCATCTCTCCCCTCGCCACCACGGCCGGCCAGAGAGAAGAACGCCGCAAGCCAAAACTGCCGTACTCCTCCACTCCATATGCTCCTGTACAGGCAACCGGAAACTCCGGCGACAACCACCGAAGCCCAGCTACCCCACCCCCAGATCTTCCACAGCAAAATCAGAGCACACCTTACCGTGGCGAGGAGAAGAGCAGGGGACAAAAGATCTGTACGTCGGACGCCTTCTTCGCTGCAGCAACCGGCCAGATCACACCTAGCCTCACCAGATCGATAGATCCGTGAGCACTCACCAGCCGTAGCTCGCCGACACCGCCTAAGACAGCGTCGGGAAGGACGCTCACACTCATCATTAGATAGTGAGACATTAACCACCATGTTACTTCCCTAACACTAACAACCGTTGGATCCTGTGACCGGTCGATCCGATGGCTGGTCACCTTAAGACCCATTCTTTCCCTTACTTAATGCTTTTTAATGTATCGCGAGTTGGCCAAGGAAATGGGACAAGTGGTGCGACTACGATGACGTGTATCTGTTCAGCAATTTCTTTAGTTACAACATGCTTCCGTAGCCATGTTAGTCGTCCATTAGTCCGGTTTGTGTTGATAAGGATACGGAAATGATCAGACCTACACGTCACTCTGAATCTGTCTATACCTATGCATCAATGGTAACTTCTGTGGTTGTCTTCTAGTCCTAGGTTATGCGTAAAGGACATATACCAATTGAATCAAATTGTACAATCTCTTTCATCATTTGTTTTCCCCTTCTTGTTTACTTTGTTAGTTCAGCGCAAGTTAATTACGCCTTTCTGATATTGTATAATTATTAGAACACTTTTAGACTGCTACAATCGACACATCCTTGTAATAAGCTACTTGGAAAATTCAGCACTTAATGCCATCATCGATCCGAGGAAAAACTTATGAAAAAACGATGGATCAGAAAGGCGCAACGCATGTTGGGTCGAAGCTGAAACAATACATATATGTACATCAGTAGCAACCACGAGGAATCACAGAAGCATCAGCTTTGAAAGCTCAGATTTGAGTAGAGTTTGAGCAGAGCGGGTCATGGTTAAGCCACACATTACAACGCCCTTCAGCCACACCACCACAGCTAGCTCGTCTGAGCTCAGAACAGGAACGCAGTTGGTGCGAACGCCGGCAACACCGTAGGTCCCCCGAAGCGCCTGCACGTAGAGAGATAACCTGGATCAGTTTTTTGTATGGCTAAAATCTGCATTATTGAATAGGATACCGGAAGCAGTTTGTTTTACAGTGATACTAAAAGCAGAGTGAGGGCATGCTTAAATGCACGAAACTCGTAAAATGGAAAACCAAGTTACAAACATCCGCAGAAGGTTTGAGGTCTGAACATGTCCCATTTTGCTAGATCCCTGATGCCCTTGTGATTAGCGTCCCATGTTTTCCTTTTTCAGTTTACCAAAGATTTTGACGGGCAAGTGGACAAGTAGCTGTAGCAGCAGGCATCAGGGTCACAGGCTCACTTGACCGAGCAGTGCAGCTTGTGTTTTGACTAACGATAAAGCAAAGAGAACGTCTCTTTCCGACGCAAGAACTAACAATGAGGATGGTGAGCTTGTCTACAGATCGAGATTCCATCGGCAGGACGCACTTCCCGGTGGTCCATGCAGTTCAGGGATTCATAGATTTTTTTGGTGGTCCAGTGAAAGTAATATTCATGGACCAAAGAACAATTTATGTCAAATTCAGAGATAAATTGCTAGTACTAACTTGTAATTCTCGACTCTCTTTGTGGAAAGTGAAAGGATAATCTGAAAACAGCCAACAAATTTCTGATATTGCTTTAACTTTTTGCGTTTATTTCACTAAACTTCATCCCAATTCCCAAACACTGATGTATGATTAGTATTCCATGACACGAACTAGCTACATGAGTACATGTTGCCATGTGGCGTGCTCGTGCTGCACAACCAGAGATCAGCATGGCTTAATTCTGCACTCACTAGATAATCATAAGCTAAAATCAACTGCATGTGTAAGTAAGCTGCCAGTTGACGAAAGGTAGCATTGACCCGACAAAATCGCACAACTCGCTCCTGTGAACCCATTAGCTCGAGTCAACTTTCTGCGGGTTCCAACTAAAAATTAGGTACCAAGCAGCTGACGAACCAACCCACTTGGTTCAACCCTATCTGTCCATCTTCATCCAATCTGGATCAAGATCGTGCTTCATATGGGCTATCGCCACAGAGGCTTAGAAAATTACTCCGTGGCCCGCGCAGGGAGTATATATTATCTGTTAGAAGTAGCCCTGGCCAACGCAGGGTTCTTATTTTAATATATTTCACCATATTTTCATTATTTTTTGGTCATTTCATTTTGTTTGGTAATTTCAGTAGAACATTTGCATTTCGGTCAAAATACTTCATCAATGTTTGAATTCGAGCCATAGTCAAAGGTAATTCAAACTACAGTGATTGGCTTTCTATCAAAATCAAGGCTAAGTTTGGTTCTTTGGCTGAATTGAAAACACAAAGAGCTGAAAAGTCGGAAATTTCAGACATATTAATCGCGCCCAAAACATCAGTGAAAATTTTGGGAACCAGCCCACCTGCAGGTGACCATCGAGGCATCGACACTATGCAACGGGCAGCGGCGTTCCAGCCTCGCCGGAGGAGGCTGGCCGCGGACGCACGCACGCTAGCCCCAAGGTCAACGTACACATGTCGTGATCGCGTCCGTCGGACTATCGCTCCCTCTCCCTTACCTCGCTGGATCCCAACGCCGTGGCCTAACCACACGTACGCACGCGGCACGGAACTGAACTCACCGGAAGTCGTCGTAGTCAGTCCGGGACGCGCGAGGCGCCGGCCTCGCCTTGGCCTTGGCCGCCGCCGGCTTCCCCTTCGCCTCGGCCTTCGCGGCGGCCAGCGCGGCGTCCTCGGAGATGGCAACCAGCGTGGGCTTCCACGACGCTGATCCCGTAGACTTCCTCCGCCGCCGCTTCTCCGCGGCGGACGTGGGCGCCGCCGCGTTCTCCGGTGCCACGGGAACCGGCTCCGGTGTCATCGCCGCCGACGATGTCCGGCGCGCGCGCCTCACGAACGCGAACAGCTTCATCGATCTCCGCTCTCTGCTCTAAGGATAACAGGACCTGAGCTAATCTTGCACCAGCTGCCACCAGGGAGGTTTCGGGACTGCAAGGAGGCTCCGGCCGGTGATGCTTATTATATCCTCGTGGCCGGCTTGCACCACTTGCTAGTTGCTAACACAAAAGACCAAACTGACCTTAATGCTCAAGATTTGTTCTTACTTAAATATAGTTAATCTATTTTTTTCTCATATATGAAAATAATATAAACACTAGAATACTAGCTACAAGGAAATTATATAACTTGTTAGGAGCAAGGGCATTGTAGTCTTTCCTAGTAGCAACAAATACCATTGATTTTTTTATTGGAATAAAAATACTGAGATTAAAAAAACACTAGTTGCTAGTTTGTTTATTTCAAGTGCGGTCCACAAGCTCACCATAGCTGCATTTTGCAAAATTTATCACTAGTTTTGGGCTTTGGGTGGTACTATGTTGTTGTGTGGTAGAGCAACATGCGCGTAAAAGAGACTACTTCTACCGGAAAAAAAATGCTATCTCTTTTGTACTTTTAAGTTTGAAAGCAGTAAATAGGTTGTTTGGCTTACTACTGGTACTATTTAATTTGAATGCAAAAGCATTCCTAGTTAGTTAATTACCCACCAAAGCCTTAATGTACAATGTGGTTACTTACTTCGCATATACTAGATTTTTTTTTGAGAATACATATACTAGATTCATAATTTTACATAGCTAGGAAAGGAGTTTCGAGAGATAATCTAACTAAAGATTGTACATAAGGAGTCAGAGATTGCTCTCACGGGCTTAAAATTCTGATATGGAACAGAAAATCGATCATTGTGTTTGCAAAATTAAGACATTTCACTTCAGATAGCGGTGTATATCCCTGAAAAAACAAAGGTAAAAATGTATTAACATATGCATACCAGTAGAGAAGGTTCTCTGGCTTTCTGTTACATATATAGTATCTCCAAAGTCTTACTAAAAGTTAAAAATGATCGCTCACACAGTCACACTCATCACTAGATAGTGAGACATTAACCACCATGTTACTTTTTTTGATGAAAAGGCAGTCTAGCCCGCTTTTCTTATTGCTTTAGAAGGAGAGTACAAGATGTACATAGCCAAAAATAAATAAAAGAAAAGGACTGAAAAAAGGGCCTGGAGCTTTTTCTCCAAGACCACTCAGCCAGCGAAAAAACACTAGTCAGGTTCTCTTGGACGTAAGATTAGGTCGCCAGCGCTAGCTCTGCATGCATCTCTCCAGGTTTTAGCCTCCTCAATGATCTTGTCATGAATGCGCTGGAGGGAAGATGCATTGTTTTGGAAAATTCGGGCATTCCTCTCCTTCCAAATCGTCCACCAGGTAAGATGAATCAGCGCAGTCCATTGTTTTAACTGCCGCTTCCCGCCTTGGATGAGCCCTCGCGAAGACAAAACCCAGCTCTCAACCACCATGTTACTTACCTAACACTAACAACCGTTGGATCCTGTGACCGGTCGATCCGATGGCTGGTCACCTTAAGACTCATTCTTCCCTGATTTAATGCTTCAATTTATCGTGAGTTGGCCATGGAAATGGGACAAGTGGTGCAACAAAGATGACGTGTATCTCTTCAGCAATTTCTTAGTTACAACATGCTTCCGGAGCCATGTTAGTCGTCCATTAGTCCGGTTTGTGTTGATAAGGGTACGAAACTGATCAGACCTACATGTCACTCTGAATCTGTCTATACCTATGCACCAATGGTAACTTCTGTGGTTATCTTTTAGTCCTAGGTTAGGTAGCATTATGGGAAGAAATTTAAGTGGATATGTATGACGAGGATTTGTACTTTCACATGGGCGGCTAGTGCTCAATCAAACTCTTAGTTGTACATATATCTTTTTATCTATTTACCACACTCTATCTCCAGCCTTTAACTCCCTACTATTGTTCAGTTGTAGTATTGCGGCCGGGTCACGCTCATAGGATCCGAGCAAAATCTTATCAAGTACAGTAGAATTGTAACAAGCTATCCCTCATTTCAGACACCGCCCGTTGGAAAACATGTGATCCTCGATCCATTTCTACAAGCACGTGGGAGAGGTTTACTATCCGTGCTTTTGGCCACCTTCGTGTTACGTTTTCTCACATCAGAAGGTGCTTAATCTGTGAAAAAAACTTAGTACCATTTTTTCCTGTTTGGACCCATGGAGTAACTTCTAATTGAATTTAAGCAATCTGCCTCACATGTCATTATTTTTTAATTTAAATTGCTAACCGCACCTACCGTGTAGAAAATTCTATTCTAGACATAATTACTCCAATGTTACACTTCAAAATAGTAACTTACCCCAATATGTAGTAACACTAGGTTTTTCAACCTTCTACCTATTGTGACTCTTTCATTTTACATTGGGTGATCTTCAGTTTATAGTTTCATTTACATACAATTTTTTCCTACGGTGCTGTTTCCTTGCTTCATTATTCCAGGTGATTCGTGGATCGGATGTGTGCCATCTTTCATTATGTTTTTCTTCTCTAACAGTAAACATCAGATGAACCAAGTACTCATGAGTAATAACTACCTTTACTTCCATTATCTTTTTAGTTTAACAAATCTGGTGTCAATGCCTCGGTAAAGGCATGGCAATTATCTATCGTATTTGTCTCTTTCGGATCAGAGATCCAGCTCTCACCAATCTTCTTGCAAGATGGCTGCAAAAGAGAGACTACAGTCATCGCCCACTCTAACTTGACTTAATTTAAGGACAGCGTGATACAGCAATCAGCATGACCCAATCAAGATGTTATGTTTGCATGATTTAGTTGAATGGGTTTTAAATAAAAAAGTAGAGAGCCAATATCCTCTCAACTTTGAAGCCTGTACGGATAAATAATGGAAGCACTGCATCTGGACGAAAAAGCTACCAATCTTGCACTCCTGCATCTTCTCAGAGGACAACATAACGTTGCAATGTTGAAACAGGGCTTAAGAAGCCAGATTCCACCCGCTACGGAGAAAGAAAACAGAAGGGAAATAAAGATGTAAAGCTGTAACTGTGCATGACTACGAAAAAGATAAAGCTAAGAGGATATCAGCGGGAAAATAAGCTCCTAGTATTGTCATGGCACTAAGTGAAATCTACAAAGTGATGATTGATGAGAACCTTTTTATCCTTGTAGTACAACTCCATGTGGCATTTGTGGCTCTACCTGAATCTATGAGAGTTGAAAGGGACTTTAGCACCATCATATGGCAAGACAGATGGAAAATACAGGGTTTAAATTCAGGGATATAAAAAAGGAGAAGACAGCAGTACACAATGGAGTCATCTCAGGTTGTCCTTCTGATGAAGTAGATGAGTCAAGTAGGCCACCAATGCACAGACGGTGCCTCTAAAGAGAGTTTGGTTCGGTGGCTCCATGTGCTTATGTAATAACCTAGCCAAAGGAGAACCTGCATCTTTTTGTATAGTAAACTTCAGTGTAAACCATATATTTTAGTTTTTTGTTTCCTTTTCTTTTCGAAATGGGTTTTACCCCGGTCTCTGCATCAAAACGATGCATACGACCTCTTTATTAAATTATTTTAGTATTTCTTACAAGTTGAATAAGATCAATGTTTTAGACCACTTCGAAACAAGTACCAGAATTTAGTTTATACCGATGTACCAAATTATTTTGAAAGGACAAAGTTGGGAACAAAAAAACTCAGTTGAAATGACTAGTTGAGAATAAAAACGCCGTTCATAAACATATTTGATAAAGGAAGAAACACAGTTGAGAAGAAAATCCACAGCTGAAATGAAATAGTTAAAAGCAAAAAACATAATTTAAATGGTGTGGCTAAGAGGAAAAACGAAGTTGAAAGACTGCAGTTTAGAAAGGTTTTTTTGAACGGGGAAAGGTCCCGAAGGACCAAGTTTCTGCATTAACCAGGCGGAGGGTACAATCTTACAAGAAGGACCTCAAAATAAAAGGAAATTACACCCAGATCCTTGACATTAACACAAAGCACCCTAGAGTAGATCGCTAAAACACGATCGAGGACATGTGCACCGCCGACGAAACTCAGCATCCACTGCAGCCATCCCTATCGCCGCCGGGGAACCTGCCACTTGGGGCATCAGGGACGGGAGTCGCCACATCGAGGCTATCGAAGATCCTCCGATGGAGGAAGAAAAGGCTCGAGCCAGCATGCTCGAGCACGGCGTGGTCAACCATATGACCAAAGATAGCAGTGGCCAGGCTTAGCCGCTGGGAACCGCCGCATCATCCGCAGAAACCGCACCATCAGGTGCTCCGAGATCCCACCACAACACGACGCTTACCTCCATGACCAGCATCCACAAGTCCCCACTTTCCTCCCCCTCGCCACCAAGGCCGGCCAGGAGAAGTGAAGCAACCTGCAGATGACGGAAACACAGACATGAGCGCTTATTGAAGAAGGCTGCCATAGATCTGCCACCATTGTCCATCCCCCATCTTGGAGGCTCAGCGGAGAGCATCACCAGGACGATGCGCGCCAGTACGCCAAAGCTGCAGGCTTCCAAGAAAGGGGAGACGGCATACTGCCATTCACCACGTAGGTACACAGCAGAAACAACAACCTAAACATAATACTACTGCTATACATGGCGGGCCGGCACCCTAGACCATCTCCACACCGGCCAGCGCGAGCGCCGGCGGCGAGAGCAGCCGGATCTGGCGAGGAGCGATGGACTCTCAAGGAGGAGAAGAGTAGCTTCGGGAGAGGAGGGGCTTCGATTCAGGTTGTTGTTCGCACCTTACTTGGTGGTCCTAGAAAGTTAAAACATGGCTGAGAATGAAAATACTGCCGAAATGACACGATTTAGAAAAAAAAACATGAGAAGGAAAAATGCAGTATTTTACCGTAGAAAAAATGCAGTTGAAATGACGCAGTTCAAAAAGGAAACATAATTAAAAGGGTGCAATTTAGAAGGAAGACACAACCGCAATGAAAAACTTAGTTGAGAATAAAACTTGAAAGAAAACAATTGAGAAGAAAAAATAGAGTAAAATTCCTAGTGGAGAAAAAATAAAATTGAAAAACGTAAACAATGTTGAAAGAAAATCTATTACTAGTTTCACGTTCCGCCACTTGCTGGATGTCCATGCTGGAGCTACGCTATGTGCGGAATTAGGCCACATCACCGATGGAGTCAACTTATCATGGGTCTAGACAAAATCAATTGGTCCTTGGAACCTTCGGGTAAGTTCTCGATGAAATCCAGGTAAAAAAAAAGAGTCACAGGGGATAAACGGTGAATCACTGCAAAGATGTTTGGTCGGCCAAGCTCTCTCTCAAAATCAGAATCTTCACTTGGCAGTTGGCGTTGGATCGTCTTCCATCGAGCTAGCAGGTGGCCCTTCGTCATGGCCCCTCGACCTTGAGCTGTGCATGCTCGTTGTGTGGGGAAGACGAGGACGTATCCCATATCTTTTTAAAATGCTCGTTGGCTAAGTTCGCTTGGAGTGTCGTTCGCCCGCTGCTGGGATGTATATAGTTGGTGTCAGTCCAATCCCATGCCATCTCAACTTTTCGGGACATCCGCGTGTAAGCCTTATTTGGCTTCATTTTGCCATGCTTTGTTGGCCAGCTTGGCTTGTCTGTATTAAATTAAGGGTCTCTCTAGCGCTCAATCAAATGAGAATTGTCTTAATTCTCATTTACATGACGTCATCAATTTCAGTTGCAAGTCAAGTTGTAACTCATGATTAGCACGAATCACGAAGCAAATCAAACGGTTTGGAGCAGTTGCAAGTCCACATGCAACTCAGTCGAATGAGAATTAACTTAGTTCTCATTCACATGACGTCATCAAATTCCAGTTGCAAGTTGACTTGCAACTGATGCACGAATCACGAAGCAAATCAAATGGTCAGAATCAGTTGCAAGTGGACGTCATGCGATTGAGAACTAAGTTAATTCTCATTCGATTGAGAATTAGCTAAACTGTTAAATTAACGATCGAAACTAAAGTGCTGAAACAGTCCGCTGATCTCATGTACAAAATGATCATCTTTTTACATCGGCGGGCGCCCAACTTCGAGGATCAGGATCGAGCAAGGATAGGATAAGATGGATGAGAAGCAAGCTAAACGACATCTTTGAGACAATGGCTCCAATCTGTAGCCAGACACCGGCCGATTCTAGTTGATGGTTTCCAGTCTGTTCTAGAGAGGCCGGCGCGCTATCTTTTCGGGTATAACTTTGTTGAAACTTATGTGCTTTATTAATATAAAAAGCAGGACATCAAATAGCTTTTATTAAAACACACGTTGCAAATATGCAACAATCGGCAGGCAAACGAGATGAACACATCACCAATGGATACATACATTCACCTGCCCAGTTTTTCCGAGGTAAGCTAGCGACAGGACGCGAATTAATCGACTAAACGCGAGCGAGTGTCCATCTATATATCAAGAGCCTCTCCTTTTTCTCGCGGCATGTGAGACGTCGCAATTCAGACCAAAGCCAAAACCCCACGACGTACACAGACTCAAGACTTTGCAGGAGCTCCAAGGACGTGGCGCGTATAGCAAACACATTCTTCAGATGATCGAATTGAACGTGCAGCTAGCAATCTTTTTCACGTCTACATTGAGATAGGCTCGACTAACGTGGAGGCGCCTAGCTAGCACTGAGCGATCCTGTTGGCATATACAACACGGTGCCCACGAGAGTAACGGAGCAAACAAACAAGGATATCAGCAAGAAAATGAGAGCTCCCAGTGTTGTTTTCCTAGACGAAAGACATTTCTCATACCCGGCTTTAAGGTTAACAAAGCGCAACGACCCAGAAGTCTAACACACACGTGTAAATGTTGAGGATATCAGCTAGCGCTTAAACCTAGGATGACAGGGGAGAAGCGGGAAACCAAAAACCATTAAGAGCTAGTCTGCTAGTGTACTCCTAAACCTAGGCAAATGCCGAGCCAGGCCGGGTTCGGAACGGGCCTGAAAAACCCGACCTGAAAAGGCTGGCCCGAGCTTGACATGGCCCAAAACAGTAAAAATAGCCTATTTTGATTTTAAATTTATTCTGGGTTAAATAGTATAAATATCGATTAATTTTTTATAAAATATAAGAAATAGTGTCTTTTCGGATCTATTTTGGGCTTGTGGGCTAGCTTTGGGCGGAAAATCAAGGTCTGAGCCCGCCCCGAACGCCAGGCTTTGGTTCAGAGCCGTCGGCCGGACTGCCCATGCCCAGGTCTATGTTTGTACGGGATTTCGTTCACATCGGCTGAATACTAATGATATAGACTTCGGAGTCAAGCGGGAAATTTGTTGTTAGCCCCCATTGCAACTGACTAATGTTCAGTTTTGCAAGGTCTGTCAATTGCAACTCCACTTTTGAGAACTCACTAAGATTAGCCCCCTCTTGATCTAGCGAGATTAAGCAACTACTTGCTTGTATGCAAGATTTATATAACTCAGGTGAGGACAGGCCAACACAACCCTCTCCAGCAACAGTTCGGCTCCTAAACCAGGTATGGAAAGATAAATACATCATTCCAAGGATTCAAACGTTTGTGTGGAGATTCATTCGAAAGGCTCTTCTCACTGGAGAGAGAGCAGGTAAATTCTCCAAACACATAGGCAAACTTTGTTGCAGGTGTGGGCTTGAAGAAGATGAGGTGCATCTTTTCTTTACCTGTCCTTTTGCCAAGGCAGCATGGTTTCTGGACCTGGTATATTCGTACAGACAACATAATTCCAAACTGCAACTCCTTAACGCAAATCATTTCGAATTTAATCAACATGAATCATCCACATGGCTCTTTATCGAATATTCTTACTTTTATGTGGTGCACTTGGAAATCTATAAATGACATGTTGTTTAACAGGAAGAAAGGAGAACCTTATCAGATCAGTTTAAACGCACATCAACCTGGAGTTAGTGGGGACTGGAAATAAAAAGAAGCATCAAAACAACTTGCAGGTCTCCTTGGAGCAGCCGATGCAACACATGCAAGGAATGACTATAGCCACGGATAGAAACGTCCCTGGCACTGTTATTTATTCTCATGCTAATTGGAGATGTACAAATATTTCAGGTTCTCAAGATCTTCAGGCTACGGGCGTTGGGGTCTTCATTAGGGCCGAGCTGGAGGGAAAGGCATGCTCCATCATGGTCCAGGCCTCGGCTCCGCAGGCTTCTTCGGTCTTCAAAGCAGAGGCAACAACTTTACTGTTGGCGGCTCGCCTGACGCAGATACTTCACTTACCAAGGCCGACGTTTCTTACAGATAACCAAAATCTGGCAAAGGTGGTGGCGTCAAGGAGACATGATCATCCCCTGATGCAATGGGACGCTAAAGATGAAGTTGCAGGATTTTTTCAAGCCACATCCTTCTCCCTGCCACAGATTCTTCACATAAAAAGGGATCTCAATAGAGTATCTCATGATTGTGCTAAACAGGTTATTAGGCAACCCCTAAATCAACCTATACATGCTTGTACTTGTTCAGCTCATTCCTCTATTACTTGTCTTGTAGTCGCTCCGTTCTAAATTAGATGACTTTCCATTCATCCACATGCGGATGTATCTATACATAAACATCCGCATGTGGATGAATGGAAAGTCATCTAATTTGGAACGGAGGGAGTACTTTCTTCTCTACAATCTTCACATCTACAGGACTATGTACTGAATGTTGTACTGTGTACTTGAGCTGAATGCAATTTGGCGCCTTCAGTTGTTAAAAAAAAAATATTGCGACCCTGCGGAACTGCCTTCAGTTATTTATTCTGAAGTTGTCACGGTTGTTTGGTAGTTCAGCTTTGCGTCTCCGCGTTCCCCCTCGAGCCGATTCAGAATCTTTTTTTTTTGAACTGCCGATTCAGAATCTTTTTTTTGAACTGCCGATTCAGAATCTTGTATGTTATTACTCCAGTTTTATTTGATAAAAACATTACTCGGTTTTATGTCTGCCGAGGACCAGCTAGAGCTAGAGCCTAGTACTTAGCCATCCAATTGGGCAGGCCCACGAGAGTAACACACGAAGTTGAGAAGGATTGTGGGTGTCTACGGAAGGTAAGAGATGATGTGGCCCGTGTGGCCGTGTGCACTGCCCATAGAGATTTCTAGGGACCATGCTATGCCTAGAGCAGGAACGGCGGTGATACCGGCTTGGTCAGGGCACATCCCCGTCTCTACTTAGGGCATCTCCAAAGGCTCCCCGTAAATGGATCAGACATTCGATGGCCAATGGGCCATCACAATCGGATATTTGTCCGTGAACATGTCCACTACGCTTCAAATCGAGCCCAAACTTGGACCGATTTTGTAGTCCACGCGGACGAAGGAGGACACAGCCCGTGTGTCCGTTGGTATCTGTCCCGGGGCAACCTGCCAGCTACCCAGGGCCTACCCTGCCACCTCGGTGTGTCCCCACTCACTCCAAATCCTAGCCCACGCTCATTCCAAACCCTAGCCAGCTCCCATCGCGGACGATGAAACCATCTGCATGGCTGGCATGGTGAAAGCGCGGCCGCAAATACCACGAGGTGGTGTCCTCCTCCGGCCGCCGCCATCGCCGGGAGTGCATCAACGTGCCAGCTACCCAGGGCCTACCCTGCCACCTCGGTGTGTCCCCACTCACTCCAAATCCTAGCCCACGCTCATTCCAAACCCTAGCCAGCTCCCATCGCCGACGATGAAACCATCGGCATGGCTGGCATGGTGAAAGCGCGGCCGCAAATACCACGAGGTGTTGTCCTCCTCCGACCGCCGCCATCGCCGGGAGTGCATCAACGTCTCCATGGAGGTGGCCCGCATGTTTTGGAACCTTGCAAAGCCGTTGTCGTAACCGAACATGCACCTCCACACGGGTGCAACTCAACCAGCGCTGCATCCCAGTACCCGTAGTGCCTGCATCGGGGAAAGTGCGCTGCCATGAGATCAGCAACCACCGCGCATTCCTCCGGCGTACCTACGGGGCGACCCCGCGTACACCTACGTGCATACTTCGTCGGGGAACCGCCGCGGCCAAATGACCCGGAGTACGAGGAAGACGACAATGAGGAGGAGCAGGTGGACGGCGACGTCTTCGACGACTTCGACGGCGTGGAGGACGACGACGACCACAGCGTGCCGCCGTGCCCGTGCCTGCTCCAGACGCCCGAGGAGGAGGACGGCGACATCCATGCGGGTGTAACATCCCAAGTTTTTCAAAAAGTTGAAAAATCAGAAAAATTTAAAACTTTTGAAAACTATTATGTATTTTGCTTTGAAAAGAAAATTCATGCATACATTCATCATCATATAGCATTGGTTGCATTTGGATATTTCAAAAGTTGGAATAATAATTCCACTTGAAAACATATTTAAGAAAATATATTAAAAGGACTATCTATGTCCAATATATTATTTTGAAGTATTGTGGTATACTTCTTTGAGTGAAATGTTTGGTTGTGATTTGTTTGTATGTATTGGAAGTTATTCTATTACTTATCTATTCTATACTTTCAAGTTTTATAGTTTTGATTTTGAATGAAAATATTTATTCAGATTTTAATTTGAGTTTTGATTTCATTTTAAATTATCACACTCTTTTATAAACAAAATGTTTTAGTGCACAATTATCTTATTGAGTGATAGGGAATATGATTACTCATATTTTGGTATGGATTTTAAATTTAAGTTCAAAAGAATTTTTATAAAATCCTATTTATAAAAATTTAACATAAAGGTCTGATTAAACCTTTATGTAATGTTTGAATTTTCAAAATTTGAAAAGTTGGAAAATGATTTTTGAAAGTTTTAACACAAAGGATTTTATTTTACAAAACTATAGAAATTGGTTTGAGTTCATTTGGACTTTTGAATCAAAAGTTATGATAGAAATAAGAAACAAAAAAAAAACAAAAAGGAATAAAAAAAACGAAACGGGCCAAGACGGCCGGCCCATTAACGTACCGAGCCAGCCGAGTCGAACCAGGTTCGAACCCGATGATTGTTTCAGAAATTTTTCAGTTTTCTAAATCCTTTCCACTAAAACGCAAATATCTTGACAAATATAACTCCAAATCCGGATCCGCTTGATCCTACGCGTTCATAACTTCGAGCCCAAGCTATTCCACCGACCCTTGGCCTATATAAACCCCTGTAGCCGCCGGCATCTCTGTTCCCCTTTTCGTTCCACCGAAACCCTAACCAGCGAAATCGTATTTCGTTTATTTACCCACCAAAACGATCTCGAATCGCACCGGAGCCTGAAGCAATATTGTCGATCTGTTCAATATCTTTCCATTCCGAGAGGCCTCAACTCTTTTCATCAATCGTGGAGGAAGAATTTCGAATCGCCATCCTTCAGATCTGAAGTCGTATTTCTTAGATCTCTTCGCGCTCGGTTATTCAAATCGAAATTCCTTTGGTGAGAAGTTATATCTAACCCTTACCTTTTTTTTTGCACAGCACAACACTTATATTCAAACTGAAAAGAACACAATACATGTCGAAATACAAGCAGCAAAAACTACAGAGAGAGGATACAGAGAGCAGCGCCGCCGCAGAACATCGTCTTCAACCTCGAGAACGCCGAGCACACCAGCCCTCCGTCGTCGATGACGCCGCAGAAACCAGTTGCCAGCATCCTTCACCCACAGAGCGGAGAAGCTCCTAGCCGAAGGCGTTGACGAGCCGCATCAGCCTCCAACTCCGAGAAGCTGGATCCGACACCGAAGAAGTACCATCGGTCGGGGGAAGCCCCCAAGCCACCTCCGCCCCAGATCTGGGGCCAACGCCACACCACCTCACCGGAGGTGGCCAGATCTTCAACCTGCACTCCACGAGCCCCCGCAGCAGCAGCCTCCAACTCCCTCCGCAGTCCTCCAGAGCTCCCACCGCAAAACAACCACCGGCGCCGGAGGAAGCGCAGGCAGATCGGAGCAGCAGCCATCCGCCGCCGTCGGAGACGACGACGGAAACGAGGGGAAGCTGCGGCCCGACAAAAAGGCGACGGAGGCCTCCCCACCACGGCCCCGACACCCAAGATCCACCAACACCACACCCTATCTACAACGCCAGGCCGCAGATCCGGGGATCCCCCATCCTCTCGCCGCCAGGGCGGCCGTCGGAGGGTGGGGAATCCCACGGATGCGCCGGCGAACGCTGGCCGAGCCGGGGTCGCCCTCGGGTCGCCTCTGGTTTCAGTAGAAGGAGAGGAGAGGGGAGAGAGTTCCAGAAATATGCGGGTTCACAGTCAGGCAATGTTGATCTTATCTAACCCTTACCTACAACTTTGCTATTGCACTCTTTTGATTTTGACGTACGGAATTCTCTGTACAATACAGATTGCTTTTGACGATTTTCGGAGGAGAAAACAATCTCAAATCTTTGGGCCGTAGTTACGAAAGTTGTTCCCCTGATCAAGACCCTTCTTTTGCCCCAAGCCTCACCTCTTTTGGTCAAGCGAGCTAGGAGATTTTCGAGTTTGAAGTTTCGGATCAGAAAGGTAATTTGCGATTTGTGCCCAATCTATTCATCCACTTATGATATATTTGTGATAGTTAGAAAGAGCACGCAATTCTCTACAACTTTCATTAAGCATGTTTTTCCATCCGAGCAACTTTATTTTTGGTCAAAATTCGTAGTCAACCGTAAAGTCAGCACCCAGTCAGCGCTTCGTCATCGCCACGTCAGCGGTCAGAGTCAACAGTCAACCGAAGACCGGCAGTTTTGCAGAAAAACCCTATAACTTAGATCTATCACTACTTTTTATTGGTTTGGCCAAATTTTACAAATAAAATATTTTTGGAAAGCTTATGACACGTAGAAACTTTTGGCATACTTAATATTATGTTTTGCCGAATTAATTTTGTTTATTTTCAAAAGTGGCTTTATTAGTATTTTGAACATAACTTATTTTTAAAAATTGATTTTGGAATAATTCCAATTGGTATATTTTTGTTTAGTTAATATTTGGCCGTAGGATTACTCTATTATTTTTGTAAAAGTATTTTTCTTTGTTTTTCGTAATTAATATGAATTAAATGCTTTTAGGTGGTATTTTAATAATTAAAATTAATTAAAATTAATTTTCTTCATATTTTCGACTAATAAAATGACTTAGTCATATTTTGATCACTTTAGTTACAAAAGTACTTTGAAATAATATGCCTCTCCAAACAAAGTAATTTTCTGCCATAGAAAATATTTAACAAAATTTTGACAACACTTTTCCTTAGAAATTTCCTTAGAAATTTTCAACGTCTTATTAATACTAGACCTTGTCCTTAGAAAATTTTAGCATCTTGAAAATTTAGTTGTTTCCTTAGAAAATATTCTAAGTACTTGCTCTGACAAATGTTAGTCCTTAGAAATTTTACCAACTATTGTTCTAAAGTATTTTCCTTAGAAAATTTAGCAACTATGTTTTGTTTACTTTTCCTTAGAAATTATTTGGACTTATTGTTTGACCTTTGGTCCTTAGTCATATTTGGACCATCTTACTTGCCTTGCATTGACTTAGAATAATTTCATGGCATGGCATGCATCTCTAGTCCTTAGAAATATTTTGCATTTCTTACATGACTTTCCTCCTTAGAATTTTGGAGGTGATGCTTGTTAGCCCTTTTAACCCTCCTAGTCAAAACCACTAAGTTAGAAATTAGTGGAAAAAGTTTGCATTGTTATCCTTGGAGAATTCAACATGAAGTTAGAAGACCAATAAAGGACTTAGCTAAGAAAGCAAGACTCCAGAAGCATCTCCAAGAAGTCAAGGTACTTAGAAGAAAATCAAGGGGAAGTTCACGAAGACCAACCACCTACATTTTTCTAAGTCTTTCTTTCCCTTCTCTCTTTCTTCCTTCTTCTCTCTTCATGGTGACTAGGTTATATTCAAGACCAACCTGGATGCTGCCAACATCATCAAGTCTGTAGAACCATCAAGTCTACAAAAGTCAATGAAGTCAACACACCAAGGAGAAAGCTACAAGGAAGCCTGGAGAAGATTCTTGGAAGACCAACTACTTCTTTCTTTCTATCTTCTCTTTCTTTCTATTTTGTCTCACCTTGGACATAGACCAAGTCCTTGGTGTTTAAGACTAAGTTCATAGAGTGCTAATTGAAGACCATTGAAGATCAATGAAACTACAAAGGAGTTGAAGATGTTTTGAAGATCAAACATGTGAAGACTTGAAGTAGCCTTACAACTTTTCAAGTTGTCGTTTTATCAAGTTTACTTTAGGCTCAACCTGGACCTTACCTTAGCTAAATGGGATATTGTTATTTATGTCTTTCCCTTATTTTTGTTTGCATGTCTTTCATACCATAATTATTGTGTCATCCTGCATCTCATGCATATCATATTTTTCTAAGTGTTGCATTTATGATTGTGTGTTTATTTGTGATTTATTTGACTTGTTAGAAATTCCGGAGAGAGACGAAAGTGGTTGCAAATGCTACTACTACACTCCTGGTTGCCAAGGCAAGTGGCACACCCCCATAAAATTCCTAAGTATTTTTTTCTATGCATGACTTAGTGTATTTCTTTATATGCATGTGTAGGATAGTATTGCTATGCTGAAACAACTATCTCCTTTGCACTAGTTGTGTCTAGAATCCTATTGATAACTTAGTAGAATTATTGATGCTATGCAAATTTGTTTTAATCAAAGCTTAAATTCTACTAAGTTAATTTATCACCTGGGTGGATTTGGGATTGCATGGCTGCCAGAGTTGAGTGTTTATTCACTTGTGGATTGCCACCCAGGATTAAAGGGACCAATGTTTCTCTAAGTGAAGATGCTTACCGTGCAGCCATTAGTCATATGGGCTCTGGCTAGATGGATTAAGTTGCGTGGACTCGTCCCGACTTGACAGGTGGTGGTAGAATGGTTAGAATGGGAGCGCGTCAAGTCGGTATGGGATGAGAAAATGCTTCTGAAAAGTCTCGTCTCAACTCTCTCCTTTTCCTTAGCACAATTTGAGTGCTTGAGGATAGTTTGGGTTTGTTGGGTCTAATGGTGAAAGTGCACAACCTCTGCAGAGTTTAAAACTAAGTACTTAGTCGTGGCCCCGGTTACGGACAATTTGAGCAGCTGATCAAGGATTCAACGGAGGCTTCATCATTCCAATTTCGAAAGTAAAACTTGATGGTGAACAAGGGTAGATGAGACTATGGTCTTATACCATATCGTCTCCAACTTTTGAAGAAAATGTTTTACAAAGTGTTAGGCAAAATTGGCTTTTATGCAAAATAGCCTTGAACTCCACCAGCCAAGATATGCATATAGGTTATAGAGTTATTCCATTAAGTGTCCACATAGTGTCACTTGCCAGATCCATTTTAATGGTATCTGACCCACTCTGTTGCAAAATTTCATTTTGTTGCAGATTGTTCTGACGACGAGTGAGTTTCGTTAAGGTTTCGAGTCTGCAACCAACATGTTTTCGCCTGTGGCACATGCAAAGGATGAGGACTCCATGAAGATTATTATTTCCGCCGCTTTACTATTTCAAGCTAGCTGTATGCTATGCAAGTTGTAATGAATATTTTACCAAGTCTGGATTCATTCGATGTAATAATGATACTTTGTTGTGATACTACATCTTAAACTGTGTGTGCAAATGAAACGATCCAGGGGTTTGCACTATACACAGGTACCTTGCCATATTTTAAGTGCAGGTACGCTACAGCGGGCATCGAGGCTTTCGAGGTCACAGAGCTCGGGATGTGGCCCGATCTGACCGTCTCCCTCCGGGCGTCAGCCATGGAGGATCTTTGTGTGCCCCCTCCACGCCCGTGGTCACCGTGGCAAGCCCGCATGCAGGCCTGGCCCCTGCTCCAGCGTGGCCACATGCGCCTCTTGCGCGGCCACTCGTGCCCGTGTGGCCGCCCACCGTCTGCGTGGTCACCTCACCAGCGTTGCCGCCCGTCTGAAAGTGCATGTGTCCTCATGTGTGGTTTTGGTAATTAATGACAATCTCTATGGACTAATGGTTGCATTAAGCTATCTTTGTAGGGCTTGTCCATTAGCAATGCTTGAACACCATGCGTTGGTATCAAGATTGAAAGAAGAAGATAAAGTGATGACCAAAGCAATATTCATATATTAAGAGAAGAAGATGGAGTGCAAGTTCAAGAGAAGCATCTCGAAGAAATCCTATGCTTGAAACTTGTCACCCATTTGGAGATAATGGTCAAGTGAAGAAGTGTCTAAGAGAGGCTCTCCCATAGTGGTGTATGGGGGAGCGATATGTGAGTCTTTACCAAGCAAAGCGCAATAAAGAAAGGTGGTCCACTTGAAGAGATCAAGATCGTCATCATCTAGCTCAAGTGGAATGCGCAAGGCAAAGGTATGATCTTGATAAGGTTTTTATTTTACCGGTCTCAAGGTGTTAGTGGGATACCGGGTTATAGGATAGATGACGTACTATCAAGAGGGGCTCTCAAGTGAATAACTTGATCGCATCTTTGTGGAGAGCTCAAACCTTTGCATACTTGGCATATCATCTTTCTTGGTTCTTATTTGGTTTTTATCCATGTGAGGATTTAGAGCTTGTGTTCATCGCCATACCAAGATTTAGTTCATCAAAAACGGATATCATATGCATATCTTGTCGCGTTTTTTATGTTGGAGGTTTTACCGGTTTGCCTTTTCTAAAAGAGGTCAAACTCTCACCTTGTGGATCCCTCCTCACATGATGGACTATGATGTTTCTCTACATGATCTTGAAGAGCTCTTCCTTGCGATTCCAACGAGCCCAAGATCATCGAAATCGGAGTCCGGATGAAAAAGTTATCACAGTTTTTGTTTTGCTATTTCTGTCCAAACCTGTTTTTCCGGGTCATTCCGGAATTTACACCGGATCTGGCACCGGGTCAGTCCAGAAATAATTACGGCTAAGCACCGAGCGCTTTCGAGCGACTCCAGTAGCATTTTCCTAAGTCCGGTCTTAATTCTGGGTCTGGCACCGGATATGGCACCGGGTCTGGCACCGGATTTTTGACCGGATATTCCGGTCCAAGTGGCTGCAACGGCTATTTTCGGGAGGGGCTATAAATACCCCTCCCCTTTTTCAACCTACAGCCAAGCACGTTTTCCCTCTCTCTCCCACCATTGTTGACCTTGGAAAACTTGCCCCTCTCTCAATTCCTCCCATGATTCTTGCATATCTTTGAGGGAAAAGTGAGAGGAGATCTAGATCTACATTTCCACCAATCCATCTCTCCTCTAAGTGAGGGGAACCTAGTGGATCTAGATCTTGGAATTCATTTGTTGAGTTCTTCTTTGTTCTTCCTCTCTTCTCCCCCCTTAAGCAGTAGTTGCTTTTGGTGGGATTTGAGAGTGAAGGATTTGAGCACTTGTGCTCTTGCCATTGCATTTGTGCATCGGTTTGTGCTCTCCACGAGGATTCGTGGAAGTTGAAAGTTTGTGAGCTTGTTTCTCTTGGGTCTTTGGACCCTAGACACCGTTGTGGTGATTGAGACCTTTTGTGGACACTTGGGAGCCCCCAGTCCTTTTGTGGGTTGTGCCTCAAGATTGTTGTAAAGGCTC
This sequence comes from Poa pratensis, assembly GCA_947311845.1. Classification (NCBI taxonomy): domain Eukaryota; kingdom Viridiplantae; phylum Streptophyta; class Magnoliopsida; order Poales; family Poaceae; genus Poa; species Poa pratensis. Next base: position 106,459,430 of record CAMZMU010000063.1, read on the forward strand.
CGGATTCCGCCTTGAAGGATTCCGATAGTGGAAGGTGAACCGAGCTTTTGTGTGAGATTCATCGGAGAATAGGGTGAGGCCATTTGTGATGTTTGAGTTTGAAACTCACACCCCTCCAACGAGACGTACTCCCCTAAAAGGAGGAACTCAGAAATACATCATCGTCTCCGCGTGCCTCGGTTATTTCTATACCGAGCTCTTTACTTATGCACCTTACATTGTGATAACCTTCGTGCTTGAAGTATTATATCTTGCTATCACCTTGTTGCTTGTCTTGCTTAGGATAAGTTGTTGGTGCACATAGGTGAGCCTAGTTTATTTAGGTTGTTGGCTAGTTAATTTAAACAACTAGTTTTATTCCGCAATTATCAAGCCTAATCCGGATAAGTTTTAAATCACCTATTCACCCCCCCCCCCCCCTCTAGGCGACATCCTTGTCCTTTCAATTGGTATCAGAGTCTCGGCTCTTTTTTTTGGGCTTTACCGCCTTGAGAGTAAAGATGTCGTTTAGAGAATTAGTGCACGATCCCACTTTCATATTCGATGGCACAAATTATGATGTTTGGAAAATTCGCATGCTTAATCTTTTTAGGGCCATGGGTCCAAATTTTATCAAGAGTATTGTAGATGTGGGTTTTTCTCTTCCAAAGGATTCCCCAGAATTATCTTTAGAGGATGAGGAAAACTCTCATCTCGATACTAAAGTATCTAATGGTCTTATTTGTGTTTTGAGCGATGTAGTTCTTGCATCAATCATGCCTTTTCGGAACGCTCATGAGCTTTAGACCAAGCTTCAAGATAAATATGAAATGTCCAACATTATTGAGGATGATTGTTCTCCTTCCACCTCCGACCGTGATGAGTTCACAACTTTGTCCACGTCACCTACATATGATTTGTCACAAGGTAATGATATGGTGAGTGGTGATAGAAATTGCTTTGTTGATGGTGAATCTTCCGTTGAATATACTTCATCTCTATCTCATTGCAGTGTTCTATCTTTGGACGTAAACACTTCTAGCGCTCCAAAGGTCTTACATGCTAGTGTTGATAGTCCTTGCATATCATGTAATAGTTGCTCAACTAAATTTCATGATGATGTGCTTTCTATGTCTCGTTGCCATGAAAATAATGCTTCCATATCCTCTAGTACTTGTGTGACTAACAATGTAGAGGAATCCCAACATTTGTTAGAACAAGACATAGACCTCAATGGCGCTTCAAGTAATTCTTCACCATCATCGTCTTGTGGCTAGGGATTCAAAGGTATCTCCACCTTTGGAACCCTCTACATCTTGTGATGATGAGGATGAGGATGGGGATTATTATGGATTAAAAGAGAATGATATTGACTCCTTAAAGGAGAAGAGTGAGATGGTCTTTGGTGCTCTCCCTAAAGGTAGTAAAGCTTGCTCTTACTTATGTGAAATTTTGGCTTTTGCTATTAAGTGCAAACAATGTTGGGGATATCGCTTATCGGTAATTTATCGGTCGACCCAAGATAACGGGTAAATCGGCCGGTTTATCGGCATATCGGTCGATAAATCGGCCGATTTATCTTATCGGTCAGACACTGAGAAGCGATAAATCGGCCGATTTGTTGGAATATCGGAAGATAACTTGAACAGTGAGTGCAAGGATATCATTGAAGTCAAATGTGAAATTGAGAGAGAAGATAGTATTACAATAGCAACCTTGAAGGCTACTCTCGAGGAAGAGGAAGAGCTTACGTTTTCTCTTGAAGAGAGGCTTGAGTCTCTTGATGAGTCAAATGATCTTATTATTGCTAAAATCATTAAGGAAAGAGATCATGCTATTGCCAAATATAAAGTTCTTAAAAAGTAAAAGGTTGAATTTGGTGTTGGCAATGCTAGACTAATTGAGGACATAGAGAGACTTGACAAAGCTCACAAGGCTTTAGAAAGTGAACACTGTCTCCTTATCAAGTCTCATGATCAACTTTAAACTCAACTATCCAAAAATGATGAGCTTGCCAAGTTGTCTTCTTCCATTTCTAATATTGATGATGCTTGTGCTACTAACTCCACTTCTCGTGAAGCATCTATTTTGAAGGAGAATGTTGAGCTAAGGGCTCAACTTGAGTTGCTAACTAGCAAGTATGGGAAATTAGAAGAAAGTCATGAAAAGCTCTCTACCTCTAATGAGGATCTTCTAGCATCCCATGCCAAGCTAAAGTTAGCTCATGAGGCTATTATGTCAAAGGTAACATCTTGTGAGCCTCATGTGGTCACTAGCACAATATCTATAAAAATGCTTTATTGCCATGTGCTAGTCCTAGTGATTCATCCACTCACAATATTGCTACATCTTGTGATGAATTACTTTTCGTGCCTTGTTGCTTAACAATGAAGCTTCTACTCCTCTAGTGTTGTTGTTGATACTAACCATGTATAGAGTTAAAAGAGCTCAAGGCCCAAGTCATTCTTTGAAGAAAGACTTGGAAAAGCGTCATGTTGGGAGTCCACACTTGACAATGTGTTGAGTGTTCAAAGACGCCCCAATGACAAGAGTGGACTTGGATTCAACTCCAATAACAAGAACAAGTCCAAGTCTAACAAGAAGAACAAGGGCCAAGAACAAGTTAAGGATTCGGCCAAGATTGTTTGCTTCAAGTGCAAAGTTGAAGGGCACCATGTTAGATCTTGCCCTTTGAAGAAGAAGAAGCCTCTTAGTGAGAAGCAACAAGGGAAGCGGTCTCAAGTTCAAACTCAAGTTCCCCAAGTTAAAGCAAGGCCTCTTCCCAAGAAGAATCAAGCTATCCCTCCTCAAGTTGAGACCTCAACTAAGAAGAAGGGAAGAAGCCATGTTGCTACATATGTCGTGAGAAGGGTCATCTTGCTTCTTCATGCACTAGTGGTACCTTATCCAACCCTATCATAATGATAATGTTTATTCTCTTCGGAAGGATAAGGTTGACAATGTGTTTGCCAAATATGTTGGTACTCAAAGTGGTGTCAAGAAAATAACCATTTGGGTTTCCAAGCCTATTGTGACTAACCTCTTAGGACCCAACTTGGTTGGGAACCAACAAGCTAAAACTTGATCAATAGGTGTTGTAGGAGGGCATTGGAGACTTGGCTACATCATGAAGAATTAAGGGATCTTCATCAATTATATTCTCTCAAGCCAAGTCATTTGGATTATATTGTCCTATCTCATATCCTATGTTCCTCCTTGCGGTAACTTGAATTTAAATCATATATACATTGAAAGTTACTTGCACCCTTGCATGTGTTAGGTTTTGTACCTTGCTAGTGTTTGTATGTGTTGTGCTCTCTACTTACTTATCTTGAGTAATCAAATATGTGTATGTTGGTTTGCACACCATTTACTTGTGTTGAGCCTTATTGGTTTTATTTGATATCTTACCTTGTTGGCTCTCCTTTTGAGAGATTAATGGACTATCCATTTTGGGGAGTGATATGCTTCGTGCACTTCACAATCCTAAAAATGTGTATACATGAGTAATACCTCTTAGTGATGATATATCAATATTATCTACTCTCTATGTGATATGTCATTCTCATGAGAAATTCAAATTCTATAATGTCCATTAATTATCTCTGTTAGTTTTGTTTGTCTCGTGTTTTAAAAATTGGATTATCACATTATGGGGGAGTAATAAGCTATGTGCATATTACAAACCTAGAAAATGTGAACATGTGAGGTATTGCCACCTAGAATTGATATTCTTCATTATCTTATTCCTATGTGGCATGTTGCTCAAACAAGTTCCATATTTGCTAAAATGTTTTTTAATCACTCTTTTGGATCTTGTTTGTGTTGGATGTTCTTGGTATGGCTTTCCCCAAATATGTTCGCATATATCTTTTTGGGAAACTGATTGCTTCAAGCTACTCTTTGTAGTTGCTTTGCATGATCGCGTGAATATTGAAGCTATCAAGAATACCTATCTATCAAGCATGGCCTTTTAAATCTTTTTCTTTGCCATATGCTTATTTTTTTGTGAAGTTGGTCTTGTGTTTCATTCCTATATACCACCGAGAAATATCTCCATATACTCCTTGTCCATGACAAGTGATACTCATAATTGTGGTGGAATTTGTAGACCATCTTCATGTTGGCTCTTGCTTTGAATTGCCTTATTTTATTGCCAAGGATTTGTTTTGATCTAACTCTCATTTGTCTTCCTTGCATCTTTTGGATCCTTTGTTGCTCTACTCGAAATGTGTTTTGTGCTCTCTTGAGTTGGGAAAAGCAATGATCCCATTCTTGTGCATTGACATTCAAAAGTCATACTTCTTGATAATGCACTATTCTTGGGGAAGCTATCCTACATTGAGTAGAACTCCGTTCTTTAAATTGGTATTGCATCTTCTTGCCTTTCTTGAACATGACTTTGTTTGAATAATATATATGGAGAGTGATGATCCCATTTGTGTGCATTTTGTATTCAAATGCAAGATCATAAATAATGCACAAATCTTGGCGGAGCAATCCTATATGCTTTTGAACATTAGTTGTCTTTAATTGGTATTTGATCCCGATGACATGTCTGTTTGAAAGACAAACATTTTCATCTTGGTACTTTGTGCCACGATGAAAAGTGTAGAGGGTTTGGTTTATTCCTTGATGGTATTTTCTTCAATTGATATCTTACTTTCATTTGGTATCTTTTCAAAGTGGTATATTCGATCATGTGTTGATTTGGGTTTTGATATAATTTGGAAAATTCTTTTTCTTGTCATACTTTTGTGTGCTTTCTTGGTTTAATTGGTGTTTTGTCCAATTGTATCTCGTTTGGTTCTTGAAAGTATTGTGCATGCATATTTACTATATGTATATCTTATGGCATACTTACTTTCGTTGATCCAATATATAGGATAAACTCCATCAAATCCTAAATGGCTAAGATGTGCATGAAATTCAATTTCATATCAATATGTACATATTTATGTGAAGTTTGTACTATGTATTGTAGTTGATCTAAATACTTTGGACCCAATGAGTTTGGGTACCATTTTGTACTTGAATTTGTTTTAGGTACATTGTAGATGCATTGGAAGCTTGTCTCATTTACAAGGAAGGTGTTATCACCTTGTGCTTATTGGAGCCAAGCTCGGATGATCGTGAACTCTTATCTTCCACATCACCGATGCTTTCTCGGTAACAAGTTTCTATCTCATGCATACATATCTAGCTTTCTACCTTGTGTAGATTGTTTCTTGGCATGAATCTCTTTAGGTGCAATTGATGTGGTTCTCGCAAAGTTCTTATTAAAATATCTTTATTGCAAATGTGAGCAAGCCTGGATGGTTACATATCAAGGGAATATATATATATAATCATTTTCATGATTCACCGATCCCTAATATGTTAATATAGCATTTCTACTCAAAGTCTCTCATATGCAATATTGATCAATTTGCAAAATCATTTGCCCTTTGTGATACTTGTTATCTTTCTCGGAGCATCCCTTCTATCACTTATTCCCTTGTGGATTTTCTTGATGCTATGATGAGGTTGTGTTGGAAGTTCATCTATATACATTTAAGATAGCTTTGTGCTATGCTTTTAAGCAAAGATCTTATTGGTGTATTTATGACTTTCTCTTGGATATCATGTTCCTTACCTTAGTACCTATTTTGTGTGTGCATGTTTCTTTGTCGACTTATATCTTCGTGATTGATGTCTATTTAGAAACTTATACACATGAGAGTAGTTACATCTTTAATTGGTATTCCATTTCTTTAGTGACCACCTTTTATTGCTTTTGATTCTTTGGTGGTTTCTAAAAGACACAAGATTTGCCTTTCATTTGGTATCCCTTTTTTCATCTTAATAAGCTTGTGGACCTAGTTGCTACATCTTCTTTGGGTTGTGTTTATGGGAAAGACATGATATGCACTATGTGACACTTATATTGAACGACTATGTTGATGCTACGCTCATCTTTGCATTAGTCTCCTAAAATGTCTCTCCTTATCACACCCATCTCTTTTCGGTTGAGCAAGTATTTATTTGTCGTTTCTTTCTCTTGTTGCTCAACATTTGTTTGTTGCAAGTTGTATTGCTTCTTTTTCCATCTATGCTCTCTTGCACTTATTTGTGTTCAAAATTATCTAGAAGGGAGTGAGGATTCCATGTTGTGCACACCATATTAAAAGTGCAAATCCTACTTTGTGCACGTACCTTGGGGAGCTTCCTCTTGATTTTTTTAACACTTGGTTGATCTTATCATAATATCTTCTTGTGTCCAATTGTTCTTTGGGATCCTTTGATTGCTTGTCTCTTTTGTTGAGATATCTTTCACTTTGCTTTTTTTTTGCAATCCTTGGATTCTCAATATAGTTTGATTTGCTCCTATTATTGATCATTGGAAACGTCCATTTGATTCTACTCATTTTTATGAGACAATTTAAACTCGTGGAGGAACTCTCACTATGTTGGCCTTCCGATTTTTTTTGCCCATTTCGGCAATTGTTGCCAATGGGGGAGAAGTTTTGGAGGGTTTATGAAATTCGTCTTTATAATTTGATTGGTTCTTAAATATTTGCCTTTTTTTTGCCTTTGCATTCGTTGCTTGGTTTTGTATATACTGGAAACTCCACCACCGGTAATGGTTGACAATATATGCAATGAATTCATGTTCATACACACGTGCATAGATTGTGGGGGAGTTTGCTCTATATACGTGGTTGGACTAACATCACATACTTTCGTTGTATTTAATGTTAGTGCAACCGCTCCTTGTTCGTTAAATTCCATATTATAAACCCTCTCAAAAGAGATTGTCATCAATTACCCAAATGGGGGAGATTTAAAGTGCATGTGCCCTCATGTGTGGTTTTGGTAATTAATGACAATCTCTATGGACTAATGGTTGCATTGAGCTATCCTTGAAGGCTTGTCCATTGGCAATGCTTGAACACCTTGTGTTGGTATCAAGATTGAAAGAAGAAGATAAAGTGATGACCAAAGCAATATTCAAGTCATCTTCGTATATATTAAGAGAAGAAGATGAAGTGCAAGTTCAAGAGAAGCATCTCGAAGAAATCCTATGCTTGAAACTTGTCACCCATTTGGAGATAATGGTCAAGTGAAGATGTGTCTAAGAGAGGCTCTCCCATAGTGGTGTTTGGGGAGCGATATGTGAGTCTTCACCAAGCAAAGCGCAATAAAGAAAGGTGGTCCACTTGAAGAGATCAAGATCGTCATCATCTAGCTCAAGTGGAATGCGCAAGGCAAAGGTATGATCTTGATAAGGTTTCTATTTTACCGGTCTCAAGGTGTTAGTGGGATACCGGGTTATAGGATAGATGGCGTACTATCAAGAGGGCTCTCAAGTGAATAAATTGACCGCATCTTTGTGGAGAGCTCAAACTTTTGCATACTTGGCATATCATCTTTCTTGGTTCTTATTTGGTTTTTATCCATGTGAGGATTTAGAGCTTGTGTTCATCTCCATACCAAGATCTAGTTCATCAAAAACGGATTTCATATGCATATCTTGTCACGTTTTTTATGTTGGAGGTTTTACCGGTTTGCCTTTTCTAAGAGATGTCAAACTCTCTCCTTGTGGATCCCTCCTCACATGATGTACTATGATGTTTCTCTACATGATCTTGAAGAGCTCTTCGTTGCGATTCCAACGAGCCCAAGATCATCGAAATCGGAGTCCGGATGAAAAGTTATCGCAGTTTTTGTTTTGCTATTTCTGTCCAAAACCTGTTTTTCCGGGTCATTCCGGAATTTACACCGGGTCTGGCACCGGGTCAATTCGGAAATAATTCCGAGTAAGCACCGGGCCCTTTCGGGCGACTCCAGTAGCATTTTCCTAAGTCCGGTCTTAATTCCGGGTCTGGCATCGGATATGGCACCGGGTCTGGTACCGGGTCTGGCACCGGATTTTTGACCGGATATTCTGGTCCAAGTGGCTGCAACGGCTATTTTCAGGAGGGGCTATAAATACCCCTCCCCTTTTTCAACCTACAGCCAAGCATGTTTTCCCCTCTCTCTCCCACCATTGTTGACCTTGGAAAACTTGCCCCTCTCTCAATTCCTCCTATGATTCTTGCATATCTTTGAGGGAAAAGTGAGAGGAGATCTAGATCTACATTTCCACCAATACATCTCTCCTCTAAGTGAGGAAAACCTAGTGGATCTAGATCTTGGAATTCATTTGTTGAGTTCTTCTTTGTTCTTCCTCTCTTCTCCCCCCTTAAGCAGTAGTTGCTTTTGGTGGGATTTGAGAGTGAAAGATTTGAGCACTTGTGCTCTTGCCATTGCATTTGTGCATCGGTTTGTGCTCTCCATGAGGATTCGTGGAAGTTGAAAGTTTGTGAGCTTGTTTCTCTTGGGTCTTTGGACCCTAGACACCGTTGTGGTGATTGAGACCTTTTGTGGTCACTTGGGAGCTCCCAGTCCTTTTGTGGGTTGTGCCTCAAGATTGTTGTAAAGGCTCCGGATTCCGCCTTGAAGGATTCCGATAGTGGAAGGTGAACCGAGCTTTTGTGCGAGGTTCATCGGAGAATAGGGTGAGGCCATTTGTGACGTTTGAGTTTGAAACTCACACCCCTCCAACGAGACGTACTCCCCTAAAAAGGAGGAACTCGGAAATACATCATCGTCTCCGCGTGCCTCGGTTATTTCTATACCCGAGCTCTTTACTTATGCACCTTACATTGTGATAACCTTCGTGCTTGAAGTATTATATCTTGCTATCACCTTGTTGCTTGTCTTGCTTAGCATAAGTTGTTAGTGCACATAGGTGAGCCTTGTTTATTTAGCTTGTTGGCTTGTTAATTTAAACACCTAGTTTTATTTCGCAATTGTCAAGCCTATCCCAGAAAAGTTTTAAATCGCCTATTCACCCCCCCCCCCTCTAGGCAACATCCTTGTCCTTTCACCGTCGACATCAAGATTCAGGACGACGACTAAGCGTGCGACGGAGCCACCGACGGCAGCAGCAACCCCCCCGAACCGAGTAGCATATGGTTCATGTTTTCTTTTATATGTTTTAGTTTTCGTTATGTTAAACTTGGTTCCAAATTTATGTAAATTAAGTTTAAGTTAGCTTTCTGTTTGTTTTATTGTTTTTTGCTGAATTAGGGTGCACCGTTGGGTTCAATCCTCACCCTAAACCATGTCCGGCCTCTTTGGTGTCTGTGGACCACCCCAAACGGATCCAAATGGATACATTTCGTATCCGGTTGTGTGGGGGGGGGGGGGGGGGGTGGGTTGAATATGCCCTTACAGTAGCGTGGTGACTTAATACCAACTCCAACCATTATGTCTATCTGTTTTGCAACTGTACAGATGGGCTACAAGGAATGTCATCCGACCAATATTGCACTTATTCTCGAGCAAAGTTCTTTTCCAACGCCACAAGAAAACTAGTCGCCGCCTCCACGTTCGCATCCTCCATAAGTTAGTTCCGCCTTCTCTAACCGGCCTCGCCGGCATCGCAAGGTGTGGGGAACCCACTGTATGAGTAGTGTTTTTATTAAAACTAGTGTATTCACTATATTAGGTTAGGGTTTCGGTAGCCGTCTTCTTCATCAATGGAGATGACATCGTTTACAATAATTAATCTTTGACCCTTAGTTCGGCGATGAGATTTCTCTTCCCCGACGTCAATTGGTAGTGTTGGAAGATTAAATTTGTTTACATATGATCCTTCAGATCTTGGTTCACCAGATCGATTTTGGATTTTTTTCTCTCATGGTTTCCGCGAGGAGGATTTTCCTCGCAATATTTGTCCCGGCTGCTACGTTCTCGACAATGGTGATGCATACTCTCGCTTGCCAGCGACATCGACTAGTCTGTTTGGTTGCTTTTTCCTAAACTACTAGTTTTGGTACGTCTGTTACTTTAATGGTTGCGTGCATGCACGCCGTTTTGGCATTGCGGTTCAAAATTAAAATTATGGGAGAACCCTCGTTGATATTCACTGGTTTGGTCTATGTCTTTCTTCTACGGCTGCATCCAGAAAAATATAAGTTGTGTCATGGAAAAAGAAAGAGTTTAAAGACCTTGACGATTTGCTCTTTTTTTACATTATTTTAATGAATGTAGTAAGGTCGCGTATCTATACCATGTACTATTCTTTACTATAAAATATAAAGTTATTTATTGTCAAAAAAATTGTCAGCCAACCGTTTGACCCAAGGGCGGACCCAAAACCCAACCAATCCTGGATGAACTTCATATTTGTTTTGAATTTTTCCATATATATTAAACTAACAAAGAGTACACGATTACATCGATTACAAAAACAATACTAAAAGAGACGAACAAATCTATGAGATCTTCAAGACCTTTCTTCTTCCATGACACAATCTTGTACTTTTAATTAGTGTAAATCGTATATCAAATCAACATTTTTTTGCTAATGTATAGGTGAAAAGAATGTTCTAAATCCGAGCCAAGGCCCGGGGTTTAGATCCGCCCCTAGGTTGACCCAGTTGTGCATCCCATCTATTCATGATATGTGGGACCCACTCTGTCATTGGATCACAATTTTTTCTAGCATATTTCTAGATGCACACAGACGATAGGGAAGGTCAGGACGCGTCATCGTGCGTGGGCATGCCGCCAGCACTAAAAGCAGTCGGTTGCACGTGTCCATCGCGAGCAGCGGTCCGTACATCGGCCAGAGCTCGAACGCGCCACGCGGGCTGATTGGGCGATGTGTGACAACTACGAGTGGAAGGTGGTGGAGTGGCGACATCGACCGGATGACCTATTAGCAATTTATTTATGGGAAAGGTTAGTTATCATCCGGGGGATCGGTGTCTCGTGATCCTCCGCCTCCTGGTGACGCCACGCGTCCCTTGCGTGGAGCGTTCTCCTCCTTTTATTTCTTATCCGTTCGCGTTTGTCTCCCTACTCCATCCTTCTCCAGTCAACGCACGCAGGAGAGCCGCCCCAACACCGTGAGAGCTCGACCCAACAGAATCGCGCGTGGAGGCTCGTCGGTGACGCGCTTGCGGCCGTCGTCGGCGTCCGCGTCCTCACGGACCTTAACGGGCGGCGGGCGGAGCGGGGCCGTGGGCGGCTTGGCCTGCCTGCCCGGCCGGATCAGAACCAGACGGCGGGGATGACCAGCGCCGCTATGAGCGCGGCGGCGGTGGAGGCAATCGCGGCCAGCTCCGGCGGGAGCACGGACGCCGCCCACGACCTCGCCGCCTCCAGCGCCATCTCATCCTTCCCCTCGCCAAGGGCTGGCGCGGGAAGGAGATGGGGAGGGGAGGAGCTCCGTGCGGAGGACGGAGATGCTACCGGCGGCGCGGCGCCTTGCTGGTAGACCTCAGGGGCGGTGCTCCCATGGCGGTGGCGGTGCTACCACCCGTCAGCTTCAGCGGCGGTGCTGCCATGGCGGGCAGTGGTGCTCCTGTAGAGCAAATTTTGTTTGCTGATTTTGCGTCTTTTTCTCTTGTTCTGGTGGAAATTTTACGAAGGTTTGTAGCACAATTGTTTCTCTTTTGATGCAAATACACATATCATTTGTAGCAATTATCTTTTGTTCATACATTTTTTTGCTTGATTTGTGGTGCAAATGTTTGAAAGTTCTGTAGCAATTTTTTTCATTTTTGAGGCAAATCCTTCTAGTGTTTGTAGCAATTATCCCCTCTGAATGCAAATGCGCATAAGTATTGTAGCAAATTTCTTTTCTCACATCCTGCAATTTTTTCTTCACGGGGTGATGCAAATTTTCGGTGTGGTGCGAAAAAAATTCTCTCCGGATGCAAATTCTCTTATATTGTTGTAGCAAATTTCCTTCTTCAAATGCTGCAATCTTTTATTCACGAGGTGCATCTGTAGCATTTTTTCTTTTTTGATGCTACCGAGTGATGCTATAGGTGCTACAATCGGCATGCACTGATGCTACCGGCGGCGTGGAAGCCATCCTCGCCGGAGTTGGACGACGGTCGGGTGCCCAGCTGACCGGCCTATGGCGACAGGGTCGAGACTCGCCTGTGCGCTTGAGCGTGACAACGCGCGAGGCGACGACCCCTTCTCCGGCTCCGGCGACTTCTCCGGCTCCAGCAACTTTCTCCGGCGACTTCTCCGGCGACAATGCCTTCTCTAGCGATGGTGGGCGGAGCAACGGCGAGAGGGATTTATTTGGTTTTTTTCATGCGCGAGAACCAGAACGTAGCGACTTTATTTCCCTCGTTGACCGGTAAACAGGACACGTGTCGGCCTGTCCACCCGGGGGATCGGGCGGAAAGATCCCCCGGGGACGCCTAGTTCTGTCCTTTATTTATATAGTAGAGCAAATCCAAGTTGGAAGGGTACGAATTCTGCACTTGTAGCTTCGCTAGGATTTCTTATAATTTGGATATGCTATTTTGGTAACAATTTTTTAGGAGTGCCGGCGGCCAGAGGCTAGCTAGCTGGAGTTACGCTCAAATCAGAGGGTGGCGTTGTCCATGGTGGGAGGGAAGCGTTAGATTTGACTGGATCTTGTCCATGGTGCTCAAATCAGGCGGTGGGAAGCTCGCTGACAACGGTAATCAGGCCAGAATTGTGGCGAGTAGGGATGAAAACGGAGCGGATATGGACGGAACTGAGTGGTGCTACATTTGTTTTCATATTGTTTTGCGGAAGCGGAAACGAATACAGAAACACCGGAAACAAATATGGAAACGAACATTATTGGAAACAGATATAGAATGAATACGGCGCGGACACAGAACAAAAGCAGATGTTTGTCGGAACCAAGAGACCCCTTAAATAATGCAGAAAAACTAAAGCAAAACAACAAAATTATCAAGTTTCTAAGATGAAATAAAATATAAGGAGATATAATTATTATATAATATAGTGTGCATAAGTTTCTTATTATTGCATAAGTTCTGTATATAATATAGGTAAGCATCACATAGAAAAACGGAAAGTTCCGTATTACCAGAAATGGTCCGTGGGTGTTCCGCCGGAATACGCTGTTCCGTTTCCGTTTCCGCATAAAACTTTCCGTTTCCGTTTCCGTTTTGCCAAATTCCGTTTCTGTTTCCGTATTTTCATTCCGTTTCCGTTTTTCCGCGGAAAAGTCGGAAAGTTTCCACTCCGTTTTCATCCCTAGTGGCGAGGACTGGCTAGAATTGTGGCGGCAACACCTGTCGAGAGAGTGGAGAGTAGCGGAGGGACAAATTGGTGGAACACGAGGAGAGAAGAGGGATTCATGAAGGCCTTAGGCTAGGCACAGTGGAGAGTAATTTAGAGTAGTGACATACATATGTTATTAGCTCTACAACGGGGAGTAACTTAGAGTAGTAACATGTGAAGTGTGTGATGTTACGATAACTAACTATATTACCACAAACACCTCTCTTTTCATTAATTATGTGTCACATAAGCAAATTCGTCTTGAGTTGTGTGATGTTACTACTCCCATTGTGGCTAGCCTTAATTCACTGAAGCCCACAAAAGGTTCTAGAACCAATATCTCCCCATGTGAAAAGGAAAGGGAGTTGCAGATTGCGTGAGCTGTGAAATTACTACTCCTACAGTAGAGGGAAAAAAAGCATGGTCGATGATTCAGAAAATAAGAACAGACACTATCAACCTATCCCAGGAAGAAAAAAAAGTAACCTTCGGGAATTTGTCCATCTAACACTATCAAAACCGAATAATGGGCTTCTCGGTGGCCCGAACAGCACAGCCCACCATCTCCACTCCAGTCCAGTCCACCGTGCTCTTTCTTCGATTCATGGACTTACATGCGGAGTTGGGTCCCAAGTGGTGGTAGAATGGTAGCAGCCCACAAAAGAAACATCACACTCTGCATTGTGTGGACGGGCGGCGTGATCTTTCCAGGGCCAGTAAAATCTCGACGAGACAAGTACTGCGAGTCTGCGAGATCTTCCTTGCACCTTACACGACGGAACTGACGAGATACGAAAATGCAGCTGGTGCTACGGCTACTAAATGAACACAGAAAGGTCGTATTGACCCTAAAAACACACGAGTTCATAGTGGTTTAGTTTTTTTTTTCAAAGATAACAGATTTACCATTTTCATTAATTAAGAGGATGTTTAAGAAAGGTTTACAAACCAAGTCAAGGCCAAAAGCGGCCAAGACTTCACACAAAAGGCTACTCCCGCAGTGAAATCTATTTCGACTCGTCGGTGTGTTCTACTCGAAACTCGCACATCAAAATGTTAAAAAAGTTCAAACACAAATTTCAGTTGTACATCCTGACATTTCATTTCGCACACAAAGTTTCGTGAAATAATATATATTTATTGTGGTATGTGTAAAAAAGACAAATTCGGGTGCTCCAAAAGGACTTCCCACGAGACATTTTGTTTGTCTTTTTTATATAGGCCAGAAAAATGTTTTTATTTTGTGAAACTCTGTGTGCGCATATAAAGTGTCCGCATGTACAACACCCGAAATTTTTGTTTGTAATTTTTTTTTTTGACATTTTGACAAGCATTTGAATTGCACTTTTTTATGCCGGGCACATTTAGACCTACGAGTCAAAATACCGCGTCCACTCTTATTTGAATCCTTAGCCCTCCTAGGGACCAAATTGTCGCCTCTTATTTGACCTTTTCCACGAGCATGGTTGCGGTCATTGGTTTGTTCTGAAAGACATGGGCATTCTTTTCCTTCCAAACTTCTCATGACACGAGCATTGCAAGGGTAGCATGAGCCTTCCGAGAATCACCCTTCTTATGGATCACCACCGTCCACCACTAGCTTCTTGACGGTATGAATCGCTTGCCAATCCCTCAGAGTAAGGTCATGGATCCCAATCCAAGTCTTTAAAGAGGACCAACTTCTCGAAGTGAAAGCGGCATTGAAATAGGAGATGCGGGTCTGTCTCTTGCACTTTGTTACATAATTTGCAAAGGCCACACATTTTCCATCCTCTCCAATTAAGTCTAAACGCCCTCCTCATACGGTTTTGAAAAATCGACCAAGCGGACATTTTGCATTTGGGAGACGCTCAAGGTTTCCAAACCAATGGTGGCTCCAAGAATTGCATCTTGTATGCCTACGACTAGAAGGGGCTGGCGTGCTTTGTTGCACCCAAGTGTATTATTGCAGTCATCAATACATGAGATGTTGGTCTGAGTAAAGATCAGTGTCTCATACATGATCAGGTACAAATTCATACCCTTTTTGGGCAAATTCACACCCTTCTTATGGATCACCTACGTCCACCACTTCTTGACGGTATGAATCGCTAGCCAATCCCTCGGAGTAAGGTCATGGATTCCAATCCAAGTCTGTAAAGAGGACCAACTTCTCGAGGTGAAAGTGGCATTGAAATAGGAGATATGGGTCTGTCTCTTGCACTTGGTTACATAATTTGCAAATGCCACGCATTTTCCATCATCTCCAATTAAGCCTAAACGCCGTCCTCATACGGTTTTGAAAAATCGACCAAGCGAACATTTTTCATTTGCGAGACGCCCAAGGTTTCCAAACCAATGCAAGGAATGCATCACAAAAGTGGTGCGCTCCAAGAATTGCATCTTGTATGCCTACGACTAGAAGGGGTTGGCGTGCTTTGTTGCACCCAAGTGTATTATTGCGGTCATCAATACATGCCATGCTGGTCTGAGTGAAGATCAGTGTCTCATACATGATCAGGTACAAATTCATACCCTTTTCGAGCAAATATTGTAAGTATTGGTGTTGAACCTTCAGTATAAACCATATAATACATTGTAACAACTTTGGATTTGTTAGACTTTTAACGAGGCAAGCCCAACAACTGGTGTGTGGAGGCAGAGGAGCCGTGCGAGGCAGGGTTAGTCGAGGTGTGGCTGGAGGCAGAGCTGCTGTGTTCGTGCTCATGCTTGCAGGGAAGGAGGAGACATGGTGAGGAAGGGGAGGGGAGGAGGGCCGCTCGGGTGACTCGTCAGCCGAAGCTACGGACGGGAGTCGATGGTGTCCACGCATGGGAGGAGAGGAGGACAGCCCTCGAGGTCAAATCCCTCCCGATCCGTGGTGCCCTTAAGCATTGGTGGTGGATTCGCAGCCAAATCGGTCAGAGTTGTGGCAGATCTGCCGGATTCGACGCCAAATTGATGGGAGAGGCGTGAGGGGGACATGAACTTCTGATTGACAGTTGTCGTGCGCATGTTGGCCTTTCTGCTTTATAGTAGCAACCCAAGTGTGTTTAGATTTGCAGTGTTGTGTGTTTTTTTATGGATTTGTGAAATTTACATAAGGGCAGCTGTTGGAGCAAGATTTTTGCCCTCAAATGACCTAAGAGGAACGAGAGTCAATGGTGGCCGCGCGGGGGAGGAGGTTTACAGCCGACATAACGCGAGGCCAAATCCCTCCCAACTTTCAGTGCCCTTGAGCAGTGGTGGTGGATTCACGGCAAAATAGGTCAGAGTTGTGGCGGAACAACCGGATTCGTGGCCAAATCGACGAGAGAAGAAGCGGCGGTGGTCACTGGAGGAAAGGCGTGAAGGTGACATGAAACTTTCGATTGGCAGTTAACTTGCGTGTGTTGGCTTTTCTATTTTATAACAGCACCACAAGTGTTTTATATTTGCAGCACTTGGTGCTTCTTTTTGTTTGACAAAAAAAATTGGCAAAATTTACATCAAGTGGAGTTGTTGGAGCGATATTTTTGGCCCCAAATGATTTAAAAGAGTTATACCCTTATATAGGGCAGCTATTAAAGATGCTTTAAGAGAGGGGCTGCTCCGTAGTTTCGTCTGCGGTTGATAGAAAAGTAAGTTTTATATTCAGCTGGGTAGATAAATAATATTATTTCTACCTTAATCTGATGGCACGAAGGTGCAGAGGAACCAATGGAACGAGATTACCATGTAGTCCAAGTAGTGGAGCAACCAGGGAAGCTTACATTTTAGGAGCGTTTTGGCTCCCGAGCACACCTGCTCCTGCCCGGTTAAATATTTTGAAAAAAATAGTAAAACATTTTGGAAAATTATGAAATTGTTTTGTGATGAACATATACAAGTTTTTTACAGACATGCCAAGTTTCGTGGTGAAATGCCACTCGTGGTGCTCGCTGCAAAATAAAAAACAAAATCAGTGTTCTGAAAAACTATATTTATAAGTCTCTTGTCAATGATTTTTTTTTTGCACCGAGCACTACGAGTTTCATTCCACCATAAAACTTGGCATGTTTGTCAAAAATTTGTATATATTCATCACCAAAAAAATTCAGAATTTTTCAAAAATGTTTTACTATTTTTTTTGAATTTTTTAATCAGGCAGGAGCATGTGAACTCGGGAGGCAAAGTGAATTTCTGGATGATGTGTTGGATCCATTCTTTGTAAATTTCCAAGATATTGTATCCACAGAGTGGTAACCAAGGTGGAGTCTAGGGCCTCTTTGATTCGCTGTACTTTTTGAACATGTGAATATAGAGAAATATACGGTTAAAGCGTCAATGACATCCTGAGTACTATAGGATTATATAGACGTTTGATTGTGCATAGGAAAACCATACGATTCTTCGTCAGAGGTTGAAGTGGATGTAATTTTTCTGCCGACATCTGATGCAAGTCTTGAGGAAACTTTCTATGATATGCGATTCTGCGAATCAAACAAAGCCATGTAGAAGAAGAAAACTTCTACGGTTAGTATTCTTCAACCACATGCCTCTTTGAATAAACAAATGCCGTGAGCCTCTATTAGTATATCAGTACGTTTTCAACACTGCGTATTTTATATATTATTAATGGACCGTGCTAATAAGGACATGTGCATAGGGCCGGCCCTGAGCAGTCCGGGGCCCCGGTGCGAGACGAAAAAATAGGGCCCTATATATAAAAGTCTATTTAGCTTATTTTGATATTTCGGCAGCAACTTATATATTGAACACAATTCTCTCTATCATAGAATTGTTATCGCACTCATCTAGATTTTCATTTGGGGTTCATAAATTACTAGGTAGTTCCTGATTATTGCAAGCAGAATTTTTATTTGGCCTAACAAATTGGTTAAGGGCTCCTTTTGGAATGCTATAAGATCATTGTCTTTCTTTCTATTTTGCCTGTTCTCATGACCAGATTTACACGTGCTAGATGACATCTCATATCACAAGAAACAAAAACTACATAAATTATGACATGAGATTGTATGTTGAAATAAAAGCACCTAGATTTGGTTGCCGTTGCTTGCTGCAGCTTGCCACGAATCCACCCAAAAACAAACTCCGGAACCAGAGAAAGTAGTTACTAAATCAGGATGACCTCTATTTATTCCGCCCAGAAAACTATAAGTCCGAATTAACCGGGTGATTGGGGAGGAATGAGAAGCGAAGAACGAGGAGGCCAGAGGAGAACGAGGAGTCGAGGCGCTGAGTCAATGCTCCGGACCTAGGGTCGATCGATTTCCTATTTTGTTCCAGCGAAACGATATATCGCTGGCTGCGATCGGTCTACCTGATGGACTGCTATTGGGCTTTGTATACGTACCTACGTGAGGGCCCCTGGCAAGTGAGGGCCCTGTGCGGCCGCACAGCCCGCACATGCTCAGGGCCGGCCCTGCATGTGCTCCTAATAAGGACATGTGCCCCTAATTAGATTTTGGTGGGCACGGATAGAATATGACGATTGAGCCATGTATACATGCAGTCACTTAGATTTCTTTTGGTTTTGAAACTTTCAAATGTTTTATCTATTAAATCGAAATTCAGATTCATTTTCACGGTTGGCTTTGTCGCGACGACATTTTCGAAACTAGATCCCACGTTGATATGTTTTGACAACTTTTTTTTCGACCTGAGTTGCCAAATTATAGTCACTTGGTCATCAGGTATAATCATGTTGGTTACCCGGTTAAATTAAATGGTTACCAAGTTGTTTGAATGCCGCTTCTTACCAATGTAAGACTTTACTCATGTAGTGTCATATTTTACGTGTTCGGAGTGGGCGGAATACTCATTCTCTCAACATGAATATCATTGCTATAACAAAAAAAAACATGTAAAAATCTGGTAAATGTACATTATTTGAGAGGTAACTGTGAATTTTTAATATGGTAACTATAAAACTATAACCTGGTAATTGACGATGAAAAAAAGGTTTGTCAAAACATATTAAGATTGGATCTTGTTTTAAAGTACTCATCAAAGCGAACCTATCGGAGAAAACAGGATGTCAATTGGATTAACGGTTCAGAAGATAATTCATTTTAAATTTTTGGATCTTCCAAAGATTCCTTACATGCATGCACAGGTTGGTCCTTCTCTCTCTAGGAACATATGAGAGCCGGACCAGCTGGTTTCGTGGGCCACATTCTTTTTTTTGTTACAATACTCGATTATTCATTTTCTATGGTCTTGTATATTTGAAACACACATTAAACACGCAAAAGTCTAAATCTAAAAGCCCTAAAGCGTGTTTTCAATGGAACGTGTATTACTCTCTCTGATCTTAAATATGTTTCGATGGTGTACCTATTGATTTGTACGTGATATGTTGATTTTCCACGACACTTTTAACGGATCGGAGGGAGCATTTTTTTTATTCTTGTGCTTTACAAATCATGTCCATCGAAGGCCTCTAAACTATTTTTGTAGTCATTTAGACAAATTGAGAAGTAAGATTTTCTTTGCATTATATAATTTATGCACCAAATTCTATGCATGATATTCCAAAATAATACAGTTGCACTATATTTCAAAATAACTTTGCATTGCACTATATGGACGACATGAGACGCTGGTTGCCGAAGGTGCCCGACCACCAAATTGAGCGACTTGAGGCTTCGGGGGAGCCCATAGACAGCCACCGCCACAAGAAGGCCGTAGAGGCACTACATCTGGAGGGAAAAGCCACATCGAGAAGCTAACCAGTCGCCAGTCCTAAAGCCACTGTCGAGCTCCTCGTCATAGTACCGCTCGCTACTAGGGTTTGAGTCCGAGACTCCCCTGGCCCCTCACAGTTGGTTCTTCTTTTAAAAAAATCAACAGGTGCTAGTCCCTGTTGCTGTCTCTTTTTTTTAGTATCGCTCGCTACACCGTCACCCGAGTTGCCACCGTCACCCGAGTTGCCGGTGTTGGTCGCTTGGAATTTGCCCACCGATGGTGGCGTCGATAGAAGAGAGGTCAAAGAGGAGGAAGTAGAGAGGCCGGATCAGTACCATCTCCGATTTTGCCCTACGAGCCGATGTGGAGTTCTCCAAGAGACCTTATCTTGTTTTCCAAATATGCTCAAATCACCAAAAGTATATACATTTTTTCTAGAATTTAATGAGCAATTCTTGTTGAACCAAGGAAAATTATATTATTTTGCTTTGGCCCGACGATGGCAAAGATAGGCCTCACATCCGGGAATCAGATAATCTTAGTGTCACATGGAGAGAGTGACCAACTTTTTTTTGTACAAGGGGTGGGGCCTAGAAGACCCGTTGTTGCGTTGTATTGAAACACGTGGCGGGTACAACTTTGCACTTAGGCCCTTTACATCTATTGCCCAGGAAAATCTAGAATTCGAAGATAAGGCCAGTGCTTTTATAGAAAAGTCCCTAGAACTAAAAAAATAAAAAGCAATCAGGTCCTAGGGCACCGCCGCCACTGATCGCCGGCGACCAGCAGGTGCGTAGAGCACCGCGATCAGAGAGGGGAACGCCCGGATGTTCTCCTCCAGCGATG
The DNA here is from genome assembly GCA_947311845.1 of Poa pratensis. Classification (NCBI taxonomy): domain Eukaryota; kingdom Viridiplantae; phylum Streptophyta; class Magnoliopsida; order Poales; family Poaceae; genus Poa; species Poa pratensis. Next base: position 106,480,019 of record CAMZMU010000063.1, read on the forward strand.
AACCTCTGCCACCGGCTGGCTCGAAGTGACCGGGGACGAACCACTTGGTCATCTCGAGCTGCCGAGCTCCGGCGCAGGATTCGGCAGGCCTCCATCATGGAGGTTAAAGAAAGGCCACCATCTTGGCCAAGGATCACGGCGGCAAGCAAGGCCACCGCGTGTGGTGCTCTAAGCTGCAGCAAGAACCGGAACCACCACTTCACAGAAATAGGAGAAGACCGGCAGCACCTCTTCCGCCTCTCGCCGCCACGGCCGGCCAGAGGAAAAGGCATCACCAGCACCCCGCCCGCTGCAGAGTGGTCATCGTTGACCTCCAGAACCTGAGACCAACCCTCGAGCTTATTAGAGAAAGAGGATGTAGCGCCCTCACCTTCTGTATGCGGCTCCGACCACCAAAGCTCCGCCAGAAGGAAAGAAGACACCACCGTCCAGCAGAGGCAGCTCGGGCACATCTGCAGGCGAATCCTCCACGGCATCACGCCGCTTTTTGTGGAGCACCAACTTCTTGAACCAGAGAACTGGAACAAAGCACCACCCTGATTCCCCCCCCCCCCCCCCTCGCCACCACGGCTGGTCGGGGGAAGAAGGGCCGCGCATCGATCCATGCAACCATGCCCCTCCCCTCCGCCACCATGGCCGAACCAGAGGAGCAGGACGGCGTCGCGCGTCCTCAACCGAAGAAGACTCCAATAGAGCCCTTTATTTGCGAGGCAGACGCCCCCACCCTTAGCCTTCGGCTCCGGCCACCGGAGCGCCGTGAGGACCAGGAGAACGATCAACCAGCGCGAGATCCCGGCCCTAGGAACTCGACGCGCAACACCGGCTGTCGTGGTGGTGTCACGGCAGATGCCATGGGTATGGCTTAAGTGTGGGCTCGCTTGGGCGTTGGGGGAACCGGGGAGGGTTTGCGCGCTTATGAAGCACGCATGAAGATCAAACAAGAACCTCGCAGGAAACAACAAGAACAAAGCAAACCAAGAACAGCCAAGAACACCACGATGTACCCTGCTTCGGGGCCCTCTTGTGGAGGTAACACCCCTACTGCAGCTCTAGCCTACTCTCTTATATCTCAAGTGTTTACAAGTACAGAGCGCTCCTTGAGCTGTATGATGAACAATGGAGAGAGCTCCAGGTAGAAGATGAAGCTTGGGGGGAAATGATGCTCACAATGGTCGATCCCTCTCACAGGAGAAGGTGGTGTTGCATATATACAGTAACCGAATTACCCTTTTGCCCCTGGCCGCAGAGGACAATGGCATGGACAAGGAGAACAGGACAAACACTGGCCACTGTCACTCAGCCCAGCTCACCCTCTGTTCTCCACAGGCTTATCTTTCCTCTTTGAGCTTAAGGCAGTGTAGACCACAGTAGCCTAGCACTGCCCCTTTCCCGAATTGGCCGAGTCAGCGCCTAGGGGCTGTGACCCGGAAAACCTGTGGCAGCACCTTGCTGTCTTCTGAGCCCCGGTCAGTAACCTTACAGTGCCCGTGACTTTTACTGACATTACTTGGCCCCTGTGCATCATCCGAGTTGCCCTACCCGGGTCCTTCCTGACCGACCCGGATAACTTAGCCGGCTCTTCTTTCCTGGATCCGGTTAAACCTCACCGGATCCCCTTTGGTCTTTTCTTTCACTGGCTTGAAGTAGGACTGACCGAATCGCCTTGAGATCCGACCCGGATAACTTAGCCGGCTCTTCTTTCCTTGATCCGGTTAGACCTTAACTGTTCATAACACATCATCTTTGCCCTACCCGGGGGCAGCCCCCCGACAGTAGTCCCCGAAGCTGGTATGGTCCTACAGCCTCGGCTGAAGGGCCGTTCCAGATTCAAAACCAACATCATTAACCGGATCACTTCTAGTTGTCACCGAATTTTCCGGGACATTTGGCAGGAAAAGCCTGTGCAAAGCCGTATAACCCGGGTTGTCAGCTCGTTATCCGGATCCACCGGGTACTTGAGTGTATTTGACCAGAAGACCACGTCTCCTCGTTTTCTCCGTTGACCGGCACATAGGATCCGTTCCACCGCTTCCAATTCTGCGGCGTGACCACGTGTGCTTGAAATACACGGCCACAGCAGCTGCCACAGAGTTCCGCGACGCAAGGGATCTAACCGTGCTCCGGTAACCGCGCGGTAGTGGGGGGCAGTTACCGCTGGAGGCTATAAAGAGGGCGCGGTGGTTTTTCCCCTTCTTCTTCCTCTCAACTCCCACTAACCCGCTCCATCGACGCCGCCGCAACCTCGCCATTCAAGGTTGCCGCGCCAGGGACGCACAGCGTACCAGAGCAAGACCATCGGAGCCGCGCCTCGCGCCCATCTCCGACGTTTCTCCGTCGAACTCCTCCTTCGAGCAATTCGCACTGTAAGTTCTTCCTCCTCTCGCCATAGCCACCGTGACGAGTTCATATTCTCGGAATACACACACCTGTTCTTGGTAGATTGATGCGTATCTAAGCCCGTGTTCCTGCCGTAGCACACTCCGCAAATTTCTGTCCAAGTTCCGCAATAGACTGGCCTAGATACACTTGTCCCGTTGGAGCAGTTCAACCATGTTTTTACCCGTGATTTTCTTTCTTTTTTACCACCGCTGTAGATCTTCCCAACCCTAGAAACTTGCGGAAAGATGTTTGCGACTTCCAACCGCTTCACCTTCTCCACCGGACCCGGTTAACCCTACCCGGGATAGGATTAGCCGAGTCACCATAGATCTGATTCGGCTTTAATGTTATCCGATTCTTCTTTGGTCCATGGATTCCGAATTTCCTGACCCGGTTATCCGCCTTTTTGCTGCAGGACTGATTCGGTTATGGCCAAACTTCCCCCTGGCAGATGGGAAGGATCTGATGTTACCAAAAACGATCTGGAATGGCTACGAGCCACCCGGCGTATACCGCCCCAAGCCATTTGCCGCCGACCCGGAAAAGAACTCGCACCGGCGCCCGAACCTGGTGAACGCGTGGTATTCATAGCGCATTTCGAGCGCGGGCTCGGGTTACCTGCCAGTGACTTCTTCCGGGCCTTTCTGGACTTCTTCGGACTGCAGCTTCACCACCTCCCGGCGAACGCCTTTGTCTCTTTATCAGCTTTCTCTTCCTTCTGCGAAGGCTATCTCGGTCTCTGGCCTAGTGTGGATATATGGGCAAAGTACTTCCACCTTCGCAAGCACACCATTCCAGGTACCAAGCCGAAACAGCTGACGCTTGCGGTTCGGTTAGCATCACGCCAAGGCAGGGATCCGCCTTTCCCCGAGTCACGGCCTAGACACGGTGAAGAAATGGCAAAGGACCTTTTTACATAAAGAGCGCTGAGGGCCATGACGCTCTTAACCTGCCCGAATTCAGGATGGAGCCGCCCACAGCCGAACTGAACTTCGGTTACAATCCGGCTGAAACAATTGCTGAACTTCAGACAGTGCATACCACTCTGGAGGATTTTTTGAAGAAGGGTATGGTCTCTGACGACCTCGTCCGGACCTTCATCTCTCGCCGAGTCAGCCCTCTTCAAAGGCGTGACCACAAGATATGCCACACGCGTGGCGCACTAGATCCTACCCGGATCAGCAAACACGAGCTTGACAAAGCTTCCGTCTTCAGACGGGTAAACGCCATTGCTGCCAATGAGATGTCGGATAAATGGCGGTGGGGTGTAAAGCCATTCTACCGGGAAAAACTTCCTCCACAGGTTAGCTCACCACTTTCCGAATCCACTCTTACTTCATCCGAATAATCCTGGCCTGATCCGGATTCGCATTGTCTTTTTTGTAGCTGTTTGACCGTCAACTTATTGAAGACGGAGATCTTTCCACCAAGGCATGGACACCGGATCTCAGCCCGCCGCGCGAGGGCGAAGAGGATCCGGATTCGGATGACTACTTGCCAATTCCCCGTGCCAAGCCAGTCCGCAAGGGTAAGCAATCAGACATTCACCACCTTTCCGACGAGGAAGATGAAGATTGCTGCATCTTAGAACCCATCGACGCTATTCCGATTTCATGGAAACCACCTCCTTGTGTTCCAGCCAAACAAGATACTGGAGAGGCCTCTCGGAAACGCGCTGAGGCGCCCGAAACAGATGCCCCACAGACAAAAAGAAGGAAGAAGTCCGGCGACAAGCCAAATCGCGTCAAACCGATGCCCACCACCAAGGGGTAACATTGAGCGAACTTTATTTGCTTTCTTCCTCTATTAACCGAGTCATATCTATCCGAGTTAACCGTTTGCTTTACTTTATGCAGTGATGTCCTCATCACCGCGCAGACTCATTCATCCATCTCTTCTCCTATCCCTCCACTGGATACGGCCATGGAAACCCAATTTCCTGACCGAACTGCCACCTCACCAACGCGTGTCACCACTACCAATATTCCCCAGCCGACTCCCATTTCAGAGCCGGTTATCGACTTGGAGTGTGAGGAAACCTCGGCTCCAATCCGAGATTCAAGTTGGCCACGCCCTCTCAAGGAGCTGGAGAAGGAAAAGGCCAAGACATCGGCTACGTCCTCGCCTAAGCCTGATTCCCGCCCTGCTCCTGCAGCTCAAACTGCACTGAACCAAGAGCAGCAGAAGAAGAAGAAGCAGAAGCAGCAACAGCAACAGCAAGTTTCCGAGAAGCAGCACAAGGAGCCACATCCGAAGCAGACTTCTGGTGCGTCACCGCAACCCAAGCCGACTCAGGGTGCCTCTGGCACAACTCCGACTACCTCGGATAAGCAGGTGGTTGCTAGCAAGAAGGTTTCTGCCGCCCCATCAGCGATTCGATTCGGCCAGTCCGCGTCGAATCCGCGCCCTCCGAGCAGCGATAAGCTCGAGTCCGCCAAGCAATTCATTGAAGCTTGGAATGATGCTGACTTTGCCACAGGCTTCTCTACTTCAGCGCCACACCCGGCTGGGCCTAGTCGGATGTTCCAATCCTTACACTCTGTACAGACCTCGGTCACTGAAGCTAACCGGGTGTTCGAGGTAAATTTATCCGAACCTTGCTTTTATTTCAACATAATCAAACAGTACTATACCCAGTCCCCGAGATTCGGGTCGAACGACTGATACTCCTCCGAGTAAGAAAGTCATTCGGCTTGAATCTCTAAAAAAAATTATGATGAATGTTGCCTTAACCGAGGACACCGTGGGACTTCCAGTCCCCGAGTCTCCTTTTCAACTGATTCGGTTAATCTCGGGCCAGTCCCCGAGATTCTTCTGACGCCGTTTGCCTGTTTTCTTTCAGGAAACCATGACCGCTCGCGGCAAGCTCTTTAAGCAGCTCGCCCATCAGCACCAGAAGCTCCAAACTTCCTTCGATGGGCTCTGTCTTGAAATGGACAAGAAAGAAGAAGAGCACAAACGCGCCTTATCCGAGGAAAAATCAGAAGTGACTCGGCTCCAGCGAGAGCTTGACCGAGTTGAAAAAGTGAAGAACAAGGTTAAAGGAGAGCGGGATACGCTGAAGCGTGAAAAAGATACTATCCAGAAGGAGCGGGATACTTTCAAAGCCGGACTTGAGAAGCGGGCCAAACTGGACCAGCAAATTCAAACGACCATAGCCGAATCTGAAGCCGAAGTCAAAGCGGCTAAAGAAGAACTGAGTGCTCACAAAGCGGCCAGTGCGAAATGGCTTGCTGCACTTGCTAGCCTTAATGATGACATGGATCGTAAGTTCACCGAATCCCTTTTTTCTTTCTGCCCTTAACCGATACATATGCTTGTGTTCCTTCTTGCTGAACTCAGTATTAGCTTATTTGTTTGTAGGAGAGTTTACCAGCATCCGGCTTCAAGCCGCCAGGGCTGTGAGAGACGCCCGAGCTGAGAGAGCTAAATTAACCGAGGCTCCACTACCAGAGACATGGGACATCGAAGATCATATCACAGCACTCAAGGCTCGGATTGCTCCTTTGAAGGATTCCCATATTGGTCTGCTCAATGCAAGTCTCAAGGCTCACCGGATCTTATTTCCTGAAGCGCGGCAAGTTGTGCCTGTGGAGGAGCTGATCAGAGACCTGGACCAAGCCATGACCCGGCTACAGAAGTGGAGGTCTTCGTCCGCCCGCGCTGGTGCTGATGCAGCTTTGTTATTCATCATGTCTTGGTATGAGCTGATTGATCTTGCCAAAGTGCGCTCCTTTCGCGAGGGTTCTTCATGGGCTTCAGATCCCAACCGGATCAAGATCCGTGAAGAAGCCGCCAACTTTATGGCCGAATTTGCACGCACCAAGCATCTTGATCTGGAGGCTCCAGTCTACTCGGATGGAGAAGACACTGAAGAAGAGGAATCGGATGATGCCTCCGCTGAAGAATACGCCGATTCTGAGGGCGGGTCTGATGAAGAAGAAGAATCCAGCAAGGTACCAGCCTCCGACTCGGCCAAGCTCACCGAACAAACTCCAACCGAGTCTCCTGTGATTCCAGCCACTAACTTGACTGTGATCACTAAACAGGCTTCACCTGATCCGGATATTCCCGAATCCGCCCATCCTTCAAGCTCTCCAGTCAAGATTACTTCCGAAGTGCCACCATCTTCTGAGTCTGCTCCAGCAACAGAACCTCCCGTAACCGCGTCCACTTCAACCGAAGCACCCGTAGCTGAAGCCCGTGCCCCCGAAGCTCCGCTAACCGAAGCTCCTACCACAGGAGTTCCTGCAACCGAAACTCCTATGACCGAGTCCGCCGCGACCGAGTCCGCTGCACCCTGAAGTACTTAACAAAAACATTAAATCCCCGGTATGCCGGGAGCAGATGTAATAGACTATTTTAAGTTCTTTCGAGACTATGCTTATCATGCTTAACGCGATCCGGACAAGGTTTATGTTGGATCATCTTAAACCGAGTCCCCGAGTTTGTTTTCTTGTTTACTACTTTTGCCAAATCTTTGCTCTTGTCTACCTCTTTGGGTGTTTTGACAGTCGAGTCACAAGATAGGAATCATAGCATACAATACTTGAAACGCACGAGTTGTGGTTTAGAATCATTCAACATAAACGAAAAAAGAAATAACAGGGGTTAGTAAACGACATGTGCCGAATCGGTTTTGGACCGAGTCCCCGTGTCCATTTTCATGTTTCCCATATTCCTCATCTCTGCTCTTGACTACCATTTTGGTGTTTGTCAGTCGAGTCACGAGATCAACAACACAACATACATTACTTGAAGCTTAGAACAAGGTTCAAAGCGATTCGGCACACGAACGGCAAAAAACAAAACAGTAATAAACAACACATGCATAAGGACGAAGCAGTCCCCGAGTCCAGACTCGGATTACCGCGATTTCATTCATGATAAATTGAAATACATACATTGCGCCCTTTAAGAGTAGAAGGGTCGAAGCAGAGCTACATTCCAAGGTCGCTTGGTTTCCTGTCCGGGTCTGTCCAAGCCATCCTCCCTTGATTCCTGTGCATCTACAAGGTAGTACGAATCATTGTGCATAGCCTTGCTCACAATGAATGGTCCCTCCCATGGAGGTGACAATTTGTGTCGGCCTTTGCTGCGCTGCACCAGCCTCAGCACTAGATCACCCTCATGAAACACTCGAGGACTGATCTTTCGGCTATGATAACGCCTGAGATTTTGCTGGTATATTGCTGTCCGAGACAGGGCCAATTCTCTTGCTTCCTCTAGCAGATCCACTGCATCTTCCCGGGCCTCCTTTGCCTCGGTTTCAGTGTACATTGCCACCCTTGGTGCATCATATTCTATGTCAGTGGGTAGGACAGCTTCTGCCCCATAAACCAGAAAGAATGGCGTATAGCCTGTTGACCGATTCGGTGTAGTCCTTAGACCCCATAGAACTGATGGGATTTCATCTATCCAGCACCCCGGAGTTTTCAACAATGGTTCAATGAGACGAGCCTTGATGCCGGCTAACACTAGAGCATTTGATCTTTCCACTTGTCCATTGGACTCTGGATGTGCCACTGAGGCTATGTCTAACCGGATCCCCTTATTCATGCAGAATCGGGCAAACTCTCCGACAGCAAAGTTTGTGCCGTTATCCGAGATGATGCTATGAGGGTATCCGTATCTCAAAATGATTTCTTTCAAGAAGATTACAGCCGAACGGCCATCCACTTTCCGTATTGGTTTCACCTCTATCCACTTGGTGAACTTATCCACCATCACCAGCATATGTGTCATGTTGCCCCTAGCCGGCTTGAAATCTCCCACCATATCCAAACACCACACCGCAAATGGCCAAGTAATAGGAATTGTCTTCAGTGCCGATGCGGGTAAGTGTGTTTGCTTAGCAAATCTCTGGCATCCTTCGCACCTGCGGACTATGTCCTCCGCATCTGCATGAGCAGTGGGCCAATAAAATCCATGCCGGAACACTTTAGCCACCAGGGCTCTTGTACTGCAATGATGTCCACATTCACCTTGGTGTATCTCTAGGAGCATCTCCTTGCCCTCTGCTGGCTCCACGCAGCGCTGCAACACCTCGGTTACACTTCTTTTGTATAACTCCTTGTTGATGATGGTATAAGCCTTGGATCTCCTCTGGACACGCCTAGCCTTGGTCTCATCGCTTGGCAAGCTTCCTTCCTCGATGAACTTCATGATCTCTTCAGCCCACTCTGGTACTGGATGCAAAGGGAACAAGTGCTCATTTTCTTCCACAGGTTTGGCCGCCATTATTTCTTCTATCAGCTTCTGCCCATTCCCCACAATCCGGTTATCCTCATCTTCATCTCTGCTCCTCTTTCCCAAGACTCGGTTAGCAGTTTCCGAATCTGTGTGAGCAGTCCCCGAGTCCGGGCATGCCGTCCCCGGGTCTTCCTCGATATACTCCACATCAACATTCATAGGAATAGCTTCGGATTCTTGCTTGGGAATAAAAATCGACTCGGAATCAGGCGAAGGTTTGATTGAAGGGACCCTTAGATGATTCAAGGATATTCCGGGTGGGATTGCCTCCCTAGACGACCCGAGTTTTGACAGAACATCTGCAGCTTGGTTTTCCAGCCGAGGTATATGCTTGTACTCACAGCCTTCAAAAAATCCCGAAATTTTCTGAACATGAAACCGATACAGTGCCATATTGGCGTCAAGAGCATCCCAATTTCCAGAAGATTGCTGCACGACCAAATCCGAATCACCGAAACACTCAATCCGGCGAACGCCGATGTCCCGAGCCACATTAAGCCCATGGATCAGTGCCTCATACTCGGCTACATTGTTTGACGCTGAGAAATGAATCTGCAATACATATCGCAATTGATCCTGTTTTGGTGATGTGAGCACCACCCCAGCACCTAGCCCGATTTTGCATTTGGAACCGTCAAAGTGCAACCTCCAGTAATTGTAATCCGGTTTAGGTGGTTCATATTGCATCTCAGCCCAGTCACAAAGGAAATCCGGCAAAGCCTGAGACTTGATAGCATCTCTTCTCTCATAATGCGGTGTGTAAGGAGACACTTCTATCGCCCATTTGGCAACTCGGCCAGTTGCATCTTTGCACCCAATGATCTCCGCAATTGGAGCTTCACATACCACTGTAATCGGATGCTCTTGAAAGTAGTGTTTCAACTTCTTGACCGCCAGGTACACACCATATGTCATCTTTTGGTAGTGAGGATAATTTTGCTTCGAAGTTGAGATCACCTCACTCAAATAGTACACCGGCCTCTGCACAGATTTACCATCCTCTTCTCGCTCTACCACCATGACCACACTTACGACCCGGTTAGTGGCCGCAATGTAAAGTAGCATTGGCTCATTCGGCAAAGGTGATGCCAAAACTGGAGCAGTGGACAACATCTTTTTTAATTCGTTGAAAGCCGAATCTGCTTGCGGGGTCCACGTGAACCCGGTGCTCTTTTTCATTAACTGATACAAGGGCAAGGCTTTTTCTCCTAGCCGACTCACAAACCGACTCAACGAGGCTAAACACCCGGTGAATTTTTGTACATCTTTTAGACATTTAGGCAATTTCATTCTTTCTATGGCTCGGATCTTAGCCGGATTCACCTCAATACCTCGGCTCGATACAAGGAAACCAAGCAACTTTCCAGCTGGGACACCAAAGGTGCACTTGTCCGGATTCAATTTTAACCGATATTTTCTCAAGTTCACAAATGTTTCCTCGAGATCCTCGAGGAGAGTACGTTTTTCTTTTGTTTTGATGACAATGTCATCCACATACACCTGCACATTTTTACCCATTTGAGAATGCAAGCACTTTTGCATACATCTCTGATAAGTTGCACCAGCATTTCTCAAACCGAAACACATGACACGATAGCAATACGCCCCATACGGGGTAATAAAAGCAGTCTTTATTTGATCTTTAGGGTTCAGTGGTATCTGGTGAAAACCAGAGTACGCATCAATAAAAGACAACAACTCACACCCAGCAGTAGAATCGATCACTTGATCAATCCGAGGCAAAGGAAATGGATCCTTTGGACACGCCTTGTTTAGGTTGGTGAAATCGATGCACATGCGCCACACCTTGACCACAGCTGGTTCGTCCTTCTTCTTCTCTACTAGAACTGGATTAGATATCCAGTCCGGATGCAACACCTCCATAATGAATCCGGCTGCCAGCAGCTTAGCCAGCTCATCGAGCACCACCTTTCTTCGATCATCTGAAAGCCGCCGAGTCGGTTGCCTAACCGGTTTCACATCCGGCCTGACAAACAAAGAATGCTCTGCCAACTCCCTCGGAACACCAGGCAGGTCCTTAGCTGACCATGCAAAGATATCCCGATTCTCACGGAGGAAGTGACAGAGCGCGCTTTCCTATTTCTCACCCAGCCCGGCACCAATGATGGCCATGCGCTCCGGGTTCTCCGGGTCAATGGGGATCTTCTTCGTCTCCTTGGGCACCTCAAATGTTGCACCCGCATCCGGATTAGTCATGGCCAGCACGCCGAGCTGAGCTGACTTCGCCATTGCCACCACCTCGTGCATCTTGCTCTTTTCAGCTTGTATCACCAGTGATTCAGCTAAGTTAGAACCAACTGTAGCACACTGTATGGCCTTCTTGTAGTCTCCCGCAACGGTGATAACACCATTCGGGCCAGGCATTTTCATCTTGAGGTAGGCCACATGAGTAGATATCATGAACTTGGCTAATGCTGGCCTGCCAAGCAGAGCATGGTATGGGCTTTCCAAATCCACCACCTCGAACTCGAGACTCTCAAGTCTGTGATTGTCCCTGGTACCGAACAACACATCTACCCAGATCTTACCCATGGGGGAACAAGATACCCCGGGTACTATGCCATGGAAAGTACAGCTGCTCTGTTGCAACTGATTCGGCGAAATACCCAACTTGACCATTGTGTCCCGATACATGATGTTTATGGCACTGCCATTGTCGACCAAGACTCGGCTAAATTTCACGTTCAGCTTGGGTCCAACCAAAGTTGGATCCACCACCAGTGCATAGTTCCCTGGGCTTGGCATGATCCTTGGGTTATCCGCCCTGCTCCAAGTGATCTCCTGCTCAGACCAGTTCAAGTACTTTGGAACTGCTGGCATCACGGCATTCACCTCCTTTGCTCGTCTCAACTGACTTTTCTTGTCAGTTGGCTCGGTCACGAAAACCACATAACTCTGATGTGCTTCCTTGTAATCATTCCCAGGGTATCCACCTTGCCTACTTGGGCCATCACCATTGTCACTGCCTCCCATGTTCACCAGGTTAACCGGCTTCGTTGCTGCTGGCCTTGGAGTTCCAGCGTTGACCGGGGTCGCATTGGCTCCGGTTAGCGGCATGTTTGGCCTGAAATTCGGTCTAGGAGCGCCTCTCTGAGGTGGTCCTCTTTGACCTTCCGCCTGAATGCGGTGATGCCAACTACAGTTCCGGGTCGAATGATTAGCCGGTTTGCGCGGATCAGTGGTGTGATAACAGCAAGGCCCATCCAATCTGGACTCAAAAGTCAGAGGTGGACTTGGTCCCTCCCACACTTTCTTCGGCCAGGCACCTTGATTCGGCCTCCAAGCCGGACCATCAGTTTTCTGCCTCTGCGCATCTCCTCCACCGGGTTGATCCATGTTTACTGCAGCAACTTGATCCGAACCATACCTGTAATCCGGATCTCTTCTCTTGTAACCGAATTCATGTCGGTCACTGGGCCTTAATGGCCCAACTCGGTTATTAACCGGTTGCCTCCTGTTTGCTCCCACTGCATCCAATGCGGGCTGTGTTGGATCACCCAGCGCATACGTGTCTGCTATCCGGATCATATCTGCCAGGGTTTTCGGCATATCTCTTTGGAGTTTCTGCCAAAGTGGTGTACCATGCCTGCATCCCTGTGCAAACCATGAAATGGCCTGCTCCTCCACTACACCTTCGCAAGAATTGCGCATGTTGCTCCACCGAGTCAAATACTCTCGGTCTGTCTCCCTCTCTTCCTGCTTGCATGCAGCCAGGAGCTGAGGTCGGTTTGGCCTCTTGTAGGTGCTGGAGAAGTTGCTGTTAAACGCCTGTTCCAAATCCATCCAACAATTGATACTACCCGGTGGCAAGTTATTCAGCCAAATTCGGGCTGGACCTTCTAACATATGCGGGAGATACCGGACCGCCCATCGGCGATTGCCCCCCGCAATGTGCACTGATGATACATAGTCCGTCAGCCAATCCTGTGGCTTGGTGCTGCCATTATACGGCTTCGTGTTGCGGCCGAGCTGGAACAACGGCACACTTGGTTCATTCATTATCCGAGGTCCAAAGCATGGTGGACCCGGTGGGCCTTGCTCTTCCAACTTCTCGGACTGATAGATTCTGTCCAACCTGAGACGCTGATCATCCGGATCCAACATCCGAGGCCCCAGTCTCGACGCCAATGCATTGTCATACGTCTGGTATCCGGCTCGCGCCATAGCCGAATTGCCATCGTCGTAGCGGTAGCCCACCTGGCCACCACTTTGCTGCTGCACCTGCGCCATCACCTGCTGTCCGGGGTGGCGAGGTGGTTGACCTCGGCCAGCCGAATTTCCCCTTCCAGTACCCGGATTGCCTTGACCACCACTGTTTCTGTCTTGTCCACCTTTTCCTTGGGCTGCAAGCTGCTTGCTCGCATATACCGCATCATAAGTTTGCAGCTGCTTGCTCTTACCCGAGTTCACACTTTGAGCTCGGTCAATCACAACATGCGGAGAGGACGCTTGCCCCTTAGATTTCTGGCTAGCAGCCCTAACCGAGACAACTACCCGGGAACCACCAGCATCCGGATTAGCTTTCCGGTAGGCCTCATTCTGCCTGTTGCACACATCCACTAGCTCATTCACTCTCTCCGCCTGCTTGCGCCAAGCGTCCCCGGTCAGGTTACTTAACTCGGCTCGTGCTGCTGCTGCAGCCCTAAGATTCTTAGCCGGGGAGCTATAAACCGGCTTGCCTGTTCCGGACCTATGACTAGTGGCTTTACTTGAGCTTGAACCTGCAGCTCTAGCCAACTCGTCATTGAGGTCCTTGCCTCTGTTACGCAACTCGGCTTTCTTGCGCGAGCGGTGCACTACAGGAGTAAAGCCATCTGTGATACCATTGGCAGCATTGTATTCTCTCAGATCTCTATCAAACTCTTGCCTAGACTCTATCACTAACCGAGCCTCTTTCTGCAACCTCAGGCGCTCTGCCTCTAGCTGAGCTACAGTAAGATCAACATTTGCTCCAGGAGCCACTGGCCGAGCTAGCTTTTCCAAGATACCCTCTAAGGAAGCATCCCTGCTTGACATGCCAAGGGGACCAACCGGATCGGGTTTCTCCTTAGGGAACTTAGCTGTCCGGGTCGGCTTGTCAGCCGGATCGACCGGCGTGGCCAGCTCCTCTGGCACGCTCGCGCTGGCACCTCCTTTGCCAGCAGCAGCGTTTGCGGCAGCCACCATGACCTCCACGCTGCTCCCAGGGCGAGCGCTACGCCCTCCGCGAGCTGCGCGGAAAGAAGGAGGATCCGCAGCCACGAGCACCTGCGCCGGGTACTCGCGAACTGGCTCGGTGGCGACGTAGGTGACGAAGCTGCCCAGCGTCATGAGGAAGCCATTCGCGGGGAAAGGCTTGTTGGAGAAGCACCCCGCGTTGTCGCTGATGAAGTTGAACTCGCCGAGCTTGCACACGAGCCCGGAGAGGACCCGCTCGCCGGCACCAGTGACGGAGCCCGTCCGGATGGAAACCCCAGCCAACGCCAATGCTTGCCCCACGGTGGGCGCCAACTGTCGTGGTGGTGTCACGGCAGATGCCATGGGTATGGCTTAAGTGTGGGCTCGCTTGGGCGTTGGGGGAACCGGGGAGGGTTTGCGCGCTTATGAAGCACGCATGAAGATCAAACAAGAACCTCGCAGGAAACAACAAGAACAAAGCAAACCAAGAACAGCCAAGAACACCACGATGTACCCTGCTTCGGGGCCCTCTTGTGGAGGTAACACCCCTACTGCAGCTCTAGCCTACTCTCTTATATCTCAAGTGTTTACAAGTACAGAGCGCTCCTTGAGCTGTATGATGAACAATGGAGAGAGCTCCAGGTAGAAGATGAAGCTTGGGGGGAAATGATGCTCACAATGGTCGATCCTCTCACAGGAGAAGGTGGTGTTGCATATATACAGTAACCGAATTACCCTTTTGCCCCTGGCCGCAGAGGACAATGGCATGGACAAGGAGAACAGGACAAACACTGGCCACTGTCACTCAGCCCAGCTCACCCTCTGTTCACCACAGGCTTATCTTTCCTCTTTGAGCTTAAGGCAGTGTAGACCACAGTAGCCTAGCACTGCCCCTTTCCCGAATTGGCCGAGTCAGCGCCTAGGGGCTTGTGACCCGGAAAACCTGTGGCAGCACCTTGCTGTCTTCTGAGCCCCGGTCAGTAACCTTACAGTGCCCGTGACTTTTACTGACATTACTTGGCCCCTGTGCATCATCCGAGTTGCCCTACCCGGGTCCTTCCTGACCGACCCGGATAACTTAGCCGGCTCTTCTTTCCTGGATCCGGTTAAACCTCACCGGATCCCCTTTGGTCTTTTCTTTCACTGGCTTGAAGTAGGACTGACCGAATCGCCTTGAGATCCGACCCGGATAACTTAGCCGGCTCTTCTTTCCTTGATCCGGTTAGACCTTAACTGTTCATAACACATCATCTTTGCCCTACCCGGGGGCAGCCCCCGACACCGGCAGAACGCCGAGCAGCGGCAGAACACCACAACTTACTGCTATATGTACAGCCTAAACTAACTCCGGCACCTTCCCTTGCCCATCCCCAGCCGGCTACTCCGGCATAGAGGGCGCCAGGACGGCCCGGCCGGCGGCGGCGGACTCTCAAGGAGGAGGCTGGAAAGGAGAGGAGGGGAGCGAGAGCGGATAAGGCCGACCCCTGCCAAGAGGGGAGAATTGATTTTAACCCCCCAGTTCGTGTGCCTTGGATCTTATGCCCCTTTCTTCGTCTGCCTCACTTCTAAGCCCCTAGTTTGGCCTAATTGTTGCTTATTGCCCCCTTTGGCCTGATTAACCTATTTGTCAAAATATAACCAACTAATGGGCACGTGAATAGACAGAACTGCCCTTCAATTTCCACATGGCTCCATCCGGCCCTTGACTGCTCCGGCCTCCACTCGAGCGGCCGCCACCGTCCTGCTGCTCATCTCCAGGTCTAGCTCCAGGGGCGGCGAGGAAGACCAGCGCGAGCATCTGTGGGCGGCGGAGAGGACCAGCGCAGCCGTCGGAACCTTCCAGTGAAGAGGAGCTAGGTGAGATGGCGCAGGGACGCGGGGCGGCGAGGGGAGAAGGCGAGCGGCGGTGCAGGGACACGGGGCGGCGAGGAAGAAGGTGGACGGAGGAGCTAGACACGGGGCAGCGAGGGCAGAAGCCCAGCGGCAGAGGCTCTTGCGGCTTTGGTCGGGACTCGGGACGAAGACAGAGGGGAGCGACAGAAAAGGAGAAGAACGGGTTGGGTTTCTGTATGGAATCGGGGTAGGCTACGCTAGCGCAAATCAAAAATTTCTACCGCGATCATCCCGGGAACCCCTGCAAGTAATCGATCACAGAGCTTGAATTACCTCTCGACGCGCAGTGCAGCGGAAGACTGTCGATGTCGCGCGCCGATGCCGTGTAGTCGTACTACTCCTCCTCCTCGCAAATCCCACGAGCAGCACCTCGCGGATCCCATGAACGGATCGTCCAAGTGCTCCAAGTGTAGCACCTCTATCGGTATCCACACATACAGGGATGGAACATCGCGGTCGGGGTGCTAGCACCGATGGCGCGATCTGGTGGAGAGAGTGCGGCGGCTAGGGTTAGCACTGGTGTGTCTTTTGCTGCCCACTCCTCTCTTATATATAGTCCTCCTAATGGGTTTCTACAGTAGAGGCCCATTAGCACTATAAACCCAATAAGAGATGGATCGTATCCAAACTTTGTTCCATACCCCTTAAGTGTGTGACCCTATAGGTTCACGCATAGATGGTCATGGCGCTAGTACACTACTCGACCAATAATCGGTAGCGGCCTCTAGCAAGACGTGCCGACTCCCAAATACACGTAAAGATCATATTGGACGAACCTTCCACAATAATATATACTTCTTCCCTTTGTCTCACGATATTGATTTAGCTCAAGGTGAGAACTTGTCATCCTTGCAATAGCTTAATCATCTTTCTCGATTTCCATGACACGGAATCCCTGAAGCACAGTTAACACTTAACCGAGAGTATGGCCATACATTTTCTGGATCCGGTCATTCGAGTGGCCAAGACATATCTCTCCGTAGCACGGAGGGCAAATCCCATCTTGATCAACCATGACTTGCAGCATGTTTCGTGACATAACCGAAACTACCTTTATAGCTACCCTTTCACGGTGTAGCGTTTGATAGCCCCAAAGCAAGTCCTTACACATCCCAAGTACATGTGAAGATCTCAGGTCTAAGGAATTAGCATACACATTGTATGAGATCAGCTGATGACATGAAAGAAGAGATATTCTCACAGTGTCTCATGGTGGGTCAGTCCAACTCCATGTTCCCAACATGAGTCCACATTATTGATCGACATCTTCATGTCAATGATCCGTGAAACATGATCATCCATCAATACATGTGCTAGTCACTAAATCATATGCCTCCCTCATATGATTGTCAACCAGGAACCTATTTAGAATAACATCATAGAGATAATGGGTTCCACAAATGAATCACATATTCATTAACCAATATCATGATGGTTTATTCAAGGGACGGAATGACAATTATTCTTTTGTCAGAGATTCATAAACATGTGGAAATATCATCATCAATATGATTGACTCTAGAGCATATTTCCAACAGTTTCCTCCGTCTCATGTTTTGCAGAAATTGGACGAGGGCATATTTGTCGGTTTGAAATATAATAAGGCATGTTTCCTTTGATTATTAGCTAAGTGAAGAGATAACAGCACTAGGAGGGAAACCATCGAAGATTATGCCGCAAGGAGGGGCTCAGAGCGAGGCAGACAAAAAAAGGGGCATATGATCCAAGGCAAGCCAACTAGGGGGTTTAAAATCAATTCTCCCCGCCAGAGAGTGACCAACTCAGATGCTCTATTCTTAATCAAAGACAGCACAAGCACTGCATTTCTGTCTCTACACTCTACACCAACCCACTTCCTATAAGAAAACCACCCCTCTTCATCTTCTCTTTGCCATATTTTTGCTGCCAATATCTTGATTCAGAAAAGGACTACCCGGGGATACATATGTAGAAAAAGAAGACCCAGCATTACATATTCCCCATAGCTCCTCTGAAAACTCCACTTGCATGTTAGCAGAGTCTGCCAGGAGCTCAGATCATCCACCAACTTCCTTTGGACCCTCTCCCTCTATCCATCTCTCACCCCGGGCTCTTCCTTTCCTGCTCCAGATTTGATCAATTGACCACCCAGGATTCTCCGAGAGCATCTGCGTCCTTGGGCATTTAGCCATTTGGCAGCTTGGGCTTTTCTGTGAGGTGTGGGTGGTGGCGCTGCCATACCCTTTGTGTTCCTGCTTCCATCCCCATCATTGCAGCCTTTTTACATCTCCTCTTTACCATGCTGCTTCTTTAAAGCTGTTGTGGGAATAGCCGAAAAGATGGGCTGTGTTCTTGAGGTGGATGTGGATGGTGAAGGTGTCTTCTTTGTTGATAAGGTAACCGCCTCTTCTTCCTCCTCCTTCGAAACTACCCTTCTTGCTTGTTCTTCTTCTTCTTCCAAGGTCTCTCTTGCTTTGATCTGTGCTCTTTGTGTAGTTTATTTCTGCGTTTTCCTTTCCCAGGTTGGTAGATAGCTGTCTACAGTTCACTGTCTCTTCTCTCTTGGCCTTACTGTTCTGCTGGTTTCTAGTGTGTAGCAATGCCTAGCGTTCTATAGGGGATGATGAGTGAAGCTTTGCCATATCCTGGTGGAATTGTACCTGTTTTGATTGTATCTCTTGTTGCTTCCTCTGTCTAAATCGTCTCAGGTAGGTACGAATAGAACCCAAAATTTTGGCGATACCGGTGTTCCAGAGTTTTGGCATTTACCTTGTGACATTTCTCCCAATTTTGGTCTCTTCCATCGTCTCCTTTTCGACTTCCCCAGTTCCCAGCTGGTTTCCCCTCCATCTCCAGCCCATCTCCGGTTTTGGGGGCAAGTGTATCATGTCACTTCCTGCTGGTTCCGTTAGCATCTCAGAGTTTCTAGTTCTTGTTCTTTCTGCCGAGAATCCCATCTCTGATTTTGTCCATGGACTAAAATCTCTGGACCCTCTGTCCTCTCACCCCATCTACTTGCTGTAATTTTTCTCTCGGACTCTTCTTCTCTAGCCTGTCTATTCACTGCCGTGAATCCCATCGCCTTAATTGAATCCTCATTCTCTCCGGCAATTCCACTACCTTTTTTACGTCAGACTAATCCCATCTGTTTCTTCGCCTTCGGAAGGCGTCGCGATCTTCTTCCAATTTAAGCGCAATGAGTGTGGGATCCATTCCATTGAATTGCAGAGCCTTTTAATGGTCGCACAGTGAAACTGTGTAGATTTCTCTATCGCCATCAATGGGCGAGCCACCAGCTCGCCATTGCCGGTCCTTCTCCTTCTCCTCCCACCTTAATGGCGAGACTGTAGTGCTACTGTCCGTGGCCTTTTCTGGGGCCTGCTCGTTTGGGGCACAATTAATTGTTTTCTTGTGCTTGTGCTCTCGCGTCGTTCCGTTCCTTTGCCCCCCGCTGCGAACGTACGTTAATGGCTTCATAGCATCCTCCTCTCCTTTATTCTCCCAAGCTTTCATGGCGTTTGGTGGCAAAAACGGCCGGTAGCTTCTCGTCATTAAAAGATTAGATTGTTCTCTGGAAAAGACCTGATCTTTCTGTTGGCGTCCGCATTAATTTGGCATCCTGAGTGGGTGGAGATTAGCACGGTGTCCTTGGATTTTTGTACTGCTAGTACTAATCTGTGTGTGGTGTGCTTCTTCAATGGCATGAGATGGAGAGTTTGTTCTAATTTGTTCTCGGATAATTCGCAGGAAATTCTTGCGTCGTTCAGTGGTAAGATCAAGGATTTAGTCGACGAGAGGCTGGTCGGAGCTCCGGCGTCCGCAAGGCGGCCTCATCGCAGAGTAGCTCTGCACGGCTTCCCCGGTGGCATCCAGGCGTTCGAGCTCGTCGCGAGGTTCTGCTACACCGGCGGCAGCGGTCTAGCGGTGACCGCGGCCAACGCTTGCGCTCTGCGGTGCGCTGCTCAGTTCATGGAGATGGCGGACGCGCCCGCGTCGACCAAGCCGAGCCTGGTCAAGATGACGGAGAAGATCCTAGAGGAGATGCCACACTGGCCGTGGCAGAGCGTCGTCGACGCCGTGAAGGAGTGCCAGCGCCTGTTCCCGCTCTCGGAGTCCACCGGCGTGTTCGACAGGGTCAACGGCGGGCTTCTGTCCCAGATGGCCGTCACGGGCGACGCCACCCCGACGAGCTCCTCGCCTGAGAGCTCGGCGTTCCGGTTCTCGTGCGACACCAAAAGCAGCAGCCTCAGCATGCGCCGCACCTGGTGGTTCGAGGACCTCGTCATCCTCAGCCCCGGCATGGTGGAGCGCGTTGCCAAGGCGCTCCTGGCCAGAGGCGCCGACCACGGCATCATCGCCCGGTTCATCTTCTACTACCTCAAGTGCCGCATCGCCGGTGCGAACGCAGAGGACAAGAAGGCGATGCTGGAGGCAGCGATCGCCGTCATCACCGACCTCGACCGGAGCTCGGTTTCCTGCAAGGGCCTCTTCGGCATCCTGAGGATCGCCTCCCCGCTCAAGCTGGCCGGCGCTTGCCAGGATACGCTCGTCGATATGATTGGACGCAAGCTGGACCACGCGACGCTGGACAACTTGCTCGTCCCGGCGCCGTCCGGAACGAGCAGCCTTTACGACGTGAGCCTGGTGCTCATGTTCTTGGAGGCTTTCATGCGCAGCCATAGCGGCGGCGCGCCCGAGGAGCCGCCGAAGCTGAAGAAGGTGGGAGCGCTCATGGACTTGTACCTGGCCGAGGTCGCGCCGGACCCGTCGCTCCGGCCGGCGAGGTTCGTCGAGCTGGCCACCGCGCTGCCCGCGGCCGCGAGGGACTGCCACGACGCGCTCTACCGCGCCATCGATGTCTACTTCCAGGTACATTCTCCGCCGAATTCTCAGAGATGTTCGCGTCTGGACACTGTTCTTGTTCTGTCAGAATTCTGCAGTGCATCACATTAACTGCTCAAGCTGAAACATACTCTGCCCCGTTCATTCATTGTCGCAGGTTCACGGTCGCCTGACCGACGACGAGAAGATGAAGATCTGCAAGGGCATCAACTACGAGAAGCTGTCGCCGGAGTGCTGCAAGCACCTCGCGACGAACGCCGGCTTCCCAACGAGGGCGGCGGTGCAGGCGCTGGCTTCCCAGCACACCGTGCTCAAGGGCATTATCCGCCACTCTGGCCCTCTGAAACCAGCATCGTCCCCTCCACCTCAGGCGACGGGGAAGTACACCCACCCCGATAGCTACAACTACATCGACGGCGACGACAACAACGGCCAGGTCGTCCTGTACGCCAGCAGGCTGGAGTTGTCGCTGGAGAACCAGAACCTCAAGTCGCTCCTGGACGGGATGCACTGGCGGGTGATGGAGCTGGAGAAGGTGTGCAGCCGGATGAAGACGCAGATGACCAAGATGAAGGCCTCCAGGAGAGGAGGTGCCGCCGCGAGATCACTCCCCAGGATGTGTTCTTGAATCATCCATCTCGTTTCACTCACGGCAAAACTGCACAGTAGTGATTGTACATAGGGCTAGATGCAGCTGCAGGTTTCAGCATCCCTGCATCCTCCTGTTTCTATTCTTTTTTGCTTCACTTTTGGCAAATTTCTCATGTGTATCAGTTCTTGGTGATTAATCTGA
This sequence comes from Poa pratensis, assembly GCA_947311845.1. Classification (NCBI taxonomy): domain Eukaryota; kingdom Viridiplantae; phylum Streptophyta; class Magnoliopsida; order Poales; family Poaceae; genus Poa; species Poa pratensis. The sequence continues at coordinate 106,501,335 of CAMZMU010000063.1, forward strand.
TGTGAGTGGAGATTATCTGGGGAATCTGTTCTTGTTGCAACTTGTGAATAGATAACTAACTGCCTATTTCAGAAATGTAATTAAGTAAGATTCCGAGTACAGCTGCTCCATTATTTTTATAGTGTACTGACTATGCTATGACCATGTATTGCAACCTAGAAAAACATTTCAGTCATGGCATCGATAGATCAAGAAGGAATAAACAAATCCTCCGAAATGTCATGGTTAAGCTACTAGTTAACCCTCCAAGAACGTGCAGTGTAAAGCGTGATCAAGCAAAAAGAACATGACATCATGGTGGCCAAGGTCGGGGAACAGTTGACTTGTAAACTGTAAATAAACTTAGTTAAATTGCTGTTACAGTGTTTAGAAAGCAAGCACAGCTCTGACAGCGTGATATGGTTTAAGTGGTAAAGAACATGCATGGGCCATTGGGTCTCTTTCTACCTTGGCATTGGCAGCGACTTTTTACTTGAGCTTTTCGGATGCTCTTTGAGAGACTAAAACAAGATTTGAACGAGGAGTCGAGGAGTATGGAGTGTCCAACCTCCCGCATCTGGTGATCTAGTCATGCTTGCAATTACACGAGAATAACTCAATAGATTCTAGTAGCTCACCTTGTGCTGGTGTGCCTCACATGTAAACCAAATTGATTTTTGGACCCTCAGTTGGGAGTACCATATTCTTGGATTTAAATATAGCGAGAACAAACATGCCACCATGGACTCTGTTGTACGATCGATACCATATAATGAGTCCACTCCCAACATTTGTACAAGGTATACTGTAGAAATTGGCATTTTTTTTGTAGGATTTATTGTGCATTCTATGTGTTCAGTCTTGTGTGATTCACAAGTTTGGTTCCCATGCAAGAGGTTATGGAGGTTTAAAGTTAGCTCTCTAAGTAAAGTATCCATTTAGTTCCTTTGTTGAGAGGTTCAGTGACATAATTTAACTAAATAATTCAGTCATGAGGACACAAGATTTTCTTATTCTTTTGAAGAAGAGACAATTGGACATCTATGTTTTTTACCGGGCAATGGCATGAGTTGTTTTATTTGGCGTTTAATATTACGCCTCCTTCCACACATTGCTGATTTATATGTAAGTGTATGTATGTGTTGTCGAGCAATCCACATAATGTTTACACCACAAAGAGCAGATGTAGCTTTGCGCCAATAGTCTATAGTGGTTTTCCTGGCAATTTAACTCCTGGTTTGGTCTCGCGCATCCATTAGGTTTCGTAGTACTTTGGTCATTTACTTGTGACTTGTCACACTTGTAGATTAGATTAAGTTCTGGCGATTTTTGGGATTGTAATAAACTATATAATATTTATCATATTTTATTCATCGTTGTTGCATAGGCTGGGTCTAAACACACCGGAGGGCTTCTATATTCTTGTGAGAGTTTTAGTTTTCTTTTAAGAAAATCAACTACTCACAACTAAAAAGACTGGAGGGCTTATATATTCTGTCACTACAGTGAACCCAATTTTGTTAAAAATAGAAATGTGTGTCTTTAAATGTATTGGGTAACTATTAAATTGACTCTGTGTGAGGAAATCATATTTGGAAGTTTTGTAAATTGAATGGTAATAAGGAAAGCTCACATAAATTTGAACATTCCCATGAAGTTTCAGAATTTTAATTTTTAAATATGGTTTCATTCCCTTAAATACTTTTAATTTTTCATCGCATTCAATATTTACAAAAAAAAAAGACTCTATGACTATTTTAAAACTATTATACATTTAGATTCTTTGTATAGAATTATTCATGGGTTTTCAAATCACCTCTTTCTTGGTTGTTTTCTTGATTTTCTAAATTATATTTTATTTTGGTAATTAGTCGTCAGCCTTTTTTTTTTTTGACGTGTCGTCAGCCTTTTTTTTGGTACTGGCGAGGGGATCGTCATGGGGTTGGATATGCAGAGGGGTGGCAGGATCAAAGATTCTCGTCACCAAGTCATGACAAGGTTCCTTTTTATGTAGGATCTCGCACAGGTCATCGGTACAATCACCACGGTCAAAAAGGCTGCCCATCTTTTACGAGTTACGACCCATCCCTGCATGCATGGACCTCTTCCACCATGGGCCACAGCAGTGAGACCAGAGCCAAGGTGGTCTACCAGTGCCAGGTGCCGCCATCATTTGATTTCCTCCGTGCACCAGAACGTGTTAATCGGACCAGTCGCCCTCGTAATACTAGCCGTAGGCATGGTCGGCGTAACAGAAATCTAACAGAAACGGTGAGTGGTTTCGAAACATTCTACTATTGTGGGGGCGAGTCTAGCTTACGGTCACCCGTGGCCATGGGCAAAATTCCGACATGTACTGTAGCACTGTCAGAACGGATGAAAAGAAGAAGAACAGGAAAGGGGAGGAGGGAGGAGCACTGCCGCTCGGCCGGAGAGGAGGAGGAGCACCTCCGTCACCACCTCTATTTCCCCGTCGCCGGCCGCGGGTGCTCGCCGGAGAGGAGGGAGGAGCACCGCCGTCACCACCTCTATTCCCCCGCCGCCCACACCGGCCGAACCGCCGGCCTCCCCGCCCGCGGCTGGCGTGCTGCCGCGACGCCTCGCCATCCCTCCCTGCCTCAATCTCCCCCTCCGCCGATCCACCGCCGCCGAGACCATCCCTCTAGGCCCTCCCGACTTCTTCTCCTACGACGGCAAACTTGCACCCCACCCCCCATCGTTAAGATTCTTCCTCGCCTCCGCAGCGCCGCCGCTCCGCCGCGCCGCCGCTTCCGGCGAGGTCCAGCCTCACCGTCGCCGTCTCCGCCGCGTCCAGACGCGGCGTCACCGGCTCCGGCTCGCGGGATGGTTTCCGGCCTCCGGTCTGCATCGCCGGTTCTCTCTCTTCTCCAGCTGCGGCGTCACCGGCTCCGGCGAGGAGGACGGCCAGCTCGGGCTCTCTCTGTTTTTCTATCGGGTTGGGGAATAGTACGCGAGAGCCAAGGAAGAAGAAGATATGACCAGGGAATGATAAGCTGGGCCCGGCAGTAATTGGTTGGTTCGTTTACGCGTACGCTTTGATCGTGGCCACGGTTACGCGTGGAAGAGCCGGTTCGCACATTTTGCTATGTGGATGTACTCCGTATATTGATACGACCTACACCTAGATACATGCAAAGTTTTGAAAAATGATAAAATTTCAGTACTCGACTCTCCCTCGTATTTGTAGGCATATCTTGCCATGGGCAGCTCGGCCCGACCCGAAAAGAATGGGACTGGCCATGCCATACGGCCGTGCACGGGCCTGAATTTCGAACCCGGCGGTCAGGTCGGGTTTGAGCTTACCAAAATCGTGATTTAGCCGATATCGAGCCTAACCGGTCAGGTCTAAATGGGTTGGAGTTAGGCTTGATTTTTACGGCCCAACGGTCGTGTCGGGCTAGGATCGCGTCTAATTTCTACGGTGAAAGAGCATATTTTATATCCATTGATGTTTTGTGTGTTAGGCAACAACACTAGGAACAATCTAATGTGATGTCAAGTGATGCAGGGTTTAGTAGATAATTTCACATAATGCATCAAGTATCGAAAAAGGTTTCAGCGCGAAGAATCCTCCCTTGTCTGCCTGCTTTCTGTGGCCGGTAGTACCGGGCCGTGTCCGGTAGTACCGCCAGACACGAAGGCGGCAGTACCGCATCGCGACGCGCGGTAGTGCTAAGTTAGCCCTGGAGGTTCTGGACTCGGGCTCCGTTTTCGTCGGTACTACCGGAGGAGCCCGGTACTACCGAGTGTGGAGCACTACCGGCCACTCTGGCTCGGTAGTACCGCGTGTGCCTTTTTCTGATCAGCCGGGCTTCGAGGTTGACTTTGACTGCTACGCTGTTTGGCTGGGCGGTAGTACCGGATGGAGCTCGGTACTACCGGGCAGCAAGTTTTCTGCCCAACGGGCAGATCTGGTGGAAGGGGCATTTAAGGATGCTTCTTCTCCAAAGAAGTCAAGCTTCAGATTTTCTCTCTCCCCTCCATTAAAGCAAAGCTTCAAGCTCCCAGATCTCTTTACTCCACCAACCAACCAAGCTCATACTTGGAGATCTAAAGGAGAAGGCCCCGATCTACAAGTTCACCAAGCCGTTCTTCATTTCTCCCTCATTCACTTGAGCGATTTGAGCCTAGGGTTTCCACTAGGAAAACCTAGGCATCTTGTTGTACTTACTTGCTTGTTACTTTTATGTAGCAGGTGTTGTGGTGCTTGGGATCCCCCAATCCTTTTGTGGGTTGAGCCTCAAGTTTGTTGTAAGGGCTCCGGATTCCGCCTTGAAGGATTCCGATAGTGGAAGGTGAACCGAGCTTTTGGGCAAGATTCATCGGATAATAGGGTGAGGCCATTTGTGGCGTTTGAGTTTGAAACTCACACCCCTCCAATGAGACGTACTCCCCTAAAAAGGAGGAACTCGGGAATACTTCCTTGTCTCCGTGTGCTTCCCGTTCGGTTACTCCTTACTCGCTAGTTCTTACTTGTACCGTGCTTAGTCTAGTGTTAACTTGTCATATAGGTAAATTCACCGTAATTGCATATCTAGAGAATTTACCTTTGTGTCAAGCCTAAATTCGAAAAAGAGCTAAAAATTGAGTAGCACCTATTCACATCCCCACTCTAGGTGGCCATACCGATCCTTTCAATTGGTATCAGAGTCTCGGCTCTTTATTCGGGCTTAACTGCCAAAGAGAAGTATGCCCATCAATGAGCATGGAGTTGAGATTCCCGAGCTTCCCACCGAGTCCACTTCGGTTTCCGTGGAGGACTTCAAGGTTCAATACCTTGAAGTCCTCTATGGAAACTAAAATGGACAAGTTGCAAGAGATGATCTTGAAACTCATGGAAGCTAAGGATATTTCGCCTCCACCCACCGCTCTTTCTTTGGAGGTTGACAAACCCGAGAATGAAGAGGTTGGTGGGAAGAAGAAGGTTGGTTGAACAAGATAAAATTGACACCCCAATTAAACCACCTAATGGTTCGGGAGTATATGGTGCGGTTCCTTTTCCATACTCTCCCGACCTACCTATCCCTCATCCTCCTATACACCTAAGGGGAAACCCACCTAAGCTAAATGCATCCTTGTTTACTAAATGGCAATCTTCTATGAGATCTTATGTGAACAGTGCATCTATCGAGTTTTGGAGGATCATTGAGCAAGGATATCAAGCAGTGGATGAATCTAACAAGACAAGAAGAGAAAATAGTTGATTGTCAACTAAATGCCACCGCTCTTGACTTGATCCAAGATGCCGTGGGAGAGGATGATATGTCTCACATCGAGCATTGCACCACCGCCAAAGAAGCTTGGGCTTGTCTTATTGAGGTGTTCTCGTTGGAAATGTAAGCATGAAGAGAAACCGGTTTGAGGAAATGAGCAACAAGGCCGAAGGGTTCTTCATGGAAGATGGAGAAGACCATGAGCAAATGTATCGAAGACTCAAGTCCCTTGCCAATGCCTATAAAGCTCTTGGTGGGATCCATGTGAATGATGATTGGATCAAGAGGAAGTATGTGAATGCTCTCTTGCTCTTGGAACCGGTCGACTTGAAGAGTCTCCAAGGAAGACACAACTATCCACAATTGACCTCCAATGAAGTCATGCAAGAGATGTAATCTTTCAAAGTCCAAGCCAAAATTGCACAAGACTCTCGTGCCCGAGCTATTGGAATGCAACAAGGAGCTTCACTTGCTTTGAAGGCCAAGGTGGTTGAACACAATGAAGATCAAGATTGTGAAGATGTGTCCTCCATGGACCCCGAAGAACTCAAGATTGCTTATAGGGACCATGTGGCTCTTGTGGCAAGGACCTTTTGTGAAGATGTGTCCTCCATGGACACCAGAAAATTGCTCTTTCATAACAAGATTTAATAGAGCAGGTTTAATTTCATAAAAGTCTGCTTTAGAAGCAGGTGGAGCAATAGGAGTGCATATGAAGTCATTATTATTTGTGCTAGCGAAGTCACACAACTTGGTGTTCTCAGGAGTACTCATTATAGCAAAAATAAAAACAAAACCGAAATAACAAGATAAAAACAAGTAACTAATTTTTTTGTGTTTTTGATATAAAGAAAGCAAACAAGACAATATAAAAATAAAGCAAGACAAAAAACAAAGTAAAGAGATTGGGTGTGAGAGACTACCCTTGCAAGAACGCCAGAAAATACTGGTGCCTAGTGGAGGCAGAAACCTTCTGAATCCAAAGCAACTCGACTTCCCCGGCAACGGCGCCAGAAAATATGCTTGATGCGTGTAAAGTCACACGTCCGTTGGAAACCCCAAGAGGAAGGTATGATGAGTGCAGCAGCAAGTTTTTCCTCAGTATGAAACCAAGGTTATCAATCCAGTAGGAAGTCAACGTTGCTCCGAAGGTGTTGGTGGAGGAATGTAGTGCGGCGCAACACCAGAGATTCCGGTGCCAACGTGGAACCTGCACAACACAATCAAACTACTTTGTCCCAACGAAACAGTGAGGTTGTCAATCTCACCAGCTTGCTGAAAACAAAGGATTAGGCGTATAGTGTGGAAAATGATGTTTGTTTGCAGAGAATGTAAAAGAACAATGATTGCAGTAGGTTGTATTTCAGATGTAAAAGAATGGACCGGGGTCCACAGTTCACTAGTGGTGTCTCTCCATAATAAAATACTAAACATGTTGGGTGAACAAATTACAGTTGGGCAATTGACAAATAGAGAGGGCATAACAATGCACATACATATCATGATGATCACTATGAGATTTATTTGGGCATTACGACAAAGTACACAGACCGCCATCCAGCATGCATCTGTGTCTAAATAGTCCACCTTCAGGTTAGCATCCGCACCCCTTCCAGTATTAAGTTGCAAGCAATAGACAATTGCTTTAAGTATGGTGCATAATGTAAACAACACTAATATCCTTAGACAAAGCATTGCTGTTTTACCCCTAGTAGCAACAGCACATCCACAACCTTAGAACTTTCTGTCACTGTCCCAGATTAAATGGAGGCATGAACCTACTATCTAGCATAAATACTCCCTCTTGGAGTTACAAGCATAAACTTGGCCAAAGCCTACACTAATAACGGAGAGCATGCAAGATCATAAACAACACATATATGATAGATCAATAATCAACTTGACATAGTATTCAATATCCATCGGATCCCAACAAACACAACATGTAGCATTACAATAAGATGATCTTGATCATGATAGGCAGCTCACAAGATCTAAACATGATGGCACAAAAGGAGAAGACAACCATCTAGCTACTGTATGGACCCGTAGTCCAAGGATGAACTACTCACGCATCACTCCGGAGGCAGGCATGGCGATGTAGAGCCCTCCGGTGATGATTCCCCTCTCCGGCAGGGTGCCGGAGGAGAACTTCTGAACCCCCCGAGTTAGGGTTGACGGCGGCGGCGGCAGCGGATGTTTTCTGGAAATATGGCTCGGTGTTTTAGGGTTTTCGCGTCTGGAGAAATAAATAGGCGAAGGGGCGACGTCGGTGGAGGCGCAGGGCCCGCTCCCCATAGGGTGGCACGGCAGGGGGCCCACCCACGCCGCCATAGGGTGAGGGCGCCCTGCTGCCCCCCTTCGTCTCCTCTTCGGACTTCGGGAACGTGTCGGGAAAAATAGGCATCTGGGATTTTGTTTCGTCCGATTCCGAGAATATTTCCAGAACAGCTTTTCTGAAACCAAAAACAGCAGAAAACAGGAACTGGCACTGTGACATCTTGTTAATAGGTTAGTTCTAGAAAATGCATAAAAATGCTATGAAGTGTGAATAAAACATGTAGCTATTGGTATAAAACTAGCATGGAACATAAGAAATAATCGATACGTTGGAGACGTATCAAGAACCCCCAAGCTTAGTTCTACTCGTCCTCGAGTAGGTAAACGATAACAACAATAATTTCTAAAGTGACATGCTACCAACATAATCTTGATCAAATAATATTGTAAAGCATATGTCATGAATGAAGTGACTCAAGGCAATGGTCTATAGTTTGCTAACAAATAGATAATGAGTAAACACTGAATCATATAAGCAAAAGCTTTTCATAAATAGTACTTTCAAGACAAGCATCAAAAAGTTTTGCATAAGAGCTAACTCATAAAGCAATAGATTCTAAGTAAAAGGCATTGAAGCAACACAAAGGAAGATTAAGTTTCAGCAATTGCTTTCAACTTGTAACTTGTATATCTCATGGATAATTGTCAACACAAAACAATATAATAAGTGCAATAAGTAAACATATAAGAATTGTTGCACACAAAGTTGACACAAGTGTTTGCTTCAGGGATAGAAAGGAGTAGGTAAACTGACTCAACAATAAAGTAAAAGATAGGCCCTTCGCAGAGGGAAGCAGGGATTAAATCATGTGCTAGAGCTTTTTAAGTTTTGAAAACATATAGAGAGCATAAAGTAAGTGTTTGAAGAGAAACTTGAAAATCTTGATGAGTCACAAAATGCAATCTTTTCTCAAATCATTAAAGAACGTGACCATGCAATTGCAAAATATAAGCTGAAAGGACACGGATGTCGCCTAGAGGGGGGGGGTGAATAGGCGATTAAAATTCTTTACGGTTTAGGCTTGAATAAATGCGGAATAAAACTAGCGGTTAATTTATCAAGCACAAAACCTAAACAAGCTAGGTTTACCTATGTGCACCAACAACTTATGCTAATCAAGATAAGCAACTATGTGATAGCAAGATATATTACTTCAAGCTCGATGGCTATCACAAAGTAAATTGCATAAGTAAGAAGCTCGGGTATAGAAATACCGAGGCACTTGGAGACGACGATTTATCCCGAAGTTCACTTCCCAATGGAAGCTACGTCTCCGTTGGAGCGGTGCGGAGTCACAAAGTGATCTCCGTATAGCCGTCAAATGGCACACCGTAATCTCCTTCGTGCCTCTACCAATGTAGAGTGCCACGAGCCACTATGGGACACTTGAGGGTGGTCACCGAACCCGTACAAGGATGAGGCACACTCCACAACTTAATTGGAGGCTCTCACCGGAATCCCGCGGCTCCCAAAGCCACAAGACCCATAAGGTTGGGGCGCGTCTCCACAACTTAATTGGAAGCTCCCAACTATCCCGCGAGCCACCAAAACTCCGAGATCAACAAGGACCGTCTAGGGCACTCCAAGTACCCAAGAGGACAAGCTCTTGGGCACCCCAAGTACCCAAGAGTAACAAGCTTCTCAACTTCGATTTCCACGTATCACCGTGGAGAACTCAAACCGATGCAACCGATGCAATGGGCAAGAACACAAGAAGTGCTCAAAATCCTTCACTCTCAAATCCCACCAAAGCAATTAATGCTATTGGGGGGAGAAGAGAGGAAGAACAAAGAGGAACACCAAATTCCCCAAGATCTAGATCCAAAAACTTCCCCTCACTTAGAGGAGAGATTGATTGGTGGAATGGTAGATCTAGATCTCCTCTCTCTTTTCCCACTAAATGGAGGCAAGAATCATGGAGGGATAGAGAGTTAGCAAAGCTCAAGAAGGTCAACAATGGGGAAGAACACGAGCTGCAAGAGTTTTGGGCCTTTGGGGAAGAAGGGGGGCCTTTTATAGGTCCCCACGAAAAAGAGTCGTTGCAGTCCAGAAAACATAGGATTATCCGATTCAAGTTTAACAGGATAATCCGATTGTATAGGATTATCCGATTCAAGTTAGACAGGATAATCCGACTGTATAGTATTATCCGATTCCAGTTAGATAGGATAATCCGATAAACTCCAGTGCGCAACCAAACAAGTCCTTAGCCGTTTTCGCGTCGAGCGGGTCGGATATTCCGGTACAAAATCGGAATATCCGATTTTCTGAAAACTGACAGAAACGACAAAACGAAAACTGCAATATCTTTTTCATCCGGACTCCGATTTCGATGATCTTGGGCTCGTTGGAATCGCAACGAAGAGCTCTTCAAGATTATGCAGAGAAACATTATAGTCCATCATTTGAGGAGGAATCCAAATGTAGAAAGGTAAAACCTCTCTATAAAAATATGAACCGGCAAAACCTCCAAAACCGAAAACGCAACAAGTTTTCAATACGAAATCCATTTTCGGTGAACTTGAGCTTGTTATGAAGATCACAACAAGCTCCAAAACCCCACTTAGAGAAAAGCCAAATAAGAACCAAGAAAGATGATGAAGGCATATATGGAAAGGTTTGAGCTCTCTCCAACTGATACGCTAAAGCTCAATGAGAGCTCCTCTTGATAGTACGGTATCTATCATATAACCCGGTCTCCCAACCAGCACCATGAGACCGGTAAAATAGAAACCCTAACAAGATAATACCTTTGCCTTGCGCATTCCACTTGAGCTAGATGATGTCGATATTGATCTCTTCAAGTGGACCACCTTTCTTGATTGCGCTTCTCTCGGTGAAGTCTCACATATTGCTCCCCCATACTCCACTATGGGAGAGCCTCTCATAGGCACATCTTCACTTGACCATTATCTCCAAGAGGGTGGCAAGTATCAAGCATATGATATCTTCGACATACTTCTCTTGAACTTGCACATCTCAAGCTTGATGAAGATCACCACTTGACGACATCCTTCATGGGCTATATGAAATCTTCATCTGATGCAAGCCCATAGAAACATACCTAACCACACATAGAAATGCTACACACATATCATGGGTTAGATCACGAAGCTATATGGACAATTGCTTACCATACCAAGAGATACATGATCCCACTTGGTACATCTTGTAGCTTTGTGTGTTGATCAATATCTTGATAAACCTTATATCTTTTCTTCTCTTTTGAATAGATGATGTCTTGAAGATAACCATGAATGATCCCATAATCCTTTTCTTCAAGACATACTTACAATATGCTCAACTCGATGATCTTGATGCCAAATAGTTCATTATATCAATATATTCATAGCATCAACCTTGAATCCAACATATGGAGTTCAAGCTGGTCTATGGACAAACCTTACAAGTACAACTCAATGCAACCATTAGTCCATAGCGATTGTCATTAATTACCAAAACCACACATGGGGGCGCCATGCCCTTTCAATCTCCCCCATTTTGGTAATTGATGACAATCTCTTTTACAAGGGTTTATATAATGAATTAAGCAACCATGCAAATCAACAAGCATGGATGCATGAGCATGAAAGGTAAATGCTTATGAACAAAACAAAAGCATAACACCAAATTCCCTTAAACCCTATAAAACTTCTCCCCCATTGGCATCCATTTCCAAAATGTGCAAAAAATCTTAGAAGGTCAATATAGTATGAGCTCCCCCAAAACGTGTGCATTTCTCAAAATATGAGTGAAATCAAATACACATATCCAATGACGAATAGTTGGAGAGAGCACAAACTATATTGAGGATCCAAATATTGCAAAAGAATGATATGGAAAACTTTTTACAATTCTCCAAATAAAAAGCAAGCAATCAAAAAGATCCAACTAACTAAATAAATACAAGATATTATGATTTGAGCAAAAGAGTGTTTTAAAGAAAATAGAGGAGCTCCCCAATATTTGTACACAATTTAGAATTATTGTATTTGAATACAAGGTGTCAAAACATGGAATCCTCACTCCTCCGGTATCCTCTAAAAAAAACAAGTGAATTCACAAGCTCAATAAGATGCAAATGAAAAACAAAGCTTGTGACATATCCCATGGTGAAGATTATTGGCTTGTAAGACAAGCAAGATATTCACCAAGATGAGAGCACCAAGATGTGATAAAATAGGATATGCACTCATAAATCAAATTCTTTTCGGAGTCACGCCAAAGAATCAAAAACGGAGTAAAAGAGGTGACACCGAAGAATTAGGATATCGAGTAAAGATGTAATTTCTCTCATGTATATAAGTTTCTAAGTGTACATATCCACAAAGAAACATGTACACATAAAATTAGTTACTAAGAAAAAGAAACATGATATCCAAAGGGAAGTCATAAAATATACACATATGATGTTTGTTTAGGATCATAGCCCATAGCTCAATGTTCTCATATTGTATAATAATGAACTTCAAATTCAACCTCAACACAAGCATCACAAATATCACTAAGGGAAAAAGGAGATAGTTGGGATGCGTTGAGGAAAGCAACAAGTATCATAAGAGCTACATAGAATTTGCAATAGCTACAACAAAAGCAAATAAATACTTTTCATGCCATGATGAAACCTACACAAGGTTGAATGTTATAAAAGTATGCATGAGGGTGGATACTTGTTACCGAGATGGCATGGGGTTGATGTAGTAGATAAGAATTTATCAACCATCCTAGCTTGGCTCCAATAAGCATGTGGTGAAGACACTTTCATTGTAAATGAGACAAGCATCCAATGCATCTCCATGTACCTAAAACACATTCAAGTAAAATTGTTCCCAAACTAATTGGGTCCAAGTAGTTAGTCAAACTACAATACATAGGAGGAGCTCCACATAAATATGTGCATATAGATATGAAATTGAATTTCATGCACATCTTAGCCGAAATAGGATTTCGTGGAGATTCCCCTATATATTGGTACACGGAAGGAAAGCATGCCACGAAATAAACATGTAGTAGATATGCATGCCTAAGACCTTCAATAACCAAAGGGAGATACAATTTGGACAAATATTAAGAGATCAAAAGAAGGTCCAAATTATATCCAAGATCCAAATCAAAAATTGATTTAGAGAAGCCAATTGAAACTAAAAGCAAACCAACACATAATTTATAAGATACCAATTGGACAAAGATATCAAAAAAGGAAATAAGATACTAATTAATCAATATATAAAAGTACTAGATATCAAATTTCCAAAAGAGATACCAAAAGAGAAATGTCAATTGAGACAACTCTCAAAAAGAAAGGGCAGGGTTCCAACTAATAAACCATACCCTCTACACTTTTCATGATGGCACAAAGTACCAAGCCGAAAAGGTTTGTCTTCCATGAGACATGTCATCGGGATCAAAGACCAATGGAAAGGATCAAATACCAATATAATATAAATAGTGTTTAAAAGGATACATGATAGCTCTCCCAACAAAAGTGTATTATTTATGATCTTGTATTTGAATACACAATGCACACACATGGAATCATCGCTCTCAAATATCTATTCAAACACTAGTCATATATCAAGAAAAAGCAATAAGATTCAATACTAATGAAAATATAAGTTGTACTCAATATAGGATAGCTCACCCAAGAATAGTGCATTATCTCCAAGATGGTGGCAAGTATCAAGCATATGATATCTTCGAGATACTTCTCTTGAACTTGCACATCTCAAGCTTGATGAAGATCACCACTTGACGACATCCTTCATGGGCTATATGAAATCTTCATTTGATGCAAGCCCATAGAAACATACCTAACCACACATAGAAATGCTACACACATATCATGGTTAGATCACAAAGCTATATGGACAATTGCTTACCATACCAAGAGATACATGATCCCACTTGGTACATCTTGTAGCTTTGTGTGTTGATCAATATCTTGATAAACCTTATATCTTTTCTTCTCTTTTGAATAGATGATGTCTTGAAGATAACCATGAATGATCCCATAATCCTTTTCTTCAAGACATACTTACAATATGCTCAACTCGATGATCTTGATGCCAAATACTTCATTATATCAATATATTCATAGCATCAACCTTGAATCCAACATATGGAGTTCAAGCATGGTCTATGGACAAACCTTACAAGTACAACTCAATGCAACCATTAGTCCATAGGGATTGTCATTAATTACCAAAACCACACATGGGGGCGCCATGCCCTTTCATAAGCTTTACAAGAAAGAAAAGGTTGAATTTGGTGTTGGTCATAATAGACTAACCGAGGAGCTAGAGAAGGTCACCAAGGCTCACAAGGCCTTGGAGAGTGAACACTCTATTCTCACCAAGTCTTTTGAACAAGTTCAAATTCAATCATCTAAAACTAATGTTCCTAGTTCATGTACTATTTCTTGTGATCATGCAAATGTGTCATTGAGGAAAATGCTAGGTTGAAGGTCGAACTTGCCAAGGCCTCTAATTCCCAAAGCAAGCCTCTTGATGATCTTTTGCAAATGCAAAAGCCACACATTGGGAAAGAGGGCCTTGGTTATGTTGCCAAGAAGAATAAAAAGAACAAGAAGAAGGCCAAGCCCGCACAAGTAAAGAAGGCTACCATTGCGAGTGGTGATGCCACAAGGGGCAACACTCCTCGTAGTGACTTTGCGGGACATACTAACCCCAACTATATTCTTTATGTTGATTATTATGGGGATGTGATACCCACACAAGTATGGGGGATCGTTGAAATCTTCAATGTGTAAGTATTAGTATCGATCCCACGAGGGGTAGAAGGTATAAGTATTTATCCTCTCAAATAAGAGTGTCACTTCTCTTATTATCTATGCACTAGACAAACTAAAATGATTAAATGATGCAAGTGTTTTTGGGTTTTTGGTGTAGAGTTTGCAATAAAGTAAAAAGCTGAAAATAAAATATGATGAGTGAAAGCTCTCAAAGAGAGAAAGCCCAATCCTCTATGCAGCAAGAGGACAAGCTTAAGTGTGTGTTTCTTATGCGTGGAAAAAGTTCCCAAGGGCTACATGGATTTCATGGCATAGATATTTCTAGAACAACAAGGTAAACATTTTGTCAAGTTTTAATCTTCTTTGGACGGAGCCATAATTAGGTGTAGCTAAATAAATAAACTAAACCCCTTATGATGGTTCTTAGGGCCAAGTAAATGACTACACAAGAGTTATTAAGACATAGAGTCCCACCATAGCCTTAAACTCTAAGGTCCCCGATATAAATCCCCTCCTAATGGAACTTCATGTATTAGACCACAGGTTTACGTGTCCTCCCAGGTCCTACCCATTCCATCACATTAGTGTGATCACCTTCATGCATTACTCAACATATGTGTGCACCCATACGTTGTACAATAAGATAACCATAAAAGATAAAAACTTGACCAAATACTCAATACATGTTAAGTGGAAATCATTGCCAATCCATCCTATGCCCCTAGGAACATGAGAGAACTACCCACAACGTGAAGACATGATATGATTCAATGGTATAAGTGATACAACACAATCTGAAAATATAATCTCCCCACAAAACAATGACAAGTAGCAATTCACAAACATGTAGAATAGTACTTAGACAATAGCTAGGGTTCGAACAATCTCAAACTATGAGGGGGGTGAAGTGGATCACGAAGATGGTGATGGAGATGGTGCTGGTCTTGACGGTGGTGTTGATGGAGACTCCGGAGGGGGGGATGGAGGAGCCTTCCGGAGGTGATCCGGCGGCGTTTCCCCCCTCCAATCTTCTCCGACGACAGCCTTCTGACTCTCTGTTTCGTGGTTTTGTGTTTCTCCGCCGCCTCCTCGCGAAACTCCCCGGGGGACTATTTTTATAGCCGGTTTTAGGTCAAGACGAAGCCACGGAGACGAAAACGGACGGCATCGGAGCCATGAGGCCCAAGATGGGGGTCCCACGCGGCCAAGGAATCTAGCCGCGTGGGCCCACCTCTTTTGGCCCTCGGGTCTCCGTTTGTTCGCTTCCTTCGCTCCTACGCTTCGTTCCTTCCAAAAAATGATCCCCGCAAAATATTAGGTCATTTGGACGTCGTTTGGGTCCCTGAAAGGTAAAAACATTGAAAAATAGGATTTCTGACAGTGCAGGGTTAATTCCAGAAAAATGGGGAAATTGTGAAATATTCCCAAAATCAATATAAAACAATGATATAACCCTTATATGATGCAAATATGATTGAAATATAAGTAATATAATGCAAAGTTCATGTATGCATTTTACATTCATCAGGAAGTTTATGCTAAATATGTTGGTCCTTATGATGGTGTCATTGCTTACTCTATTTGGGTTCCTAAGACCCTTGTTGCTAACAAAAGAGGACCCATTGCAAGATGGGTACCTAAAACCAAGCAATGATTTCTTGTAGGACTATGCTTCCGGTGGGTCGAAATGGGTGATTGATAGTGGATGCACAAGTCATATGACCGGAAGCAAGGAGATCATGACGGAGTTGAGACCAAATACAAATCATTAACCGTCACTTATGGAGATAATTCTAAAGGGAGGTAAAGGGCCTTGGCAAGGTGGTATGCAAGGGATATCACCCTTGTGAATGTCATGCTTGTTGAGTCCCTTGGTTACAATTTACTTTCCGTTCGTGCCGTTAATAAGATGGGTTTTGCCGTTCACTTTGATATTGATATTGTGGTACTCATGTGGAGCAAGACTCTAAAGGTCGCTTACGTTGGGTATGTCGAAAATGAGTTGTTTGTGGTAGACTTTTCGGAGTCAACCAACTCTCAAGCGATGTGCTATTCGGAAAGGCCGACGTGGGGTGGTTGTGGCATCGCCGCTTGTCCCATGTCAATATGAGAACTTTGCAAAGTCTTCACAAGGGTGGCCACATTCTTGGACTAAAAGAGAATGTTTCTTTTTCTAGAGATCGTCTTTGTAGGGCTTGTGTTGAAGGAAAGATGCATGATTCTCCCCACCCAAGCAAGACCATCATTTCATCAACAAGGATATTGGAACTTCTTCATGTTGATCTTTTGGTGCCGTGCCTCAACCTAGTCTTGGTGGGAAGAAGTATTGTTTGGTGATTGTTGATGACTATTCAAGATTCACATGGGTTTATTTCTTCAAGTCGAAGAGTGAGACCCAACAAGCCGTCATCGACTTCTCCAATGAAGTTCAACGTCAACACAATGTCCCTATATTGGCCATTAGAAGTGACAATGGCTCCGAGTTCAAGAACTACACCCTAAATGAGTTTCTTAGTGAAGAGGGAATTCGTCATCAATATTCCGCTGCGTATACCCCTCAACAAAATGGTGTAGCCGAGAGGAAGAACCGGACCCTTATGGATATGGCAAGGTCTATGTTGGCGGAGTTCAAGACCCCACTTTTCTTGTGGGCCGAGGCCATCTCCACGGCATGTCACTCATCTAACCGGCTCTACTTCCGCACGGGAAAGAAGTTCACTCCATATGAAATGCTTACCGGCAACAAGCCCAATATTTCCTACTACCGGGTGTTCGGTTGTAAGTGTTTCTATAAGATCAAAGGTTATCGTTTATCTAAATTTGAGTCTAAGGCTTTAGAGGGTACTTTTGTTGGTTACGGTGCCGAATCCCACACTTATAGAATCTACGACAAGTCCTTCGGGACGTTGTAGAATCTTGTAGTGTGGAGTTCGATGAGAATGACGGCTCCCAAGTGGCGCAATTTCATGTTCGTGATGTAGATGATGAGGAACCTCAAGATGCAATAAGGCGAATGGGCGTGGGATTCTTTCGCCCAATCGAGATCCACCATGAGGCGCCTCAAGAAGGACCAAGCTCCACCCATGTGGAGCATTCATCATCACAAGTGGAAACCGCACCATCCGTGGAGCAAATGATGCACCAAGCCAAGAACAAGTTCAAGACCCTCCTCAAGTTGATCAAGTTGCTACGCAAGAACCAAGTTCTCCAATTATTGATGCTAGCCATGATCAAGACCAAGGTCCATCCTCTCCTTCTAGTGATGAAGGTGTGCACATTGAAGACCAAGGTCATCATTCCGGTCAAGACGGGGACACAAATGATCAAGATGATCAAGAGATACCTCCTAGCTCTCGTGAGGATATCGACACCCGTCGTCATGCAAGAAATGTCAAGACCATGGAAAGAAGACAACACTTGTTGGAAAATATTATTGGTGACTTGAAGAGCAAGGTTGTGACTAGAAGACAATGTGCAAACTTTAGTGAACATCAAGCGCACATATCCTTGTGGAACCAAAGAAAGTCTTTGAAGCTATTGAAGATCCGGATTGGTTGAATGCAATGCATGAAGAGCTCAATAACTTCAAGCGCAACAAGTGTGGAAGCTAGTTGAGAAGCCAAAGGAGTGCCGCAATGTTATAGGCACTAAGTGGATATTCAAGAACAAGCAAGATGAACATGGCATGGTGGTGAGGAACAAGGCAAGATTGGTGGCTCAAGGGTACTCTCAAGTTGAAGGCATTGATTTTGGAGAGACCTATGCTCCCGTGGCTCGCCTTGAGTCCATCCGTATCCTCCTTGCATATGCATCTCATCATAATTTTATCTTGCAACAAATGGATGTGAAAAGTGCTTTTCTAAATGGTCCACTTAAAGAATTAGTATATGTTAAGCAACCACCGGGTTTTGAGGATCCCAAACTCCCTAACCATGTCTACAAGCTCGATAAGGCGCTCTATGGACTTAAACAAGCTCCACGTGCGTGGTATGAGCACCTTAGAGAGCTTCTAGTAGACCGTGGATTTGAGGTTGGGCAAATCGATCCCACTCTCTTTACCAAGAGAGTAAAAGGGGAGCTTTTCATATGCCAAGTCTATGTGGACGATATTATCTTTGGCTCAACTAACAAAGCTTTCAATGATGAATTTTCAAAGCTTATGACCGATAGGTTTGAGATGTCCATGATGGGAGAGTTGAAGTTCTTCCTTGGTTTTGAGATCAAGCAATTGAAGGGAGGGACTTTCATCTCTCAAACTAAATATATCCAAGACATGCTCAAGAGGTTTGATATGATAGGTGTCAAGGAGAAGCGCACCCAATGGACACCAAGGTTCATCTACAACTTAACCCAAAGGGTATAGATGTCGATCAAAAGGTATACCGTTCCATGATTGGTTCTTTGCTCTATCTTTGTGCATCTAGACCCGATATTGTGTTGAGTGTAGGGGTGTGTGCAAGGTACCAAGCCGCTCCTAAAGAAAGCCACATGGTGGCGGTCAAAAGAATCCTACGATATTTGATTCATACCCCAAAGTTTGGTTTGTGGTACCCCAAGGACAAGGTTTTCTCTCTTCGTGGGTACACGGACTCGGATTGGGCCGGTGATCAAGATGATAGGAAGTCAACTTCCGGGGCTTGCCAATTTCTTGGTGGTTCCTTGGTGAGTTGGTCTTCCAAGAAGCAAAATTGTATATCTCTCTCCACCGCCGAAGCCGAGTATGTGGCGGCCGCAAGTGCATGCACCCAATTGTTATGGATGAGGCAAACTTTAAAGGAATACGGTGTCAATTGTGACAAAGTGCCTCTTTTATGTGACAATGAAAGTGCTATCAAGATTGCCCACAACCCGGTGCAACATTCAAGAACCAAGCATATTGAGATTCGTCATCATTTCATTCGAGATCATGTTGCCCGTGGTGATATTGAGCTAGGCCATGTTCCACAAGAGACAACTTGCCGATTTTCACGAAGCCTCTTGATGAAGCAAGGTTCACTTATTTGAGGAATGAGCTAAATATCGTGGATTCAAGGAGCTTGGCTTGACCATCTTGCATCACACCTATGTCTTGACTATGTATTGTGTTTAGGTGTAGGCATGGACATAGGGGGAGTGCGGTCCTAATACATTGGACTATCCCTCCCCCCATTATGCCGATAGTAAGACTCATTTGCTTCTCTATATTCGTTCTATGAATTGTGAGCTTAAATGACGAGTAGTGGTTGTGAACCCAAGATATATCTTCGCGGTGTCACGCCATAAACTCATACATGGTGGCCTAGGCCACCGTCCTCCTCTTTGTGAGGAGTTGGATTATTTGGATTTATTGGATTTATTTGGGTTTTCTAGACCTCTAGCTCTCTTTTGGGAGAAACACTTGGAATTGGCTTTTATTTTTGCATCTTGCAATTTCCAAGTATGTATCCCTCATATTCAGTGACTTTGTCTATCCTAAGCCATGATCTTACCCCATAAAACTTTTCTCTATCTTGCACAAGTTCAAATCTTGAATTTTAGAGACGAGCAGGAGGCCCAGGCAGTACTACCGGGCTAGGGCCGGTACTACCGCCTGTACAATCGAAGCAGTTTCTGAAAACTGCTGAATTGTACGTGCGGTACTACCGCCCCCAAGCCCCCGGTACTACCGGGCATGCGGGTTTTCGCCCACTAAAGTCAACCGTGCGGGTGTGAGGGGTTATTCCCCATCCACATGATCCACTCCATCCCGCCGCCTCCTCTCTCCTCTACACCAGCCGCCGCCTCCGGCCACCGGATTCCGTGGTTCCCGGCCAGATCTGCTCCGTGGGAGCGATCCCCACCTCGATCTCCTCCAATGGCCTCTGGTATTTCCGTTGATTTGCTCTCTTCGTTTCTCTATTTGTGAAACTTAGGTGTTCTTGAGGAAAATCACCGGTAGCTCCGATTCTTCGGTTAAAACTTGGTAGGATAGTCTTGGTAGGCTTGGGAACTCTTAGCATTGTTGTTTAGTGTACTCTTTTGGTCAATTTACCGTCGATTTTGAATCCCCTCGGGTGAGTTGATTTCGCACGGCCAGTACTACCGGGCCTAGCCCGGTACTACCGCCTGTGGTAATTTCTGACCACTGACTACACTTTTCAGCATTGCTTGTCCTTCAATTCCTAGAACTTGTGCACTTATCTTTTTCCCTACCCTATCTATTGCTATTCACAGGTTCGGGCAAGGATACCGTGTACACTCGCATAAGCAAGAAAGGATTGAGGAGGATTTCATTGAAGAAGAAGAGGTTATGCCAAAGCGAACCACCGCTCGAACTCGTGGAGGTGGTTCCAAGTGCAAGGCTACCACCAAGAAATCCGAGGTTAAGCCACTTCATCTTTGGAAGCCCGATGAGTATCAAAAACTTAGAGAAGAAAATCCATATGATGAGGAGAGAGCTGCTCACGTTTTCAACCCTCACTTCTACACAAATGATCAAGAGAAGATATACAAGGAGATTTATATTTACAAAGATTACTCGGTCACTCCCCAACACACTATTGATATTGAGTTCATGAAGATGCCCGAGCATGATGGCTACTTTGATGAGACACTTGCTATGTGTAAGGAGTTTGGGTTGATTCCACTCATGAAGTTCAATCAACCATACATTGAGTACTACATCTTACAATTATATGCCACTCTTCACATGGACACTGATGAAGAAGAACCATGAGGTGGATGACCAAAGACAAGGTGTTCTCAGCTACTTTGAAAGAGTTTGGCACCATGTTGGGATATGTTGACAAGGGGGAGCATACCCTAGTGGATGGAGGAGTCATGGCAATGATCTCTCAAGCCATCGAACCGTTCTTGAACCCATCACCTTGGAAAGGGGCACTCCGGGCAAGACTGCACACCTTGTTCGCCCATTTGAGATCTTGCACCGCATCTACCGTGAGACAATTGCTCCTCGTTCGGGCAATTGGGATGAAGTACATGGTTTCATGTTTGATCTCCTCAAGAATTCGTTTGAGAAGCAACACAAGGGAGAGAAGATGGATGTGATTCATCACAAGCTGTGGATGACTATGATTGATAGGAGGGCTCCCATCTATGGCCCATTCATTATGCGGCTCATTCGCAACAAGTGGAAGCGTGAGACCAGATAGGACATCATGGAGGATGGAAGCCGTATTACCAAGCATCTCCCCAAGGAGTTGCGCATTAAGGAGCATGTGGTCAAGGAGAAGGGGAGTACCTCTTCGGGTGCTCCCAAAGAGGCTCCCGTCTCTCATGCGGGAAGAAGGGCTAGTGGCAAAGCAATTGCCTTGCCCATGGAGAGCCCGCTTGGGCTAAACAGCTTATGGAAGAGCCATCTTGGGCAAAGAAGCTTCAAATCAAGGTCAAAGGGCTTTTTGTTTCAAGCAAGATCTCGAGGACCGTATGTATGAGGCTCATGTATATCACAAGAAGGCTGCTGCGCGTCAAAAGGCTTTGATGGTTGAGAAGGGTTTGCGCACCTCTCCAAAGGGGTCCGAAGAAGATATCACTCCCAAGCAAGAATGGGTCTCTAAGCATGGCTATTGGAGTGATGAAGATGCTCCTCCGGGTGGTTCTCGCTTCACGGCTCCTTCTTCGTCTTCCCACCACGGCTTGGGTGGAGTTTGATGCTCCTTGGGACGCTTTAGCATCGCGCTTCTCCCTTTTTGGCATTTCGATGACAAAGGGGAGAATGTGTTCTATTAGGATGTCGTGGGATTTGCATGGGTCGGACACAAGCATGTGCTTTTATCATTTCTTGAGAGCTTGTGTCCCTTTATCTTGTGTCTTGTTGAACTCTCTTGTTATTTGCTATTTGTGAGTGAGACTATGTTGTTTATTTATGGTGGTGTGAGACATATGGATATTTCGTATTATCTATGGTTGAGACATCTATTATGGTATCTATTATGGTTATTATTGTGCAAATGGTTTATCTCTATATTATTATGCTCAAGGTATGATCCCATATACATATCTCAACCTACTATTGTGCTATGTCTCTTGTTCATGCAAATCTATCGTGTTTCTATTACTTGTGAGTTGCCTCTTCTCCACATGATGTGCATTTGTATTCAAATGCAAACTTCTTATATGCACACATGTAGGGGGAGGTTATCAATCTTTTGTGAAGCATGTTGATATTGTTTTGTGCTCCATTGCAAATCCTAGTGTTATCATCTAACACCAAAAAGAGGGAGATTGAAAGAGCATATTTTATATCCCTTGATGTTTTGTGTGTTAGGCAACAACACTAGGAACAATCTAATGTGATGTCAAGTGATGCAGGGTTTAGTAGATAATTTCACATAATGCATCAAGTATCGAAAAAGGTTTCAGCGCGAAGAATCCTCTCTTGTGTGCCTGCTTTCTATGGCCGGTAGTACCGGGCCGTGTCCGGTTGTACCGCCGGACACGAAGGCGACAGTACCGCATCGCGTCGCGCGGTAGTGCTAAGTTAGCCCTGGAGGTTCTAGACTCGGGCTCCGTTTTCGTCGGTACTACTGGAGGAGCCTGGTACTACCGAGTGTGGAGCACTACCGGCCCCTCTGGCTCGGTAGTACCGCGTGTGCCTTTTTCTGATCAGCCGGGTTTCGAGGTTGACTTTGACTGCTACGCTGTTTGGCTGGGCGGTAGTACCGGATGGAGCTCGGTACAACCGGGCAGCAAGTTTTCTGCCCAACGGGCAGATCTGGTGGAGGGGGGTATTTAAGGATGCTTCTTCTCCAAAGAAGTCAAGCTTCAGATTTTCTCTCTCCCCTCCATTAAAGCAAAGATTCAAGCTCCTAGATCTCTTTACTCCACCAACCAACCAAGCTCATACTTGGAGATCTAAAGGAGAAGGCCCTGATCTACAAGTTCACCAAGCCGTTCTTCATTTCCCCCTCATTCACTTGAGGGATTTGAGCCTAGGGTTTCCACTAGGAAAACCTAGACATCTTGTTGTACTTACTTGCTTGTTACTCCTTACTCGCTAGTTCTTACTTGTATCGTGCTTAGTCTCCGCCTAGCGTTTGAGTTTGAAACTCACACCCCTCCAACGAGACGTACTCCCCTAAAAAGGAGGAATTCGGGAATACTTCCATGTCTCCGCGTTCTTCCCGTTCGGTTACTCCTTACTCGCTAGTTCTTACTTGTATCGTGCTTAGTCTAGTGTTAACTTGTCATATAGGTAAATTCATCGTAGTTGCATATGTAGAGAATTTACCTTTGTGTCAAGCCTAAAGTTGAAAAAGAGCTAAAAATTGAGTAGCACCTATTCACCCCCCCCCCCCCCTCTAGGTGGCCATACCGATCCTTTCATACGGCTCGATGGAGGGGCTGGGCTCGGGCCTGTATTTGCCGCATCGGCCTTTTTTTGGCCCGGCCCGAGAAATGGCAAGCTGTAGGCATGCACGGATGCAAAGATTTCCTCTCTTTTTTCTCACAAATATAGTTCCTCTTCTTTCTTGTATCGTTGCCTCTGATGAAGCGAAAAGTAATTTTGACACCCGGGCACTAGTGTTCCCATTACAAAAATCGAAAAAAAAATTAGGACTCTAAAATTCGAGAAAAAACATACAAATGCATGAATGTATGTATGAATAATTTTCCAACAAAATGTATTTTCAAGCTGATCGTCCGATCTGCACAGTGACGAGCTGTCTCCTCTTCGGATAACCAGATCATTTGTACGCGCGCGACGTGTTCCTGTACTAGATAGATCCAATCACGCACGTATGTACGTCCAAATTCCGTATGTGGATCGATCGTCTGGTTGTGCAGCAGAGATAATAAAGTCTCCGTGTATGCAACAAAACAGCGGCACAGACGGAACAGAACCGAGTTCCAGCGCTGTAGCAGCATTAATTGGCCCTGTTCATTCGTGCAGCCGACCTACGTGGCCATGACATGACGGATCGCGTGGCTCGTACAGTACGTGTTTGGCCGACTTACGTACACGTACTATTAGAAGTAGCAGGGCGTTCGTGCGTGCACGATGGATATATGGGTTCGGTGGATGGATCACGGACCGCCAGTGCATGATCCGCGTACGTGCCACTACCACTACCAACCGGGGTGGCAGTGTGGTCGACTGCTTCGCCCGCCCATCCACCGGACTGATCACTACGGGCCAGGTGGAAATTTGAAATATCTATAGGATAAACATGGAATCGAGCACGTACAAAATGATTGATTCAATGGAGAACAACTTTTTTTTTTGTTCAGTGAGTGGTCATACTCAATGAAAAATCCGAAATAGGCCCAGGTACTTCCAACATCTGGATATTCATGTCCATAGGGGATTGTCTCTTTGTTCAATTGACTTGTGCTTCGCTCTGACTCTAGGCATGTCGACATCGAGACGACTCCCAGGGATGAAAACGGAAATTTTCTGACTTTTTCACTGAAAAATGGAAATGGAATGAGAACACGGAAACAAAAGCTTTTATACAGAAACGAAAACGGAACAACGTATTCCGGGGGAACGACCACGGAAACAGAAATTCCGTTTCCGGTAATACAAAACTTTGCATTATTGCTACGTGGGGAAATTAGTGCGGACATTTAGGCACAATCCAGCAACAAAGTGCAAGCGGGGACCTCCGGTGATGGCACCGGCCAGGAAAAGAAGCTGAGGGGTGGCGTCGGCCAAGAAATGAAGTTGAGCTAGGCGCGACCGACGAACGATGTGGTGACGCGTGAGAGCAGCAAGCGGGTGCGCAGGCGATGGCAACATGGATGGGATACCAAGTGAACGGCTTGGAGAAGCAGGGTAAGCACGGCAAAACTGCTTGTGCCTGTCGACCGTCGTCGTGGCCAAAGTAAAATAGAAAATGGATCGGTTTGAGGAAGGAGATGAATCTGACAATTGGGCACATGTTAGTGATGGTAGCAAGTTGTTTCAGCATGGGTCTTTTCTTTCCCAGTGTGCAAAACAGGTTTAGGGTCTAGGATATAGACCACGATTGGCAAGTTCGGAGTGCCATCTTACGGAATTAGAAGTTTGGTGTTCAGTTGAGATACCCCCGGTGAGCTTAAGTTTTGTTTCGGACTTTTTCTATTCTGAAATATAGGTTTTGGAACCTAATAAACAGGGATTTGAGCGTAAAAAAAATGTGATTTAACGGTTTTATTAATTCTCAGTCGACTAAGAATGTACTAAATTGCAGTCGTCTCCTAGATCTCAGTCGACCAAGGTTGTTGGTGGTATTAATCTCAGTCGTCTCCTAGATCTCAGTCGACTAAGAATGTACTAAATCTCCTAGTTCACCAGATCACATCATTGATTCAGGGTGTAACTGAGATTTTTCCAATTAACTGAAGGTGTATTGCAACTCAGATTTTTCCAGTTATGATTACTAGGAAGATAAGAATGAAAGGATCGGACTACCTACTCATTATTCAGTTGCACGTGGTTGCAACTGGAAAACAAATGCGCAAATCATTGAACATGCATCGTGATTTGTGCTGGCATGGAATTTGCACATGAAGATGCAAGTGAAACTTTGAACGACGTCACCTGACTGAGATATAAATCCCAGTCCCTATGCAATCCCATCAAACGCAGAACAACCACAATAAAACATTTTTCGGTGAGTGGTCTCACTCAATGAAAAATCCAATACAGTGTATCATCATCGATGCCCTAACCCAGGTAGTTCCAAAATCTGATTATTCATGTCCATACGTGATTGTTTCTTTGTCCAATTGACTTCTGCCTCCTCAGAGTCTATGCATGTCGACATCGAGACAAGCGGGGCAGCACAGCGTGTATGTGCTCTCCCCACTGCTAGTCTCACACCGATACACCGATAGAGAAGATCTACCGCGTTGCTTGATTGGAGTAGCACTAATACGTTTTTTTTTAGGAAGACGGGGGATTGCTCCCACCGGTTGTTATATTCATCGAAAGAGTCTGGCGGGTTATGTTCTTACAACAGATAGAAATTTTACAGGGAGATACAGAGGAAGAGAAAATAATAAAAATACATGAAAAAAATACAACTAGCAAAGGGAACAGCAAGAGCCACCAAAAGACACAAGAGGTGAGGGGTGCAGTCGAGTGATCACAATGCCAAGACTCGACAATCAGCCTCACGCACAGCACCGGCGTGCGACTCGAACCCCAGGCACAACTCAGGAGCACCACTATCATCATCGGATTGTCAAGCCTAGCACCTAGCACTACCCTAGATAGGGAGCTCCGCCACTGAGATTGGGACGAAAGTAGGTGGGGGAGACATACATTGTGTAGTCAATGAGCAAAGGCAAGCTGAGACGCCACCAAAAGCACGAAGCTCCCACACCGCAACAGCAACCACTGGAGTGTCTTGGGCAAACACATCCAAGTGGCCGATACCACGTGAAGGCCCGCCGAAGAGAGAAACACACCACCATCGGCCCCAAGATGGCCGCACCAACACCACCAAAACTCAGCACCGCCAGCACACGCAACAACAAAAGCCATTCTTTTTGGGTCTCCAATATGACGCCTCCAAGGAGGTAGTGTTGTCCAGGGCACAACACCGTCATCCGGTCCGGCAAGCCAGAACCAAGGTTTTCACCCGGAGACCACCAAAAAATTGTAGGTGCTGGAGCTCCACGGCGGCACCTCCCACGAGGAAAACGGCGTCCAGAGACACCGCTGCCGCCTGCGTTGACAAGTCCATGCAGGGTTTTCACCCGGAGTTGAGCATTTCCCTACAGCAAAGGCTGTCGGACACCACCAGCCGCCGCTGTCAACCACACCTTGCGGAGAACACCCACGGGCAACATCAGCGCAAACTCCAGAACCTCCAAGGCCACCAGACGCATCGCCAGCCATTGAACCCCGCAGAGCACCATGCCGGCAGAGGCAGAGGAGCGCTGCCCGAAGCTCAGCACCACCGTGGTCCCGAGCTGCAGACGTGCAACCAGCGCCGCCGCGCCCCAAGCGCGCCGCCGCGCGGCTGCCTGGGAGACCCACGCGCCACAGCACTGAAGATGGTGCGCCCGGCTCGTCCGGGCCCAGATCGGGCCTAGACAGTGGGCCGCAGCCAGGGCGAGCTCCCCCAAATCGACCTGCCACCACTCGCCGCCGCACCGCGTCGCGCCACCGGGCGAGCCCGCATGAGCCCACCGCGAGGAGGAAGCAGGCGTCGTCGAATCGCCAAGCTCCGCCGAGTCCCGCCGCCAGGGGACACAGGGAGCTGCGAGGAGTCGCCCCGCCGCCCCGTGCGGCTTCCTCCGGCGGCGGCGCCGGAAAGGGAGGGGAGGTTGGCGGCGGAAAAGTCTAGGGTTGGGGGTGTCGGCCCTGGGTCGCCCTAGGCGAGAGCGACGGGGGAGGGCAAAAACCTGGTCAGTCTGCTGATTATTCGCACTAATACGACGGACCGGGGGGGGCAAAAACCCGATCAGTCTGCTGATTATTCGCACTAATACGTTTTGATAACCTGAGCTGTAAAAAGTTTGTAGGAGCAGTCCAACACAAGAACAGTAGGCTACGGCCGGGCGCAGCAGGAATCGCACTGAGACTCTGCGTTCGGCGTCGCAGATTCCGACGCCTCCACGCGCGCGGATGGGCCGGCGTGTACTCCCTCCGTTCTATAAAGGATGACTTCTATTTGTGTAAAAGTGTATGTATCTAGACACATATACATGTCCAAATACATCCAATTTTGCATAAATGGAAGTCATCCTATTTAACGGAGGGAGTACGTCACTGCGAGCGTGAGAATCTCAAAGCCACCAGCTAGCTACTCCTGCTACTTCTGCTGCGCAGCGCCGACCAATGCTGCTGCTGTTTGCCCACTGTGCCCAGGAGGAGGAGCGGCCGGCCATGCTTGTGCCTTTCTGCAACTGCTCCAGAACCCAAGGCGAGGCAAGGCACCAATGGTTTTCTTGTTAAGCAACCATTAACTCGGCTCCGTTTCCCATCCGATGTTGGTCTCTTCTCGGGTCCTTCAACCCCGCTCGAGACCTGCCCCTAGGATGCTCCTGCGACTGTCATGGTAGTGGAGTAGGAGTCACTCGCAAGCTTGCTAGTAGGTCATGTCTGGAATGGGCGCGGCTTGGCTGACTTTGCACAGCGAAGTCACGGCTACAGTAGCCTGACTTGGGCTGTGTAAATCGTCGGATCGAAATCGGACAGCCCAGATCGAATCCACTGTTCACAGAGAATACTGTTCACAGGAAACACTGTTCGCATCGCCCACTGTTCACAGAACCCTGGCGTCCAATCTGAACCGTCGGTTCGCGATCCGGTGGCCGAAAACTGGGCAAAGGCAGCGGTACTGTAGCTTCGCTGACTTCCCTTCTCAACGTCAGCGAATCTGGAGCGGTCTGGAATGCCTTGTTTAAGTTCTTGGTCTCAGTATCTCGGAATCTTTGCATTTCAAAATGGGAACCTTCCATACCATCTGGTTATATATGACACGCCCATCCCAACTTGTTAGTGGTTCCATAGTTTTGTTGTTTAGTCCTAGATTACTGGTTACAAGCTGATCCACCACAAAAATTTCAGAAAATGTTGAGGCCACTTAGACTGTGTGCTCAATTCCTTCTTATTAGGACTCGCTCCAACATCTGAACTCCTTAGGCATTAACGGCCTATATGATGGGAAAACATGCATGGTTCTCATATAATTTAGGAGGATCCTGCAGTTTGTCGTCAGTCACTGAAGTCGTGCAAGCTTCAGGTCGGCTTAACTAGTTAACTAATCACAAACCATTGCGTGCTAGCTAGTACTCTTATCGATCCCCACACCTGACAACATGAGTGTGTCCTAATCAAGTGACCACTCACTCTTAATTGCAGCAGCGGCGCTACTGACTTAATTTCCCTGATCCTTATCTGATTGGGGCCAAATCCGAATATTTTCGGGAGCTGGTTAAATGGTGTGGATCCTAGGTTCAAGCAGCGTATTAGGATGGGAGCGATAGCCGTTATTTGGTCGCTCTGGCTATGTAGAAATGACAAGATTTTTAATGACAAAGTTGTTTCCTTCATGCAGGTTATCTACCGGAGCACAGCTACGATTCGGTCTTGGGTGCCCCTACAGCGTGTGGAGCATCGGGACTTATTTTTGGAGGCGACTTCGCGATTGAAGGCTGTGGCAAGGGAGCTGTTTTCCCAGCATGGATGGCAACATGATCTGCGGATATGCCCTCCTCCATCATAGGCGTTTTTACAATTTCTCATTATGATATGTAATTCGCCTTTTATTTTTATCGTTATTTGGAGACCTTAGAACTTGTTGGGCTGTGTGCACCTTAGTTGTGCAGAGGCCGGGTGTAATACTTAAAACTCTTTAAGTAATAAAATTCCCTTTATCGAAAAAAAAAATCCAGGTCAATGCACTAGTTAATCAGAACTTCAGAAGGGGTGCCGATATTTGCATGCGTGGAGTTGTCGCCAACTTGTTCCATGCGCTTGCACGATGAAATGCATGCATGCGATTCTTCTTGGATTTTGCGGCCCGGCCGTGATCGATTAGCCGAGGAAGAGTGCAATCTAGTAAGTGATTATTTCCGTAGCATCTTAGTCTCGTGGATGCCTTTTTGCACGTGTCTCCGTGTGCTTGATCGGAGTTGTTTAATTAATTAACTAGTAGCAGTGTAGCACTGGTCAAAGCTCGCAACTCAACAGAAGCCTCTGATTTTGCTTAAGTCACAACCCACAGCAAAGGGCATTGGGATTCCATGTATACTTAGTTCACTTGTTGATTGGACAATGAATCAAATTTCTGTGCAATCGAGAGTCTATACACGCGCAAGGCTAGAGCAGCAGGATAAACCAGCACAGTGGATCTCAAGAAGCTCTTCTAATCATATTTACAGGATTATTACATTTACATAAGTTCTCTATCCGCATCCCACCCAACTGGTCCAGCCTACTCCTCGGATAACGACGTCTTCTGCTGGGCACTCTGATTACACAAAAACAGAAGAAGCAAGAGTGAGTACGATAAAATCATACTCAGCAAGCAGGTACTTTACTAAACAATAAAGATCAGAGTATCGAATACAGTAGTAACGGCCTTACTATATTCTACAGTGAATAAGATAAATAAGGCATCAAAGAAACTTGATTTAGAAGAACAAAATCATCCACCGAGAAAATATAGAGTTAAGGATGGTGAATGACCATGTATCGGTATCACACATGACAGCAAGGTTCCCTACCCGGGACTCACAGGGGTGAATATTCACGCTTTTACACTCTTAAGAGGGGTACTCCGACATCGACAGTCTCGACCAGAACCACACCGGATTCCAGAACGAGCAGAGCCCTTTTACCCGCTCAGACACCGAACACCTTGACCTACTCGATGTCGGTCGCTCCTACGGATCCATCACCGACACTTTCCATTCAAGGGCCGCCCCTCACGGAGAGCTCAGACTGTCCCATACCAGAACTGCGACCGGTACAATACGTTTGCCGTCGTGACACCAATACGGAAAGAGAAAGATATACAGAGGGTTAATCCCGAAATTGGCTGGATGCTCAACATGCTCATGCCTCCGCAAGAGCTTGACAGATCATACCGATATAAGCAAGGATGAGAGATCTCCATATCTCTCAGATATCACAATAATCAGAGAGGAAAAAGCATATCATATCATGTAATACGATCACAAGGACCGAAGTGATACTCAACAGAGATGATAGAGCAGAATTCAGAAGACTAGTAAAGCAATCTACTTGCGGATATCAAAGGATGAGCAAAGCACTACTTGCCTCGAATGTGAGATCATAGACCATAAGAGCAATAATCTTCTTAATTAGTCGATGAACCTCGTCCACTATGTTCTGCGTTGAGTATGACTTGCTTTACTAGTCTTCATCTTTATAGGTGAACAGAATGTGAACTTAAGTGGAGCTGATGGTTAGCTTGCAACGTGGCTGCATGCTAGAGGGAGAAGGGATGAGACAGCGATACAGAAGCTTCGTGGAGTCGCACCCTTGCAAGTGGATGATACCACTTAAACTGTCACGCCCCGAGACCCGGCCGGAAGAATGACAGCCGCCGCGCCCCTATAGACCCGAAAGTCTATACACGCGCAAGGCTAGAAAAGCAGGCATAAACCAGCACAGTGGATCTCAAGAAGCTCTTCTAATCATTTTTACAATATTATTACATTTACAAGAATAAAAAGATTCTCTAGTCGCATCCCACCCACTGGTCCAGCCTACTCCTCGGATACGTCTTCCGCTGCGCACTCTGATACTGCAACTAAAAAAAAACAGAGGGGAGCAAGGGTGAGTACGAATAAATCATACTCAGCAAACAATTCAAACACTTTCATATACTTTGTAAAATACACTAGGTTTTCTAAAATACCAGTAAATCATTTGTGTGGTTAAGTTGTTAATCACATTAAAAATCATGGTGCCACACATGAAAGTGAGTTTCCCTACCCGGGAATCACAGGGGTGAATATCCACGCTTTTACACTCTTAAGAGGGGTACTCCGACATCGACAGCCTCGCCCAGAACCACACAGGATTCCAGAACGAGCAGAGCCCTTTTACCCGCTCAGACACCGGACACCTTGACCTACTCGTGTACGGTCGCTCCTACGGATCCATCACCGACACTTTCCATTCAAGGACCGCCCCTCACGGAGAACTCAGACAGTCCCATACCTGTACTGCGACCGGTACAATGCGATCACCTTCGTAGCACCAAGTTTACTTTATAAAAAAAACATTCAGTTCATTTCCATGTCGAATATACGTGCTAAGCCCAGCTCGTACCGGTGGCTCCTGCGGATCCATCACCGTAACGACACCAGCGCATTAGCCCCGTATATCAACACAAAGCTCGCTAGTACCACTCAGGGTACACACATATTCAATCAAAGCACATCATACAAAATATACGAGAGTGGTAAGAAGAGCTTGCCTCGGTTAACCATGCCGTAGCACTCAAGAATATACTCAAGAATATCCTCGTTGGTCGTCTCGGTGGCGATCATACGCCAAGTACTAGATAAGATCGGCTAAGAGATTATACGCCAACACTGTAGCCCACGAATACCACCAGCAAAGATGTTGCACCGAACACTCCACTCGCCGCCTGACATAGATCGCCTCCTTTCAAACGATGGAACAGCAGCAACATCATCTTGGCCCCGTACTCCTCCGGGACACGATGTAGTCTCCAGAATACCACCTGATGTAGCGAGCTCTGCCGCTCTCTCACGCCGTCGCCCTCCACAAATAGTAGCACCTCCCGATCGATCTTGTTCTCTCTCTAATTCTCTAGAGCTCACCCTCTGGCTAGCATCTAATTTGTCTAAGCGATCGGCCGACGTTGAGCTGTGTGAGGAGAACACAGCAGCAACAGCTAGCTACTTATAGGACGCTGGAGAAATATCTCACCGCTTCACCGCTTGCCGCTGAGCTGAGCAGAAAATATCTGCCGACAACAGACGCATGCTCCTACGTCAGCTGCCCTAAATATCTCCATACACGTGTCAACAGCTCACGGGCTAGCTAGCATGTAAAGCTCCACGTAGATGCTTTGCTGCCTCCCGATTGGTGCGCTGCCCACACGAGCGTGCATGGCCTCTGGTACTAAGCCACATAGCTAGCTCCTTCGTGATTAAGTTGCCGGCGTACTACTAGTGAGCTTGAACTACACTAAACTAGCTAGTACATCACGACTGCGCAACGTCAGTGCATGCGCATGCATGCGGGATTGAATACACCAGCCCATGCACCTCGATGCTATATGCATGCACCAAACTATTTAAGCCAAACAACTCCTCTAACTATTTCTATTGCATGCACAAATTAACATCTAATTTAAACACAAGAGATTAGCAAAATGAGACTGATTAAAAGCTATTTACAATTTAATCAAATTATTTAATCTACTCAAAATTCAGGGTATTACATCCTCCCCACCTTATAAGAATTTCGTCCCCGAAATTCCTCTAAACAAACATTTTTTTTTCAAAAACAAGATTTTGAAAAACCAAAACCAAAAGGAATTTTGTCATGCAATCATACCACTAATCTAGCAGATATAACTAAATGTAAAAACAAGAAAACATGCATGAATGTTAGTTCAAGAAAGAACACCTCAAAAGTTAGTCGCGAAACTATCTAACGATCTACCCATTTTTCCCAACGTGACCTAAACCTGGGAATAAATGGGTGTAGATCACTAGATAGTTTTGCGACTAACCTTTTTATGTGTGTTTGCTTGTATTAGCATTTATGTGTGTTTTATTGTGCTAACTTTTAGATATATTTGGTAGTTTTGTTGTTTGATTGCATAACAAAATTCTTTTGGTTTTGATTTTTAAAAATCTTACTAAGTTTTGGAAAAAATAAAAGTGTTTGTTTAGAGGAATTTCGGGGACGAAATTCTTATAAGGTGGGGAGGATGTAATATCCAGGATTTTTGAGTTATTAATTATTTTGGATAAAATAATATTTGGTTTTAAATTATTTTGTTTGTGCAAATTTTTGGTGTTCACGAAAATAAGAGAAGTTAATTTCTATAGAAAGCTGACCTCGTTTTTGGTTGATCTCTAACTAGTACTAATGCATCCATCGATGAAGCAAGGTAGAAGAAGTACGTGCATGCATGTAATCATTGGATGCAACGTGGCCTGATACTAGAGGAGGTTGGGACGTTGTGGCCTTGCTAGTCGGCAGATATTTTCCCCTGTCTTGCTGTGCTGGCGGTACCTTACTGCTTAGTCACTAGACAAGTCTGCTACGTGGACTCTCGCTTGCAGGGACGGAGCTAGGGGGGGCGCGCTGGGGCCATGGCCCCCCCTAAGCTGATTTTTTTGGGTTGAAGCCTACCAATAATCTGTGAAGTTTATTGCTAAATCATGCTAAGTTAGTCCTAATGGCCCCCTCCAAGGTTCAAGACGTGCATTTGGCCCCCCTCACATATTTTTCCTGGCTCCGTCCCTGCTCGCTTGGGCATCCCTTGATATTTTTGCTTAGTCTGGTGGGATGGCTGAAGCTTAGCGTTGAAGCTTAAGCAGTAAGCGGCGAAGCGGTTAGATATTTAGCTAGCTCTGCACCTGATCGTTTCCTAAATAGCTAGTACTAGCTGCTACTGCTGCACTCCTTGCTCCACACAGCATCCATCGAGAGAGGGAGCACCACTGGAGAGGCTGAGAGAAAGAAGGAGAGAGCAGGCAGCTGAAAAATAGGAGGAGGCGCTAAGATTAAGAAGGCGGCGCTGGTGCCGGTGATAGCTTGAGATGGCCGGCGACCCGATGGGGGTTTCTTTTGGCTATTGTGTTCGAGTACAAGTTCGTATATGCCGATATCCGGAGCGGCCGATCATCTCTGACTCAATGTCATTTGATTGCTACGTCGTGGCAGGCGAGTGGATGCTTTACTACTCTGTTGATTCCTGCAAGTATTTACTTTGCTAGTCCTTTGACTTCTGCTGGTAGTAGCTTTGCTACTTCTAGTCTCTGTCTTGTTATTATTTTGTTGTGGTGCTTGTACCTCCACATGCACTACTCTCATTGATCTCCTTGTTGATTATTGTGGTATTGGAGAGAGATGAGTTTCTCTCGACCTTGATTGAATCGGAATACTCCTCCGGAGCTCATGAGGAGTCTGAGTATCTTGTTGAGTATATCTGGTTGACCTTGTTCCAGTCTAGTTATTGTATCACTTATCCATATAAATATCTTTGTCATTCCTGTGTATTGGTGTCACGACGGCAAACGTATTGTACCGGTCGCAGTTCTGGTATGGGACAGTCTGAGCTCTCCGTGAGGGGCGGCCCTTGAATGGAAAGTGTCGGTGATGGATCCGTAGGAGCGACCGACATCGAGTAGGTCAAGGTGTCCGGTGTCTGAGCGGGAAAAAGGGCTCTGCTCGTTCTGGAGCCTGTGTGGTTCTGGTCGAGGCTGTTGACGTCGGAGTACCCCTCTTAAGAGTGTAAAAGCGTGAATATTCACCCCTGTGAGTCCCGGGTAGGGAACCTTGCTGTCATGTGTGATGCCGATACATTTCCTTGACAATCCATTAAATCCAGTTCCTCCGATATTTTGTTATCCATATTTATCCAGCTTCGTTGTTTTCCCTTTAAATACAGTTTATCCGTTATTACTGTATTTAATCCTGCGTTGTCTCCTGTTATATAGTATTGTATCTGCTTGCTGAGTATGATTTATCATACTCACCCTTGCTTCCTCTGTTTTTGTTGTCTTCAGAGTTCGCAGCGGAAGCCGTAGTCATCCGAGGAGTAGGCTGAACCAGTGGGCGGGAACGACTAGAGAATCTTTTTATCCTTGTAAATGTAATAATCTTGTAAAAGTGAATAGATGAGTTCTTGAGATCCACTGTGCTGGTTTATCCTGCTTCTCTACGCCTTGCGCGTGTATAGACTTTCGGGTCTATAGGCGCGCGGCGGCTGTCATTCTACCGGGCCGGGTCTCGGGGCGTGACAGTTAAAGTGGTATCAGAGCTCAAGGTTATAGGTCACGGGACAAATGGGTAGACCGTTAGTTTTGTTTCACGACTAACACTGTTTGATGTTTGTTGTTTGCGACTAATATGTTTTCTTGTACTAACATTTTTGTGTGTTCTCTTGTCCTAATTTTTAGGTATTTTGCTAGATTTGTGATTTGACTGTTTGACAAAATTCTTTGGTTTGATTTTTTTTTAAATCTTCCTAAATTTTGAAAAGAAAAATATTTTGGTTTTGATTTTACAAAATCTTGCTTAGTTTTGAAGAAAAAAAAAATTTGTTTGGAGGAATTTCGGGGACGAAATTCTTATAAGGTGGGGAGGATGTAATATCCAGGATTTTTGAGTTATTAATTATTTTGGATAAAATAATATTTGGTTTTAAATTATTTTGTTTGTGCAAATTTTTGGTGTTCACGAAAATAAGAGAAGTTAATTTCTATAGAAAGCTGACCTCGTTTTTGGTTGATCTCTAACTAGTACTAATGCATCCATCGATGAAGCAAGGTAGAAGAAGTACGTGCATGCATGTAATCATTGGATGCAACGTGGCCTGATACTAGAGGAGGTTGGGACGTTGTGGCCTTGCTAGTCGGCAGATATTTTCCCCTGTCTTGCTGTGCTGGCGGTACCTTATTGCTTAGTCACTAGACAAGTCTGCTACGTGGACTCTCGCTTGGGCATCCCTTGATATTTTTGCTTAGTCTGGTGGGATGGCTGAAGCTTAGCGTTGAAGCTTAAGCAGTAAGCGGCGAAGCGGTTAGATATTTAGCTAGCTCTGCACCTGATCGTTTCCTAAATAGCTAGTACTAGCTGCTACTGCTGCACTCCTTGCTCCACACAGCATCCATCGAGAGAGGGAGCACCACTGGAGAGGCTGAGAGAAAGAAGGAGAGAGCAGGCAGCTGAAAAATAGGAGGAGGCGCTAAGATTAAGAAGGCGGCGCTGGTGCCGGTGATAGCTTGAGATGGCCGGCGACCCGATGGGGGTTTCTTTTGGCTATTGTGTTCGAGTACAAGTTCGCATATGCCGATATCCGGAGCGGCCGATCATCTCTGACTCAATGTCATTTGATTGCTACGTCGTGGCAGGCAAGTGGATGCTTTACTACTCTGTTGATTCCTGCAAGTATTTACTTTGCTAGTCCTTTGACTTCTGCTGGTAGTAGCTTTGCTACTTCTAGTCTCTGTCTTGTTATTATTTTGTTGTGGTGCTTGTACCTCCACATGCACTACTCTCATTGATCTCCTTGTTTATTATTGTGGTATTGGAGAGAGATGAGTTTCTCTCGACCTTGATTGAATCGGAATACTCCTCCGGAGCTCATGAGGAGTCTGAGTATCTTGTTGAGTATATCTGGTTGACCTTGTTCCAGTCTAGTTATTGTATCACTTATCCATATAAATATCTTTGTCATTCCTGTGTATTGGTGTCACGACGGCAAGCGTATTGTACCGGTCGCAGTTCTGGTATGGGACAGTCTGAGCTCTCCGTGAGGGGCGGCCCTTGAATGGAAAGTGTCGGTGATGGATCCGTAGGAGCGACCGACATCGAGTAGGTCAAGGTGTCCGGTGTCTGAGCGGGAAAAAGGGCTCTGCTCGTTCTGGAGCCTGTGTGGTTCTGGTCGAGGCTGTTGACGTCGGAGTACCCCTCTTAAGAGTGTAAAAGCGTGAATATTCACCCCTGTGAGTCCCGGGTAGGGAACCTTGCTGTCATGTGTGATGCCGATACATTTCCTTGACAATCCATTAAATCCAGTTCCTCCGATATTTTGTTATCCATATTTATCCAGCTTCGTTGTTTTCCCTTTAAATACAGTTTATCCGTTATTACTGTATTTAATCCTGCGTTGTCTCCTGTTATATAGTATTGTATCTGCTTGCTGAGTATGATTTATCATACTCACCCTTGCTTCCTCTGTTTTTGTTGTCTTCAGAGTTCGCAGCGGAAGCCGTAGTCATCCGAGGAGTAGGCTGAACCAGTGGGCGGGAACGACTAGAGAATCTTTTTATCCTTGTAAATGTAATAATCTTGTAAAAGTGAATAGATGAGTTCTTGAGATCCACTGTGCTGGTTTATCCTGCTTCTCTACGCCTTGCGCGTGTATAGACTTTCGGGTCTATAGGCGCGCGGCGGCTGTCATTCTACCGGGCCGGGTCTCGGGGCGTGACATGAAGTATCAACAATGTTGTACTGCAAAGGTTTGGCCGGTTTTGCATTGCTTAATCTGGTATAACGGCGAGTATAATGTGGCAGGCCAAAGCAAAGAATATGCCACGACTCACGACCTAGGTTTTCGGCCCAAGGCCCACAAAAAATAAAACCAGAAAACACTGCATTCAAGGACCAACACTGCGCAGCACAACATTGTTCACAAAATGGCAGAAGTAATGTTCATCAAAACATCAGATTTACTGTTCAAAACAATATGCACTGTAACAAACAGACCTTATTTGTTCATATTGACTAACTGTTATTTTCGGTCCAAACTGGAACGATGCGAGATCGCTGCCGAAAAATCTTTCTAGTTTCCATTGTCCTCTGCGCTGCCAACACATAGCGGGACGCCGGATGTATTCTCCACAAGAGCATGTCCAACCGGACCTCCACTTCCCTCTATATGTTCCGACATGGCACAGATAGAAAATGGCCACCAACCGGTCCCCCCAAACATATCCCAAATTTCCGGCAACCCTCATACTCTGTATATATGTGGTGCGGAAATGGGGCTGGCCACGTCGTACCCAATAGGCAGGACCCACCCCAATTGATCCAAATAGCTCTTGTCCCCCCCTCTCCCGCCTCCGTCCCCCCCCTCCTCGGTCGCCTAGCCGCAGTTGCCGTGCCGCGTCCGCCCCCGACATGGAGACTGCTGGACCTCCTGGTGAACTATTTGGTGAAGCAGAAGTCGTCGATGGAGCTCAAGACGGAGACCCTCGTCTGGAAGGGTAGACACGTCCGCTAGTAGGCGGAGAAGGAGGAGGGTGCGAGGAAGGAGCTGTAGACAGAGGCTCTGCGGGATGTTGTTCGGCGCGTCCGCTCCAACTCTGGTGCCCACGCCAAGAAGGGCGACGTCCTTGACCACGAACAGGACCGAGATCCCACCTTCACAGTGGCAGATCCCGGAAGGCTTCACCCAAGAGGAGGTGTCCTTGAACATGGTGTGCGACACTCTCAGCTCCAACAGTCACGGCCATAGTCGGGCATCTCCGGCACCAAATGCACCCACCACTTTTCGACGAAAGTCACTAAGGTTTATTTCTTGTCCATATGTATTATCTAGGATCACTTTTTAAATGCTATCTTAATTGTGATACATGCTTAAGACTCGTTTACGATGGATCTCGCCAATAATGGCCATAGTTCTCCATATTTTGACCTTGATAATGTCGCTCCTCCTATTTTTAATATCGGACAATCATCGACACTCAAAAAAAGAAAGGTACGAAGGCAAGAGGTAGTGCATACTCAACCCATGAAGGTAAATTGTTGCAATTCCCGGTTGGCCACAAGTATGGATCCTCCTTCTGGCCGCAATGTCGACGGGCCGCGACAATAGGAGAGTAGGGCGGCTGTCCCTCCTAGCGGCGGAGAGAAGGACAGTGGGATTGCCGCGGCTTTCCTGCTGGCCGCGGCGAAGGAGAGAAGGACAGCTGGAGGGCGGCGGCAGCGACAACGCATTGAGTGTCAAGCCGTCCTTCTCGCCTAGTCTTCGCGGCAAGCAGGACAGATGCAGACGTCACACCTCCTTCCTGTCTCTGTGTACTAGGGCGCCGCGCTAACAAGCCGAAATTCAGTCTTGTATTGAGTCTCAAATTCTCAAACCTAGCGCGGGCAAAAAGAACAAAAAGCTCATGTGCACACATAGGGGATCAAATCACCTTATATGTTCAGAACCTTCAACGAAAAATACCTGCCAACTCCAGTTTGTTACGGTTCAGCTAACCATGGAATGCGTCAGTGAAGCAACGGTACAGAAGGACCCTTCATGCGTCACTATATGATTATACCATATTACCAATAGTTCGACCATAGGAGGGTAAAAAAGAACGCAGTACAGATCAACAACAGCTACTCATCGTCGCTTCTGGTTCCAACAATTACAACTCTGATCGAGCTGGTAACTAGTTACAACCTTCAAGTCAATACATTACTCTGGTCTTTTCTATATCAAGAAACTTTACAGGTTCCGAATAGAAATACTACAAAACTGCAAAAGCTTCAGTAATCTGCATATCTTCACTAGGGCGGCTGAATCATCCATAGCAATTGACGAACTTCGCATCAAAATTTCGTACTACCACCACCTTGAATCGTTGATGTTAGCATCATTTGACGCTTTGCTCCTCTGTAGCAGCCGAGAGCTTGTACTGAAGGTAGGCTTTGATGAAGGGGTCCAGCTCGCCATCCATGACACCGCTGATGTCTGACGTCTCGCACGCCGTCCGGACGTCCTTGACGAGCTTGTAGGGGTGGAAGACATAGTTCCGAATCTGCTGCCCCCACTCCGCCTTCACCGCGTCACCACGGATCTGCTTGATCTCCGATGCACGCTGCTCCTCCGCAATCACCAGAAGCTTTGCTTTCAGCCGTCTTAGGGCCTTTATTTTGTTAGCTAGCTGACTCCTCTCCTCTGCAAAGTTTCACAACAGGAAGGGAAATGTCAGCTTCATCCAGTAAACAGTCAGTTGACTATAGTTCTTGCTTCAAAAATATTTCCACTGAAATTCTTAAGAAGCTGCACCTGAATATCATAGATAACTTAATCTGTGACAAGATGAACTCATCAATGGGAAAAGCTGCAAGATATTGTCTATCAACTATGTCAGGACTCGAGGACTAGGAGGCTCTGCTAGTTTCATCAGAGGATGGGAATGGGCCGACCCAGACCTGGCCCTGGACTTGGCCCCATGGCCTAAAGGCTATTTTACAAGGCCATGGGTCGACCCATTTAAAGGAAAGGTTGCGGCCTTGCTGGCCCATTGGTTCTGCAGGGCCGACCCAAACATTCAGAACATGTTTTGGAGCATGTGCAAGATATACTAGGTGAACATTCAGAACATGTTTGGGTCGGCCCTGCAGAACCAATGGGCCGACCTAAAACAAGTACGTACTATTCAGAAAGTACTGAGTTTACAACTGGGACCATTTTTGTTTTGGAGCACGGCAAGATATACTAGGTGAACATTCAGAAATTGAGAACATGCAAATATATGGATGAGCCGGAGAAGGAGCTGGACGGCCGAGACGGAGGTAGCACTGCCGATACGACAAGATAGGCGGGGCCGACGAGAATAGATGACACGAGGCTACGAGTGGGTTGGTATTATTCGATTTTCACATCAAATTTCAGAATGTTGTTGCATTTGTTTCGCTCATTATGACCATATCTTGTCAAACTGAGATCACATGTCTACCCATACATGACAGATTGCGTAGTTATTTAACACACATCAAGAATTAATAGTTGTGGTGCAAGCTGTTCTCAGTATATAATACCTGAGCACCGAACGGCAATGCCAGTGGGAATATGGACCATGCGAACAGCCGTCTCCACTTTGTTCACATTCTGGCCTCCTTTACCTCCAGCTCTCGTAAAACTTATCTCCAGATCCTCTTCAGGAATTTCTACATCCAGGGACTCCTCCGGTAAAAGAGGCATGACCTCAACACCAGCAAAGCTGGTCTGCAAATATTAGAACATCACAAAATTTCGTTAGGAAGAACAGATTAGACCTATTTTATTTTTCAGCTTACAAAATATGGATAAAAAACGGAAAAGGAGAACTGCAAAATGAACATACCTGTCGAAGGCCTTTAGCGTTGAATGGAGACTGGCGGACAATCCTGTGTGTCCCTTTCTCCCCTGAAAGATACCCATAGGCATATCTTCCAATTAATTCAACGGTTGCTGATTTTATTCCAGCCTCTTCACCAGGCGACTTCTCTACCACTGTTGATTTGTAGCGCTGCTTCTCTCCCCACCTAACATACATCCTGAGTAACATGTCAGCCCAATCCTGCATAGATCAAGCCAAGTTTTAAAGGAAATGCAATGCAATCACATTCCGTTTACTATGGCGTGTGCTTTCTTGGAGGAAATGCCAAGCATCAGTTACTTCATTCTCAAGTGAGATCGTAGTATAACATGTACATAATACAG
The DNA here is from genome assembly GCA_947311845.1 of Poa pratensis. Lineage (NCBI taxonomy): Eukaryota > Viridiplantae > Streptophyta > Magnoliopsida > Poales > Poaceae > Poa > Poa pratensis. The sequence continues at coordinate 106,543,227 of CAMZMU010000063.1, forward strand.
CGGTATCAAACCTTCATTTATAGGTCACAAGCAAGTTACATATATGGATTAGTTACAAAGAAGATCATCATCATATCATGGTCATAGTTTGTACGGTTCAGAACAGCTAAATTTTCTAGATGCATAGGTGGTCTATTTTGTTACTGTTCCTTCGGAGTCTCAAGACCAGCCTCTTATGGTATGACAATTCAAAAATTCGTATGAGTAATTGCAATGGTGTATATATGGTAGCAAAATAATTATTTTTTATCTGGTAGCACAGTTTAATCGCAGTAGTATAAGATCAAATTTCTTCTTGAGCAACAGGACCAAATGACTGATGCATAAGGTCCCCGAAACCCAAATACCAAAGCAAGAAAAACAGTCCCAGTTTAAATAACAAGCACTGCTGCCTACAGAAAGTAAATATAAACTGTAATGTACAACTTGTATTGGTCTAGAGAGGTCAGATTAAAACCTGAAACTGCAGTGAACACATACCTGGGCATCGGTGCCCCCAGCACCTGCAGAAATAGTAATTACAGCACCTTCCTTGTCATAAGGTCCAGAAAGAAGCCGTGTCATTTCAAAATTATCTAGTGCTTTATTCAATGCCTTTATAATGTTCGAGGCCTCTTCAAGAAGACCTGTATCTATGGAATCTAACTCCTCAGTAAGCTTCACAATGGTATCTGCTTCTTCAACCTGAATGTAGGAAAGACCGTAATCAAGAACTATTGTTTATCCCACTTATCCCCATACTTGTTCCACCAATTTATATCATCTATGGATATGTTCAGAACAGCTAAGTTGTACTACTCCCTCCGTTCCTAAATATCATATTTCAGTATAGACTACATACGGAGAGAAATGAGTGAACATACACACTAAAATATGTGTGAATCTGAAAAAAGCTAAAACATCTAGGGATATTTCAGTATAACTACTATTATACTCTAGATACGCATGAATCTGAAAAAAAGCTAAAACATCTTATATTTAGGAACGGAGGGAGTACATGCCAATATATACAGCTAAGTTTCGCCGAGAACCCCAAACGATGCCCATTCAAAAAATTATTTTGCAAACGATGGCCTAAATATCATACACGTAAATGTATCATTATTGTTTCCAGGTTTTAAGTTCTGTAAATGTCACATGCTATATCATTTAAGGTGCTGGCCTGCTGGATGTATAAGTATGGCATGGAGTCAAACCTGCAACTTAAAATCATTGAGAAGCTTGACTTTCTCTTTGATCTCTGTCAGAGCAACGAGTAGCTCCTGTGCCTTGGAAGGATCATCCCACAAGGTACTATCTCCAGACTTGCTCTCGAGTGAAGCGATTTCTTCCACGAGCTGTTCCAGTCCAGCATCCTGCCTGACCTCATCCACACGCTCTACGGCCAACTCAACATCCTTGCGCAAGGCGTAGAAGTCTGTAACCAACTTCCAGGCACATGGATTAACCCCCAGCAAAAAAATAGAACAATGGCCTAATTATTATTACCCCCTGAAAGGTTGAAACAATTCAAGAAGTGAGCAAATAGATTACCCTGCATGGCCCATTCGACGGCCTCCGCTCGTCCACCACGCTTGACTGGCTCCCCGCCCCGGTGGAAGCAGATTGCACTGTGTTGACCCAAGTCTGTCAACGTTTCATCCACAGGATATAAGAAAACTAAAAGCATAAAACAGACGAATTTTCTTCTCTAGCCAAACTAGTAGCATCAGGTTTTTTAAAGCTATCACACGATACAACGAGAAGTTCATGTAGGTCTACTTCGAATGTTGCACAAAACACTTATCCAGTGTCAGCAATTTAATGACCCGCGGTTGCAGTAGGAAATTAGGAATGCGAGAGTACGAGCTCACCCTTAACTGAGGACCGGCGGCGGCGGCATAAAAGGGAGGAGGCAGGGGTCCCGGTGGCCAGCCTCAGGCACGTGGCGAACCGCGGGTAGGGACCGGCGCGCGCGGCAGCAAGAAGCAGCCGCGGGCAGTCAATCATGGCCGTTGGCGACGGTAAGGGAGAGAAATGCGAAGCCTGCGCAGGCGAGGCGGCCAGGATGGGCGGCGGCCGGCCGACGCGTAAGTGAGACAGGGACGGTGGCGGCCGGGGTTGGAGGCGCGAGGGGGGAGCAGGAGCCGAAGGGATTGGGGAGCTCAATGTCGACGGCGAGGTGGGGATTGGCTTCGCGAGTTCGTGAGGTTCAGTTCAGGCATCATCGGCTTCAGCTGCTGAATGGCTTGAAAGGCTTGCAGGTGGGCCTTATCTCGGTGGTTCGAGCATTTGTTGTGTTGGATCTTGGCTTCACGGGCTGGAGCTGGAATGGATTGTCAGGCCGACCGGCTTATGGAATAATGGAATGCGAAAATGAATTCTATGCAGCTCGAAACTATAAAAATTGAGGGCATTTTGAATCGTGCAGATTTTTTTCCACAGAATCATGGGTCATTCCAAACATTTTTTTCCATGAATGCCATTTACATAATACACCAATAAAGTGTGTTCACAATTTCACATAGTACTCCAATAAAGTATAGGATTGATGTCACATATATTCCAGTAAAGTATGGTTGCATCAATAAAGAAATTTTCCAATCGGAACGGTATTTACAGAAATGAAAGGAAATGGAATATTTTCTATACAAAGGAAACGAGAATGCATATTCCAACAGAAACGGAAATTTTGAAAAACAAATACATTCCATATTCATTTTTTGGTGATATCCCTACTGTATTTGTTTCCAGGGTTTTCGAGTTTATTTCCAGTTTCGACGAGACAAGCAGAAATGAAAATGATAAAGCATGTTTTCACCTGTTTCCATTGAGTTCCATGATGCCCCTCAATTGCATGGAAACCATTACATAAGAAGAAATCTATGTTAATTTTTCGAGGAATCAATGTAGTTTTTTTGGGTGCTTCGAATATTTCAGATGCATCTTTGTACCATCCAAAGATGATACCTTGTGTTTTCTCTCAGAAAATAAGATCATGTGTTCTCAAATCCATGGATTTCAATTCCATCAGAATCTGAACATAATATCAAATCTGTAAGTTCTTTTGAGGAATATAATACAGTTCAATTATTTTTTTGCTCCGAATACCTTCTGTTCTTCTCATTATCTACAAGAAAATTCAATTCAGTCTCTATATACAGAAAAACTGTTGTTCTTTAACTTTGAATACACCATCGAAAATCAATAACAAGATTAATGTTTTCTTGACCTGCAGTAAAACACATCACACTTGGAACTAACTACTCTGACAAGCGAGGCAAGTCAGTCTATATTCATTGAAACAGACGAAATATTACTAAACCAAGTCAGTCTAGTGAATTTTGAGTGTTGGTACAATACCACATTAACAAACATTGCACAGCACAGAAGCAATTAACAAACACATGTACAACACCATTGCACAAACAACCCAAAGAACCAACTATGATCACAAAATCATATGGGTAAAAATAAAAGCAATAAGGACAAAGGGAAAATAGCATGGAACTCAATCAATTTAAGATAGCTAATCACCATTCTCCAGAAAGTGAAGTAACACAAAATCCTCACAGGTTCATCCACATAGACTCCCAAACATTACATTTTGGTCTCAAACATGAAAACTCACATAATGGGGGTAATAAGGAGCCTGCTAATAGACGCTAAAGCAAGATGGATCAAACATTCCCACTACTAGGCATTCTCTGGCTTGATGCTTACACCTCCTGGACGCTCAAACCTGTAAAAGGAACACAGTAAAGGTAAGCATTTCCAATGGGTAAAACTTAAACAAATGGGGTATGAAAATGAAGAGTTACAATGTAAAAGATGAATAAACTGAGGACGAACTACAATCAATTTGAGCATGTCCATGATTATCATGACAAAAGGTCATGTACAACTATGCATAAAATTGGAACAATACTACACACTAGAACAAAGTAGAGCAATGTGTTTGCAGAGGAACAAATAAATGGTGGCATGATGACCGCTGCTGAGTGGTCAGAACTGACATCTTAAACCCACCAAGCTGGTTGCTTACAATTATCCCAGATTCAGACTACTTAAGCCTTACAGAACAAGCACTACCTCAAATATAGAACTAAACAAGCAATTACAGTACTCGTGCCGGCCCAACGTCTATGTCTAAAAGCAGGAACAACTTCCATGGAAGGATCTCGCATAAAACAACACATCCTAACAAATCTAATCAAGAACAGTGCAAAGACAAACCAAGCTATGTATATCTTTCTCTTCTCTCTTGTTGTAAGATAATATATAGAGAACTAGCGGGGCCATTTATTAAGCAACCAAGCATCAATGCAGAAGCGGTGGGGGCACGAACCTGGTGGGAGGGACTGCTTGAGCTTGTTGGCCTTGTCGGCGTCGAAGACGCAGAGGGTGTAGAGGTACCTGGAGCAGCGCACCTTGAACTTGACGGCGTCCTTGGTCCTCTTGATCCGCACCGACCGCGCGTCCTTCCGGCGCGCCGTCAGCAGGAAGTCCTTGATCTCGTGGATCTGCTTCGGCTGCGGAAGCAAAAACGAACGAGCAAGAACGGATTCGTTACCACACCATCATGCAATCCATCCTCTGCGAAAGAGAGATGCATCCACGGGAGATAAAAGCTCGACGGGGAGGAGAGCCTCACCATGGTGGACGACGGAGGCTGCCCGTGCAAACCGGAGGGAGGAGGCGGCGGCGGCAGGGGAATGAGCAGGGGAGGGCGAGATGACCCTGCTCGCCGTATTTATACTCGTCGTGACCTACTAGGCTCTGGACATCAGGCCCAGGTGTAGATGGGTTAAACGGGCCGGCCCAAAGGTGACCTAATAACAGTTCTGTTTTAGGGACCTGAGGCTGTTTGGATTGAGCCCAGATGTGCCCTGCCAAAATTTGGCAGCCAATATTTTAGCGTGGGATTTCGCCGCCACCAGTTCGCCCAGGAATTGGCGTGAAATTGAACTGGCATGCACGGGCTGGCTTGGGCTGGCAAAATATTTGACGTCCAACCAAGCAACATCCAATCATTACGGGGGTGCCAATATTTTGGCAAGGTGGACGCGGGCATAGAACCAAACGTGCCTAACAGTTGATGGTACTCTTTCCTCAAATATGCAAAAGGTTGTAAAGAAAAATGTTCGTGGTACTCTTTGACTGGTATGTGGGTCCACATCGGCAGTCAATGAGCAAGTACTCGAATAAAAGCATCGGAAGGCCAAATTGTTGGTAGATGGATTTGACATATTTTCTGAACTTAGAGCATCTCCAAGCGGGGTTGCCAAATCCTGCCCAAACTTTTAGGCGGACAGACCGGATATGATTTGGGTTAAAAAATATCACCTAACCACGGTTGTGAAACCATCCCCAAACGTCTGTACTGTCCGGCAGTTGCCAAACTATGCGGGGAGGGTTTGGGGTGGTCAGACGCGTCCGAACGTCCACTTTTCCTTTCTTTTCTTTTGGCCTTCATTAATTCTTCTCTCACCTTTTTCACCAATTACATGCAGTTGGCCCCACAATTTGGGAAAACTTTAAAGAATATAATTTGGGGCTGGATATGGGTTGTGACTGACTGTATACTGGTGTTACTCCAACCCTGGATGGCAAGGCGCATCACAGTCGTGCGTGAACACGGCTTTGCCGTTAACTATTTATAAAAAGAATTCTCCAGCAATAATTTGATCGACGGAGCAAATTCTGGCGAAATTGTTTCTTCTTTTGACTGTAGTATGCCATGAGTATCATGTAAATTGATGCAGTGTAAAATTCAGAATGACGGTAGTATGACATGAGTTCTGGTTTTGTGTTCCAGTTTCAGTCTGGACAAGCTTGCAGATGGCTTTGTACAAAAGCAGATCCTTTGACCAGGTTGCGGTGCTTCGTCAATGATGCGTGTAAACCACACGTTCGTTGGGAGACCCAAGAGTAAGGTTTGATGAGTGTAGCAGCAAGTCTTCCCTCAGTAAGAAACCGAGGTTATCAATCCAGTAGGAGGTGAAGACACTTCTGAAGGTGTCAACGGCGCCAAAAAACTTGCTGTTGTTGATGGGGTGGAAGAAGTCCTGACGGTTGACTTGGAACCTGCACACAAGACAATCAAACTATTTGCCCCAACGAATCAGTGAGGGTGTCAATCTCACCGGCTTGCTGAAAACAAAGAATTAAAAGTGTTGTATGGAAAATGATGTTTAATTGCAGAGAATGAAAGAGAACAATGATTGCAGTAGGTTGTATTTCAGATGTAAAAGAATGGACAGGGTCCACAGTTCACTACTGGTGTCTCTCCATAATAAATAACTAACATGCTGGGTAAACAAATTACAGTTGGGCAATTGACAATATTGAAAAGTGCATAATATGCATGTGCAAGTTGTGGTGTCTACTATGAGATTCATTTGGGCATTACGACAAAGTACACAGACCGCTATCCAGCATGCATCTGTGCCTAAATAGTCCACCTTCAGGTTAGCATCCGCACCCCTTCCAGTATTAAGTTGCAAGCAACAGACAATTGCATTAAGTAAAGTGCATAATGTAAACATACATTCATCCTTGGACAAAGCATCATTAGGTTACCCCTAGTGGCAACAGCACATCCACAACCTTAGGGGTTGTTGTCACTCCCCCAAATTAAATGGAGACTGAACCCACTATCTAGCATAAATACTCCCTCTTGGAGTCACAAGCATCCACTTGGCCAGAGTATCAACAAGCAACGGAAAGCATGCAAGATCATAAATAACATAGACATAATATTTCAGTATTCAACTTGACATAGTATCAATATTCATCGGATCCCAGCAAACACAACATGTAGCATTACAATAAGATGATCTTGATCATGATAGGCAGCTCACAAGATCTAAACATGATGGCACAAGAGGAGAAGACAACCATATAGCTACTGCTATGGACCCATAGTCCAAGGATGAACTACTCACACATCACTCCGGAGGCAGGCATGGCGATGTAGAGCCTGATACGTCTCCAACGTATCTATAATTTCTTATGTTCCATGCTTGTATTATACCAATTGCTACATGTTTTATTCACACTTCATAGCATTTTTATGCATTTTCTGGGACTAACCTATTAACAAGATGCCACAGTGCCAGTTCCTGTTTTCTGCTGTTTTTGGTTTCAGAAAAGCTGTTCTGCAAATATCCTCGGAATCGGACGAAACAAATTGCCAAGTCCCTATTTTTTCCGACACGTTCCAGAAGTCCGAAGGAGAGACGAAGGGGGGGGGCAGCGAGGCGCCGTCCCCACCCCATGGCGCGGGTGGGCCCCCTGCCGGCCGCCATGTGGGGAGCGGGCCTCGTGCGTCCACCGACACCGCCCCTTCGCCTATTTATTCTCCCCGAGGCGTAAACCCTAAAATACCGAGACATATTTCCAGAAAACATCCGCTGCCGCCGCCGTCAACCCTAACTCGGGGGGTTCCTGAAGCTCTTCCCGGCACCCTGCCGGAGAGGGGAATCATCACCGGAGGGCTCTACATCGCCATGCCTGCCTCCGGAGTGATGTGTGAGTAGTTCATCTCTGGACTATGGGTCCATAGCAGTAGCTAGATGGTTGTCTTCTCCTTTTGTGCCATCATGTTTAGATCTTGTGAGCTGCCTATCATGATCAAGATCATCTTATTGTAATGCTACATGTTGTGTTTGCTGGGATCCGATGAGTATTGAATACTATGTCAAGTTGATTATTGATCTATTATATATATGTTGTTTATGATCTTGCATGCTCTCCGTTATTAGTGTAGGCTTTGGCCAAGTTTATGCTTGTAACTCCAAGAGGGAGTATTTATCTAGATAGTAGGTTCATGCCTCCATTTAATCTGGGACAGTGGCAGAAAGTTCTAAGGTTGTGGATGTGCTGTTGCTACTAGGGGTAAAACAGCAATGCTTTGTCTAAGGATATTTGTATTGTTTACATTATGCACCATACTTAATGCAATTGTCTGTTGCTTGCAACTTACTGGAAGGGGTGCGGATGCTAACCTGAAGGTGGACTATTTAGGCACAGATGCATGCTGGATGCGGTCTGTGTACTTTGTCGTAATGCCCAAATAAATCTCATAGTGATCATCATGACTTGTATATGCATTGTTATGCGCTCTTTATTTTATCAATTGCCCAGCTGTAATTCGTTTACCCAGCATGTTAGTATTTTATTATGGAGAGACACCACTAGTGAACTGTGGACCCCGGTCCATTCTTTTACATCTGAAATATAACCTACTGCAATCATTGTTCTTTTTCATTCTCTGCAAGCAAACATCATTTTCCACACTATATGTCTAATCCTTTGTTTTCAGCAAGCCGGTGAGATTGACACCTCACTGATTCGTTGGGGCAAAGTAGTTTGATTGTTTCGCGTGCAGGTTCCAAGTCAACCGTCAGGAAGTTTGCTTCCCCGACGACAACCACAAGTTTTCTGACGCCATTGACACCTTCAGAACATCGCCGATTTCCTACTGGTTCGATAACCTCGGTTTCATACTGAGGGAAGACTTGCTGCTACACTCATCAAACCTTACACTTGAGGTCTCCTGACGAACGTGTGCTTTACACGCATCAGAGCCCTCCGGTGATGATTCCCCTCTCCGGCAGGGTGCCGGGAAGAGTTTCAGAACCCTCTCGAGTTAGGGTTGACGGCGGCGGTGGCTCTGGAACTTTTCGTGGTTTTTGACTCGGGTACTTAGGGTTTTCCCGTCAAAAGCAATTTATAGGCGAAGGGGCGGCGTCGGTGGAGGCCCGAGGCCTCCTCACCACGTGGCGGCGCGGCAGGAGGTGGGACCGCGCCACCAGGTGGTGAGGACGGCCCACGGCCCCCCTTCGTCTCTCCTTCGGACTCCGTGTACGTGTCAGAAAAATAGGGACTTTGGCTTTTGTTTCGTCCAATTCCGAGAATATTTCCAAAACAACTTTTCTGAAACCAAAAACAGAAGAAAACAGGAACTGGCACTGTGGCATCTTGTTAATAGGTTAGTCCCAGAAAATGCATAAAAATGATATAAAGTGTATATAAAACATGTAGCAATTGGCATAATATAAGCATGGAACATCAGAAATTATAGATACGTTGGAGACGTATCAGTCAAGACGCAGGCCGAATTAGCACATCTCGTTACACCTGTCACAGCAACAGCAAACAGGCACATGGCAGGCATCTCGTTACAGCTGTCCAATTACTCCATTTCCAATTCGATACCTAGGTCTACAGCTCGTGCTGAGACCTCTGACGAAAAACCAATGACATCCCATGTTGGACGCAGCAACGAAAATTGTGCCCGCCTGGCAGCGAGGGATGATAGCCAGACCTGGACGGCTAACGCTGCTGAAGGCGGTGATGTCGGCGCGACCAATTCACCACCTCCTCATTGACGATGCGCCGGTATGGGTATTCGAGGAATTGGAGAAGTGCTTCCGCGGTTTTTTCTGGGCAGGAAAGGAGCGAGCTAGTGGCGGGCAGTGCCTGGTGGCGTGGGAGCGAATTTGCAAACCGCATGATCTCGGTGGTCTAGGAGTGAAGGATCTGAGGCTGCACGGCCTGGCGCTTAGGGTGCACTGGGAATGGCTCCGGCGCACAGAAAGCGAGCGCCCGTGGCAAGGACTGCCGATGTTGAAGGATGAATCGGCTAGAAACGTGTTTGATTGTCTGGTGCGGATCAAGGTGGGGGATGGGCAGCGGGTTCTGTTCTGGACTGATCGTTGGATCAATGGAAAAACGGCGGCAGAAATTGCACCAAGGATCACCAACCTGGTGGCCGCGCGAATTCGAAATTCGAGAACAGTGGCACAAGGGCTAGATGGCCATAGGTGGATTCTGGACGTTCCGGGGACGCTGGCGTTCAGAGGAGCTCGGGAAGGTCTGCTGCTCTGGGCGGCGATCAGCGGAGTCGAGAGGGCTCTGACAGAAACAGACAGTTTCCGCTGGCCTTGGAACCGACAGGGCAATACTCGGCGCGATCGACCTATAACACTTTAGTTCAAGGCAGGGAGAGATTTGTGGCAGGACCCATCTGGAAGAACGGAGCTATGCCAAAGAGCAAGTTGTTCGCCTGGCTTGCAACGCATCATAGAATCTGGACCTCAGATCGACGGTTTCGGCATGGGCTACAGGAGTCTACCTAGGCATGTTTTGTGTGCCTTCAGGAGGAGGATACGGCGGAGCACATACTCATCCAATGTGTTTTCGCAAGGGAAGTGTGGCACGGCTGCAGGGAAGCTTTCCAGGGGATCTTCACCACGCCATCACATGGCTGTACATTGCAGGAATGGTGGCTGGCGCAACGAGTGAAGTTCAGAGACAAGAAGGAGAAGAAGCATTTCGATGCGCTGGTCTGTTTTACCTGTCATGCTCTATGGAAAAATCGAAACGCTTGGTGTTTTAGAAACATAGGGAAGCAACAAACAGTTCAAAGGATTACGGCAAACATTTTAGAAGAGCTAAACCTGTCGAGAATGCTGCGACAGGGTAGCAATGGTGTGGGTGTTGGAGCTCAAACATTTGTGAGAGAGTAGGCTTAGCGAGTGGAGTGGTGTTTGGGTCCCCTATGCTTCGGCAGGGGTGATTTTACTTGTAAAACGTTTCTGCCTTCTATAAAAATAAGGTACGCAATTTGCGTACTCTCGAAAAAAAATGAGAAGGAAAAAATAGGGGATCTGTAGCAGGAGCAAATGAGAGGAGGTGCAAGTTGTGAAGAGTATCCAAGAAGAAGTGAACAGGAGCCAGAGCCAGAGCCAGAAGCAGAGCACCCCTCCTTCCCCATGGGCACGCCAGCCATGGACAAACCTTTCTTCCTTGCTTGATTCCTGCTACCATTTCTTCCTCAGATTTTCTCCAACCAGACAGCCAGACCATCCTTCCTTTTCCTCTGTTCCAAGACTTGGAACACATGGCACTTGTGCTGCTCTGTTGCCGCTATCCCGTGAAACCGACGTGACAATAAGTTCAATCCTGGGATCACAAGAAAGAAACATGATTCCCTCCTGGTTGAAGCAGCAACAGGATCAACACGACTAAACCATGCCACCAACATCTCCCATAAGTTCACAATACACAGAAGACAATATCAGACATCGTTGGATTATCTTGGTGGGATGTTAAACTTGGAGATCATACAGAGAACACCAAGCTTTACCGTCAACGGGTTAACAGCTGTTACACTAGGAACTACTTTTTACACAGAAGATGCAGCTGGACACAGGTAGAGTGAGGCTGAATCAAACCAGTCAGTGGGTATCACACACTATTATGAGTGTAATGCCCCAGAACCAGAAGAACATTAGCTTGCACTGGGACTGCAATCTCTGGGACTGGTCCATGCACTGTCAAGACTAATCAGTGCTCTGCCAGGTTGACCTTATAATGGCGAGCGAGGTTCTCGATCTTCCCCTCTTGAATCATTTTCTCAATCATGTAGTACTTCTCGAAGTTTCCATCAAGTGTCTCCTGCTGCTGGGTCGCCAGCTCCATCTCTTCTTCCAGTTGATTCTAAAAGGAAGAGAAAAGCTCAATTAAATTATGGCTTGGGTACAACCAAGGTTAGAAGCAACTGCATCTGTGTTCTAAAAAACAGCATCATCATCAAAATCCACAAAATAATGTGTGTAATGTACGCAAACTCCATCCAAATGGGGCAAATATGATAATGAATGCCAGGAAAATATGTTGACGTCTCTGGTTACAACTGCCTACGCCCTATTAGGTGCCTCTATTCCCCAGAGAAATGGTTTGCTTCATCAGGGGAGTAAAGGAGAGATATTTGCAGATTTTTTAGTAGTTGACATAAGTACATAAGATCAGTCGTAAATCAACTACTTCACCTTGACGAGTGCCATATTTTCTGCATCTTGTCTCTTTGTAAGCCTCTTCAGTTTATTCATCCCATCATAATCTGGATTCCCTTCTTTTACCCAGCTGATTTCCATCTTCAAGGCAGGGTGCCTAGGGCGATCCCGAAACATTTCGGGCTGTGCATAGATAGCTCTTACAGGCCTGGGCATTCCACCAATGATGAAGGGGAAATCATTCATCAAGTCTACAGCAGCCTTGGCTTGTGACTCGTCATCCAGTTCCACCAACGCAGCGGAAGGGATATCGTACGGGATTGTGTAGTTCACAATGAACTCCAAACTGACAACATTCGCACACTGGGCAAGAGCTGCTTTGATAATTTGGCTAGTAACCAGAGGGGAGAGGTGATCAATATATATTGTTCTCTTGACCCTCGCCATGAAATCAGCATACACCTTAACCTGTTCATCAGATGTCGCCATTGGAGAGCGTCTTCTGCAGGAATAACAATAAACTTCAACAGTGACTTAAAAGGGCTAAGATTACCTTAGAAGAAGAAATGAACATTGTATGAGCAAACATTGTGCAAAAGCATCTACAAGTTCTGACAAACATAAAGACAACTATCAACAGTAGGGGGGTGTTTATCTCTTGAATACAGTCCCTTAGGTAGGAGCATGAGTCCCAGAATTTTAAGTGCAACAGCATGTCACTGATTCAGACATTACAGAGCTTCTGTGTTCTGATGCTATGCTACTACAGCACCAGCACAATGCCCAGGGAAACATACATGAGAGATCAGTTCTCATCTACTCAAAGAACAAGGCGTTATGTCTTGCTGCTGGTACTGGAGAACACAGACTGAATTCGAACAAGATTCACCCTTCTGTTATTAATATTGACATGACGTACAAGGTCAATTCTTTACAACTGAAAATTATGGAATTACAGGTAACTCAGTGTATAGTATTTGCATAACATACACCATACACAGATCAAATGCAAAAACAAAGTTGCTTTCCGGTCACATTTCTTGGCAAAGAGAGAACTAAAAATGACATGGAAGACCTCCTTCATCAGTAAGGAAAATATTTTGCTAATTATCTCTGACAATACATAGGCCTTTATACATGCTCGCTTACAACAAAATTAACAAACACAAGCAGCAGCAGCAGCAGCAGCAGAGAAAGTATTGGGCGCATCGCGCTGGGGTGGGGGAATCTACGCCCCGCCGCGGCGCTTGGCCTCCTCGGCCTGGACCATACGGCGCGAGGCCTCGGCGACACGCTCCAGGGCCTGCTCGACGGCGTCACGGCCGCCAATGATGAGCCGCGCCACCACCTCCGGGTCACGCTCGCCACGGGCCTCCTCGAACTCACGCCGCGCGTTGGCACGCAGCGACTCACGCCATGGCACTCCGCGCTCGTCGGGCCACTCGAATAGACGTGTCGCACGAAGGATGTCCCGGTACAGCCCAAGCGCCTCCCGCCGCGTGCTCGTCAGCCGTCGGCGTGCCTGGGCCTCTACCGCGTCGTCGTCGAGGAGAGATGTTGAGGAGGGGCTCTTCTTGGATAGGTGGCGGTCGAGGATCTCGTCGATGGTGTCAGGCCCCTCGTGGATGGATCGGAGCTGCTGCGGCGGGGGCGACCTCGTGGCAGCAAGGGCGCGGAGGAGGGAGGAGCTGCGGGCGTGTGTGGCCACGGCCATGGTCGTCTGTTGCGGCGTGGTTGTGTCAGGTTCGACTTTGATTCTGGTACTGGACCTGAGGGTTTGTGCGTGAGTACTTTTTTATCAGATGGGCACTATTCTAATGATAAATAAACTAAACAAAAAATTTGTGTCGTCAGTATAGTGTCTCATATAATCCTACATGGCAATTTGACAAAGGCAGGTCAACCAAACTCCATGCCACTTGTCATGATCAAGTGGAGAAACAAGTCAAAAGAGAGCCAAGACGAAATAAGGCCATCATGGTGGAGAGATTAGAGGACTTGGGGCGTGTTCGGAAGCCCTATAGCTTCCAGCTTCCCAGAATTCCAGTGCGGAGAAGTACCGAACAGGCCAACTCTGCGGAGCTAGATCCGCAAAGCTGGCCCATTTTGCTGTACAAAACTAGAGCCCTTTGGGAATTCCGGATCAATAGAATGCAACAGTGACTTAAAAGTAAATGTAATAGCCTGGAGCTTATTTTTCTTGCTGGGAGACGTGGGGGATCTGGTGGTTTATCTGGTTTTTAGGTTGGATTACTCCTGTAATAGCTGGCGATCCCAGCGTTGAAACCTTGTAGCACCTGTGCTTTCTATAAAGCAAGGCCATTGTGCCTGGTTGTCTATAAACCAGTGACTTCAAATGGCTAGGATTACCTTGGAATAAGAAATGAGCATTGCGTGAGCGCAAACATTGTGCAAAAGCATCTACAGTTTAACATTTCTAGACAGATCTTGACAAACATAGAGACAGCTATCAGCAACTGGGGGTTGTTTATCTCCCGAATCTAGCCCCTTGGCCTTAGGCAGGAACACGAGTCGCAAGATTTCAAGGCGTCAGACGAGATAGGGTTTCGGTTTATGATTAGGGTTTTAGGCATCTCAAATAAAAGCTGCGCCCGCACCAAGGGCACAATCAGGGGCGGGCCTAGATCAGGAGACCGTGAAGGTCGCTCGGATTTAACTACGGGCGTCCCTGGACGGAAACAGCATCGTACCTCTAAATCCAATCGCCGAAGATCGCGGACGAGGTGGAGACAGCGGTGAGGGCGACGAGGAAGAACGGCGATGGCGGAGGCGGCGGCGCCGTGCGCGAGATGCGGGGCCGCGTGGCGGTGGAGGCTGGGGTCGGGCCTGCCTCCGGGACGGGGCAGCGTTGAGGGGAGAGGTCAGATGGAGCGTAATGGCGTGGGGACTGGGGAAGTGGGGAGACGGTGCGGTGCAGCGGTGGTGTGTATTTGGATGTGCTGCTGCTGTTTTTTCAGGGCTAAATTGTTACTCCGTGTTAAAATTCATGGTAATACGATTCATAAATAAAAGATGAGATACAAAGTACGTATACACCGATCTTACAGATCTGAAAAAATAGGATGAACCTATCTGACAAACCAACGCCTATCCATCTTTTCGGCACCACCGTAGCAGCCACCAAGGAAAAAATAGACAGATCACCTCTTCACCCGATCTCGACGCGGCTCCATCGCTGATCATCAGCTTTTCGGACCTCCAATGTAGTTTGCCATAGGACAAACCATTGTCGTTGAAAGAATCAGACCGGGGCAGCATGTCCCCGGACACGCCATCGAATTTCAGCACTGGCACCCACGCACGACGATGTCGGAGTAGGGAACCAGAACCATCAGCCTTCAACCACGAACCCACCACAAGGTGCACGATCTTCCAGCCGTCACCAGTGCAGACCACCGTCTGCACGTACTCCAGGACGAATCCTCTCTGCTCCACCTTGGCGCCGGAGACAACGCCGCAGCAACGGGGACAGAGAGCAGGAGGAAAAAACCATCTGATGAAGTCGTCGCCGCCGCCTCGCCGACACCATCCATAAACCCTAAAGCCACCGATCTGAAAGATCGGCAAGCACACAGTGCCACCAACTCCGAGACGCCGCCATGAAGGACAACGCCGGTGTGGGAGAAGAGTTGAGGCAGATTTATTTGCCCGGGCGCCGCTCCCACCACCCCAACGATGTGCCATGCTAGAGAACTCCTAGCCCTAAGTACCATGCAAAAAACGGGGCCCCCTCCCTCCTGCCGCCGGAGCGGCAAGTGGAAGGAGAGGGGCCCAGCACAATCGCCGGAGATTGGAGCAGGAAAAATCTTTTCCGCCGCCGCCGCCTGGGAGACGCGGAAGACCTAACGAAGTCCTGTGTTAATTAATTAGCCAGTAAAGTATTACCTTAGTCTCGATTACAATTTACAAATATACAGGTATGCACATTTGACTTTGAACAATTGGTCTCATAATTAGAGGAAAATATTTTGAGATAGAAATACATCAAATCCACATGTAATACTTTATGCATATGGATCCGTCGTTCACTTATTTGGTCGTCGTCGCATCACCGGAATAGAGAAAGATGTAACTCGTCCACATAGAACTGAAGAGTGATATTCCTCGTAGAAGTCGTAGTCACCCGTTGTGTGCGACTCTAGATCGGGAGAGAAGCTGAATTGAAGATGCACCTCGATCTACGTTGATGATCGGGTTAGACTCACCGTTGGGAGCATTCAACGCCGTCACCACCATCTAAATAGAGCCATTGTGATATCCTAAATTCTGATATCTGATTATAGCGTTGAGCATAGGTCTAGGGTCCCACCCCTCTGGCCGGTCGAGTGACCATTAGAAGAGGTAGGGACGTGTTGATTGTTGGTCGGCACAGAGAATGAGCTAGGTTTTTTTAATAAAGGTGGTGATTGTGTTTCTCTTTTCAATCGCGAGGCTCCTTGCTCATGAGTTGCTTATGTTCATGCGTGGAGAGATAGACGAGCGGTGTAGTTGGATTTGAGATGCAGCGGCGGAAACAAGCACTAGTAGAAAAACCATCTTTGGTCCAGGGCCGCCCCAGCCATTAGCCCCGGTTCAGGTAAAAACCGGGACCAGTGCCTGGCACTGGTCCCGGTTCGAGTTGCCACGGCCCCGTGGACCATTGGTCCCGGTTCGGTTGGGGGTATTGGTCCCGGTTCTTGGCACGAACCGGGACCAAAGCTCCAGAGCCAGACACGTGGCGTGCGGCGGAGCTTTGGTCCCGGTTCGTGCCAAGAACCGGGACCAATACCCCTCCCTGCCTATAAATAACCCCCACCCCCCTTCTCTCCTCTAATTTTTTTCTCTTGGATTGGTGGGAAGTGGGTGCTATTTTTTTTCCTTTGCCACGCACAAGATGTGTTCGATGAAATGCCCGACCCACACTTAAGTTCACACAAAATGATATCCTCGGCCGAGGTTAGCAACTTTATCCTTTTCGTCTGTAATTGATACAGAAATATTGCACGTGTCGATGTACGGTGGTCATTTCACTATTCAAGATGTTATTGTAATGGTATTTGATAAACTTAATTTATATATGATGCAGATGGATGCACGGATGCGATGGATGTACGGCGAACGACGCAGTTCCGAGTTTATTGCAGGCCTGCATAAATTTCTCGATGTGGCTGAGGCAAACAAAGTGAATAATTTTATGCCTTGTCCATGTGAGAAGTGTCGGAACGTCAGGGAGTACTCTGACCCGAGAACCATTCAAGACCACGTGATTCGGAAAGGTTTCATGCCCAGCTATAATTGTTGGACCAAGCACGGAGAAAGAGGGGTTACGATGGAAGACAATGAAGAAGAGGAGGATGATGACAACTATCCTATGTTCCCTGAGGAATGCGGTGATACTGTTATGGAAGACGTTGAAGAAGAAAGAGGTGAACATCGGGCATCAGATGAGCCCGCTGATGGTCTTGGTGGGGTCATTTCTGATGCAAAGCGAGAATGCGATACAGAAAAGGAGAAGCTAAAGTTGGAGGCCATGCTTGAGGATCACAAAAAGTTGCTGTACCCAAACTGCGAAGATGGCAGCACAAAGCTCGGTACCACACTGGAACTGCTGAAATGGAAGGCAGAGACTGGTTGTTCTGACAAGGGATTTGAGAAGTTACTGAAAATAATGAAGCCGAAGCTTCCAAAGGATAACGAATTGCCCGAGACTACATACGAAGCAAAGAAGGCTATCTGCCCTCTAGGATTAGATGTGCAGAAGATACATGCATGCATTAATGACTGCATCCTGCATCAAGTAATTAATAACTCCTTTGTTCATTTTCTTTGCCAAAGCAGGTGTTGGACAATTTTCAAACAGAAGGTAGAAGGTCCATTCAAAGATGAGCTAACTTATAAAACGGTGGAAAGTCCGCAGCAGCCACCGGGGAGTAATTTATGTGGATTCTACGTTTGCGAGTTCATTCGCGAGTTGACCACTGAGCGGAGAACAACTGCTTTCAGCAAAATGCGGGAGAAGATCGACCCAGAGCTGCGCGTAGGAGCAATTCAAGAGGAATTGGCGGGATTTCTGCTTAGGGAGGTCATCGATGAAAGGGGAGAACATTTTGCTTCGGACGATGAACTACATATGCCTTGATGGCTTGATCTATCTCCATGTAATTAAATAGTTGTATTCTCGCAAGAGATCGAATATTAATTATATATGCATCAACATGTACTGTGTATATAGTAGAGCGTATAATATGCGTACGGAAACGATGGAGAGCACGTCGGCGATGCGAAGAAGGGGGAGACGACGGAGGCACCGGCGAGAGGGAGAGGGGGCACCGGCGAGAGGGAGAGGAGGCACCGGCGAGAAGGAGAGGGGGCACCGGCGAGAGGGGGCACCGGCGAGAGGGAGAGGGGGCACCGGCGAGAGGGGGCACCGGCGAGAGGGAGACCCTAAACCCTAAATACCAAAAAAAAAAAGCACTCATTGGTCCCGGTTCGTAACAAGAACCGGGACCAATGAGTCTCCCCCCACGCCCAGCCAGAACTGGCCACGTGGCCACCCATTGGTCCCGGTTCGTGGCCCAACCGGGACTAGCATTAGTCCCGATTGGCCAGTCCCGGTTGGGCAACCGGGACTGATGGCCCAACCGAACCGGGACCATAGGCCCATTTTCTACCAGTGAAGATGCCAGAAGGCCTAAGGAGACCTTCAACCCTACGGTATATATAGCATGCGTGCCACCGTCGCACATTGGGCCATGGACAGGGTGGCCGGGGGCCTGGCTCTACCCCTGAGACGTGTCATTGCTACTTCGCCGGCATCGACATGGCGCCGAAGAATTGTTGATTTGAATCAACGGTTATAAAACACTAGCATATACCCCGAAGTTGTAATCTAAAACATAATCTTTGTGATTTTTACAAATTTTAGCATGTACTTGGTATGTCCCAAAATATAATACGTTTTATAATTAGAGATGGGCGTAGTACAGTAATTTTCTCATTTTCACCATGCCATATTACACAACAGATTTAGTAGTCGATATTGATAATTTTTTTTCAAATTGTAAACATTCACATTCAAATGTGAACATAGATTTTTATCCAAAAGTATGGCCCGTATAGAACAAGTAGCAATTAAATATAACCAAAAGAATGCATCAAATGCACCATAGGTCAAGCAAACATCATTGTTACCATTAGCCAAACTTCAACTCCAATCATCCTCGGCAAGACATCCTCGGTCGCAAAATTTGTTCCATTATAATCACTCAAAACACCATCACCTTCTCATCCAGTTTATTTGGATCCATCATCATGAGCTTGTTATACTCGGCAATGACCTAATGTTGCATCTTGTTCTCATGATGAAGGAGTCAACGATACAAAAACTCGGCCTTGCGATTCTCATTGGCCAGGTCCTTCATTTGCAAAGATTGAGTCGTCATTTCCCTCTGTGACTTCAACACCTCACCGATTTCTCTCTCATGTTTGTGACTCGGTCTTCTTCTTATTCAATATGTCCTTCCCCTTCCTCCTTCCACCCGTCATCCCAATGTTCCTTCCTGATGACGGTCTTGCTTCACCATCGTCATCACCGTCGTTGTCTGAGGCGGTGGTTGTTGCTCCTTTCGTTGAGGATGAGCTTATTGATCCCTCAACTTTCACTTCTTGCTATGCTCAAACATTTTCCTATAATGTTGAAGCAAAAAAGTTTTACCAACGGAGGTGTCCATTTGCTTCTATCTTTCTTGTGCAATGTGATCCTTACATTACAAAGTTTCAAAAGACAAGTTTGGGCACATGTTTAAGTACATTCACGAAAATAAGAAAATTATATAGACAAAACTCACATAGTCATCTACAATGAATTCACTTGGAGGATCATTCTTGCTCCAAACAACCACTCCACTGGCTACAATATTATTTGATGACGTCGTATCGACCTTGTAAATATCTAATAAGCGAGGTGATGGTTTCGGCATCAATCGACCAAATTGATCTTCGATTTGTTGCCAATATTTTTTATTGATCATTGCCTACCACCGCATCAAGTGTCACACTAACTCATGCCTTCACCAAAGTAATATACTCAACTTCCATTTAATTCAAAGTTATTTTTTCATTCTCTTTGGTTTGAGAATCATAAAACGCTCATCCTCATCTTCCATATCCACAAGAACTGATTTTTTATCGAATGAATCTTGTGGAACATCAGCAATGTAAACCACATCCTCCAACAGCTCACATACGAAGGAGGTACCACAATCAAAGTGTACAATGCAACAAAAAAAACTCACTAAGTTTCGAATCGTCGAGCATCTAATGAAAAAATTAAATCAATTTGACACACATTTGGAGAATAGGGGTGTCAATTATATCTCTTGGGAATTGTCGACCATGTTTTTAGCGCCTAAGTCGGTGACGTTCAAGTCAGCGGTCTTGTTCGTTGTCGGCGCCAGAGGAGGAGGAGACGGAGTTGTTTGCGAGTCGCCGCCTCTCTTCGTCCTTGTTGGCCATGAAGTGGCCGAACTTTTGCCTCTGAATTGGTAAGTGTGGAGGCAGCCTGGGACCTTGAGCTTACATGATGATGCACTTGCCTGGCCACTTGCGCTTGGTCACGACGGCGGGTAGCACATGTAGCGCTGTGGAGGCCACAAGGCGGAGACGTGACCGCCGTGGGAGGGGTCGATTGTGGCCGCGCGACAACGAAATCAACAAGCAGAGATACAAAGGTTTCCATGGTGGCGCTCATGACGGCGAAGGAAGATCAGACGGTGGCGCGGCGGTGTCGGTGCCGAATAGGAAACCAAAGCATTATGCAGGATCTTGTTTGCGGCTAAGTCGTGGTTCAATCCCTTTTGCGTTATGTCCTAAAGTTGCTCTTATCGTCTTTCCTTGCAGAGAGAAACAGAAGATCAATGGCGTAGATGTCTAATTTTTTTCCTCCTGAATGTTATTGTATTTGTTCTCCGATCAATAGAGATGAATTACACATTGAATTGTTGATTGCTCATGTGTTGTATGGAGTATTTCTCGTCAGTTTGTCGTAAGGGTGTGCAAAAGTTGGAACCGTGAAACCGTGATGTACAATTTTTTGTATTAGCAGATAACTTTTCTCAGATGCAAAGAAGGAAAATGAACTACTTGCCCCCTGCTTTGACGTATGAACCATCTGGATTATGAAATTTATGCTGTGTGAAACCATTGCGAGAAAAAACAGTTCTATATTAAGGAAAGTGCGCATTGTAAACTTGGTCGTCCTTTCCTCAGATGCAATCATGTAAAGCAGGAGATATGGATATTTGTCACTCGAGGTAGTAACAGTTGAACATTTTCGACTCCATGTCTGAATGACATGTGTGTCCAGAACCCACATTTCAGTGAGCCACGGGTGGTAATGCCATTGTTTGGACTGACAGATATCCTATTTTTTCAATAAAGAAAGGATGGAGGCAAAGCAAAATAATTCATATATATCACTAAATAGATTTCCAGGAATACATACCACTTGAGATCTGCAAGGTAGACAATAATTCAAGCAATCTATGTTGCTAACATAACTTCACCGCCTACTATTTTGAAGAGTGGTTTAAAGTTTAAACTAGCAATTGTAGCCTTCATTAAATAATGATGGCAAATGATTGCCCACACTACATCCAAAACTAAAGCATTCTAAGCTCATATGTATTTTCCCATCTGATAATTTTGAACGTTTAAGGTAACATATGGAAATAGTGCTGAAAGTGAAACATTCGTTTTTGTTGAGATATAAAAGGTACTCCATTTCAATAGCGCCTTAGATTTCCGTTTCTACTTGTGAGGATCTACATCTAGATGAGAAATACAATCTATGGCAGACAGACCCTACAGGTACCAGTTTTCTTGTAACTTCCAACGATTAAGATAGAATCAAGGTAGCATCAGATGACTGACATTTTTTCTGTAACACAAAAGGGCCATCCTTTGTTTGTAAGTAGCAAAGGTTTATGATCTGTTTGATAGCTCAGTTTTTTTCAAAACCAAAGTATTTCAAAACTACAGTATTTTAATGTCTGGCAAGAAAATACTATAGTTTCCTCTTTTCACGGTTTTAGAAAGAAAAAAGAGTCAGATCTCTCTTTGTTCAATACCCCCAAAACCACAGTTTGGAGATACCATGGTTTTTAAAACTGCAATATTTGTAAGAGCCAAACACCTCAAAGTATTTTAAAGTATAGTGTTTTTAGAAACCACAGAATCTGAGAAAACTTTAAAAAAGATTGTGCTACCAAAAGCAATCCTTACATACCTACACAACAAAAATAATTACAGCAACACAACCAGAAGAATTACGGGTAACTATATATACTTACTTAAATTTTGCCTAATTAGGAACAAATGCAAAGAATCAACTAAAATATATAAAACAGAACAAGATGTGCACAAAGGAATTACTTAACAGTGTAACACCTTACACCAGGACTGATTGTTCTACTTGTTAGAAAATGGCCCAAATTGCTGCCAAGCATGCTCGATCAAGTCTCTTCTGAGTTGGTTATGAGCTGGTTCCGCGCAAATAGTAGCATTTCCCTGTAGTAAATCAGTAAAACAATCGGCAGGTTTACTGTCGATGTCTGACGGTAAAGCAACCGATGTCTCTGAAATTCTGTTCAAGTCGAAAGAGGCACTTACCATACCTCTCTCATCCTCAACTGCCATGTTATGAAGTATGATGCAAGCCTGCATGATTTTGCCTAGAGTTGCTTGCTGAAAATATTTTGTAGGGCCACGTATGATGGGAAAACGTGACTCTAGGAGTCCAAATGCTCGTTGGACATCATTCCTTGCTTCTTCTTGATATCGTGCAAATAATTGATCCTTTTCAGTGTGAGGGAGGGGTATCGTCTTAATGAATACAGGCCATTCTGGGTATATTTCATCAGCAAGGTAGTAACCCATATTATATTGCCTCATGTTGACGGAAAATTGCACATGGGGACCTTGACCTTTGAGGACATCGGTGAACAATTGTGATTGATTTAGCATGATCATGTCACTGTGGGACCCAACAACCGCAAAGAAAGTGTGCCATATCCATAGGTCCTTTGAAGCAACTGCTTCAAGAATGATCTTAGCAACACCATGATCCCTATGAGTAAGATGACGCACCCATTTAACTGGGCAATTTTTCCATTCCCATTGCATACAACCAATGCTTCCCAACATGCCAGGGAAGCCACGGGTCTCACCCATTTGCAGTAGACGTTGCATGTCCACACCAGTAGGCCTTCTCATGTATTCTCCACCAAACATGTCAGCCACCCCTTCCACAAACTGGTCCAAACATTCCATTACTGTGCTCATACCACTCTGTATGTATTTCTCAATGGCACTTGAGGGAGAACCACATGCTAATATATTAATGGCTGCTGTGCATTTCTGTAGAGGTGAGAGCCCTTGACGACCAGAGGCATCTTTCCTTTCTGTGAAATAGGGAGACCACTTACCTAAGGCGTGGACTATACGTAGAAAGAGGGGTCTTCTCATCCGGTACCTTGTACAGAACTGCTCGTCAGTGTAGATTGGATCTTCAGCAAAGTAATCAGCCACTAGTTGTTGATGGCCTTCTTCATGATTTCTCTCTATGTACCTCCGACTCCCACGGCGAGATGTACCAGCTTGCTGAGATTTAATTTTAGCCTGAATCTTCACATTGATTCGCTCGAGCAAATTGTGGAAGATGCTTTGTTCAACAACAAGTTCTTCCATGCTGTATATGTCGGTTGGGTCAATAGTGTTGCCATCTTCAGAATCATCTGAGCATGATGATGTGTCTGATTGATGAGACATATCTGCAAAGATAAACAATGATTAATGTTTCAACATGCATGCTCAATCCAGATGGAGATAAAAAGCATAAAATAAGCTTCAATGTTCATTTGGTTCCGACAAAGCAAAATGCACAAAGCATATGAAAAAATGAACTTGGCAATGCATACAATTATATATGCACCCACATATATGTACTGCAAAAATGCTAGGGCATATGGTTGTAAATTATATGTTTATTCAGCAACGGCAAGAGATAGCTCTGAAACATATTTAGAAAATTGAAGAGGCCCACAACAAAAATCGAACCATTAATTGGGAAAGAACTGACTGACATAACAGAAATATTCGGTTCAGCAAAGATAATAAAAATGCAGAGGTGCATGAAATATTCATTCAAAGATAGTTCTAGTTCACAAGAATGTTTTATTTAGAGAACAGTTGCAGGATTTCTTTTCATACCTACTTAAAATGCATGAAAGGCAGTTCCAGATGCAAGCGAGGGCAAAAAACAGTGAACCTAAATCAAGCAACAATACTGAAGAAAAAGTAATCATTTCCAGGTGCTTAAACAATTGATGACCACATAAATTTACTATGCAAGTCTGATATCCATTCGAAACGTTTGATTTGTTTCAACCTTCGCTGCTACAAGCACTGGGCACATTACACTACTATTGCCCAAGCAACAATAATAGAGCTACTACTGGCAAGTTCAAGTTTTTTAAACTTGGCAATAACCAACAAATAACTCGGAAATTGCTTCGATTCTCAGTTTATACTTCTCTGTACCTGAATTTCATGAGAATATCATGGTCCTAGAAAGATAATGTAATCTAATCTGCAAGCTACAGCTTCTACTCTCGGACTGCCTAGATATCCCTTTACTGAATGGTCAATCCCTCATGGCCCTTGCCAGTTTACAGGTGATTTCTTAGCACTGTCCATTCACTAGCTAAACTAACTCCATACCAGGTATACTGTTCCCAATTCGTCAGGTTCTAGCGAACCAGAAGCTGCAACAGTGAACGTTCAGAAAACCTGAGTACAAAACTCCAAATAAAGATCTAATATGATATTTTTGCGATGTTCTCGCAGAAGCGACCACGGATCAAATAAAAACAGACGGAATAGGAGAAAATATAATAATCCCACGAGAATAAGACGACGATACACTACCTGCTTCTTGTGAGGTGTGAGGAAGAGGGGTCGACTGCTGGCCTGGGGAAGTAATTTGGGAGAGGACAGAGGAGACAACTGGACTAGGTCCCGACATGGATCGACCTCGCTGGTTAGCACAGCGCCACGGTGAGGGAAAGGAGCGGCTGACCGCAGAGTGCGCGCGAGGCGAAGGCCAGCTGCACTGGACGGGGGCGGAGCAGGGGTAGGGTTTGGGGTCGCTGGCGACTCAGGACGCGGCGGCGCAATGCTGCGGACGGAGGGGATTTACCGGGTTGGGAAGAGGAAAAGGGCGGCCGGCTGGAGGTGGGAGATGAAGCATGGCAGGTGCTTCCTCCCACACTGGTCGGCGAAGGGGAGAGCAGGAGGGATTGACGGCGTCGCGGGGTGTACGCCGGTGGTGGAACCGTGGAAGCGGGAACTGAAAGAGGGATAGTGGACTGGAGGCAGCTCGAGAAGAGTTGGAGAAACTTCAGTTTATTTTTGGATTTTAGATATTCTAGGAAGTGTTTTTAAGTTGTGAAAAATAGATAATGATATTTGAAACATATAGGAAAAAGCAATGATAGTTTAAATTCGGGAATTTTTGTCGGTTCATAGATTGTTTAGTACAAGAAATCGAACAAACATATGGAAATATGAGAAATTTAGATATGTGCGGTGAGAAAGTGTGTGGTTCCGACTTCCGACATATGCCATAGCGTAGTGCTTGGATGTGCTGCTGCCTTCTCATCCAACGGAGTTTGAATTTTCTTGCTCGCAATTTCGGTAATATTGTGTTATTCGTTTTAATGAAATGCCATGGAGTAGTTTCTGTCGGTCTAGTAGAACGAGGCACTTTTTTTTTGAGAAAAGGGAATTTTATTATTCCTAGCCTCTGCATCGAGTGATGCACAGCCGCATTATTAATCTTAAAGTTACAACCTCAAAAATCACAAAGATTTAAAAAGATACCTCAAACGGCAGTGACGCAAGTAAAGTAAACTATGAAAGTCGACTAATATGCTGCTACGTACGTATGCTGGAAAAAAAATCATGTGCCACGTGCGAGAGTCTCGTACATCCAGCCACCATAAGTTCCCGCTGGTACGAAGGCAGCATGAAAACCCATAATTGGATCCAATGTACCGCAACGCCGTATGAATAACCTGTAAAACATGAAATTTATCTTTCCTGTTAAAAGTAATATCATTCCTACAATTCCATATGACCAACAAATAGCTGACACGCCTATACGAATGTCTCTTATCCACCCCTCAACCAATTCCCAAACATATTTGTGACATTAGTAGGAGGCGAAATATTATACGTACAGAGTACCACCCGCCAAACGAGTTTTGCAAAAGGGCATGAAATAAAAAGGTGATCGATATTCTCATCGTTCCCACAAAAGAACAATGTGAATTACCCTTCCAATTCCGCTTGGCAAGATTATCTTTTGTTGGCCAGACTTTTTTTACGAAGGAGCAACATCATAATTTTCGTGGAATTTTTAATTTCCAAAGATACTTCTGTAAATATCTAGTATGTCCATTCATTAAATCTTCATACATAGATTTTACATTAAATTGACCATTTTGGGTCAAGTTCCACAAATCTGGAACATTCGTCAACGTAACCTCCTTTAATCTGTAGCATAAATGAGACCACATGTCCCATTTATTCCTACAAGAGCCCTCCTAAATCCTAGATTTAGCGGCGGCGCATTGTGTAACACATCATGGACCGAAATATGTTGTTGTTGCACGATGTTATATAATAATGGATATTGGTTCATCAATGGGAATCGCCCAACCAAGTGTCTTTCCAAAATCTTGTTGTTCCCCCATTGCCTACTTTATAAGACCCCCTAGTGAAAAAATCTTCTTTAACTCTCATTAGGCCTTTTCAAAAAGGAGAATCCGTAGGTTGATCTTCCACTTGAGCTAATGTTTTACTATGAAGGTATTTGTCTTGTAGAACGAGGCATAGCCTAGTAGAGCCGTGGAGGTAGAGGCTCATGCCTTCCCACCCATCCGAGTCTCAAGATGTTGCACCACTCTTCTATAAAAATTGCCGAGGGTTCCTCCCCTCTTCTCGATTTTTTTTGAACACACACGATATCATTGCCAATTAAGGTGACTCAATGCTATTACATGGTGTCAAAAGTATGGCGAGTACACGGCCAGAAAGAATCTCGTGCTACTTGACTTCTCTCATACCATATTGCTCTCTTGCTGAACACATGGAAGAGGACAATACACACAGGGCCTTGGAGAAACTAAAATGAAATCTGCTAAAGAGTCTGAATAAGTATCAACACCAAACATATCACTTGCTGGCCTCTTGTACGTGAGCAGAAGAATCACTCGGTAGTCAATGTGACCAAAACATCGTTTCTGCTCATCCCCGAACCACTGATTCAGCTGCTTCGGCTGAATTGTCAATAAACCAACTAATCTAATGGAGATCTTAGTAACAAGAGAAATCCTGAAGAAAAAGTCACCCGAGACTTACTCCAACGTCACATGGGGCGTTTTGCAGCCCTCCTGACACTGATGACACACTAATTGAATGGTGGCTCAAGGCCACCCTTTCTTCCATTTCAATACAATGAGACCCAAGGTGTTTTGCATGTATTACCAATTTACCATAGATAGCAAGAAAGATGGCGAGGAAAAGAACAAAGAACTGGCTGAAGTCTTACAGAGGTGGCCGAAGCCAAAGAGGAGAGGAAACAATAAAATACAAACGACCTAAAAAGCTTATGCCACCAAAACAAAAACCAGCCTAAAGACTTAACCAAGATCCAGACGGCCTGCACTAGATAGATTCCATTGTTTGGCCTCATTTTCTATGTGTTCAATTAACACATTGGTGGGCTTGAGGATTTTGTCGAACACCCTCCGATTTCTTTCACGCCAAACTTCCCAAGCGACCAACACGACCATCGTGTCTAGCTTCCTCCTGATTTCTCCTGTAAATGATTCTCGGATATGCACCCACGATTCTCTTAAGTTATCTTGAACTGAAGGTGTGGCTCTCTAAAGATTTGCCCAACTAAGTATATGCCCCCAAATAATATTAACGACCGAGCAACCCATGAAAAGATGTTGTGCACTTTCTTCGACCGTGCCGCAAAAGGAGCATCTATCAGGATGAGGTAAACCCCTTCTTTTTAGTCTATCAACAGTCCAAACTCTCATACGGATCATGGCCAGCTTGCATTTCGTTGGCGCCCAAGCCCTCCATATGGCTTCAGCTAAATCACATGAGATTTTTGTTTGGAAATGAGCTTGATACACCAAGCTGGTAGTAAATAACCCTTTCGAATTCCACGACCATTCCCACTTGTCCTCGATGATAGGTGAGAGGTTGACATCTTTACATTCCTCCCATGATAAGATGTTTTGCATTTTATCGGGGAAAAAAATACAATACTTAAAGGACGAAAACAATGTAATTTTCCCCTAGTTATACTAAGTTCATAGCATACAATTTCAGAAATATATATATGTACCCCTTCAGATCTGCAAGCAACAATTGCAGCAATACCTGTATCTTTGTTTTTTTTACAGTAGCAATCTCTGTAGCAACTAAATCTTCAAGGCCAAATATTTCAGAAGAGTGGTTATACTATCAGTTGCAGCCCTCAATACAGAATGATGGCAAAATCATAGCCAACTACGTCTAGAACAAGCATTCTGTGCTTAGTTGCTTACATGCTTCATGCACAGTTCGTAATTTTGAATGTTCATGGTAACATATGGAAATGGTGGCAAAACCTTAATTTTAAATCTTATATTTACTAATTGGAGGCACCGTAGGAGCTTCTATATATATATATTTACTAATTGGAGACACCGTAGGAGCTTCCACGTTAATCCTAGAGATTAACACTTTTTGTCCGTACGATCCAAACGCAAATTGTCTAAACCGTCAGATTTAATCTGTTGCCCACGCATAGCCCTCCAGCACGATCTGGAGGCCGTGAGTTCGAATCCCGTATCGTCATATTAATTATCTCCTGATTAATTCGCTTCGTAGAAGAAAAATAAGCTGAAGGTCATGCAAACCTGCCCTAACCTCTCCTCTCGATCCTCTCCTTTGCTAGCTTCCTCGCTTTATGAGATGTCACCTTCGTCTTCCCCCAGATTATTCCCATGCCTGAACTTTCTCTCTCCATCATATACTACTCTTTACACAAACTATAGTTGTCGTATGCATCATTGACGGCAGAAACAAATCTTGCCGTGGCTATTGTTCTTGCCAGTTGCACGATTGTTAGAAAAATCTGCAAGCGGAGCGGCAGTCTGGCCAGTTTCTTGGTGGCAGCAGCAAGTAAACTGCAGTAAATTAATTCGACGCAATCTTTTTGCGGTCGCCGGCAGCATCCTCCTCCGTTTTGGGATATGTCGTCTCTTCAGGTCACCGACGCAGGCCAGTCGACGCAGGCCAGTGCAGCCGCGTCCTCTTATTTTCATTCTCTAATTATTGCATACATACGTTCAGCCTGTTTCTTGAGTTATTGTTTCTGTCGTCTGGTCGTCTCCTATCGTGTATCGCTTTTTCGAGCAGAAATCATACGGCGAACACGAAGATTAAGGTTAGCTTTCACACGTCATGGCCCGGAAGCAGCAGAATTCTTAGTTCAGTTCAAATCATTCGCCCGATCGCTATCTCCAGTCCTCCTAATTTCCAGGTGTCCGACAATGCACTCTAGGTATTTGACGAATTGTTATTACTTAATTTTCAGCGGTAGTGAAAGATGCATTAAGAGTAAGGCTTGTGCTTCCATACACACCCAAATCTCACAATCACATAACCGTACCGATCGGCTTGGCTTGAGCCGAGTCTAGGAGTCGGTCAGATTTTATTCGGCTCGGCTTGAGCCCAGTCTGGGAGTCGGTCCAAGCCCTGGCTCGCGCGGAGGAAAAATGAAATTAATTGGTGGCTGCTGAGATTCAAACCTGGGTCACAAGCATGCAGCACAAGGAGTCATACCGCTGAGCTAACTTAATCTCTGTGTTGTACTCCCTCCATTCCTTCATATAATGTGGCTAAACTTTTTGCACGAATATTAACACGCATCATATAACGTACGTATTAGACTAGATTGCCCCTAGGAAAAATCGGAAGGGAATAGTCCGTATGAGCAAAGAATTGGAAACATTCCTTCTGAAGAAAGTGATCGCCAAGAATTAATTACGATCCTATTTCTAAGCTACGTGAGGACGTGAGGTGAGCTATCTAACGTACTAAAAGGATTCCTATTTAAGCTAGCTGAGAGAGACAAAATGAATGCTAATTCTATTTTATGTGCATGCCGTTTTAGGTAGGTTGCATGCGTCTAGCTTGTACGCTATGTAATTGGCTTAAATAATTGTATCTTCCTCAATTCAAGGGATTGCATGCGTTTAGCTGATAGTTATTTTTTTAGAAGCTCCGTATAATATTAGTACGCTCTATATTTAGGAATTTTCCTAAAAGATTAGGAAGCTTACATCATGGAACAAAGGGAGTCTAATGCATACTATAGAATACTATTTAACCTATCTACGTGGCTGAGGAAATGAATGGAGCTAGCATAGGGAAATGGATGGAGCGAGCCTACATAGCGCAAGCAGGACATATCTTTATACATTTTTTGACGTACTAATTATTGAAATTGAGCATCAAATTATTTAAAATTAATTCTAAAAAATTAACAACAAGAAATTGAAATAGAGATGAACCCATTTTCATGAAAAATTTGAAAATTGCAGCAAGTGATATTTTTGGCCTATTTGAAATGACCCATTATTTTTTTCTAGTATAGTATGACCAAAATAGGCATCCTTGACACATAGTTTTCTTTTTTGACAAGTCCAACATATTATTAATTTTTTTCAAGCAAATATGTCGAAAAAGAGCATTCTTGCACGTGCAACGAATTTTGCGATAACCGAGTCAATGTGAAAACCAGTTGGTCTACCCATTTCGACGCCAGTCCAAGGGGTAGAGGACACATGACACAAAAATCATCAGGATTCATCAAAACTCTATGATAGTATATGACAAGACCACTCGAAAAGTTGGATTTGATCATAATATTCCTATATAGGTGTGGATTGAAGTTGATGAGACAATATCCAACCTCCAAATTCACATAATTATCAGTTTGGCATTATTCCCGGCATTTTTGTATTGAAATAAAAATATATGGAACATTGCCAAAATGCAAAATAACATTGCATTCATGCCTAATTTGGTCTTGCTAGATGTCTAGAAGTGCTGCACGTGGATCCACACGTCCCAAACATGGTAGATATACAACTAGAAAGTTATGAGTGTTGCATGTTGGTCTACATGTCCCATTGTGCTAGTTTAAAATAGATAGGGGTGTTACATGTGGGTCCACATGTCCCGAGCGGTAGATACATACCTGTCTGACCTGCTAGACATTTGGATCTACATGCACCATCCCTAAACAAATTGACCTAAAACTAACATGTGGGTCTCACAACATGCAACATAGTTAGGAGTGTTGCATATGGGTCCACATGTCCGAAAGTGGTAGATATAGTACAAGATGGTTACGAGTGTTGCATGTGGGTCCACATGTCCCTAGATATGCTAGGTCAAGATGGATAGGGGTTTTGCATGTGGGTCCACATGTCCCAAGGGTGCTAACGGAAAACCAAGTGGACCTGATAGGAGTGTTTTTATGTGGTCCACATGACCAAAATGTGATAGATGTATACCTAGATGGTTAGGAGTGTCACGGTGGGATGACATATATCCCAAAGGTTATAGGGGCATACCTATATATCTCGCAAGGAGAGTTGCATGTAGGTCCATAAATGTCCCGAAGGTAGTAAGGGTAGACCTAATGGAGACAGGAGTGTTGTTTGTGGGTCCACATGTCTCAAAGGTGGTAGGGGTAGACGTGTGTGGGTCCACATGTCCAAATTAAGGGTGCTATGGGTAGACCAAGCGGGTGTGGTAGGAGTGTTTTCATGTGGATCCACAAGTCCCAAACATGGTAGATATACAAATAGAAAGTTATGAGTGTTGCATGTTGGTCTACATGTCCCATTGTGCTAGTTTAAAATAGATAGGGGTGTTACATGTGGGTCCACATGTCCCAAGCGGTAGATACATACCTGTCTGACCTGCTAGACATTTGGATCTACATGCACCATCCCTAAACAAATTGACCTAAAACTATCATGTGGGTCTCACAACATGCAACATAGTTAGGAGTGTTGCATATGGGTCCACATGTCCGAAAGTGGTAGATATAGTACAAGATGGTTACGAGTGTTGCATGTGGGTCCACATGTCCCTAGATATGCTAGGTCAAGATGGATAGGGGTTTTGCATGTGGGTCCACATGTCCCAAGGGTGCTAACGGAAAACCAAGTGGGCCTGATAGGAGTGTTTTTATGTGGTCCACATGACCAAAATGTGATAGATGTATACCTAGATGGTTAGGAGTGTCACGGTGGGATGACATATATCCCAAAGGTTATAGGGGCATACCTATATATCTCGCAAGGAGAGTTGCATGTAGGTCCATAAATGTCCCGAAGGTGGTAAGGGTAGACCTAATGGAGACACGAGTGTTGTTTGTGGGTCCACATGTCTCAAAGGTGGTAGGGGTAGACGTGTGTGGGTCCACATGTCCAAATTAAGGGTGCTATGGGTAGACCAAGCGGGTGTGGTAGGAGTGTTTTCATGTGGGTCCACACGTCCCAAACATGGTAGATATACAACTAGAAAGTTATGAGTGTTGCATGTTGGTCTACATGTCCCATTGTGCTAGTTTAAAATAGATAGAGGTGTTACATGTGGGTCCACATGTCCCAAGCGGTAGATACATACCTGTCTGACCTGCTAGACATTTGGATCTACATGCACCATCCCTAAACAAATTGACCTAAAACTATCATGTGGGTCTCACAACATGCAACATAGTTAGGAGTGTTGCATATGGTTCCACATGTCCGAAAGTGGTAGATATAGTACAAGATGGTTACGAGTGTTGCATGTGGGTCCACATGTCCCTAGATATGCTAGGTCAAGATGGATAGGGGTTTTGCATGTGGGTCCACATGTCCCAAGGGTGCTAACGGAAAACCAAGTGGGCCTGATAGGAGTGTTTTTATGTGGTCCACATGACCAAAATGTGATAGATGTATACCTAGATGGTTAGGAGTGTCACGGTGGGATGACATATATCCCAAAGGTTATAGGGGCATACCTATATATCTCGCAAGGAGAGTTGCATGTAGGTCCATAAATGTCCCGAAGGTGGTAAGGGTAGACCTAATGGAGACACTAGTGTTGTTTGTGGGTCCACATGTCTCAAAGGTGGTAGGGGTAGATGTGTGTGGGTCCACATGTCCAAATTAAGGGTGCTATGGGTAGACCAAGCGGGTGTGGTAGGAGTGTTTTCATGTGGGTCCACACGTCCCAAACATGGTAGATATACAAATAGAAAGTTATGAGTGTTGCATGTTGGTCTACATGTCCCATTGTGCTAGTTTAAAATAGATAGGGGTGTTACATGTGGGTCCACATGTCCCAAGCGGTAGATACATACCTGTCTGACCTGCTAGACATTTGGATCTACATGCACCATCCCTAAACAAATTGACCTAAAACTATCATGTGGGTCTCACAACATGCAACATAGTTAGGAGTGTTGCATATGGGTCCACATGTCCGAAAGTGGTAGATATAGTACAAGATGGTTACGAGTGTTGCATGTGGGTCCACATGTCCCTAGATATGCTAGGTCAAGATGGATAGGGGTTTTGCATGTGGGTCCACATGTCCCAAGGGTGCTAACGGAAAACCAAGTGGGCCTGATAGGAGTGTTTTTATGTGGGCCACATGACCAAAATGTGATAGATGTATACCTAGATGGTTAGGAGTGTCACGGTGGGATGACATATATCCCAAAGGTTATAGGGGCATACCTATATATCTCGCAAGGAGAGTTGCATGTAGGTCCATAAATGTCCCGAAGGTGGTAAGGGTAGACCTAATGGAGACACGAGTGTTGTTTGTGGGTCCACATGTCTCAAAGGTGGTAGGGGTAGACGTGTGTGGGTCCACATGTCCAAATTAAGGGTGCTATGGGTAGACCAAGCGGGTGTGGTAGGAGTGTTTTCATGTGGGTCCACACGTCCCAAACATGGTAGATATACAACTAGAAAGTTATGAGTGTTGCATGTTGGTCTACATGTCCCATTGTGCTAGTTTAAAATAGATAGGGGTGTTACATGTGGGTCCACATGTCCCAAGCGGTAGATACATACCTGTCTGACCTGCTAGACATTTGGATCTACATGCACCATCCCTAAACAAATTGACCTAAAACTATCATGTGGGTCTCACAACATGCAACATAGTTAGGAGTGTTGCATATGGGTCCACATGTCCGAAAGTGGTAGATATAGTACAAGATGGTTACGAGTGTTGCATGTGGGTCCACATGTCCCTAGATATGCTAGGTCAAGATGGATAGGGGTTTTGCATGTGGGTTCACATGTCCCAAGGGTGCTAACGGAAAACCAAGTGGGCCTGATAGGAGTGTTTTTATGTGGTCCACATGACCAAAATGTGATAGATGTATACCTAGATGGTTAGGAGTGTCACGGTGGGATGACATATATCCCAAAGGTTATAGGGGCATACCTATATATCTCGCAAGGAGAGTTGCATGTAGGTCCATAAATGTCCCGAAGGTGGTAAGGGTAGACCTAATGGAGACACGAGTGTTGTTTGTGGGTCCACATGTCTCAAAGGTGGTAGGGGTAGACGTGTGTGGGTCCACATGTCCAACTTAAGGGTGCTATGGGTAGACCAAGCGGGTGTGGTAGGAGTGTTTTCATGTGGGTCCACATACCCAAAAGGTGATAGATGTATACCAAGATGGCTAGGAGTGTTACGGTGGGATGACATATCCCAAAGGTTGTATGGGCAGACCTATATATCTGGCAAGGTGAGTTGTATGTGGGTCCACACATTTCCTAAAGGTGGTAAGGGTAGACCTAGCAGGTCAGATATGAGTGTTGTTTGTGGGTCCACATGTCTCAGAGGTGGTAGGGGTAGACGTGTGTGGGTCCACATGTCCCAAGGGTTCTAAGGGCAGACCAAGCTAGCGTGATAGGAGTGTATTCATGTGGGTCTACATGCCTAAAAGGTGATAGATGTATATATAGATGGCTAGGAGTGTTGCGGTGGGACGACATATGTTCCAAAGGTTGTAAGGGTAGACCTATCTCGCAAGGAGAGTTGCATGCATGTGTGTCCACACATGTCCCGAAGGTGGTAAGGGTAGACCTAGCGGGTCCGATAGGAGTATTGCATGTGGGTCCCCATGCCCCAAAGGTGGTAGGGGTAAACATGTGTGGGTCCACATGTCCCAAGGGTGCTAATGGTAGACCAAACGAGCGTGATAGGAGTGTTTTCATGTGGGTCCACATCGGCAAAAGGTGATAGATGTATACCTAGATGGCTAGGAGTGTTGTGGAGGGATGACATATATCCCAAAGGGGCAGACCTATATATCTCTCAAGGAGTGTTGCATGTGGGTCCACACATTTCCTAAAGGGTGTAAGGGTAGACCTAGTGGGTCAGATATGAGTGTTTCTTGTGGGTCCACGTGTCCCAAGGGTGCTAAGGGTAGACCATTCTGGCGTGATAGGAGTGTTTTCATGTGGGTGCACATGCCCAAAAGGTGATAGATGTATACCTAGATGGCTACGAGTATTGCGGTGGGATGACATATAACCCAAAGGTTGTAGGGGCAGATCTATATATCTCGCAAGGAGAGTTGCATGTGGGTCCACACATGTCCCGAAGGTGGTAAGGGTAGACCTAGGTAGACGTGTGTGGGTCCACATGTCCCAACGGTGCTAAGGGTAGACCAATCTAGCGTGATAGGAGTGTTTTCATGTGGCTGCACATGCCCAAAAGGTGATAGATGGCTAGGAGTGTTGCGGTGGGACGACATATATTTCAAAAGGTTGTAGGGGCAGACCTATCTCACAAGGAGAGTTGCATGTGGGTCCACACATGTCCCGAAGGTGGTAAGGGTAGACCTAACGTGTCATATAGGAGTGTTGCATGTGGTCCACATATCCCAAAGATGGTTGGAGTAGACGTGTGTGGGTCCACATGTCCCAAGGGTGCTAATGGTAGACCAAGCTGACGTGATAGGAGTGTTTTCATGTGGGTCCACATGCCCAAAAGGCGATAGATGTATACCTAGATGGTTAGGAGTGTTGCGACTATGAGTGTTCACAAATGTCCCGAAAGTGGTAAGGGTAGACCTAATGGGCCAGATAAGAGTGTTCAATGTGGGTCCATATATCCCAATGGTGGTAGGGTAGACCTGTGTGGATACGCATGTCCCAGGGATGCTAAGGGCAGACCAAGCTGGCGCGATAGGAGTGTTTTTATGTGGGTCCACATACCCAAAAGTTGATAGATATATAACTAGATGGCTAGGACTATTACGACTATGAGTGTTGTGGGCTAGGAGAGTTACATGTGGGTCCACATGTCTAAAGATGGTACTATATATACCAGGCTGCTAAGGAGAGTTGCATTGTGTCTACATTTAACACAAAGGTGTTATGGGTAGCTCTATGAATTTTGAGGTTTAATGTTGTCTCCTCAAATTCACTCCACACCTACATGTGAATATTAGGATCAAATCCAACTTTTCAACTGGTCTCGATGCATAATACCCAAAAGTTGACAGATATATAACTAGATGGCTAGGAGTGTTGCGGTGGGATGACATATATCCCAATGGTTTTATGGGCAGACCTATATACCTCGCAAGGAGAGTTGCATGTGGGTCTAGACATTTCCTAAAGGTGGTAAGTAGTGTTCATGTGGGTCCACATATCCGAAAGATGATAGATGTATACCTAGATGCTAGGAGTTTTCCGGTGGGATGACATATATGACAAAGGCTAGGGGTGTTTCATGTGGGTCCACATGTTTCAAAGATGCTAGATACATATCTAGAACTATCATGTGGGTCCCACAATATGAACATAGATATGAGTGTTGCATGTGGTTCCACATGTCCCAGAGTTGGTAGATATACAACTAGACGACTATGAGTATTTCATTTGCACAATATGCAACGCGCACGCCTACAACACGTTGCCACTGCTATGGACCCTGGCAACGCGCCCCAATACACGTTGCTAGTAAAAATAGCAGCAGCTTGATACTGGCAACGTGTGCCAACACGTTGCTATTGGCAAAAATGGCACGTTGTGAGAACATAGCTTGCAGGGGTACACGTACAACTAAGAGTACACATACAATTTCTTTCAAATATACAATCCCGCAACTAAGTATACCCACTAACTATCATGGCCACCCAAATGCTTTGTGATCCGTGCACAATTTTATCAATGAATTTCCAAACAACAATGCATTATCAATAATTGATAGATTTATGTAATTTCAATTTTAGATTCATGTACTAAGAAGAAATTTATGTGTATGCATGAGAAAAAAAAAATTAAAACTACACATTAACAATTGTTTTATTTTATCAACACATAAAATAGTAGGAATAATATTTTCTCTTGGATGCAAAATCAATGGTTGAGATAAGCGCTGGGTATCCTTCTAGTTGTGAGAAAATTGTGTTGTGTTTTATTCTATTTAATAGGACCCCAACCATTGAAAAAACCAACTGTAGCTCGGGCTGCATGTAGGACTATAATCTTTTATTAAACAGTATGTAAAAGTTTCAAAAAATTCTAAATTAAATCTGGATGTATCCAGCACCATATACTACAATTGTGCAAAGTTTCAATCCGAAAGTCTTTGTACTTTAGGTTACATAAAAAAGAAAGATTCTTACAAGATTTGAAGGTGTACTGTTCACACACGAGATGTACAATTTTGTCTTTTTATATAGCGTAGAATACAACGTATTTAGGATTAAGATTTTGCACACTTGTAGTATATATCCATGGCTACACCTAGATTTTTTTTAGATTTTTTTGAAACTTTAAATTTGTATTTCTAATTTTTAAATTAAAGGCTACATGTAGCCCAGGCTACAAAACACCCCTCTCCTCAACCATCCTCTTCACCAACGCGCTGCCTCCTCTCACCCACCAAATCCACCGCCCCTCCATCGTCTTCCACACCATGCTGCCTCCTCCCCTCCACCACCATATCCACCGCCCCTACACAAACACCAGCCGCCTTCGCCCCCATGGCCGGAGGCTCCCTCCGCAAGTCCCCATCTCTAATCCGTATCGGTGACCCACGGCGCGTAGTGCACGGCGGCTAATCTTCAACTTCAGCCACCGCAGGACTGCCCCTTGCTCCGCACCCAGCAGCCCGGCACACACAACTGCAGCACTACACACACACACCCGCCACGAGTTCATGGATCGTGCAGCCCGAAGTCTGAAGCCTTTCTGTTTGAAATTCAGTAGACGTCACTCGCTATGTTTATATAGCCTTGGATTCTATTCCAATCACAAATTGAGATGTAGCCCGGTGGCTATGCTCCCTGTGTCTCGCCTTGGAGACCCAGGTTCGAAACCTGGCAGACACATATTTTCGTATTTTTTTCTCAGGAGCCGTCTCAGCTACATATTGTCCAGGCAAGCCTCCACGGCTCAGCTAGATATTTTCCTGGCTCGGCTCGAGCCGACTGAGTTGGCTTGGCTCCTTGTGAGATTAAATCTCAGCCGTCCTTGTGTTTCTGCTCAAGATACCCCTTCGCTCTAGGGTGTGTATGGAAGCACGAGCCTAAGAGTAATCAGGATGAGTCTCAAGTTTACAGTTTGATCAAATTACAGGTGGCCTAAATTTTTTTTGAGATTTATTATCCTCTCTATTAACCATGTCCATCAGTACAGGTGAAACTTGACCTGTTCCTCATCCTTAAAACTTCTTTATCTGATGCTCCTACTCTTTTGGGAGACTTCATGAACCAAGAAAGAAACATGGTCGATGTGTGATTTAGTATTAATTCCCATGTATGATGGAGGAATGCCTGGGCCAACGAGCATGAGAACGCTATCAGCGTTAACAAGGAGCAATGTTTCAATGCTTCGAGAAGCATGGGCAAGAGGAAAATGGACTTTAATTACTCATGGCAAATTGTCAATGCTTTTATCCTTTCAAAGAGTACTTGAAGATCATATCTTCATTATCCTTTCCCATTGCATCTCTCCAAAAAATGTTAGTCCCTCCGAGTCTGTCGGAGAATAGTCCCCGTGAACCAGGAAACGAAGGGCTGAACACGACACTTAGCAACTCTCTCGTCAACCTCGGCGACCAAGAACGGCGAGCTCGACGAAACGCATCACGACAGAGATAGACACCGGTCAGTACCCAGGTTCAGGCCCTCCGCGAGGAGTAAAGACCCGGCTATGTGATATTGCACTGCTTCGTGGGGTTACAGTACAGGGGTGCTTGCTGAGGGCAAAGCTTACAACGATGACAGAGCTCCCTCTGTCTGGAAACTCTCCTCTCAGAGTAGACTAGTAATCTTGGGTGGGTGAATGGTCGATCCCCTTCTCCAGCGGTGCTCCTCCTCCTTTTATAGGCGCGGGGGTGGAAGCTAGGGTTCCTCCGTGGCGCCGTTCCAGGAGGGCGGCGCACCCTTGGTCCAGGGGTCGTGGACGAGGTCTACCGTCGTCGGTCTTGCTAGTCTTTGTCAGGCTCTGCCACCGTCCGTCCAGTGCGGTGGCCGGCGCTCCAGAGGTCTGTGGCGTCATGTCGGTGACGTCGTCGTTGGAGCGGAGCGGCAGCGTGCCCTCTTAGCACAAAAGTAGCATGCTTGGTAATCCTCCCCCTTTGGGGCAGCTTTGTCACTCCCCTTTAATCATGAGAATGGCAACTGCTGCCCATCCGTCATCGCGTGCAGGCATGCGCGTCATTCTGCGAAGCGCAGGCCCCATGTGCGTCCTGCCAGGACGGTAGGGCCTCGCCGAGCACTTCGAGCGCTCCGCCTCCCCGAGAGGGAAAAGTCTCTTGAGGCGGTCCTCGAGTTACGGAGACTTAGTCGTTCTCGTCAGCGCAGAAGCCCCCGCGAGGGGCGAGGCCTCGCGGGGCTCGCCAGGTGATTTCTGGAGCGGAGTTGACGGGAAATATCTTGTAGGGAATTGTTGGTTTCCCCGGCAACGGCGCCAGAAAACAGTCTTGATGGCCCTTCACGAAATTACCTGCGTGAAAAGTAAATGGGTTAGGTTGAGACTCCAAGTGCAGAGTGTGTAGTAAGTGGAAGACGTGTTTTCCCCACGAGGGTGACTCGAGGGTTTAATATCGAACTCTCGGGGAATCAGTAGTGAAAGGTTTATCTCCTTATCCTTCTTTTGGTCACCTACAAAACAAAGGTTAATTGTTTTGGTCCTCAACCTCACCTGTGGTTGTCAAGCACAAGGTGTCGAATGATATCAAGATAAATATGCAATGCAAATAAGAAATAAATATGCAATGGTGGTGGATGAATGTGCAAGGATGATGATAACAATGGTAAATGATATTGGTTTTTTATGATGAATGCAAGATGGAAAAGTGTTTTTTGTATTTTCAGATTTAATAATGGCAGAAAATGGCAAAGTGATAAAAGTGGTTGGAAAGGTGTTTCTTATGATTAAAAATGGACCGGGGTTCATGGTTTTACAAATGCACTCTCTCTTTTAATGTTGTGGCAGACAATGGACACATAGAGTTGACATATGAGATTGCAACACAAAGTTTGATGTCAAGTTACTAGTTATATGGGCATCACGTCCTAACATAGAGATCTTTTGGTTATTAACCTCTCTTATACTCCACCAAGATGCGAACTAAATCATAACACCTTAGCAATTAAGATAAATCAGAGTATAGCTTTAAGTATCATGACATGAAGTGAAAATAAGAACATGCTAGATCTAGTCATGGAGTAGTGGCAATGGTCACACCCACATCTCCGGTAGCATGGTATTTTTGTTTATACCTAGTGAGGCAACAAAGTAAGGTAGAAATACCCAAGTGGATCGCAGAACTATCTCTCACGTTCACTGCACTAGCCACCCCTCCGTTACTCCAACTAATGCACACATCACCCCACACACGCCCTCATAAACATGCTTGATCATAACAAGTTGATAAGAACGGGGTACATAATATGCATCTATACTCATAACTGAAACAAACATTTGCAATCTCAATATATATTAACTCACAAAAAGATCCACCACATAGGTAATACAAATATGCCCGTAATCATGTTCAGCAGCTCATACGGTACTCATTAGTGAAGCTCAAGAGAGAGGAGAGATACATAAGTTACTTCCACAAACCCATAGTCCAGAGGTGGACTACTCCCTCTTCATGGTGGAGATGATGGAGATGTCGATGGAGATGAAGGAGACCACGCCGGCAGCGCCCCGCCGGAGTTTTCCCCCTCCAATCTGCAGCTCCAGATCTTCGTTTTCGTGTTTCTGTGATATGGCGGCGCTTCTGTACGGGAACGCCAGGGGACCTTTTTTATAGGCGTTTTTAGGTCAAGACGAAGGCGGTGGAAGAAAGATCGACGGTTGCTGAGCTTCGAGGGCCAAAAGGGTGGGCCCCACGCGGCCAGGTACGGGGCCGCTTGGGCCACCCCCTTTCTGCCTTGCGGGCTCCGTTTGCTTGATTCCTTCGCTCCGAGGTCTTCCTCCTTTCAAAATAATGACCTCTGAATTTTTCCAGAATTTTATGACGATGTTTTGGTCCCTGAAACATAAAAGGAAAAAAATAGGGTTTTCTGCATGCGTAGGGTTAATTCCATAAAAATAGGAAACAATTATTTTATTTCCTAAAATCATTAAATAACAGTGGTATAACCCTTATTTGATGCAAATATGATTGAAATATGAGTGATATAGTGCAAAGTTCATGTATGCATTTTACATGCATCACCAGGCGCCGCGGCCTAGTCCTTAGTCGTCTTCCGCTCCTAGGTGTCTGGGGCCAGAAGGGCCGGCCCATGATACCCTGGTTTTCATTGGGCCGACAGTAGCACCCGGGCCCGCGATGGTGACGCTGCGGCCCATGCGCGCAGGCGAAGCGTCGGGGGTCCAATAGCCGTTTTGGGCCGGGACACACGCCGAGCGGTTACGGCTTGGAGGTCGCCTCGGCCGCCTTGACTTCTTCAGTGTCTCGGTCATGGCGGTGGGCCCGCCACGTCTGACGGAACTGCTCCACGCGGAGGTTAAGGGCAGGGGTACTGGCATGATTCCCCATCACTCTCCCCGCTCCTCCTCGCCTCTTCCCCCTTGTGCCTCAATCTCTCCGAAACTCCGCCGCCGCCGATGTCGGGGGAATACTTTCTGGGTTAACCCGCGGCCCAGTGCGACTTAACTTACTCGCACGGACGAAGGCCCACTTGGGAGCAAGCCCAATATTGAACCGCCATAGGGGAAAGATCTAGAAGACATATCCCGGAGGACGTGAAGACCAAGTAGTCTCCGAGTAGGCCTCTGTGGATGTATTCCTTATGGGGAAGTTTCCTTTTGTAACCTAGCGAGCCTCTGTGTATATAAAGAGGACTCGCAGGACTTAGAGCGGGTCAAGCTATCAAGCCCAAACCCTAGCTCATACGGCGAGTACCAGATCGGATCGCCTCCATTGTAACACCTCGATTATCAT
Source organism: Poa pratensis (assembly GCA_947311845.1). NCBI lineage: Eukaryota > Viridiplantae > Streptophyta > Magnoliopsida > Poales > Poaceae > Poa > Poa pratensis. The sequence goes on from CAMZMU010000063.1 coordinate 106,585,643, forward strand.
ATCAATACCAATCTAGGGTAGGCAGGAAGTAGGTCTTTTACCTCACATTGAGGGGGCCGAACCTGGGTAAATCTGTGTTGATCTTTGTTCCTGCGATCCCAAGCTCGGAGATGCTTGACTCGCATAATCCCACACCTACGAAGTCATCTATGACACCTGACGTGACAAACCCACGACAGTTGGCGCCCACCGTGGGGCCTGCGGTCAAGAGCGTCACGTTCCGCGCAGGATCCATGAAGGGAGCTGAAGATCTTGTTGTTGGCCGTATCATCACGGTCAATGGCACACCCCTCATCGACGATTCAAGCTGGGGGCCGGAAGCAGATTATTTGGAGACCGGCCACGTCATCCCGTTCGGATCCATCAACGTCTTCGTCGGCTTCATCGGTGGCAGGTCCGTTAGATCGGTCCAGGAAGGCGATTCAGTAGAAGAAGTCGCCGATGACGGGGAAGAATCCGTGGAAAGCATGGACTCGCAAGAGTTTGGGTCCATCATACCTGCCTTTGAAGAAAGTTGCTGGGGTTACCCACCAGAAATCACATCATCACCAGATCAAGAGATGGCACAAGTCGCGGTTTACATGGCCGGAGGAGCAGGTGCATCAGGAACTGCTGGAGAAACCGAGGCATCGGCACCCCCAAGCAACCCACTTCTTGTCCCTGTGTCAGCCACGAACGCCGCCCTCCGTGCAACAGAAATTGAGGCCGCCAGGGCCGAGCTCCTGTATGAGGTTCGAAGGATGGAAGAAGAGCGCCGCAGGCTCGATCAGATAAACCAAGGAATCCAACAGGAGCGGCAGAGAGTAGCCGCGCTGGCTGCGACTCAACAACAGGTTGACCCGCAAACACAGCTGCGCGACTCAACCAACAGTGGAAATCCCGCTCACTCCAGCCGCGGGACGGGAATCCAGACGACTGCGGAAGGAAGGGTACCAACAAATCAAGAGACCCAGCAACAACCAAGGAGGTTTCACACCCCACAGGGCCATTACCAGAACCCTGTCGATAATATGTATGCTGCGGCTAATATCTTGACTCAGATGGTACCAACAGGCGATGACCCGGTCAATGCTGAGGCGCGGCGCGCGATTCAGATGCTAAGTACGGCAGTCCTGCAACAAGCCAATAGGGCGGAAGCCGAAGCACAGCTGCCCCTCGTACCAGCCAATCACAGGATTACAGCAGAAAGAAGCGTCCAGAGCAGGCCACCAGAGGACGTGTCAGGAGTCGCACAGAGGCAGCAGGAGCAAGTCGCAGAAGCGCAGGCGAATGCACCATTGATGCAAAAGCGGCCCGCAGATAACCCCGCAGGCGCCCCACAGCCCTGTCCTCGCGACTCAAGGGACCGGCGTGTTTCACTGAGAGGATCAGATCGGAACCTTTTCCTGAAGATTTCAAAGGGCCACGCAAGGTGGCAAACTATAACGCCAGCATGGATCCAACCACTTGGCTCAACAATTACGAGATGGGCATGAGCATCCTAAACGCATCTGAAGAGATCTGCGCACGCTACCTAAACATGATGCTAGAAGGAGCAGCGCACATATGGCTGCAAAATTTGCCTCCCAACTCTATAAATACTTGGGAGGAACTGAAGGATGCCTTCATTAAGAACTTCCAAGGAACTTGCAAGCGACTCTGCAATATAGAAGATTTAGAGCGTTGTGTCCAGAAGGAAGGCGAGTCAAGTCGCCATTGGATGAAAAGGGTGGCAGAAATAATACACTCCTCAGATAATATACCACCAAGCTCAGCCGTCCTGGTGATGGAGAAAAACTGCAAGTTTGAGCCGCTGATTCATAAGCTGGGTCGCATGAAGGATAAAGTCAAGAGCCTCAGCGAGGTGATGGCTGCGGCTAACAAATATGCCAGCTCAGACAAAACCAGAGACGCGTCAGACGGAGAAGAAGAGGAGGTTGCTGCAAAAGGAAAGAAAAACTCCAACAAGCCCCAGCAGCAGCAAACGAGCCACAACAACACGAGTCAAAACAAACGCAAAAGCGAAGATGGTCACTCAGGGCTCGTCGCCAATACGCGTGGAGGATTCAGAGGCCAGCGTGGAAGGGGTCGAGGATACGGCTCCCGTCCAATCAATATGCAAGAAGTTTTCAACCGGCCATGCGACCTTCATGCGACAGGTGATGGACGGCCAGCGGACCATACCAAGGCGCAATGCCATTATTACAAAAAGTGGAAAGAAGAGAGCCAACACAACGGGGGGAATTCCCATGAAGGAAACCCTAGTGCGGCTCATAACACAAATATTGGGCAGCACGGCGCGAGTAACCCCAGGCAGACGGGGCAGTATCACACAATAGTTATCGATACCTCCAAAAGAGAAGAGAAATTGAGCCGGAGAAGTCAGCAGGTGAACGCCGTGATACCAGCAACACCCGCTTGGTTAAGGTGGTCAGAATACGCGGTAACCTGGAGTCGCGACGACCACCCGCCACAGGTACGGGAACCTGGCAAGTTGGCACTGGTTGTGGCACCATACGTTGCAGGATACAAGCTGACCAAAGTGCTTATGGATGGAGGAAGCAGCATTAATATCTTGTACTACGATACTTTCCAGCGTCTAGGACTCAAGGATTCCAGCCTGCAGCCCACGTCAACAGTATTTCACGGCATTGTCCCAGGAAGGTCCGCACGGCCAGTGGGGAAAATAACCCTAGGGGTAACTTTTGGAACAGAAGAGAACTTTAGAAGTGAATTCCTAAGCTTCGAAGTGGTAAAATTCCAAAGCCCATATCACGCCTTGTTTGGAAGAACGGCCTTTGCTAAGTTTATGGCCAGGCCATGCTACGTGTACCTACAGTTGAAGATACCAGGACCAAAAGGGGTCATCACAGTGTACGGAGATAGAGAAAAAGCAATAGAATGTGAGAAAGGAGATGCGGCTTTCGCAGAATCCGCCTGTGCCGCGGAAGAACTAAAAGGTTATAAGTCGCAGGTGGACCCAAACGATATGAGTGTGGTTACCACGCCATCTGCCGAGCCACCAATGAAATTCAAAGCGGCCCAGGACACTAAGCAGATAAATCTTGTTCCTGGCGACTCATCCAAGCAAACTAGCATTGGAGCACACATGGAAGAAGAGCAGGAGAAGGCCCTCGTCGCTTTTCTCCAGGAAAATAAAGACATCTTCGCATGGAAGCCGTCAGATATGCCAGGGGTACCAAGAGAATTAGCAGAACATAGCCTCAAAGTGAACCCTGCGGCTAAACCAGTGAAGCAGCCACTACGGCGTTTTCATGATGACAGGAGAAAGGCAATAGGAGAGGAAATAGCTCGCTTGCTGGCTGCAGGATTCATCACAGAGGTATACCATCCGGAATGGGTGGCAAATCCAGTATTGGTTATGAAAAAGAACGGTACGTGGCGAATGTGCGTTGATTACACCAGTCTTAACAAAGCTTGTCCAAAGGATCCATTTGCTTTGCCAAGAATCGACCAAGTAATTGATTCAACTGCTGGGTGCGAGCTGTTATGCTTTTTGGACGCCTATTCAGGCTACCATCAAATCAAGATGAAGAGGGAGGACCAAGAAAAGACGTCCTTCATCACACCCTTCGGAGCTTTTTGTTACGTCAGCATGCCCTTTGGGTTGAAGAACGCAGGTGCGACTTACCAAAGATGCATTCAGAATTGCCTACATGAGCAAATAGGTCGCAACGTTCATGCCTACGTGGATGATATTGTGATTAAATCGCAAGTTAGCCAGGATCTTATTGGTGATCTGGCAGAGACATTCACAAATCTCAGAAAATACAACATGAAGCTCAACCCCACAAAGTGCGTTTCGGAGTACCAGCAGGAAAGCTATTGGGATTCATAGTATCAGAAAGAGGCATTGAGGCCAATCCTGACAAGATAAAGGCCGTGATGGATCTCCAAAAGCCAGAAAAGATAAAAGATGTACAGCGGCTTACTGGTTGCGTAGCAGCTTTGAGTCGCTTTATATCAAGATTGGGAGAAAAGCACTACCTTTGTACAGACTGTTGAAAAAATCAGACACCTTCGTTTGGGACGCAGAGGCCGACGAAGCTCTGACAGCCTTGAAACATCAATTGACAAATGCTCCAGTTCTGGCGGCTCCAAAAGATAAAGAGCCAATGCTACTATACATAGCGGCAAATTCCCGCGCTGTGAGTGCTGTCATGGTTGTGGAGAGACAAGAAACGGAAAGGAATACCCTGTCCAGAGACCAGTATACTACGTGAGCGAAGTCCTCACAGCTTCCAAACAGCGTTACCCACAGTGGCAGAAGTTGGTGTTTGGAGTGTTCATGGCGAGTCGCAAGCTGAAGCACTACTTCCAAGAGCATCCAATAACTGTGGTGAGTTCAGCACCATTGGCAGATATCATTCGTAATCGAGAAGCTACTGGAAGAGTCGCTAAGTGGGCGATCGAGTTGGGACCACATCACATCAGTTACGAGCCGCGCACATCAATTAAGTCGCAAGCCCTTGCAGATTTTATTAACGATTGGACAGAAATCCAAGTTGCTCCTAGCATGGCAGAAACCAAATACTGGACCATGCATTTTGATGGGTCAAGACAGTTGCAAGGCTCGGGGGCTGGAGTTGTTCTGACATCTCCCAAGGGAGACAAGCTGCGGTATGTGTTACAGATACACTTCAACTGCACAAATAACGTGGCGGAGTACGAGGCACTGCTTCATGGTCTACGTATAGCAAAGGAGATGAACATCAGTCGCATACGCTGTTTTGGCGATTCAGACTTGGTGGCACAGCAGGTCTCCGGAACGTGGGACAGCAAGGATGCGAACATGGCTGCATATAGGAGAGAGGTGGACAGAATTGCTGGACATTTCACTGGATACCAAGTTGAACATATTGATCGGAGACAAAATGAAGCTGCGGATGCCCTGTCTCGGCTTGGATCCAACAGACAGTCAGTCCCACCCAATGTTTTCCTGGATGAACTGCACAATCCATCAGTCAAACCTCCAGCAGAGATTGACATTGCAGAGCCAGAGGATGATTCAACTTTAGTCGCAGCCCTGCATGAACAGCCAGGATGGACAGAGCCATACATGGCATATTTAAGTCGCGGAGTGCTGCCGGACGATGAAATTGAGGCGCGCAAAATCATACGACGATCAAAGGCCTATACAATCATCAACAACGAATTATACAAGCGCAGCGTATCAGGAGCATTCCAAAGATGTGTCTCACCAGAAGAGGGACGAAAAATCTTGCACGAAATTCATTCAGGCGATTGTGGCCATCATGCTTCGTCAAGATCTTTGGTGGCAAAGGCGTTCCGACATGGATTCTTCTGGTTAACAGCATTAGCAGACGCAGAGCAAATTGTCAGAGTGTGCGATGGATGTCAAAGATACGCTAGGCAAGATCATATGCCAGCCCAAGCACTTCGCACAATACCCATCACATGGCCTTTTGCCGTATGGGGTTTTGACATGGTAGGGCCTTTCAGACGGTCTTCAAACGGAAAAACTCACCTCTTAGTCATGGTGGACAAATTCACAAAGTGGATAGAAGCAGAACCTGTGGGAGATTGCGAGGCTGAAACAGCAGTCAAGTTCTTGAAGAAGGTCATATTCCGCTTCGGTTACCCCCATAGTATCATTACAGACAATGGGAGCAACACCTCTGAAGGGGCTACACAGATATTTTGCGCAGACAATGGGATAAGATTGGACCTCACGTCAGTAGCACACCCGCAGAGCAATGGACAAGCTGAGCGAGCTAACCAGGAAATTCTCCATGGAATTAAGCCGCGCCTTATTGAAAAGGTCGAAGCATCTCCAGGATGTTGGGTGGAAGAACTGCCAGCAGTACTGTGGAGCTTGAGAACAACTCCTAACAGTTGGGCGGGGGTTGGGTCCGGTGGTGGTGGTGCTGATCCTGATCCTCCCGTATTGTCGCGACGGGGCGGCATCCTGAAGCACACCGGGTATAAGAGACAAGGCAAGCAAAGTTCGACTAAGGGAAAAGACGATCTCTCAAGTGATTGATTAATTTAAGTTTTATATGAAAATATTCCACACAGATTTTAACAAAACAAACATACTTATATTTCACAAACATTACATCAAGGAGTTCACAACAACATTAAGCTTACAACACCAAGCTTACAACATAGCATCTGGTTTCCAAAAGAACCACTACTTCGACTTGACTAGCTATGGGGGGGGGGGTCAACCTAATCCTGCGGTAGTGATCAAGTCACTCGCCTACTGAGGTGGAACCTCCAGCTCTAACACGTCAGCATCTGACTGGTAGGCTGGCTCCTCGGGATCCTCCTCCTCGTCCTCGAGAACTGGCTCGAGTGGCTCCTCCTCCTCGTCAACTAACTCCTCCTCATCATCGTCCTCCTCACAATCCATCTCCTCCACGAAGTCCTCGTCGTCACTGAGGAAAGCGTTGTTCTCCTTGCGGAGATCCTCGCCCTCCTCCTCCATCTCGTCAGTATGGTGCTCTAGATCCTCGATCAGCTGGTCCTGCTCTGCCACCTTCTTGCGAAGCTTCACGATGGTCCTCCTCAGCTGGGCCCTCTTCCCGAGAAGAGCGACCTTCTCCTCCATCAGCTTCTCCTCGTTCTCGCGAAGCTCAACGAGCGACTCGCGATCAAAGTGAAGCTGAATCCTAGTGCGCAACAGATCATCCTGAGTGCACTGAAGCAAGATCTCCATGTCCATGATGTAGCTCCCAAACATCGGGTGGTAAGGTGAAGGAGTAGGGTGTCCATCGCAGTTGCGCCTCCCATAGAACCGGAAACGGGAGTCTACTAACTCCGCCTTGTGCTCCTCACAAAGCCGGGCTAGCATCCTCTGTGTAGCAGTACAGAGACCATCAACCCAGGTGGCCTCCTTGGTGGTGAAGACAAGCGTCCGGGAACTGGGAGACTTGATGTTCCTGCGAACTGACGACCGGATGAGCCAGCTCAGCCTTCCGACACCGTGAACGTCAACCTGAGCTCCCTCAAACTCTGGAGCGGGGCGACCTAACAGCTTGGTTAGCTCGAACAAGTCCCTCTCAAACGTCAACTTGCTGTCCTTCTCCAGCTGAACGAACTCGGTCCAATGGAGCGCCATCTACAATTTTAACAAAATTTTAAGTTAGTTAGGTGACAAGTGTATCAAAATTTTAATATAGTAGGGCAACCAGTGAGTCAAATTTTAAACTTAATGAGAGGTGTGCAAAATTTTAGGGATACAAAGGAAAATGTAATATTTAATGAGAGTAAAATTTTGCATAAGTAAGAGGATTGGAGATAAGCAATTTTCGAAAATACTTCATTCCTTTCTTTTTAGAAACTCATCTTTTGTAACATTTGACAAACGACCATGCTAACTAAGGTTTCCTAAAGTCAGGATGGCTCTGATACCAAGTCTGTGGGGACCCCGGACTAGCTGTCCGAAATACCCGATTATGCTTAACACAACGATCCCGTGATCAGTCTGTCGTTGCACATAATCCGAATTGGATACCAAAGTTTACATCCATTACAGTACCGAATAAAAAGTCTTACATAAATGGTCATTTAGACCAAGTTCTTACATAGGTGCCTTCATGGGCCAAACCAAAATATCAGCAGAAGCTACGGCGTAGTAGACATCAGATTCTAACGATGACAACCCGACAGGCAGCTGACTTGCGGAGATCCTTAGTTGGCGTAGAAGTCGCCATATTCCTGCTCGGCGTAGTGCTCCTCCTCGTAGTCTGGCTAGGACAATAGCCAGGGACGAAACCAATATGAGTACATTTGAATGTACTCGCAAACTACCCCAACATGAGTATGCACTTTTATTTGTTTTAAAACATCTCTATATCTTTATTGAAAAAGGTAAGAAGAGTTTTATAACCATCTTTGAAAGAAGTCACCATCTCATTTTGTTTCTCAAAAACTCCTCCTTTTCAAGACCATGGCTCACCATAGTCCATTTATTCCCACAACTCATACCACTTCATTTGGTATAGCTGGGTAACACCATCACCATTTCAATTTCTTTTTAAACTTAAAAGCTTTTCCAAAAACTTGCACATGGTCTAGGACAGCCTCCCAACTGTCCATATCCGAGGACTCGGCTATTCAAATAGTTTTACACTCTGCAGAGGTAGCACGCTTTTCCCCATCCATCCGGCAACTCATCGTGTCTGCCACGTCTCGCCATACAAGGTGTATGCGAAGTAAGCCGCCGACCATAGCCTGTCCTTTGCTCATGCTAGTATAGGACCCTACCGCTACGAATTTATCATCCTTTCCATCAACACCCAGTCCAGATTCCCCGTCGGGAAACCTAAGTGTGAGGACTCGTAGTTCTGCCCGGCGAGCGAACCCTTCAATCCTCCCACCATCGTGTTAGGACCCAGGTCAGGGGTAGGTCACCAAACCATCCCCTCATGGAACGAGGTCATCCTCGTTGTTGAGGCATCCCATACTAATATGAGCAAATTATATGACTACGCCCTTTCCCATATGTGGGTAGATGTGGTCGCACAGGGTATGATTGGTTGTCATAGTACTAGGACACAATGTGCATTTTTCATAAACATCACCATTATCCACTTCTTTACTTCCACACCGACATCTCGGTGTTCCATCACCACACAAGTCTTTTTAAAGGAGTTTTGAATAAACAACATTGTTTTCCCATCCTAAAGTTTTATATAAGCTACTACATAGGGTGGCAAAATAGTATCCATATATTTTTGAAATGGGTTTTATAAATCTTGCTTTGAGAGTAAAACATGTTATGAAAGTAGATGCATATGTATTTAGGTGCAAGCTCAGGGAATAGCTTGCCTTGCTTGGCAAAGTGATCTTGCTCTTGTTCTTCAACTTCAGCAAACTCTCCTTCCTCGATATATCCGACAACGTTCTCGTCTAATTAATAAACAAACAATGCAAACAATTACTAAACTACTCAAGCAAGCATCACAACATATCAATCACAAACATCACAATTAGCTACTGCCCACATCAACCACACAATTTGGTTTCAAAATATTTGAATTAAACATTATTTATTTAAGTCCAAATTATGGCAGAAACTAGTTATTCATGTTTAAATCCACAACTTAAGTTCTGTTGGTCACAAAAATACAAACTAAAATTCTATAGAAAGCTACTGATGTGTAGAAGACAACCCAATTTGAATTGGATCATTTGGAGTTACCAAACTCCCTACACATTGGATTGAATCCAGTAGCTTAATAATCAAGTTTTAGCTACCATTTAAATTCTATTTCTCCAAAAATTAAACCCTTTTAGGGGTAACTAAACATGGCTATATGTGAGCTAACAAAATTGGTCCTAACTCATTTGGGTCAACCAATAAACATATTTGTTTGTTTTAGTCCAGAAGGGTTTATCTTAAAGTCAACAATTAATATTGCTTAATTAATTCTACCAAAATTAGGGGAGCTAATACAAGGCAGTACTAAGCTAGCAAAATTGGTTTGGAATTAATTGGACTAACAGAGTATCAGAAACAAACAAGTTTAGATTTTAAACCTTCTGTGGCATTTTCAATAATACTTTTTAACTATTTATTTAAATGACATGAGACCAATTGGGTTGGTTAAACAATTTCATAAGCTTTCCAAAACAATTGAGTTTGATTTATTTGGATTCCTAAATCTTGAGATATTGATTTTCTAAGTTGGGTCCAGTATTGAAATTTCCAGAGAAACTAAATTTGAAAATCTAATTGCTCTGGATAATGTCGAAAAGTATGACAGGTGGGGTCCACGAGTCAGTGACTCAGAGTGCGCTGGGAATTGAATAAAATGCTGACGGGTGGGGTCAGCCCGTCAGCCTAACGCGTAACCGAAGCGGTAAGTTACCGTTGGATCCAGATCCAACGGTTCCTGGAGCTCGTTCAACATCGACAGGTCCACGGCGACGCCGGAGCTCCGGCGACGACGCGGTGGACGGGCGGCTCACCTAGGGGCTCGGGAGACGGCGGAGATGACGCAGAACGACGGCGGCGGCTCCGGGGGAACTCCTGGCTGAGTGGCGCGTGCTGGGACGGGCTGGTTTGGCGGCGGCGAGCTCCTTCTCCTCCACGGCCGTGCACGGGCTCCGGCGAGCTGGCTGCGTCGATCCTGTGCACGAAACGTCGAGAAAATACGGCGGGTGAGTGCGAGGTTAATGGTGAGGCAGTTGAGGGCCAGAGGGGGGAGAAGAGAGGCTAGCACGGCGGCGGCCGTGTCGTCGTCTACCTCGAGCACGACGGACCTGCAGGGGCTCGGGCAGCAGCTGCGGCTGCAGCTGAAGCTTGGCAGCAGCGGCTCCGCCCTCCTGGCGGTGTACGGGGGAGTGGGGAGAGCAAGGGAGGCAGTGGTGGTGTGGTTTGAGCACGGGGTGGGCAGGGGTATATAACGGCGAGCACGGGTCCATGGTGGACGCGGTGCGGGAGAGGTGCAGGGCGTGCAGGGGCGCGTCGTAGGGGTGGCTACAGCGATCGAGGTGCTCAGGGGTAGCCGTGGTGTGTGGCGGCGAGCTGGGCGTCGCCAATTTTGGGACGGGGCTGGGAGCAAATGGGCGGTGCGGCGTGCACCGGCACGGCCGTCTCGGGCGGGCGCGGCCATGGCGTGGCGCACGGCGGCAACGGGGGTCCCTCCTGGGCGGGAGGTGAGAGCAGAGGAGAGCAAGGTGAAGCGAGGGAGTGAGAGGGGGGCCAGGGAGTGGATGATCGCGGCGATGCCACGCACGGCGACCATGCCGACCATGGCGCGGCCGCGCCGGGCTCGGTCCCCTCCGAAGCTCCTCTCCTTTCCCGACCCTCCTCTTCCAAATTCCCGCGCGCAAAAGGCTCGGAGGTGCACGGGAGAGGATTTGGGTGAGTCAACTTGTCGAATTAACAACGAATTCGAGCAATTGATCTCCGGGTTGGTTGATTTGGGAAGAACACAGAGCATGTCTGCAAGGTGTTCGACGAAATGCTTCAACGAAATTTTATTTTTATTTTGTGAATTTTTATTTCCACAATTGGATCCATATATCCAAATGTAGTTTTGTGGTGCAGTGGTATAATTTAATTGACAATTGTTGCACCACAACTTTGTAATTTGAATTTATTAAAGAAAGAATTGGAATTTTAAATTTAGATTTTTGGAAATATATTTTGAAAGGGAAAAGTTATAGGAATAAAAATGGGAGAGTTTATATAACCTCTCCTTTCAATTTTGTTTGAAACTATTTTAGTTTCTCCCCTTGGAGAATTTGTGTGACACAATGTCACTTTTATTTTCTTGCTTTATTTGCTATTTCAATTCTTTTCTTTTCTTATTGTTTTTATTTAGAGCAAGCATCATAATTAGCAAGAATAAATAACACAAGCAACAAGAATTAATTACCACAAGCAATATTTTGCAGACAACACATAATATTTAACAAAAGTTTTTGTTGGCTCTCATTTTTGGAATAATAATATTGATTAATATTTTTGGGATGTTACACCCTTGGAACGTCGCACACCTGCGACCGTACTATACATAAAAAAAGGCTAATCAGAGCCAAGCATCATCCTTTCCAGCTTTATAGCTGAGTATCATCACAGCCACTCAGGGCTAGAACTTCAACTTTGGTCGCCACCTAGGCGCGACCTATGCAACATCTGATCGCCACCCAGGCGCGATCGACCCTTGTATCAGAAACCGGCTGCCACCTAGGCGCGGCCGTCAGCTTTGTATCATCTCTGGTCGCCACTTAGGCGCGACCGACCCTATGTATCACCATGGATCGCCACCTACGCGCGATCCAACCCTATGTATAACACTCGGTTGCCACCTAGGCACGACCTTATGTGTCATCATAATCAAAGCTTATCATAGCTTAGCCTATCATGGCAATATCATTATGTTTCTTGGGGTCTTTGTTACCCTGAAACAGCCGATTTATTGGCAATTATCAAATTTACCTTAAGTTGGATTGCTACTCGCATTATGTGGCCAAAGTACTGGGGTGTGGCGTCAATCGAGCTTGATTGCCTATCATGGCCGCTCTCGACCCTGAACACACATATTCCTAGGAAATACTGAGTCGCGCGAGTGCCCACTTAAGGATTCAGATGGCCTAACTAGAGGTCGATGTACTGCTTATAGTACGGCAACACCAATTACAATTACTTGTAACTTAACAATTGTTTTATTTATGATATCAAGTTACAGGTGATGACCTTCAGAGTTCTCTGAGAAGAATTGAGATGATTACCACATAACATCCTCTCAATCCTTGGGGGCTATATCATATTATCATCAAAAATTTGAAGATAGATCGTCATCAAGTTCTGAAGCTATCAGGATACTCTAACAAAGAAGCTCACGAAGTCAGATGATCTTCCAGGTGCGAGTCAAGGCCAAACTTGCACAATTATAAGTCGCGAAACAAGGAAAAGCGCGGCCTAAGCATTCAAGATCAAGAAATACTATGAAGTTCAGGCCACGCTTGGGGGCTAATGTCGGGGGAATACTTTCTGGGTTAACCCGCGGCCCAGTGCGACTTAACTTACTCGCACGGACGAAGGCCCACTTGGGAGCAAGCCCAATATTGAACCGCCATAGGGGGAAAGATCTAGAAGACATATCCCGGAGGACATAAAGACCAAGTAGTCTCCGAGTAGGCCTCTGTGGATGTATTCCTTATGGGGGAAGTTTCCTTTTGTAACCTAGCGAGCCTCTGTGTATATAAAGAGGACTCGCAGGACTTAGAGCGGGTCAAGCTATCAAGCCCCAAACCCTAGCTCATACGGCGAGTACCAGATCGGATCGCCTCCATTGTAACACCTCGATTATCATATCAATACCAATCTAGGGTAGGCAGGAAGTAGGTCTTTTACCTCACATTGAGGGGGCCGAACCTGGGTAAATCTGTGTTGATCTTTGTTCCTGCGATCCCAAGCTCGGAGATGCTTGACTCGCATAATCCCACACCTACGAAGTCATCTATGACACCTGACGTGACAAACCCACGACAGCCGAGATGTCTCCCAAGAAAGCTTCCGCCACGCAGATGAGCAAGGCCGTGGCCACGTCCGGCGAAGGTACCTCGGCAGGGCGTGGCCGCGCGCGAAGCCCGCACTGCTGGATAGCCGCATGCGGACCCTCGAGAAGTTGGAGGGGGTGCGATTCATGGCCTCCTCCGATTTCAGCGAGCGGGGGAAAACGAGGCTTCGTCCAGGGGGTTCCCCCGGAGGGCAAGGCGCTCCCTTCTACCCATCTTCCTCCATACCTTGTATGCGGGGCTTGTCCCCCATTTCTCTGAGTTCTTAATCGCCATCCTGAAGCACTACCGGATCCACGTGCTCCATCTCCAGCCCAACTCCATCCTCATTCTCTCCATCTTCGCCTACTTCTTTCAGGCGTACGTCGGGGTCATGCCCTCGGTGGACCTCTTTCGTAGCTTCTTCGCCCTGCGCTTCACAGCGTCCTCCGAGACCACGGGCTGCATCTCCTTCCAAATCACTGATGGCATGGCGAAGCGTTACATCCCCATCGCTTGGAAGGGCACCGTTCCCATCACAAGCATAACGAAGAAGGTGGAGGACTTCCATATGCGGTGGTTTTACGTGGAGATCTCGGGGGGGGGGGGGGGATCTCCCACTTCGAGGTGTCGGCGGGGCCCCCGGTGAAGCACGATGGTTGGGGCAGCCTCCCTTTGAGCCATGCTTCCCTTGTCCCCGTGGAGGAGCGACTCGCCGAGGCCCGCGCGCATGGCGTCACCGGCCAAATGGTGGCCAGGGACTTCGTCATGCGGCGTATCGCTCCGCTTCAGTCCCATGTGAAGCCCATGTGGCTGTTTGCAGGGAGGTCGGACAAGATGCGCCTTGGCCACGCTAGCTTGAAGGCAGAGGTGGTGAAGGGAGTCCTGAACACCCTCTTCACGGCTCCCGATATCCCCGAGCCATCGGGCAAACTCGCCAGGCCACTGCACCGCATGGAGTTGTCGGAGCGCCTCGAGCGCCTGACGCCGATGCCAGATTTTTCGGCGTGGGGCCTGCTATCGATGGGAAGGGAGAAACCCGCCGAGGCCTCCCTTCAGGCGGCTCTGGTTGGGCCGATCGAGGGGGAAAGCGAGGCTTCGGGGTCTTCTTCGGACTCCACCACTGATGACGAGGGGTCCCGTGAGGGCACCAGGTCTCCAGGAGAGGACGCGGACCCTCTGCCAGTGGCTGAGCCAGCCGCGGAGGTTCTGGACGTCTCGTCGGGAGACGAGGATCTCGACGAGAGCCCCTTCTGCGTTGCCCCATCGCAACGTGTTGAAGATGACGACGATGAAGGGGGGTCCTCTGAAGAGTCTCCTCCGCCCCGTCGTGAGTTTCGCTCGAAGGCGATCCACGATCATTCTCCCAGGACTCTTCCTGGGACTCCTCCAGAGGGGAAGGCCGAGGAGGCTCCGGAGGTGGCGAAAACCACAGCCCTCCGGCTTCGCCGCGAGAAGAAGAGGAAATGGGTGGATGTGGCGGCATAAGTTCCTTTCCTTCCGTCTTTAATTCCGCCACAACTCCCGATGCCTCCTGACTCTTCTTCTCTTCAGATCCTCGACGGGACAGCCGCGGAGGCGGCTTCGCAAGCTGGGGGAGGCGTCGGCGCCTGTAGGGGCGCCCGCTGCTCCCGAGCCCGAGAGGTCTCCCGACGCGGGGGAAGGCCGTGGAGGAGGAGAAAAGGCCAGCGGGTCCCCTCCTGTGTGCCCCGCTAGTTCCCCTGCGCGAGAGGAGGTGATAGTGGAAGAAAAGGCGGAGGAGCCTGGGGAGGAAAAGACAGATTAGGCCAGGGAGGATGCCGGCGCTGCGATGGAGGACAAGGCCCCGCCGCCGTCTCCTGCGCAAGAGGGCTCGGGGACAGTCGAGATGCACTCCGGGACTGCAGCGCTGACAGCCTCGGCAGCCCCGAGGCCTGTCGCGGCCGGGACCCTGGCGGGGCGAAATGGCGGGACTCTCGGAGAGGAGGACGTCCCGCCTGCTCAGGGAGACGTCGGCGCTAGCGGCGGGCGCCATGCGAGCCCCTGGGAATGCCCTGAGGCCGCCCCGCATCCCGGCGGCGTAGCCCCCAGTCCCTCGCCTGGTGCCGGTGCCGACGGTCTGTCTGCGGACTCCTAGGCCATGGTTCCCGGCGGAGTCCAGCGTGACGCCGTTCGCCGCGAGGTCTTCTTCCGCGAGGTGAGGGAAATGCTCAGCGGCCCCGAAGTTGGTCTCATCAACGACGAGCGCGTCCGAGAGGCGGACCACCTGAGCCTGGCGTAGGGGTGGGCTAACCTCCAGGTGGCGGTCGATCACTGCCGCCGCGAGGGCGAGGCCGCGCTCGCAGAGGCGCGGCAGTTCGCCATGGAGATGCGCTCCAGCGTGATACAAGAGTCCGAGGAGGTCCTCGCGGAGCTGGCGACCAAGCGCGCGGAGCTGCAGGCGGAGACCGAAGCCAAGCACCGGGAGCTTTTAGCCCGTGAGGCTGCTGTTGCTTCCAGGCTCCAGGAGGTTTCGTCCCGCGAAGCAAAGGTCGCCGACCGGGAAGCGGAAGCCGCTACCAAGCTTCAGGACCTCTCTGCGAGCGAGAGGAAAATTGTCGCCGAGTCGGAGGCCGTGTAGAGGAGCCTGGAGAACTTCCACACGGCCTTGAACACCCGCGAGGAGGGGTTGCGCTAGCGCGAACGCGATGCCAAGCAGTTGGAGCGGGATCTCTCCGCGGCGAAGCTGCAGCTTGAGGGTCGTGAGGCTAGGGTGACCTCCGCCGAGGCGTTGCAGGAAGAACAGCGCGGCATGATGGCGTCTTTGGTGGCCGATGCGCGTGCTGTAGCAGAGCGCCTGGGCGCTGACGTCCCTGACGTCGCAATAGATGGAGGCGCCAGCGTGCAAGCCCACTTGAGCTTCTTTGGGAAGCTTATGTCAAACTTCTTGCGAACCGCGACAAGCTTGGACACTCGCTTTGAGGAGGAGAGCCGCGAGCTCCTCACAGTCGCCGTCGGCCGGGTCTTCGCCAACCTCCGGCGCCTCCAGCCCTCCTTTGACTTCCAGAGCGTGACATAACCTTTTGAGGGGCCAGGCGCCACGGAGGTGTAGGCCAAGGTGAAGCAAGACGTGGATGCTTATGTCAAACGCTTCGAGGCAGTGGATGACGATGAAAGCACCGAGGCGGACAAAGAAAGCTCCCAGGGCGAGAAGCTTGAGGAGGAGGCTTGAACTTGTTCCTTGCGGCGGGATGTGCCTGCAAGACATTTATCCAGTAGGTTCTGTTTTGTATAAAACCTGTAAGACACCTTTTATTGTTCCGGCGTGCGTTCCTCTCGTGAGGCATTTACCGCATGTCCGTGACTTCCTGCTTTGCCTCGGTAGGCCTTTCCTTGGTTGTTTCCTGCGCAACAAGAAGAGAGGATGCCTCCACGAGTGTTTGATCTCACACGCACCCATAAGCTTCCTTACGCGCACCTTGCGAGGAAAACGAGCACCAAAGTCCTTGGTGAGGTGACACGCGTGGGAGAGTCCCCGCATGCCAGAGCTCTTGACCCTTTGGATTTTTCGGTGCTGCTGGGATGCTCCCGAGGCACAGTCACCGTGCCCAGCCCCGCTCGCGAGGTGTGCGTTAGAAAAAAAGGGGTGGGTGAGAAGTGAAAAAATAACGGCTTACCGGAGTAATATTACAAAAAGGGGCGCATATGCGCCTTGTGCCAGAAGGCAAGGTTTTTTTATACTTGGAGTAGCCAAGTTACACTTCGCCATGTCAACTTCGCCATGTCGCGGCATGGGTATTTTTATACTTGGAGTAGCCAAGTTACAACCAACCATGTCCGGGCATGGGGTTCCACAGGATGTGGCTGAGTCTTCTCACGGCCCGAGGCGACGCGTGGTAGAGAGAGAGCTCAGTTGGAGAGGCCCTCGGAGAGGGAAAAAGCTTTTGTGAAGCTTGAGGAGGTGATGTCTCGAGCGTCCCTTTAGAGACAAAAAATGTCTGTGGTGACTTTGGGTCACGGGTAGAATTTGCGAAGATGCTGTATATTCCACGGGTTCTTGACGGGTATGCCGTATTGCGTCTCCAGCCGTGCCGCTCCAGGCCTGGCGACGTGCGTGACCCGGTAGGGTCCTTCCCACATGGGCGAGAGCTTGTGGAGGCCTTCTCTGGAGAGTATTCTTCTGAGGACCAGGTCGCCGGCTTCAAGGGAGCGCGAGCGTATGTGGCGGCTATGGTACCGGCGCATTGCTTGCTGGTACCTTGCCGCCCTGATTGCCGCCCTTCGTCGCAGCCCTTCCAGCAACAACAGGTCGTCGTTGTGGAGGGCGTCTTGGTCATCCTCGTTGAACGCCAGGACCCGCAGTGATCCATGTTTGATCTCGCTGGGGAGGACAGCCTCAGCCCCGTAGACGAGGGCGAAAGGCGTTTCTCCTGTTGGCTTGGTCGCAGTTGTCCGGAACGACCAGAGTACCGAGGGGAGCTCATCGATCCAGTTCTTGCCTGAGCCTTTGAGGCGGTTGAAGCTTCGCATCTTGAGGCCCTTGAGCACTTCGGTATTTGCACGCTCAGCTTGCCCGTTGCTTCGTGGGTGGGCTACCGAGGCGAAACATAGCCGGGTACCCAGCTTGTCGCAGTAAGCTCTGAAGGCGCCACTTGTGAACTGCGAGCCGTTGTCGGTGATGATGCGATTGGGTACGCCGAAACGGCACGCAATGCTCCTCAAGAATTTTACCGCTGAGTTCGCCGGGACGGAGCGTACTGCTTCCACTTCTGCCCATTTGGTGAACTTGTCAACGGCGACGTACAAGAAGCGGTAGCCTCCACTTGTCCTCAGGAAGGGTCCCAGAATGTCCAGCCCCCAAACCGCGAAGGGCCAGGTGAGCGGAATGGTCTGGAGTCCCAGCGCCGGTTGATGGACCTGCTTGGCATGAAATTGGCATGCTTCGTAGGCTTGAACCAGGACGGTGGCGTCCTGGAGCACTGTGGGCCAGTAGAATCCGCTCCGAAAAACTTTGCCGGCGAGGGTACGTGAAGATGAATGATGGCCACATTCACCACTGTGCACGTCTTCCAGGAGCTGCCGACCTTCCTCGCGGGGACACATCGCAGGGAGACGCCGTTGGGGCGCTTGCGGCATAGGTCCTCTCCGATGATGCAGTATGATCTGGCCACGCGAGTGATTCTTTCGGCTTCTGCGTCGTCCTCAGGTAGAGTCCCGTGCTTAGGAAATCTTTAATCTCGACGATCCAGTTTTCCTCTTGAGACGCCATAGCCATCAGCAAGCGGACTCCTAAAGGCGGACCACAGTCTGGTGCCCCTGTGGGTGGTGGCAGCGGGAGCTCCTCGTCAACATCCATAGCTTCCGCTTGAGCCTGCTTCGGCTGCTTGACAGAGGCTTTGTGAAGTTTTTCTTCAAAGACGCCCGGCCTTTGGGGCTCCCTCCTTGACGCTCGTTTGGCGATCTCATCTGCTTCCTGATTGTCCTTACGCGGGATGTGCATGAGCTCCATGCCTTTGAAGTTCTTCTCGATTTTTCGGACTTCCTCCAGATAGGCCATCATGTGATCATCCTTGGGCGTGTAGCTGTTGTTGGAGAAATTGACGAGAAGCTGTGAGTCGCCCTTGATGAGGAGATGTTTGATGCCGAGAGCAGTCGCGGCCCTGAGTCCGGCGAGGAGGCCTTCGTACTCGGCGATGTTGTTGGAGACCTTGTCCTCGTTGGTGAAGTCCATTTGGATAGCATAATATAGCTTGTCTCCAGTTGGCGAGGTTAGGACGGCACCGGCGCCTGCGCATTGATGCGCAAACGCCCTGTCAAAATGCATGGTCCAGTGGTTCGGCACGGCCTCCTCTGGAGGTTCCGCCGGGTCTTCTTCCTCCCGAGGCCCTCCTTGCTGTGGGTCTGTCCATTCGGCGACGAAATCAGCCAAAGCTCGTCCTTTGATGACCCTGGTGGTGTCGAATTGCAGGCCGAAGGGCTGCAATTCGATACCCCATTCTGCGACGCGATCTGTAGCGTTTGGATTACGCAGGATCTGCTCCAGGGGATACGAAGTGACCACCGTGATGGGATGGCCCTGGAAGTAGTGGCGTAGCTTCCTTGAGGCGATGAGGAGGGCGAGGAGTACCTTTTCCTGCATGGTGTAGCGCTCACGCGCGTCTCGAAGCACCATGCTGACGAAGTAAACTGGGTGCTCGACGAGCGCGGTGAGCGGCGTTTTGCCACTCGGCTCGTCGCACGACTCCTCGGGTCCCTCGAGAGGGCGGTTCAGAGACTGGCCCTCGGCAAGATCTCCCGCTTGAGGCCTGGGCCCGGTTCGAGTGCCAGGGCTCGAAGGGCCCTGCTTCTCATTCGGGGGCTCACGGGGGGAAGCGGGGGCACACTTCTTGGTGTGGGCGGGCTCCTCCCTCTCAGCCACTAGGACCGCGCTGACAGTTTGCGGAGTGGCCGCCAGATACAGCTTCAAGTGCTCGCGGGGTCTTGGGGCGACCATGACCGGTGGGCTGGCCAAGTACTTTTTGAGGTCTTCAAACGCCTGGTCTGCTTCGGGGGTCCATTCAAACTTGCCCGACCTTTTCATGAGTTTGAAGAAGGGCAGGGCTCTTTCGCCGAACTTCGAGATGAAACGGCCCAGGCTGGCCATGCAACTGATGCATGTAAAATGCATACATGAACTTTGCATTATTTTACTTATATTCCAATCATATTTGCATCATATAAGGGTTATATCAATGTTTTATAATGATTTTGGGAATACTTCATAGTTTTCCCATTTATTTGGAATTAACCCTGTTTTCCCAGAAAACGTCTTTTTTAGTGTTTCAGACTTTCCGGGAGCTTCGGGACTCCAAAAAGGGCAAGGTCAGAGAGCACGCTTCAGAATTTTCGAGACGAACGCAATGGGCTCAAAATGAAGGCCAGAAGCCCAACCAGTTGGAAATGAGAGGGCCCCACGCGGCCTAAAATCTTGGCCGCGTGGGCCTACCTATTTTGGGCCTCGGAGCTCCGCCGCCGTTGATCTTTTCTCCACCGACTAGGTTTTGACCTAAAAACACCTATAAAAATAGTCCCCCGAGGAGTTTCGCGAGGAGGCGGCGGAGAAACACAGAACCACGAAACAGTGAGTCAGAAGGCTGCCGCCGGAGAAGATCGGAGGAGGGAAACGCCGCCGGAGTCACCTCCGGAGGGCTCCACCCCCCTCTGGCGTGTTCATCATCAACATCTACAGCAAGAACTTCTCCACCATCATCACCATGATGAAGGGGGAGTAGTCCACCCCCTGGACTAGGGTTTGTGGTGGTAACTTTTGTATCTCTCCTCTCTCTTGAGCTTCACTAATTAGTACCGTATGAGCTGCCAAACATGATTACGGTCATCTATGTAATACCTTTGTGGTGAATATTGTGGTGTGAGATGATTTGTTATGCATTTACCGTTGTGTTGGAGCTTTTGTGATTTGTCATACTTTGAAGTATGATGTATGTGGGTACGGGATGACCGATGTGACACGGCATAGGTATTGAGTGACACAGTACCGCCCAACATCCTTTATCTGGGGGTAAAAAGAAAGAGTATGATGTGGGAGTGAGAGTAACCACGCTAGCCTTACGAGGGTGACCTAGCAACACAAATGAGTATTTCTTTCAACTATGTGTTTTAGAACATATAACCGTTATAAAAGCTACCATTAAAACATGACAATTGTGTGTACTTTATCTATAACATGATAATCACAGTAGATAAGGGAGAGAGGATTAAGTGAACCCATGAACCCATGTCCATTGTTCCTATAAGAAACTTACACTTGAGCTTGTCCTCTTGCTGCATAGGCGATTGGGCTTTCTCTCTCTTTGAGAGCTTTTGCTTGCTACCATTTGTCTTGTCCTCTTGCATTGAAGAGGATTGGGACACTTTTACATTCTAGCTTGGTTACTTCCGTCCATCAACCACCTTGTTCTCCAAACTTGTTTAGTGCATAATCAACTAAAACTTGTGACACTTTAGTTGTAGGGAATAGATAACTTTTCCGTCTTGCTCCTGCGGATCGATACCTTACTTCCACATTGAGAGGTGCTACAGTGATCCCTTGCTCTTGGGGGTTATCAGCAACCTGCTAGACGTTGCATGTCCTTCAGGCGGCGAGGCGGCTGCATTTTTCGATGGCCTTGATCTTGTCTGGGTTTGCCTCAATGCCTCGGTGAGACACTAGGAACCCAAGGAGCTTGCCTGAAAGGACCCCAAAGACACACTTGGCGGGGTTCAGTTTGATGTTCACCTTGCGCAGGTTGGCAAAGGTCTCCTCGAGGTCCTTCAAGAGGGTGTCTTCTTGGCGAGTCTTGACCACGATGTCGTCGACATAGGCCTCTGCGTTCCGCCCCATCTGAGCCCCCAAGGCGACCCTCATGAGCCTCTGGAAGGTGGCTCCAGCATTCTTCAGGCCAAAGGGCATGCACGTGTAGCAATACACACCACATGGGGTGAGGAAAGCTGTCTTCTCTTCGTCCTCTTTTGCCATTTTGATTTGGTGGTAGCCGGAAAAGGCATCCAATAAGCACAGGAGGTCACAGCCCGCAATGGAGTCCACGATTTGGTCAATCCTGGGCATGGGGTAAGGGTCCTTGGGGCAGGCTTTGTTAAGATCCGTGTAATCGATGCAGAGGCTGCCTCCTCCGGTGGCCTTGGGGACGACAACCCCGTTGGCGAGCCAATCGGGGTGCGCAACCTCGCGGATCACATGTGCGTCTTTTAACTTCTCCACCTCCTTGATGATGAATTCCTGTTTCTCGGGCGCTTGTCGCCTCGCCTTTTGCTTCACGGGACGTGTGTTTGGACACACGGCTAAGTGGTGCTCGATCACCTCCCTCGGTACGCCGGACATATCTGACGGTATCCAAGCGAACATGTCAGAGTTTGCCTGAGGAAGGCGACGAGCGCGCTTTCCTATTTGGGAGGCAAACCAGCGCCTATGTTGACGCTAGCCCCCGAACTCCCATCATCCAGAGACACCTTCTTCGTGGCAGTCTTCTCTTGCACGAACAGCTGTTTCTTCTTGGAGGGCTTCTCGAGGGGTTCTTCCTCATCTTCCTCTGTCGAGGTCGCAGCGGCGGCGCTTTTGTACGCCAGCTCGACGGCGCGTAACGCCTCTTGGACTTGGCCGTGGATGGTGATTGTGCCACCACAGCCAGGGAGCTTGACGAGGTTATACGCATGGTGAGTGACCGCCATGAACTTCGCAAGGGCAGGGTACCCGAGAATGGCGTTGTAGGGCAATCCGATGTAAGCGACATCGAAGTCGATGAGCTCAGTGCGATAGTTCTCGAGGGTGCCAAAGGTGACGGCCAGCCTCACTTGCCCCAGAGGGGTGATGAGCCCATCAGTTACCCCTGCGAAGGGCTTGGAAGGCATGAGCTTGTCGTATGGCACCTGAAGCTGCTCGAAAGTCTCGACGGAGATGACGTTCAAGCCGGCCCCACCATCGACAAGCGTTTTCGTGACGGCGATGTTGTTGATGGTGGGGGTGCATAACAGCGGGATGGTTCCCACAGTTTGGGTAGACTTGGGGTGACCGTAGGAGTCGAAGGTGATCGGGTACTGCGACAACTTGAGGGGCTGAACGGCCTCGGTGCTTGGGAGGGCGGCGTTGACCGCTCGAGCGAACTGCTTGAAGTGGTTGTTCGACCGGGGCGCCTGAGCTCCGCCAAGGATGTAGGCCGCTATTCCCTTGGGAGCCTGGTAGCCCCCAGGGTTATCGTCAGGGAGGTTGTTGTTTTGCCTAGCGATGCCCTGACCCTCCTGAGGCGGCGGGCTGCCCTTGGCGTCGTGGCGTTCGCCTCCGCGGCCACCACGGCCTCTCCCGTGTCCGCCTCGGTCCTCCTGTTGCTGACGCTTCTGGGAGAGTTGTTTCAGCTCCCAGCAGTCCTCGGTGTTGTGGTTGGTCCTGTTGTGGTAGATGCAGTACATGCCGGTAGCTTTCTTCTTCCTTGTGGTCCCTGAAGGGTCCCGCGGGGCGACTTGTCATCGCGCTCGGCAGCGAGGACGGTGGTGACCTTGCGCTTCTCAGCGTTCTTCTTCTTTGTCTTGTCATCCTCTTCTGCCTCTTTCTTGAAGAGGAGGCCTTCCTCAGCCTTGGCGCACTTGTCTGCTAGGTCGAAAAGCTTGGACACAGAAGTGAGCGTGTCGTGAATGCCAAGCTTCTCGAGCATCATGCGGTTCGACACGCCTTCCCTGAAGGCGGCGATAACCTGCGAGTCTTCGACGTTCGCGATCTTGTTACGGACCTGGCTAAAACGGTGGATGAACTTGCGCAGGGATTCGCCTGACTTCTGGCGCACCACGCGGAGGTCGTTGTAGGTGAGGGGGCGTTCATACGTGCCTTTGAAGTTGGCCACGAAACCTGCTGAGGTCCTCCCACGAGTCGATGGAATCGTCGGGGAGGTTCATCAGCCAGGAGAGCGCGGATTCCTTTAGGGCCATAGAGAACCAGTTGGCCATGACCTTGTCATCGCCTCCCGCGGCTTGGATGGCCACGGTGTAGAGTTGCAGGAACTCCAGAGGGTTAGTTCGGCCGTCGTAGCGCGGAGGCAACTCTGGCTTGAACTTGTATGGCCACGCCACCTTGCGCAGTTTCTTTGTGAAGGTAGCGCAACCTGTGGCGTAGGTCGTGACGACGGCGTTCACAGTGCGGTTCTGGTGCCCCGCAGCAGCGATGTCGTCGACGATCTGGTTGTCGCGCTCCTTCAGGCGCTCAGTCTCCACCCGCCAGTCCGGCATCGTTCTCACCACGATTTGACAATCGCGCGGAGAGGAGGCATGAGACGGAGCGCGGTGGTCTCCCGCCGGCGGCGGGGGTGGTGGAGGCGGAGGAGCACCTGGTGCCGGATCTCCCGCGCGTCCGGAGTGGCGCACCACCGAGCGAGAGGCAGCCGGGGCCGCGGGAACGCCGGCGGCGTGTACGAGTTCGGTGATGCGCGCCAGCCAGTTGGCGTGTCCTTCAGTGGGGCGGTAGCGGAGGAGCTCCTGCGCCATGAACAGCGCGGCGCTTGGGCTTGGCGCGGCCCGGCTTTGTGACGAAGCCCCCTGGTCCCTAGAGGGGTGCAGAGAGGAGGCTTCCTCGTCGCCACCCTCCTCCTCTGGCTCCTCGACGCGGGGCTCAGGGCCGTCATTATGTGGGGCGCGGTTGACGCGGGGACGACCACGCGGGGCGGCCTGGAGCGGGCTCGGTGGTGGCCCTGCCGTTGGCGTTTGTGCGACGTGCGAGGCGTTCAGCTCGGGTCTGAGCCATGGCGCCCGGAGAGGTTATCGAGGAAGGTTGAAAGCGCGCCTCAGCCCCTACCTGGCGCGCCAAATGTCGGAGAATAGTCCCCGTGAACCAGGAAACGAAGGGGCTGAACACGACACTTAGCAACTCTCTCGTCAACCTTGGCGACCAAGCACGGCGAGCTCGACGAAACGCATCACGACAGAGATAGACACCGGTCCGTACCCAGGTTCAGGCCCTCCGCGAGGAGTAAAGACCCTACTTCCTGCTATGTGATATTGCACTGCTTCGTGGGGTTACAGTACAGGGGTGCTTGCTGAGGGCAAAGCTTACAACGATGGCAGAGCTCCCTCTGTCTGGAAGCTCTCCTCTCAGAGTAGACTAGTAATCTTGGGTGGGTGAATGGTCGATCCCCTTCTCCAGCGGTGCTCCTCCTCCTTTTATAGGCGCGGGGGTGGAAGCTAGGGTTCCTCCGTGGCGCCGGTCCAGGAGGGCGACGCACCCTTGGTCCAGGGGTCGTGGACGAGGTCTACCGTCGTCGGTCTTGCTAGTCTTTGTCAGGCTCTGCCACCATCCGTCCAGTGCGGTGGCCGGCGCTCCAGAGGTCCGTGGCGTCATGTCGGTGACGCCGTCGTTGGAGCGGAGCGGCAGCGTGCCCTCTTAGCACCAAAGTAGCATGCTTGGTAATCCTCCCCCTTTGGGGCAGCTTTGTCACTCCCCTTTAATCATGAGAATGGCAACTGCTGCCCGTCCGTCATCGCGTGCAGGCATGCGCGTCATTCTGCGAAGCGCAGGCCCCATGTGCGTCCTGCCAGGACGGTAGGGCCTCGCCGAGCACTTCGAGCGCTCCGCCTCCCCGAGAGGGAAAAGTCTCTCGAGGCGGTCCTCGAGTTACGGAGACTTAGTCGTTCTCGTCAGCGCAGAAGCCCCCGCGAGGGGCGAGGCCTCGCGGGGCTCGCCAGGCGCCGCGGCCTAGTCCTTAGCCGTCTTCCGCTCCTGGGTGTCTGGGGCAGAAGGGCCGGCCCATGATACCCTGGTTTTCATTGGACCGACAGAGTCAAAATACAAGGCGTGCTATTTTTAAGGTGGTCTTTAACACTCAACTTTGATACCAATATATATCAAAATATATTGAATGGGAATGCATATATGATACCGTTGGATTCGTCACGCAAATTTTTTTAATTTCATAGATCTCTATAAGAATTTTGGGTACATATTATAAGTACAAATCGTGATCAAAGTTATACGGCGTTGACCAGCAGAATTAAAGTTATACGGAGTACTAATTTAATAAGATATCTTTGTGGGTTTTTATGTATCAATATATTAAATAAATTTCCCTTTTGTAAAACTGTTTGATTTTCAGCCAGAGTGGTGAATATTTGTTTTGTGAGGTCTCGAGAACATCAGGTCTGTCCTTTTTTTGTCCCTCATTTACTTCAAATAATTCACGCATCTTATTAAAATGCTTCATAACTTCTATCTGATATTGATTGTACACTGTCTTTATCCAATCCAAGGATAATTATATGTTCTAAGAGGGGATAATAGCCAGGTGCTTCCATAAGTCTATTTATCTTAGTATATTATATGTTGAAGGCTTTCAATTTGGAGTAAGAATTTTTTTATATGCTGAGGTCACTGTACTTGCATATGGATCCACTGTATGCTTCTCCCATATCACGACGGATACTGATTAGAACAACACGCAACTTTATAAATGAAAAATGTTTCATTTATGATTAGAAGGTTTCTTAGATGTTCTCCCATATTTGTTAATCGAATTAGTCTTGCTAAATGATAGTTAAATTTGAGGTTAGCTCTTCTGTTTGAGAGAACAAAATTAACACGACCTTACCTGAAAACGATAATTTAATAGGTGCAAATTTAATATGTTTACAGTGTAGCTAGGAACACAAACTGGTGGTGGGGAAGAGTTTCTGCAAGACGCAATTCCGATGTCACACAGATTGTATGGAGCACGTGGATTGAGAATCACCATGGTGATTTTCTTTTGAGAGGGGGCAACGTTCATGAAGTGTGAACGATCGCAAGTGATTGTGGTGGAATCATGGTATGTACTCTACTGATCTACATGCCAATATTGAGTATTATAATTAGTATGAGCCAAAGTGAATTTCTGAATTGGAGAGACGCGTTTTGACTCTCGAGCCACTTCCTAGAACTGTGAGAGATCAGCAGGTACTTTCTTTTACACAAGAATCTATAAATCTGAGATATTAAATATAGATATTGGTATGGGAATCATGCATATGGCAATGTATTATTAAGGCAATACTATCATGTAAACTTATGTTAGTTTGTGGGTTGTTAAAAGTATATATAAAATAATTTTTTGTAGCAACAAAATTAATTTGGAATTGCGGTTTCATTACCAAACAACGACGTTCTTTAAATTTACTAAAAAAATGTAGAACTATCGTTTTGTACATATAGTTTGATTAACCAAACTTATAACTAAAGGTCGTCAAAAGCATTTCAAATAGACGTAAACAAACTAGCCCGTGCAAATGCACGGGTTGACGGCTAGTAAATATAAAATGTTATTAGTTTATTACTATCGCTAGAGGCACCTTATATTTCTCTTCTACTTGTGAAGATGTGCATATATATATGCCAAGTACAATTTATAACACACAAACCCGGGTTTCCAGTAACTTCCAAAGTTACAACACCAAAATATCAAGGTACATCATAGCATATGCTTTGACTAACTTTTTTCTTCTGTAACTCAAAAGGGCCAACGTTACTTTGTAAGCAAGAAGGTCTGCCACTTTGCCTATCTAGATACCAAAATTCTTGCGGGAACAACGCAGTCTGATTTGCTTCAATAGTTTGACACAAACAGAAAAGTTATGATAAACTCTCTACTTATTTAACTTTTGGTACAAAGCCACAAAATTACAAAACATATGATTCGAAGCATAACAAGTGCTAATAATGAAATGTTCAATTTGTCCAATGAAGGAAGATAACGAAATTAAGTACATGACAAGGCAACTCACCGTACACTAGAAGTCTAGAACTAGTTGTTCTAGTTCTCACCAAATGGCCCAAATCGCTGCCAAACATGCTCGATTAAGTCTCTTCGGAGTTGATTATGTGTTGATTTTGCACAAATAGTAGCATTTCTCCGTAGTAAATCAGCAAAACAATCGGCAGGTCCATCATTGATGTCTGGCAGTGGAGTAACCGATGTCTCTGAAATTTCATTCAAGTCAAAACAAGCACTTGCCATATCTTGCTCATCCTCAAGTGTCATATTATGAAGTATGATGCAAGCTTGCATGATTTTTCCTAGAGTTTCCTTCTGAAAATACTTTGTTGGCCCACGCACGATAGGAAAACGTGATTCTAGGAGTCCAAATGCTCGCTGGACATCATTCCTTGCTCCTTCTTGATGTCGTGCAAATAATCGATCCTTTTCAGTTTGAGGGAGGGGTATTGTCTTAATGAAGACAGGCCATTCTGGGTATATTCCGTCAGCAAGATAGTAACCCATGTTGTATTGCTTCCTGTTGACAGCGAATTGCACCTGAGGACCTTGACCTTTCAAGACATCGGTGAACAAATGTGATTGATTCAGCATGGTCATGTCACTCTGAGACCCAACAGCACCAAAGAAAGCATGCCATATCCAGAGGTCTTGTGAAGCAACTGCTTCAAGAATAATTTTAACGACACCGTGATCACGATGAGTAAGATGACGCACCCATTTAACTGGGCATTTTTTCCACTCCCAATGCATACAACCAATGCTTCCCAACATGCCAGGGAACCCACGGGTCTCACCCATTTGTAGTAGACGTCGCATATCGACACTAGTGGGGCTCCGCAAGTATTCTCCACCAAACACTGCAATCACCCCTTCCACAAACTGCTCAAAACAGTGCATTACTGTGCTGTGACCAATTTGGATGTACTTGTCAGTGGTGCCAGAGGTGGAACCCAATGCTAACATATGAATACCTACTGTGCACTTCTGCAGAGGCGTGAGTCCTTGACGATTAAGGGCATCTCTCCTTTCTGTGAAATAGGGAGACCACTCTCCCAAGGCACGGACTATACGTAGAAAGACGGGTCTCCTCATCCGGTACCTTGAGCGGAATTTTTTGTCAGTGTAGATTGGATGTTCAGCGAAGTAATCGGCTACGAGTTGTTCATGACCCTCTTCACGATCTCTCTCTATGTACTTCCTACTCCCATAGCGACGGCGAGATGTACTATCTTGCTGAGGTTTGATTTTGGCCTGAATCTTCACATTGATCTGCTCAAGCAAATTGTGGAAGATGCTTCGTTCTGAAATGAAATCTTCCATAGTGTATATGCCGGTTGGGTCAATAGTAGGGTTGTCATCGGAATCATATGAGCAGGATGGCTTGTCCGACCGACGGGACATACCTGCAAAGACAAACAATGATAACTGTTTCAACATGCTTAAAGACAATGCACAAGTGAATTACTTACTGATGCTAAATTTAGATGAAGATTAACAACAAAAATAAGCTTCAACATTCATTTGGTTATAATTCAACAAGGAAAAAATGCACAATCCTAGAGCATAAATGAACATGACATCGTATACCTGCGCCAATATATGTATCATGTGCAAATGGTTGCAAAATTGGCAAGCGCAACAGGTAGTTCTTAAACATAAATAGCGAAATGAAGATAGTAGCAACAAAAGCCCACACAAAAAGTCAAGGTAAACCAAAGATACGTCTGGTCCACAAGAAAATATATGCTAGAGTACAGTTGCAGGATTTGTTTTCATAACTACTTAAAATACATGTGAGACAGTTCGAGATGCAAGCAAGGGCAAAATACACTGAGCCTGAATCAAAGAAAACGGTCGAAAGTAATCATTTCCAGGTGCTTGTGCGACTGAAAAAGACGCAATTTATCTATACTTCACAAGATCAGATATCCATTAAGAAAGCTTCATTATTCCATCTTACCATTTACTTTCACGAGGCACACTAAAATACCATCTTGCGCCCAAGCAACAATACTGTAAGACTGAAGCTACTGACAAGAAAGTTCTTCAACTCGGCAACAACCACCGCATTACTTAAAAATTGCTCCAGCTTGCAAGTTATGCTTCAGTTCTTCAACTCAGCTCCAACGTATGCCATGGACCCAGAAAGACCAGGGCAATCTGTCGATTGTGTTCGTTAGGCTGGGGCTAATACTCTCGAATTGCCTATATATCCTTTACTGAATGGGTGTATGCCTTATGCCCTGGCATTT